>OU342740.1:15977021-16577021 GCA_910589775.1 Avena eriantha
TTTGTCGATCCTAAAGATGCTGACAAGGTATGCAAACTTCAGCGCTCCATTTATGGACTGAAGCAAGCATCCCGGAGTTGGAATCAACGTTTTGATAAAGTAATCAAAAACTTTGGATTTATACAAACTTATGGAGAAGCTTGTATTTACAAGAAAGTGAGTGGGAGCTCTGTAGCATTCCTAGTACTATGTGTAGATGACATATTGTTGATTGGGAATGATATAGAACTTCTTAATAGCATCAAAACCTATTTGAATAATAGTTTTTCAATGAAGGATCTTGGCGAAGCGGCATATATTCTAGGCATCAAGATTTATAGGGATAGATCAAGACGCCAATAGCGCTTTTCACAAAGTACATACTTAGAATAAGTTCTAAAGAAGTTTAGAATGGAAGATAGCAAGAAAGGGTTCGTGCCCATGTTGTCAGGTAAGACCTTGAGTAAAACTCAAAGTCCAGCTACGGCAGAAGATAGAGAGAAATGAATAATATTCCCTATGCTTCGGCCATAGGTTCTATCATGTATGCATGCTGTGTACAAGATCGGATATAGCACATGCTGTTAGTTTGACTAGCAGATATCAAAGTGATCCTGGAATGGAGCACTGGACAGCGGTCAAGAATATCCTAAAGTACCTAAATAGGACTAAGGATATGGTTCTTTCTTATGGAGGTGATGAACAACTTGTTGTAAACGGTTACACCGATGCTAGTTGGAACACCGATCCGGATGACTCAAAGTCACAATCGGGATACGTATTTATTTTGAATGGTGCTGCAGTGAGCTGGAGGAGTGCGAAGCAAAGCGTTGTGGCGAAATCTTCAACTGAATCGGAATACAAAGCTGCTTCGGAGGCTGCACAAGAAGCCGTTGGATGAAGGAATTCATTACTGAACTTGGCGTGGTTCCCAGTGCGTTGGACCCGATGGCCATCTACTGTGACAACACAGCTGCCATAGCTAATGCACAGGAGCCAAGGTCACATAGCAAACTGAAGCACATCAAGCTACGTTTCCACGCTATTCGCGAGTATGTCCGAGATGGTGACATAAAGATTTGCAAAGTACACACTGATCTGAATGTGGCAGATCCGTTGACTAAACCTCTCCCTAGGGCAAAGCATGACCAACACCAAAACGCATGGGTGTTCGGTATATTACCATGTAATCTAGATTATTGACTCTAGTGCAAGTGGGAGACTGTTGGAGATATGCCCAAGAGGCAATAATAAAGTGATTATTATTATATCTTTGTGTTTATGATGAATGTTTGCATCCCATGCTATAATTGTATTATAAGGAAACACTAATACATGTGTGTTTTGTAAACATATAAGAGTCCCTAGTAAGCCTCTTGTTGAACTAGCTTGTTGATTAATTGATGATCATGGTTTCCTGATCATGGGACATTAGGATGTGATTAATAACAAGGTCATATCATTAGGAGAATGATGTGATGGACACACACCCATAGTAAGCGTAGCATAAGATCAAGTCATTAAGTTCGTATTTGCTGTAAGCTTTCAAATATATAGTAACCTATTCCTTCGACCATGAGGTTGTGTTAATCACCATCACCGGATGGGTACCTTGATGACATCAAACGCCGCTTCGTAACTGGATGGTTATAAAGGTGTCATTGGGTATTCTGAAAGTATGTTTTGAAGCGCATGGACCAAGATTGGGATTTGTCCATCCATATGACGGATAGATATGCTCTGGGCCCTCTCAGTGGAATGTCATCTAGTTAGCTTGCAAGCATGTGACTGGGTCACAAGGGATGACATATCACGGAACGAGTAAAGAGTACTTATCAGTAACGAGGTAGAACTAGGTATGGAGATGCCGACGATCAAACCTCGGATAAGTATAGTATCGCGTGACAAAGGGAATTGGTTTCGTATGTAAATGGTTCAATCGATCACGAAGTCATCGTTGAGTATGTGGGAGCCATTATGGATCTCCAGGTCCCGCTGATGGTTATTGATAGGAGATGTGTCTCTGTCATGTCTACATATTCACGAACCGTAGGGTGACACACTTAAGGTTCGAAGTTGTTTTAAGTAGATATGGAATGTGCGTTGGAGACCGAATGTTGTTCGGAGTCTCGGATTGGATTCGGGACATCACGAGGAGATCCGGAATGGTCCGGAGAATAAGATTCATATATTGGGGATCATTTTCCGAGTTAGGAAATGTTCCGGAGTATTTGTATGAGGGTTCTAGAAGGTTTCGGAATGTTCCAGAAGGTTCTGGAAGGTTTCTTGGAGTTTGCTTGGAAACCAAGGAAGGGATCAAGGAGTCCTGGTGGGTAAAGACTAGGAGTCGTGGGGGAGGACGACTCCTCCCCCCTCCCCAATCCGGCGGCCCTAGAGGGAGGGGAGTCCTACAAGGACTCCCCCTCCCTATGGCGCCTCACCCCCTTTAAATAGAGGGGCAGGGGCGCCCCCTCCACCCCTGCTCCATAACTCCCAATCTCTGCCGCCTCTCTCCTCCTCCTTTCTTCTGCACAGGCATAGGCGAAGCCCTGCAGAATTCTCTACTCCACCACCACCACCACGCCGTCGTGCTGTTGGGATTCCGTGGAGAAGATCTACTACCTCCGCTGCTCGCTGGAACGAGGAGAGGAAGGTCTGCTTCGACTCCGCACGTGTGACCGACTGCGGAAGCGCTGCCGAAACGCGGCGCTGGAAGGATCTTCCACTTGACCGACGGCGGAAGCGCTGCCGAAACGCGACGCCGGAAGGATCGTCCACAAGATCTTGAGATCGGCAAGTGATCGACTACATCAACCACGAGATCTAATCTCGTTAACGCTTTCGGATCTACGAGGGTTAGTTCCTATCTATCTCATTGCACATGTCTAATAGATTAGATCTTGGCTTTTATCTAGATTAGATCCGGGTTTTGGGAGTTCTTGCGGTAGAAATTTTTTGTTTTCCATGCTACGAACCCATCAGGCTGAAGCGGCAGCGCAGCGGCACTAAACAACCTATAGAGACAAGATACAACTGGCGGCTATTAGAGAGGGGTAAGAAAGACCTATTCGGATCCAACCTGATAGTAACACCAAACATATACATCCTGGTATTCCCCCTCGAGACCAAACGAGGTAGTCAAACCAAGAAACTCACTCAGTTGGCAGTTTTATTCATTCCGTTATAGTTTGAGCAATTACTAAACAGATATAGATAGCATGAGTCATCCTGAAGCATAAGTAGTGGGCAATTTTAATCACCATTCCGTTGTAGTTGGAACATTTACTAGGAAGATATAATTGTCCTGAGGAATCCCAAAACCTAGCAGTTGTTGGCACTTTTATCACATTCCGTTGGAGTTGCAATACTTACTAGGCATATAGCATGTCACAAAACAACCTAGATTCACCAGCTGTTGGCATTTTTAATATCCATTCCGTTATACTTGAGCTGATTACTAGTCACGTATTAAGTCAAATTTATAGCACTACTTTAGTTATGCTTGTCTATGATCGAGATACTGTGCTCCAAGTCGTCCATAACCGCGGACACGGCTTTCAGAAAGTTTTACCCTGCAGGGGTGCACAAATAGCAACACACACTCGATCAACCTCGGAAAAACCAACTCAAAACCCAACGAGGCATTCACGACAAAGCAATCACAAGATTCATAAAATATTTCAGGGGGCCACCCCATTAAGCTACCCGCAACGAAGTTGGCCGGCTCCGAGACGGACCCAAGGTTTGCGCCAATGGCTGTAAACGACTGGGACCCCAAAAGTGTGACTGGGCTTGTCAATACCGCGAAAACACTCCACAATCCTAAACAGTACAGGTGCTCCACGCACAATCTTAATAAAGCAGTAAAGCATGGCATAGGTACAGGATAGTAATAAAGCCCCAAACTACTTTGTGGCCCCAAGAAATAGAGATGAATCAAGCTCTGGCTCAGGGGGGTCCACGGCCTTCCGGATGTGGATAGTGCGAAAAATCAAGGAACAGGTATCAAGTACTCGGGGTCCTACAGGACACAAGTGAGCATGGAAGAACCAAATAACATCTATTGCTCACCGATGCCTCTGCATTAGTTATATCTAGCGTTTTAATAGTTGTATTTAAAGTCATGATCATCTCCACCAATAACCATCTGCCAGCATACCAACATCGGTGGTACTCGACGACACGAGATCGCACCTGAGCAAGCAACTACGACTCGCAAGGCCAGCTATCTACCAAATACAGGTAATAGGAGGTCTCCAAGGCAATATATACGCTGCACGGGATATAACTGGTGTACGAAAGCTAAAGCATCGCGACACGGATAGCCATAGATCAACAGGAGGAAATAAAGACTATAAATGCAAAATAGGTAAAGGGAGAGATGCTAGCCTGGGAAACACTGCCGGAGATTCATATCCGAAGAACTTATCGATACTCGCATCCACTCATCGGTCTAATCCGCGAAGAAGCAAACACTAGCAGAAACACCAGATGCAATATTTAATACTACGACAGAAGATCCAGCATGCTTATGATATGATGCATGGCATGGCACAGATGCGGTGCAACTAGGCAATATTAAGCGGAACCGGGGTCCCGACAATTAATTAAACGGTTCAAGTTGTTTAAAAACCCCGCAATTTAAATGTTGTATTAACAGGGCGAAACATGGCATCGGTTCGCTACACAAATTTGAATGGAGTCAGGAATAAGACAAAGATATCCCGCATAAACACACAATATTTAATTATGCGGTGAATCGGCATAATGCCCCCAACCCTCAACATGTAAGCATGCATGAACAATTTAAATGCAACAGTTTTATATATAGCATTTATAAAACAGAGGCTCGGGAAAAGGTTCACACATGGGGTTCGGAAGATCTTGGTTCGATGTGGTTCGGGTCTGGCCTCCGGCTTCCGAGACGGAAAACATGGCGTGCCAAGGGTTCGTGTTCGACGGGAACGGTCTTCGGACTCCGGGATCTATCTTCGGAGCGGACAATCTTCAGATCCGGGGGAAGAACTTGGTGTTCCGAGATGAAGCGCTTGTCGTTCCGTGTGGCGATCTGGGCAGTCATCGGGACCGAGAAGAAGACCTTGGCATGCGGCGTCCTTCGGTTTCTTGATGTAATACTTGTCGGCTTTAGGAGGCTTGCAGGAGTAGTCGCCGAGGCAAGGTCGATCTTGATTATTGGGAGTTGCCGAGGATCTTGGTGCATTGACACAAAAAGTTTTGTCTACCACAACCAACACACCAACACCATTGGGCAACGACAACCCCAACACCAGAGCACACACAGCGAGGCCTAACATCGGTCGAGTACTTTGGAGGCCGGAGCGGACGAACCAGAACATGGCGACGAGGATGAGGTCGATAGCGGCGCTCCCGGGTGGTGCCCCACGCACGAGACAAGGACTGAGACAGTGGCGACGGGCTATGCTCAGGGTCAAGGATGCTCTGTGAGGTGGAGGGTAGGGGCAAGGACGCCTAGGGCCTGGCGACGACGCACCTTGACGGGGAGGCGGGGCTCGGCTCGAGGCGCAGGGGCGGCGGCCGGCGGAGGGCGACCAAGGGCTCGGGGAGGCTCTGCCGTAGAACAGGGAGGCGGCGGGGTGAGGATCCGAAGGCCGAGGCGGTGCAGGCGGTCTCCTAGGAGGCTGCAGGAGGCGGGGTGTACCGCGGCGGCGGTGGCCTCGACGGGGAGGAGGGGGACGGGGCCCGGGGCCGGAGAGGAGGCACCGACAGCGGTGGACGGAGGACGGGGTGGGGGCGACCAGAGAAGGGGCCGATGGTGGCGGAGCTTGGCGACCTCGGGGAGAGGGGCTCGGGGACGCGGCGAGCGGCGATGCGTAGGTCGCCGGCGGGGCGAACGGCGGCGCTCTAGGGAGATGCGAGGGAAGCAGAGGGCGGCAGAGCATCGGCTCGGGGCGGCGGCCAGAGCCGAGCACGGGGAGGGGATGCGGCCAGGCAGCGAGGATGGAGGCGGCCTGGGCGCGTGGGACGAGTCGCGGTGGTTGGGTCAGGGGAGAGGACGAGGGAAACGTGGGGATGACGAGCACCAGGGTGGGGAATCGAGGTGGGGCCGGGGCGCGGGAGTGCGTGCAGGTGCGGGGCAGGTGGAGCGTGTCGGGCGGCGGCGGTGTACCGCACGTCCACTGCGGGGTGGGCCAGGTGTGAGGGATGTGCGGGGGTGATGGCGATGACATGGGGCTGCTGGTGGGGTGAGGTGGCGTTGGCAGGGTGAGGTGGCGACCGGTGGTTGGATGGGGTGAGGTGTGTTGGAGATATGCCCAAGAGGCAATAATAAAAGTGATTATTATTATATCTTTGTGTTTATGATGAATGTTTGCATCCCATGCTATAATTGTATTATAAGGAAACACTAATACATGTGTGTTTTGTAAACATATAAGAGTCCCTAGTAAGCCTCTTGTTGAACTAGCTTGTTGATTAATTGATGATCATGGTTTCCTGATCATGGACATTAGGATGTGATTAATAACAAGGTCATATCATTAGGAGAATGATGTGATGGACACACACCCATAGTAAGCGTAGCATAAGATCAAGTCATTAAGTTCGTTTTGCTGTAAGCTTTCAAATATATAGTAACCTATTCCTTCGACCATGAGGTTGTGTTAATCACCATCACCGGATGGATACTTTGATGACATCAAACGCCGCTTCGTAACTGGGTGGTTATAAAAGTGTCATTGGGTATTCTGAAAGTATGTGTTGAAGCGCATGAACCAAGATTGGGATTTGTCCATCCATATGACGGATAGATATGCTCTGGGCCCTCTCGGTGGAATGTCATCTAGTTAGCTTGCAAGCATGTGACTGGATCACAAGGGATGACATATCACGGAACGAGTAAAGATTACTTATCAGTAACGAGGTAGAACTAGATATAGAGATACCTACGATCAAACCTCGGATAAGTATAGTATCGCGAGACAAAGGGAATTAGTTTCGTATGTAAGTGGTTCAATCGATCGCAAAGTCATCGTTGAGTATGTGGGAGCCATTATGGATCTCCAGGTCCCGCTGATGGTTATTGATAGGAGATGTGTCTCTATCATGTCTTCATATTCACGAACCGTAGGGTGACACACTTAAGGTTCGAAGTTGTTTTAAGTAGATATGGAATGTGCGTTGGAGACCGAATGTTGTTCGGAGTCTCGGATTGGATTCGGGACATCACGAGGAGATCCGGAATGGTCCGGAGAATAAGATTCATATATAGGAGATCATTTTATGAGTTAGGAAATGTTCCGGAGTGTTTGTATGAGGATTCTAGAAGGTTTCGGAATGTTCCGGAAGGTTCTAGAAGATATCTTGGAGTTTGCTTGAAAATCAAGATAGGGATCAAGGAGTCCTGGTGGGTCAAGATACGGATTCGTGGGGGAGGAGGACTCCTCCCCCCACCTCCAATCCGCCGGCCTAGAGAGGGAGGGGAGTCCTACAAGGACTCCCCCTCCCTAGGCACCTCCCCTCTTTAAATAGAGGGGCAGGGGCGCCCCCTCCTCCCCTGCTCTCATAACACCCAATCTCTGCCGCCTCTCTCCTCCACCATCTTCTGCACAGGCATAGGCGAAGCCCTGCAGAATTCTCTACTCCACCACCACCACCACGCCGTCGTGCTGCTGGGATTCCGTGGAGAAGATCTACTACCTCCGCTGCTCGCTGGAACAGGGAGAGGAAGGTCTGCTTCGACTCCGCACGTGTGACCGACTGCGGAAGCGCTGCTGAATCGTGGCGCTGGAAGGATCGTCTACTTGACCGAGGGCGGAAGCGCTGCTGGAACGCGACGCCGGAAGGATCGTCTACTTGACCGAGGGCGGAAGCGCTGCTGGAACGCGACGCCGGAAGGATCGTCCACACGATCTTGAGATCGGCAAGTGATCGACTACATCAACCACGAGATCTAATCTCGTTAACGCTTTCGGATCTACGAGGGTTAGTTCCCATCTATCTCGTTGCTCATGTCTAATAGATTAGATCTTGGCTTTTATCTAGATTAGATCTAGGTTTTGTTCGTTCTTGCGGTAGAAATTTTTTGTTTTCCATGCTACGAACCCATCAGTTGTATCAGAGCCGTATCTATGCGTAGATTTGTTGCACGAGTAGAACACAATGGTTTTGTGGGCGTTGATGCTTTTGTTGTTGGTGTCTTAGCGTGTACTTTGCATCTTGCGGCATGGTGGGATGAAGCGGCTCGGGCTAACATTACATGTCATCGCACATGAGACTTGCTCCACGCTTGACGTGCAACTTGCCTTGCACAAGTGGCTTTGCGGGTGTCTGTCTCTCCCACCATAGTTAAGATTCAATTTACAATGAGCATCTTGACAACACTTGTATCAACGTTGTGGTTCTTGTTCGTAGGTAAGATCGGTCTTATGCGAAAGCCCCAAACCACGTAAAACATGCAAAGAAAATTAGAGGCGTCTAAATTGTTTTTGCAGGGGTTTTGTGATGTGATATGGCCAACATGTGATTGTGATTGTATTTGATGTATGCAATGATCCTTGTTGTAATATGGCAACCGGCAGGAGCCTAATGGTTGTCTTTAATTCTGTTAAGACCTGCGTGTCTATTCATCTTGTAATAGCTTTATTCCAAGTAGTTGTAATAGTTGCTGGTGATGATGGACAACCATGAAGCGGCGCCACTGACCTTGACGCAATGCTGGTGATGATGGAGATCATGTTCGTGCTTTGGAGATGGAGATCAAAGGCGCAAGAAGAAAAGGCCATATCATATCACACAAATTATGAATTGCCTATGATGTTAATCCTTTATGCATCTTGTATTGCTTAGATCGCGACTGTAGCATTACAGGATGATCCCTCTCACTAAATATCAAGTAATAAAGTGTTCACCCTTAGTTGGCACCGTTGCTAAGACTCGTCGTTTCGAAGCATCTCGTGATGATCGGATGTGATAGATTCTACGTGTGCATACAACGGGTGCAAGCCAGATTTGCACATGCGGAAACTAAGGTTGTCTTGACGAGCCTAGCATGTACAGACATGGTCTCGGAACACGGAATACCGAAAGGTAGAGCATGAGTCATATAATTGATATGATGAACATGAAGATTGTTCGCCAATGAAACTACATCTTCTCTCGTGAAGATCGGACTTGGTGTAGTGGACTTGGTTCGTGTAATCACTAAGACAATGTGAGGGATGTTGTTTTGAGTGGGAGTTCACCTAGTTAGTTTAAGAATTAAATTTGAACTCAATTTATCATAAACTTAGTCTAAACTACTTGCAAATTGTTGTAGATTATGGCGAACCCCTCCATCAATTTCAATGCGTTCCTAGAGAAAGAAAAACTTAAGAACAATGGAAGCAATTTCACGGACTGGTTCCGTGGACTGAAGATCGTCCTCAGGGCTGGTCAGTTGACCTATGTGCTCGATGCACCGCTAGGTGACCCACCTGCAGATAATGCCACCGATGATGAAAAGAACGTTTTCGCCACTCGGAAGAATCATTACTCCACAGTTCAGTGTGCCATCTTGTACGGTTTAGAAGCGGAGCTCCAACAGCGTTTTGAGCACCACGACCCGTTCGAGATCATTAAGGAGCTCAGGCTAATTTTTGAGACTCGCGCGGCCATGGAGAGCTATGAGGCCTCCGAAAAGTTCTTTAACTGTAAGATAGAAGAAGGAAGCTCCGTTAGCGAGCACGTGCTCACCATGTCTGGGTACGCAAAGAAGCTCCAAGAGTTGGGAATATCGATTCCTAATGAATTGGGGATTCACCGTCTCCTTCAATCACTGCCACCAAGTTACAAGAACTTTGTGATGAACTACAACATGCACTGCATGAACAAGACGTTGCCTGAACTGTCGTCCATGCTGAAAACTGCTGAAGTGGAGATCAAGAAGGAGCACCAAGTGTTGATGGTCAATAAGACCACCAATTTCAAGAAACGGGGCAAGCCTAAGAACAAGGGCAACTTCAAGAAGGACGGCAAGAAAGCTGCCGCACCTGCTAAGAAGCCCAAGGCTGGTCCTAATCCTGAAACCGAGTGTTTCTACTGCAAGGGTGCTGGTCACTGGAAGCGTAACTGCCCCAAGTACCTGGCGGATCTGAAGAATGGCAACATCAAGAAGAAAGGTATATTTGATATATGTGTTATAGATGTGTATCTTACTAGTAATCGTAGTAGTGCCTGGGTATTTGATACTGGTTCGGTTGCTCATATTTGTAACTCGAAACAGGAGCTGCGGAATAAACGAAGACTGGCAAGAGACGAGGTGACGATGCGCGTTGAAAATGGCTCCAAGGTTGATGTGATCGCCGTCGGCACGCTCCCTCTACATCTACCTTCGGGATTAGTTTTAAATTTAAATAATTGTTATTTGGTGCCTGCGTTAAGCATGAACATTATATCTGGATCCTGTTTATTGCGAGACGGTTACTCTTTTAAGTCTGAGAATAAAGGTTGTTAGATTTATATGAGTAATGTCTTTTATGGTAATGCACCTGAGATGAATGGTTTATTCTTACTGAATCTCGATAGTAATGATACACATGTTCACAACATAGATGCTAAACGAATAAAATTGAATGATAATTCTACATACATGTGGCACTGTCGTCTTGGTCACATTGGAGTGAAGCGTATGAAGAAACTCCATTCTGATAGACTTCTTGAATCACTTGATTTTGAATCACTTGAAAGATGCGAAGCATGTCTAATGGGAAAAATGACTAAGACTCCATTCTCTGGTACAATGGAGCGAGCTACAGACTTATTGGAAATAATACATACCGATGTGTGCGGTCCAATGAGTGTAGCATCGCGTGGTGGATATCGTTATGTTCTCACTTTCACGGATGACTTGAGTAGATATGGGTATGTCTACTTTATGAAGCATAAGTCCGAAACTTTCGAGAAGTTTAAGGAATTTCAAAGTGAAGTGGAAAATCATCGTAATAAGAAGATTAAGTTTCTGCGTTCTGATCGCGGGGGTGAATATCTAAGTTACGAGTTTGGCATGCATTTAAAGAAATGTGGAATACTTTCACAGTTGACACCGCCGGGAACACCACAGCGTAATGGTGTATCTGAACGTCGTAATCGAACTCTCTTAGATATGGTTCGATCTATGATGTCTCTTACAGATTTACCGTTATCATTTTGGGGCTATGCATTAGAGACAGCCGCATTCACTTTAAATAGGGCACCATCTAAATCCGTTGAAACGACACCGTACGAATTGTGGTTTGGTAAGAAACCTAAGTTGTCGTTCCTTAAAGTTTGGGGTTGCGAGGCATATGTAAAGAAGTTACAACCTGATAAGCTAGAACCCAAAGCGGAGAAATGCGTCTTCATAGGATACCCTAAAGAAACGATTGGGTATACCTTCTATCATAGATCCGAAGGCAAAGTTTTCGTTGCAAAGAATGGATCCTTTCTTGAGAAGGAATTTCTCTCGAAAAAGGTGACTGGAAGGAAAGTAGAACTCGATGAGGTTGTTGAACCTTCTCTCGGATTTGAGAGTAGCGCAGCACCGGAAGATGTTTTGGTGCCGCCTACACCAATTGAAGAGGAAGCTAATGATAATAATCATGAAACTTCGAACGAAGTTACTACTGAACCTCGCAGGTCAACGAGGGTTCGTACCACTCCTGATTGGTATGACTCTGCCTTGAACGTCATGTTGGTGGACAACGCTGATGACCCTGCGACATATGAAGAAGCTATGATGAGCCCAGATTCCGACAAATGGCTAGAAGCCATGAAATCCGAAATGGGATCCATGTATGAAAACCAAGTGTGGACTTTGGTTGACTTACCGGATGGCCGTAAGGCTGTCGAGAAAAAATGGATTTTCAAGAGAAAACAGATGCTGATGGTAATGTTACCGTCTATAAAGCTCGACTTGTCGCAAAAGGGTTCCGACAAATTCAAGGAGTTGACTATGATGAGACTTTCTCACTAGTAGCGAAGCTAAAGTCTGTGAGGATTTTGTTAGCAATTGCTGCACATTTCGATTATGAGATTTGGCAGATGGATGTCAAAACGGCGTTCCTTAATGGTGACATTGAGGAAGAGTTGTATATGGTACAACCCAAGGGTTTTGTCGATCCTAAAGATGCTGACAAGGTATGCCAGCTTCAGCGCTCTATTTATGGACTGAAGCAAGCATCCCGGAGTTGGAATCAACGTTTTGATAAAGTAATCAAAAACTTTGGATTTATACAAACTTATGGAGAAGCTTGTATTTACAAGAAAGTGAGTGGGACCTCTGTAGCATTCCTAGTACTGTATGTATATGACATATTGTTGATTGGGAATGATATAAAACTTCTTGATAGCGTCAAAACCTATTTGAATAATAGTTTTTCAACGAAGGATCTTGGCGAAGCGGCATATATTCTAGGCATCAAGATTTATAGAGATAGATCAAGACGCCTGATAGGGCTTTCACAAAGTACATACTTGGACAAAGTTCTAAAGAAGTTTAGAATGGAAGATAGCAAGAAAGGGTTCGTGCCCATGTTGTCAGGTAAGACCTTGAGTAAAACTCAAAGTCCAGCTACGGCAGAAGATAGAGAGAAAATGAATAATATTCCCTATGCCTCAGCCATAGGTTCTATCATGTATGCCATGTTGTGTACTAGACCGGATATAGCACATGCTGTTAGTTTGACTAGCAGATATCAAAGTGATCCTGGAGTGGAACACTGGACAGCGGTCAAGAATATCCTAAAGTACCTAAATAGGACTAAGGATATGGTTCTTTCTTATGGAGGTGATGAACAGCTTGTTGTAAACGGTTACACCGATGCTAGTTGGAACACCGATCCGGATGACTCGAAGTCACAGTCGGGTTACGTATTTATTTTGAATGGTGCTGCAGTGAGCTGGAGGAGTGCGAAGCAAAGCGTTGTGGCGAAATCTTCAACTGAATCGGAATACATAGCTGCTTCGGAGGCTGCACAAGAAGCCGTTTGGATGAAGGAATTCATTACTGAACTTGGCGTGGTTCCCAGTGCGTTGGACCCGATGGCCATCTACTGTGACAACACAGGTGCCATAGCTAATGCACAGGAGCCAAGGTCACATAGCAAACTGAAGCACATCAAGCTACGTTTCCACGCTATTCGCGAGTATGTCCGAGATGGTGACATAAAGATTTGCAAAGTACACACTGATCTGAATGTGGCAGATCCGTTGACTAAACCTCTCCCTAGGGCAAAGCATGACCAACACCAAAACGCCATGGGTGTTCGGTATATTACCATGTAATCTAGATTATTGACTCTAGTGCAAGTGGGAGACTGTTGGAGATATGCCCAAGAGGCAATAATAAAAGTGATTATTATTATATCTTTGTGTTTATGATGAATGTTTGCATCCCATGCTATAATTGTATTATAAGGAAACACTAATACATGTGTGTTTTGTAAACATATAAGAGTCCCTAGTAAGCCTCTTGTTGAACTAGCTTGTTGATTAATTGATGATCATGGTTTCCTGATCATGGACATTAGGATGTGATTAATAACAAGGTCATATCATTAGGAGAATGATGTGATGGACACACACCCATAGTAAGCGTAGCATAAGATCAAGTCATTAAGTTCGTTTTGCTGTAAGCTTTCAAATATATAGTAACCTATTCCTTCGACCATGAGGTTGTGTTAATCACCATCACCGGATGGATACTTTGATGACATCAAACGCCGCTTCGTAACTGGGTGGTTATAAAAGTGTCATTGGGTATTCTGAAAGTATGTGTTGAAGCGCATGAACCAAGATTGGGATTTGTCCATCCATATGACGGATAGATATGCTCTGGGCCCTCTCGGTGGAATGTCATCTAGTTAGCTTGCAAGCATGTGACTGGATCACAAGGGATGACATATCACGGAACGAGTAAAGATTACTTATCAGTAACGAGGTAGAACTAGGTATAGAGATACCTACGATCAAACCTCGGATAAGTATAGTATCGCGAGACAAAGGGAATTAGTTTCGTATGTAAGTGGTTCAATCGATCGCAAAGTCATCGTTGAGTATGTGGGAGCCATTATGGATCTCCAGGTCCCGCTGATGGTTATTGATAGGAGATGTGTCTCTATCATGTCTTCATATTCACGAACCGTAGGGTGACACACTTAAGGTTCGAAGTTGTTTTAAGTAGATATGGAATGTGCGTTGGAGACCGAATGTTGTTCGGAGTCTCGGATTGGATTCGGGACATCACGAGGAGATCCGGAATGGTCCGGAGAATAAGATTCATATATAGGAGATCATTTTATGAGTTAGGAAATGTTCCGGAGTGTTTGTATGAGGATTCTAGAAGGTTTCGGAATGTTCCGGAAGGTTCTAGAAGATATCTTGGAGTTTGCTTGAAAATCAAGATAGGGATCAAGGAGTCCTGGTGGGTCAAGATACGGATTCGTGGGGGAGGAGGACTCCTCCCCCCACCTCCAATCCGCCGGCCTAGAGAGGGAGGGGAGTCCTACAAGGACTCCCCCTCCCTAGGCACCTCCCCTCTTTAAATAGAGGGGCAGGGGCGCCCCCTCCTCCCCTGCTCTCATAACACCCAATCTCTGCCGCCTCTCTCCTCCACCATCTTCTGCACAGGCATAGGCGAAGCCCTGCAGAATTCTCTACTCCACCACTGCCACCACGCCGTCGTGCTGCTGGGATTCCGTGGAGAAGATCTACTACCTCCGCTGCTCGCTGGAACAGGGAGAGGAAGGTCTGCTTCGACTCCGCACGTGTGACCGACTGCGGAAGCGCTGCTGAATCGTGGCGCTGGAAGGATCGTCTACTTGACCGAGGGCGGAAGCGCTGCTGGAACGCGACGCCGGAAGGATCGTCCACACGATCTTGAGATCGGCAAGTGATCGACTACATCAACCACGAGATCTAATCTCGTTAACGCTTTCGGATCTACGAGGGTTAGTTCCCATCTATCTCGTTGCTCATGTCTAATAGATTAGATCTTGGCTTTTATCTAGATTAGATCTAGGTTTTGTTCGTTCTTGCGGTAGAAATTTTTTGTTTTCCATGCTACGAACCCATCAAGGTGGCGGTGTGAGGTGGAGGGAGGGGATTGGTCAGGGTAAGGTGGAGGGAGGCTGGGTAGGATAGGATTGGGTAGAATTAGGATTAGATATTTTTAGACTAGGGTTTGGAGGTGGTCGGCCGGGCTTTCAGGCCTGGCGGGTTGCCTCCTAAAAAATAATATAAGATTTTATTATTTAAAACGGGGCTTTTGCAAACCGTATTTAGACAAACCAAAATATTCCGGAGGCCCGAGTTTTGTATTTGAATAAAGGCTAGGTATTTAGAAAACAGAAATAGGGTTTTTCGAAAATAGTTTCAGACAACAGATGCATGATGATGACGATGCTCAAATGCAATGTGGCATGATGACATGAGCATGCGGTCATGATGATGCAATGCACAAAAACAACGCGATTTTCTAGTAGTGATTTTTGCGGGGCGCCACAATTCGACACCACTAACAAAGCATCTCGCCCTCGAGATCCGCCTCATGGTACTGGGAAGAAGGTCGGCGATCTGAATCTTCTCGCTTCATATAGATCCTCGCGACAACACTAACAAGAGGTCATTGTCCGTGATCGTCGAGAGAACACTCCGGGAAACAAAGGACGAAGGTAGAGGTATGCACAAATAAAGCCACCTCTAACTTTGTTTGAAGGAGAGAAACGATGCATCCTCATCCACTTCAGTGTACAGGAGCGAATAGAATGAGTAGTCGACATGGGGGCCAACCCCCAAACTATTACTCCGCACAATCAGTAGAAAAGCGTGCAACCATTCTCGGAATCAGACTGAAGATCTCGACAAGCGAGGTTCAGAACAAAGGAGTGATACAGACTCTGCATCGGATCTGGCTAGATGATGTCATCGCGTCGGAAACACCAGAAGGCACAAACAAGGAACAGAGAATGGTACCACAGATAAAGGATCGCTCAGATAGCATGAAGTCCGGAGGTAGAAACACCGTTGCCAAAGGAGGTAGCCCGGTGGGCAGGGGTAGTTCAAGGCGCAAAGCGCCTCCGCCTCCCGGGTGGTTAGAGATACGATGGAAGCCATGGGAAGAGAATTATGAGTCTAGATGTGATATGTAAATGGAGGCCAAGCGTACATATATATACTGAAAAAATGGTGGGAAGACAGAGGTGGGAACCGGTGGAAAGCGCGGGAACGCAGTGGCGCGGGAAACTTTCATCCTGGGTGGGGGATCAAACCGGGACAAAAGATGGGGGGTCTTATCTGGGGGAGGCTTATCTGGGAGGGCCTTATCTGGGGGGTGGCTAACCTTTAGTACCGGCTGGTGGGTGCAACCGGGACTAAAGGTGGTTTTTGTGTCATCTAACAAAACTGTCGGTGGGATAAGGACGCGTGGGTAACCTTTAGTACCGGGTGGGGGCTCAAACCGGGACTAAAGCTGTCGGTAGGATAAGGACGCGTGGGTGGACGCACTGCTCGATGAGATAAAGCATGTAGCGCACGACGCCCTGTCGGAGGAAGAAGACAAAGTAGAAGCGGCGCCGTGACTATAAAAGGAGCATCGATACGCCATGGCAAGCAACTCAACAAGCCAACATCGATGGAGAGTTTCATCCCCATGGATGGAGGAAAGGGTTGGGAAATCTCCCGTGGCGGAACTTCTCGAAGATGCCCTTGGTGCACACGCCCTATGGCATCTTCGGAAGTTCCGCCTCGGAAAATATTTTCCTGCTAGCCCGTGAAAGACTCCATCTCCGCCTCCCTGGGGTTAGAGGTATGGTGGAAGCCATGGGATAGAGTGGAGAGAGGCGGCAGATATGAGTCTAGATGTGCTATGGCAACGACCAAGCCAACATGGATGGAGAGTTTCATCCCCATGGATGGAGGAAAGGGTTGGGAAATCTCCCGTGGCGAAACTTCTCGAAGATGCCCTTGGTGCACACGCCCTATGGCATCTTCGGAAGTTCCGCCTCGGAATATATTTTCCTGCTAGCCCATGAAAGACTCCATCTCCGCCTCCCTGGGGTTAGAGGTATGGTGGAAGCCATGGGATAAAGTGGAGAGAGGCGGCAGATATGAGTCTAAACCATAAACCCTAAACCCTAAGTCAGAGGAGGGAACCCTAAACCCTAAGTTAGAGGAGGGAACCCTAAACCCTAAGTCAGAGGAGGCAACCCTAAACCCTAAACCCTAAACACTAAACCCTAAACCAAAAACCCTAAACCCTAAACCAAAAACCCTAAACCCTAAACCCTAAACCAAAAACCCTAAACCCTAAACCAAAAACCCTAAACCCTAAAGGGGCTACGATCCGGAAGAGAACGGGCAGGAAAAAATAAGGCGGGGTAGACGATCCGGGGCCCCCGGTCTAGGGTTTCGCCGGAGGAAGACCACCGGAGCGTCGGAATCACATGAAAATGGCAAAATGGTTAATAGTTTGACTAGTTAGAATAATTATTTTATAAAATAGAAAATTGATTTGAATCACTTATTCAAAAATATGCAAAATATAATAGTTAATGCATTTTTAAATTGAAAATGGCAAAATGGTTATTAGTTTCACTAGTTAGAATAATTATTTTATAAAACAGAAAATAGATTTGGATTACTTATTCAAATTCAAGAACTTTTCATGTTGAAATTTTTCTCAAATTCATAAGTATGCAAAAACTGTAAAATTCAAATGTTTAAAAAATATGGTAATTTAATTTTTTTAAACAGGCGCGCTCCTGGGGTGAAAATTTTGAAAAAAGGACCTTTAGTCCCGGTGCGTGCTACACACCGGGACTAAAGGTATGGCGTTGGCGCGCGCGCTTTGGGCGGTGCCGAAAACCTTTAGTCCCGGTGCATGGCACGCACCGGGACTAAAGGGGGGACCTTTAGTCCCGCTTCGTATAACTCACCGGGACTAATGACCCTTTAGTCCCGGTTCGTTATACAGGCCGGGACTAAAGGTCCCACACCTATATATCTTCTCCCCACGCGCCCCTTCTTCTCCCCACGCAGAGAACACCCACACGCGCGAGGACGACGAATCGACGCCGGCAGGCTGCCCGACTCGCTCTCTGGCCGCCACCACCCCAACCACCGCCGCCGCCACTCACTCCAGCCGCCACCGCCGCCGCCACTGCAGTCGCCTCGCGCGCGCCCCCAGCCAGCAGAGGTACACCGGCCCGCTTCCCCTTCGCTCCCCCGTCCGGCCGGCTACGCGGCGGCGCGGCGCTGCTGGCCACTGTGGGCGAGCATGCCAGGCCGGCGACAGCCGTGCACGCCGGCGGCGGTGCGGGCGATGAGGCCGGGGTGGCGCCCCCGGCCAAAGTTCTCTGTTTTCCTTTTTTTAATTTTTTAGTAGTTAATTGTAATAGTATTTTGTAATATTTAGTAGTTAATTGTAGTAGTTGTTTGTAGTAATTGTAATAGTTAATTGTAGTAGTATTTTGTAGTAGTATTTTGTAGTAGTTGTTTGTAGTAATTGTAATAGTTAATTGTAGTAGTATTTTGTAGTAGTTAATTGTAGTAGTTGTAATATTTAGTTGTAATAGTATTTTGTAGTATATAGTTAATTTTATTTTGTAGTGTAATATTATTTAATTTTGTGTGTAATTTTATTTTGTAGTATATTGTATTATAGTAGTATTTTGTAGTGGTCGCGGGCCCCCGCACTTAGGGTTAGGGTGGTAGTGGTCGCGGGGCCCCGCATTTAGGGTTAGGGTGGTGGTGCTCGCGGGCCCCCGGACTTAGGGTTAGGGTGGTAGTGCTCGCGGGCCCCCAGACTTAGGGTTAGGGTGGTAGTGCTCGCGGGCAGCCGGACTTAAGGTTAGGGTGGTGGTGCTCGCGGGCCCCCAGAGATAGGGTTAGGGTGGTGGTGCTCGTGGGCCCCCGGAGATAGGGTTAGGGTGGTGGTGCTCGCGGGCCCCTGGACTTAGGGTTAGAGTGGTGGTACTCGCGGGTCCCTGGACTTAGTGTTAGGGTGGTAGTGCTCGCGGGCCCCGGACTTAGGGTTAGGGTGGTAGTGCTCGCGGGCAGCCGGACTTAGGGTTAGGGTGGTGGTGCTCGCGGGCCACCGGACTTAGGGTTAGGGTGGTAGTGCTCGCGGGCCCCGAGACTTAGGGTTAGGGTTAGGGCATCACTAGAATTTTGCTATTGTTTAGTATTATTGTAGCAAATTGCGTGTTCATATTATTGTTTAGTATTATTTTATGCAGCAATATTGAATGAAAAATGTTATTATGTGCATTTTGTAGAAAACTATGGATCCAATCCAGAGAGACCTAGCACAGGAAGAAATTCTCGAGGATATGATCAACGACACCCCCCATGTTGATCCACCCGAATCTCTGTCAATTTATCTGAACCCCTCCGGTGAGGGAGAGGAGGTCGACCGAAATGATCAAGGAGAAGTCGACGGCTCTGGTGGTGGAGAAGCCGACGGCTCCGGTGGTGGAGAAGCCGACGGCGACGTATATATATGAAGTCTGGTGATCAGTAGATGCATTAACTGAGTTGTATATATATATAAATTGACGAATGTTTCTTCTCTTAGGCCTCCACATCGAGCAAAAAATATTCCAAACGAGGCCCGGCCAAAAAGTTGGACGCATCTACGCGTTATACAATTACGCGGGTATCACAACGGGGTGAACCGGTGGAACCCGAAAAAGGCTAAAACTGTATTTAACCAACAATGCAGAGTTATGGTTAGGGATCGCATCCCGATCACCGTTCGAGAGTGGAATAAGACCAAAGGGGCGAAAGAGGGTGAGTATGTGGCCGACAGGTGCAAAGAGGGTCTTTGGAATGACCTCATGACACATTTCACCCTGCCAGAATGTGAGGATGATGCCGACACAGCTGCATTGAGGAAGAAAGTCAAGCAGTGGACTCTTACGAAGATGGCGAACTATTCAAGAACTGGAAGAAAGCATTATGGCAAAAGTATCAGAAGACGAAGAAGACTCCTAAATTTGAATGCTATCTAATGGAGTAGCGGGCTAACTGGGATGCATTTGTGAAGTACAAGGAGTCACAACCTGCTATGGAAATGTCGGAAAAAAACAAGAAAAATGCCGCGATGAAGAAATATCACCATCACCTGGGGCCAGGGGGCTACGCGGCTGCTATGCCAAAGTGGGATGCTAAAGAGAATGAGTTGCTTGCTAAAGGGATCACTCCAGAACCAATACGCGAAGAATGGGATCTGAGGGCTAGGAATTGGTTCCTTGGGCACGGGAGTGAGTATGACGAAAGTACAGGGGACCTTATTTGCAGTGACGGGATTAGGATACCCCGGGATACATGGTAAAAAGTGGTGAAGGAGATTAAAGCGGGGAGAACAAAGTTCCGTCCCGATAGAGAGAAAGACTTGCTAACAAAGGTCCTCGGGAATGACGAACGCGGAGGACGTGTACGAGGCCTTGGCCCTAGTTATACGTGGGAGACGGGGTTTCCCAAAGACAGAGATACTTATAGGAGCCGAGAGAGAGCAAAGAGGCGACGGCAGGAGGAGGAGGGAGACAGGTTCACCCAGTTGCTAGGAACACTTCGAATGCATCAGCAACAGATTGACGAACTTCGAGGAGCAGCGCGCCTGCAAGATCCTGTACTCGATATTACCGCCGTCCCATCTCAGCGGAAAAGCAGCGTGGCTGAATCGGAGGTCCCTTCTGACGATGCACGTATGGTAGATGGCGCTCCCGGCTACCCCGTGGATGGAATCAAGGAGCAGGCATCTTGTGAGCTCCACCAGAAGGTGAAGAACATATCCATCAAGGTGGCGGTCGGATGTGCTTTACCTTGTCCACCTAGCGTACGCTGGCATGGCCGTGAGATTCCAGCTGGCTATGCTAAAGTTGGTGTGGATGAAATCGCAATGGGGTGGGACCCAATGGAGCTTGACATCCCTAGACCTGAAGGTGAGAGGACACTCGGAGAAGTACTGGGTGGTATCATTCTATGGGACAAGAACAACATCAAGCTTCCAGGCTGGACGCCAAAGCCAACACCGCCTCCGAGTGGTCGCATGTCACCTTCACCTCCATCACCTCCAAGAAGCCCACCCCATGACTACGACCACCACAGCCCGAGTCCATCTCGATCTCCGCCGTAGCCTCCGATTAGTACTAAACGACGCAGGAGCCCAAAACAACAAATGTCGCCCCTCCCAAGAGTACCTCATAAGAATCTTCCTATCAGACCTTACGATCGTACTGACGAGGAAACCGACATGATCGTAAAGGCCCAATGTGTTGCGCAGCTTCAAAAGAAGAAACCCGAGCCCGCCCCGGTATACACCGAGAAGCAAAAAGCGTATGCACTTTCTTTTCTGAACACAAAATCGCAATATGACTTGCACCATAAGCTAGATGACTACCGGCGCACACTTCAGAAGGAAGTGAAGAAGAGCAAATCAAGTAGAAGTGCAAGCGGGAGCAAATCATCAAGTCAAAGTGCAACCGGGAAAAGAAAGGACGTCCCCTAGCTCGGGGAACAGGCCAAAAAATCGACCCCACCCCTCAAGGTGGTATCCTATGACACTCCCCAGCAGGATATGGAAGAAGCTAAGAAGCTTGCGGCCACTATGAATGTGACTGTTGAGGAATTGCTAGGTTCCCAGGATGACAAGTCACCCAAGGCTCAGGTAGTCCCTACATATGTCCTAGGGAAGCCTCTGGTCAGCTTTGAGCAGTTCCAACAACTGCCAACATAAATGAGGAGTTTACATAAATGGTACTTGAAAGCCATAAAGGAGGAGAGAATAATGATCGTGGCGAAAGTCCCACATGACTACTACTTCCGAGAAGAAGAGGTCCATGTTGAGTTTCCAGAACTCTTCCAGTTATACACTTTCGATGCCCTCGACAAAAGTCTCATGAGTTGCTATTGTCTATAAGTTGTTGAATTCATTGTTTATATATAAGTTGTTCATTTTTTCAGTTGTTCAGTTCATTGCATGTAATTATCCTAATTATATCCTTTTGTACTCTATTATTATGCAGAATGAAGATCATGGAATGTAAAAGAAGGTCAATCTTCAGTGTTGGGTTCATTTACCCAGATAAAATACATTGTCAGAAGCTAAAGGATAAACCCAAGGACACACAGGAAAACCTTCTAAGGTTTCTAACGGAGCAAAATTTCTGTGACCACATACTATTTCCTTACAATTTCGTGTGAGTGTCTTACTCTATTGTACACATTCTCTTTTGCTTACTCGATGTTAAGTGTAATTGATGAGTTACTGATGTATATATAAACGTGTACAGTTTCCACTGGATTCTCATGGACATTCAACTTGATAAGGGAAGAGTTGAAGTCATGGACCCATTAAAGAGACCCCTGGAACAGTTTAGGGACATGTAGGACATGCTCCAGAGGTAATTTTCGCGCTACATCGGTCTCTTTCGTTGATTTCCTGAGATATCACGTAATAAATAACTCATTCATTTTTTTTACCGGGTAGGGTTTAGAACCAGTTCAAGAGTGTGGTTACGGGTGACTTTAGTGAGAAGCTGACGTTTAAGCCGGTCTCGGTAAGTAGTACGCTCATCTCTTTACTTCTAGTTTCAATACAATTATGATGCTGGATTATTATTTTATTGAATTCTATTCTCGTAAAGTGCGTGAGGCAGCCACAGGGGACGAATCTATGTGGATTCTACGTTTGCGAGTTCATTCGCACGTTTACCAGTGAGCTGAATGATTATAGAGTCGATGTAAGCAATACATTCATAACATTATTTTTATTACCATCACTTTTTGTTATCATGATTGATATTCATATTGATCTCTTTTTCTTATATAGTTCGAGAAAATGCGGGATCAGCTCCTACCACAACAACGCGTAGTAGCAATTGCTGAAGAACTGGCAGGATTCTTGATGAACGAGATGATAGATGACGCCGGAGAATTTAGTGTGAATAGGCGTCGATGATCCCCGACCGTGTAATTGAATAGACGGGCTCTAGTCCCGATAATTGTGATCTCCATGTGTAACTATCATGTATATATTTGTATGCTCGATCTTAAGTATCTTATGTATGCACGAACGTGTATGGTATGTGGTAGCATAGAAAACTATTTTGAAATGAAAAAAAAGATACAAATTCAATTCTCTGCCGCGGCAGAGAAAGTGCCTAAAATTCTGCCGCGGCAGAGAACCATTACGAACCGGGACTAATGGGGGCACCCAGCGCCCGCAGAGACAGCCACGTGGATGCCCATTGGTCCCGGCTGGTAAGAGGGCCGGGACTAATGGGTGGGCCTTTAGTCTCGCCCCTCCAGTCCCGGTTACCAGGACCGGGACTAAAGCCCCTTACGGGACGGGACTGGAGGCCCGTTTTCCACTAGTGATGCGATGGCGTTTGGTCTTACTGGGGTCCAACAATGTTCATGTGGTAATGAATGACACATTGGCCCCTATCGTGCGCAGGTGTGTAGTGGTGTTATTTGATGACATCATGGTATATAGCAAGACTTATTATGATCATGTCATTCATTTGAATCAAGTCATGCAGCTAGTTCAACAACACCAATGGAAATTCAAGGGATCTAAGTACCAATTTGATCAGTGTAGTATTTCTTACTTGAACTATCTGATCAATGCGATAGGACTTTCAAATAGTTCTCAAAAAATACTAGATGTACAAAATTGGCCTGCACCAGCCAATGTTAAGGAGCTGGGGGAATTTTTTGGTCTCTTTGAGTATTACAGAAAATTTGTTAAATCTTATGGTATAATCAGCAAGCCGTTAACACAATTGCTCAGGAAATTGCTGCCTTTTGTATGGACATCTGTTACTCAGAAAGCTTTTGGCACCTTGAAGAATGTTCTAACAACAACCCTAATACTGGCATTACCAAATTCCACTCATTGTTTTGAAATCAAAATATATGCTTCTGACCTAGGTGTTGGTTTTGTTCTAATGTAGTGTGGCCATCTATTAGCATTTGCGAGCATAGAATTGGGCCTCGCACTAAAGGGTTGTCCACATATGAAAAGGAACACATGGCTATTATATTGGTTGTTGAAGTGGTTCTAATATCTATAGCACTCTAAGTTTTGGATCCATATGGATCACTGTAGTCTAGCTCATTTAGAGGACCAATAGAATCCACAATAGGGATCCACACTAGGTGGCAACAAAAAGTGTTCACTAAGTTACTTCAGTTCTAGTTTATCGTCAAATATAAAAATGGCAGTACAAATAGAGCAACCGAAGCCCTGTCTCATCGTCCTCATATGAAACACTCTCTTTGTGCTATCTCCGCATTGCACCCTGTTTGGCCGAGTGAAGTAACTGATATGTATCATAAGTACCTAGATGCTAAGTCCCTGTTGGAACGTTTATCTATTATAATGTAGAGGAGGATGCTCATTATACCCTTTGAGATGGTGTCATCCGTTATAAGAATCTATTGTGGTTGTCTGCCGGTGATGCATTCACTACTAACTATTGGATGACTTCCATGATAGTCCCACTAGTGGCCATTCAGGTTTTCTTGTTACATCGAGGCACCTCAAGAGTTTTTTTTACTAGAAGAGAATGAAAATCTGGATGCTTCAATTTGTGCAAGAATGCATGATTTTCCAGCACGCTAAACCTAACCACAACAAGTATCCAGGGGTGTTAGCTCCTCTACCAGTGCCGAAGGAATTTTAGCAGATTATTACAATTGATTTTGTTGAAGCGCTTCCAAAATCTAGAAGATATAATTTTATGTTTGTGGTCATCGATAAACTCTCATGGTATGCGCACTTCATTGGACCGCAACACCCATTCACAGTTGTGAATTTGGCAGATGTTTATATGGACAATGTGCATAAACTGCATAGCCAGAATCAATTGTATCCGATGGAGACGCCATTTTCACTAGAAACTTTTGAAAACAACTGGAATCACTATATGGTGTGAAATGCGCAATGGTTGTCCATGGCTGAGTAATGGTACAAAACATGTGGCCATTCTCCGTTGGATGGGAAGTCGCCATTCGAGGTGTTGTATGGATAGTCTCCTCGACAATTTGGGTTCTCATCTGATGATACTTGACTTGGCTGCAAGATAGATCATTGAGGCTACGCTTGATACAACAACACCTTGAGTGAGTTCGGGCCAGGATGAAGCATCAAGCTGGCAAGAAGCATTCTGATCGCGTGTTCTAGTCGGGGACATGGTTTTCCTCAAGCTACAACCCTAAATCTAGTCATCTATTACTCCTTGGGCGCACCACAAGCTCATGTTCAAATTTTATGGCCCTTATTAAGTTTTGGAATACATCGAGTCTTCTGCTTATCGCTTGCAATTACCAGAAAATGCAGAATTCATCTAGTGATCTATGTGTTGTAGCTCAAACATACACTGGGAACTCACTCCAGGTACAAACTGATTTTCCCACCCTACTAATCAATTTGTTGTTCCTGTGTGCATGCTACATCCATCGTCGTGGTTCTGTAACACTTCCACAAGCATTGACCCAATGGTATGATCAACCGGAGTCATTGGACACCTGGGAGGATCTCACCGAGCTCCAGTAGTTGTTTCCTCATGCTGCAGTTTGGGGTCAAGGTGTGTTTCAAGGGAGGTGTAGTGTTAGCAACCCAATGGCTACATCACAAGAGTGGTCCGAAAGTGAAGAAGAGGCCCGACCCATGAAGAGGAATCAAATGCCTTCTACTATTTATCCACCAGCAACGTGGACTCGTTAGCGTATAACTATCATGTGAGTGTTGGAGTGAGAACTTGGCCTGGAACACGGCGATTGCCATTTAGCTTACAATACTTCCTATGCAAATTCCAGATCTTACTTGAAGCAATTCATCGAGCCGAGATGATCTAGACTCTGTAATGTGTGAGACAATTGAGCCATATACTGAGAGGAGTGATTGATATTCTAACACATGATTAGAAACTATTCATGTAGGAGAACTATGCATCTGAGATTGGACCATGTTCGGAATAGAAACCATGTGTGGGTTATCGAGAAAGTCTTGGTATATGATAATTTATGGTCTTTAATTAGTTGACTAATGGTTTCTCAAAATATTATAATGTGTAATTATGCAAAACCATTTCTCTTTAGTTGTTAGACCCCTTAGTTACATTAACTAATACCTTCGGCATGGAGAGCAGCGAGCCATCCGAGGGCACTTGATGCACATAGTATTGTTGCTTGCGAGCTTGTGCCGCTCCCTTTCGCTTTTCGTGGGCCGGTGGCTTGCTTCGTGCGCTGCAGTTCCTGCGGATGGTGTGCCTCTGTATTATGGGACCTACTTCACATGCGCCCCATGTGTTGGCCCGTAGAGTCAAAGTCGGTGCTCTTCGGTCGTGTTGGGTCCTCTTTCGTGAAAAGGCAAGAGGGAAATAGGCACGTGAGGGATCATGTCACGCCCCGTCGTCATCGCGGAGGAACTCCATGTTTCAGCCCATTGTGCCCCCGTCGCCAGATTGATATGGTAGCCGCCAAGGTGGTATTGGCACAACCTCGACTAAGGACAATGAGGTTGTCTTTGACGCCTTCGTCAACCACCATCAGCATGACCTCCAATCTCGTGGGGATCCAAACCGGCCCGACCTAGAGCGGGGATAGCATTGCTAATACCGTCGCCTCCACGCTATTTGTCTTGGGCATCGCTGGTGTTCGACCTCACATTTGCTGGCCACTGAACTATATCCATGTTTGGTGCTCCTTACCCGCCGCATGGCTGTCCATGGCATCCGTAGGTGAGGCTGATCTACGTTCCCTGGCCATCCCCACCCGTGGCCACCACACGGCTGATGTGAGATTGCTCCTCTTATTTTTGGCTCCCGTACGTTGGGACGCGACCTACATGTCAGCTACTGCCACACATTTGAGTCATCACGAAGTCTCTTCATTTTTCTCCTCATGAATGTTGATGTACTTACCGCATGTGAGGCTGCTGTTTATCTTTCTCCTCTCGAGGGTGATGGATTTCTTGGTCCAACCTGATGTTGAACCGTGTATTCTCCGTTTGTCTTCTACTACTTATTATGTCTTTATTTGTTCACAAGTGTCATGTTGTCCTTTTTTATTCTTGAAGAGATATTTGTGAAGTGGATTTGGAGAGAAATGTAACTTACCCCCAATAATGACTTTGCCCAAGAAGCAGACCGGCTTCAGCTCAGTCTGAAGATGGGTTTGAAGAACTGAACTTCTGTCCAATTTCAGGTATAGCTCATAGAGGTATTTATTGTGTTGCTTGATTTGAAGAAACATAGTGTAAATAAAGATTGTTGGTAGATTTATTTTTCTATAGGGTCTTGCTACATTTCACCATCGCAGATGTGACTATTATTAGCTCATGAGTAGCTCATTAGATTCGTGAACACCAATCATCCCCGTTTCGAGCATGGTATCAACTACTCCCTCGCTATTAGCAGAGCCGTCTCTAGAAATTCGAGGTCCTTGTGCAAAATGCAGATGAGGCCCTAACTTTTTTAAATACATGTAACCAATTTAAGTGATGTTTGTTAAGAATATAATACACGCCTAGCCCTTTCCATCAGTTCGGACTTTTGTATAGATGGCTAGTGCATCAATTCAATATGGTATCAGAGTTAAAAGGTCTCAAGTTCAAGACCCTACTTACACAGTTTACAAAAAAGATTCTGCGGCGTGCACCGAACCCACGCTAAGGACTAAAACAGCCTAGACGTGAGAGGGAGTGTTAAGAATATAATACACGCCTAGCCCTTTTCATCAGTTTAAACTTTTGGTCTAGATGGCTAGTGCATCAATTCAATAATGTTGACAACTTATGTTGATGGCCCGATATTGTTCCTGGTGGCGATTTTGAGATTTGCTAGCTTGGGACTTCCATGAATAAAGGAGGAATTCGAAACTCCGAAATGGAGCAGTGCTCGGAGCCATTGGCGGTCAATTCATGGATCAATTCAATTTTAGAGCCTTTGTTGGCAAAAATGAAAATGGATCCATGTACTTGAGGCGTTGTGGAGATGTGGTAGCTAGCGTTTTTGCTAAAGCCCTAAAGCTGGGTCGTCAGATAAGAGGAATACATGGGAACGTGGACTTATTGACTTACTCCTTGGGCGTTCTTGATTTCCAACAGACGAAAGGAACCGTCCAAATCAATGGCAATCAAAGCCCCGTAAACTAACGAGACCACAGATTGGAGGAGGATAGATCGAAATACGAACCGTTAGTTGAGAGCTCGGCGGCCTCCAGGACCTGTCGGGCTCGCATGCCGTGATCCTGTCCCCCATCCTCCTATAGTCTATAGACGGATCTCCTCTCCGGCTCTCTGCCATGAACGAACGACCACCCACGCCTTAAACGATCAGGAGATCTATGCGTGATTGAACTGTCAATCGGTCTGGCCTTAATTGGAACTTCGGGCAATCTGTATGCCTGCGGATTCTCGAATTAATCAGTGGGTGGGATGGAGATTTGGGGGGCCCAAAAATTTGGGGGCCCTGTGCCATCGCACAGCTCGCACAGGCCTGTCGACGGGCCTGGCTATTAGGTATGCCTATTTCCCCTTCCCCATGTTGCCCCAATCTGGATAATAGTTCATTTTATCACCTATTCCTCCATATGACAACTAAAGAAGACATGCTCCTTCGATGTGTGCAGGACTGCAGGTTGCAACATGATTTGATGAGATTGTGTTTGTGATAACCTGCTGCTACGTGAACCCTACAAAGTTTTTTGGGATTCTCCATGAAAGAGAGGATATAGCAGTATGCATTTAACTTATCCGGTGACCTAATTTTTCATCCTCCTTAGTTGTTAGATCCTTTTTTTCTTATTTCTCTTCAGGATCTAAGTCTTTCTAGAATTTTCAAAATTCCCATGACAACACAAAAACTTAGAATGATTGGAAATTTTGAAGGATGGCAGTGCTAATTTTATTTTATAGTGTCAGTGTAATCATTGAAGAATATTAGGATAACATAAACATGATGTACTTTGTTTCGGAATTGATTGACATACCTAAAGTGTATATTATTCTTTTTTTGATGTCCTACTACAATTCAATAAATAATGTTCTAGCATCAAGTTATTAATTTTAATGTTTACAAAAGGAAACAAACTCATTTGTTGATGTTAGTCGCTGGACAACAGGCAAGTTATTTGTGATTTACTACCGCTCAAACCATACTATTATTTTTTTATATAATTAAATAAATCTCCTATTGTTTCTATTTTCCTGTTATAGTATGATGCCTGAATTGTTCGCAATTGTATATTTGTTCAAATGATTATGTAAGAAAGTTATTTTTGTTACAGTAGATCTATGTAATAATTTTGGGGTAATTTACTTCATTGCCATATATATTTCTATATTCAAATGCATTTTTAACAGTAGAATGTTGGAAAAACTTCCAATAATATAATTGGAAATCCAATTGAATGATTATTCATTACTTTTTATTTAAGATGTTGAACTTGAGCCAATCGAAAAAAATCTTGATGATAAATAAACTTAGAGATGTCATACTTGACTCTTTTCTTAAGATGGCATGGAGCTTATCAATTATTTTTCTTGAAAATAAATGAACACCCAGTTGATATTGGTTAGGAGGCAACATCTCAAGAGGAAGATCAATGAATATGCGAGCATATGCCACTGGTTTTTAAGGATAACTGAGGTAATGTTGATTGATTGGATATGCAACGGGATTTTAAGCAGAATTGAGGTGTGTGTGGTTTGATCTGTATGTTTCCCAATGTCATCCCCTTCAAATTTTCCAGTGGACCTTTTTATCCTCTCATGTTTCATCCTTTTGTTCCAATATTAGAGCAACTTGATGTATGTTTCCCAATGGCATCCCCTTCAAATTTTCCAGTGGACCTTTTTATCCTCTCATGATTCATCCTTTTGTTTCAATTTTGGAGAAACTTGATGTCTAGTCAATATCTCGGATTTGAATTATTACATTGGTTTTCCACCATTCTCACACGAGCTATTGGATCATACTTCTTGGTTAGAAAATATAAATTTGCAAACCACTTTAGGTTATATTTTCTTTCTATAGCTGTTTCTCCTGGTATTTAGTAGATTTTCAAGGTTTTCGTTTTCCCCATGTTTTGGTATTGTATTAGGAGTAGAGGCTTGGCTATGTTAATATTTGTAGGAACTGGTAAATAGTTATTGTTGGAATGTGGTTTGCTGCTAGATTATTCTCAGGACATGCTATAAGTTTATAAGGGGAATGCTCTTCAATGAAGCCATGTGATGAACTGTCGGTGTTAGTAACATATGATGTACTCAAACCATCTGATTTTCACAATAAAGTGATGTCGTGTTAGTTTTGGAAGATAGTTCTACCAGTCACACGTAAGCATTTGCGATGCTGGCAAATACTTCTAGCCAAATTCATTCTGTGCAAGCGAATGGTGGTCGTGCTATGGTAGTCCTATAGTGCCTACGGGTTTCTCATGATGTGGTAGCTATACCAGACACTTTCGTTTTCATGCCTTCTTATTGTCTCTAGCTTATGTTAATTTAGTTAGAGGTTAAAGCATACATATAGAGCATCATTTTTTTTTACTCTTGTCTTTTGGACCGTAACAGGAAATGCGATAAACTAGCAAATTTTATCATGGGATATAACTTATAAATCCCCCTCCAAGATTTACACTTGTAGTCTAAAAAAAATGTAAGGTGTAGTACTGTGTCCACGCACATCATTTTCGATGCAAAAGCCAATATGATATGCTACTCTTTATTGATATATAAAATGGGTAAACCTGCAGGAGTAAACTAATTGACTAAGTAATATTTGGTACTTGTGCAATTTGGTATCATTAGTCTTCTTCTATATTTCATTCAGGCATAGAATCTTGCCCCTTGATGCAACAAACCTAAACTCATGCTTTATTGTTGTTTGCCTTTTCCCTGTAATTATGCTCTTAAGATTTTATAATTTTGTTCTTTCAGTGTCTTTCACTTAGCAAATTCATAGGGCGGTTGTCATTACGTGCCAATTATTCATAACCAAAAGCATGATGTGATGTGCGATCTTGTGAATCCCATAATATTCCAGATAATCTTATGTAGACTATCTATTTTCAATTGTTCGATCTAAAGGAAGGATACAAATGACTTTCTATGATTGAAGTTTTTATAGATTAATATGCTCTCTTAGAGTTACTAACCATGAGTTCATGTCATATTTTCAGGATGATGATAAGTAAGTAGTGCCATGCTAGGAGTGCATGTGGAAGTAATAAATGTGTCTCACTCTCTAAGCAACTCATTTATCTTCTCCAAGTAGGAGCAATTTATGTTGCAGAGAAGGTATGCCCACAACTATCTTTGTGGACTGTGCATGTCTTCATAATCAATGTCCCTCCCCTTTCCTGTTGGAGAAGTTGTTGATGATACTGCCAAACTAAATTACCAAGTGAATTCTCGCACGCATGTGCTTGTGCTAGGGATTTGGTTGCTTAGTTGTAGGGCTGGATAAATAATAGGTAAATAATAGTGAAGTTACTTTGTGTAAATATGTAAGTGTAATCTCTCCCGAGGGATCCTGACGGTGTAAGGCCAGGCCTTGCCGCGAGCTAGACCGTAGGATGGCTGACGAAAACCAGCTCCTCGATGGTAGATGACACACCTTTCACCCCCCCCCCCCCCCCCACGCAAACAATAGCTTAGGTTTGAGTCTCTGCGATCCTCTCCTGTCATCTAGCATCATGATCAATAATTAAACAATTTTATCCATCGTAATCTTGATGCCTCCCGGTTCTTTTTCATAAATGCAACACTTTGGTTTTAAAATCAAATTTATAGTTCACACTAGATGAAAAACGACAGAGTACTTGGTTTTTAATATGATTTTACAATCTTGATTTACGGTATGTAATGCATTCCGTATTTATTGATTCACTGATTCTTTTCTCATCTTTTTCATAGTGATTGCCTTTTTAATTTATGAAAAATGATGCTTTTAGTTGAGAACGTGAAGTGCAATATCAGCTTGCTTAGTTACCAAGGAATCTTGCTCTTTGTGAAGAACAATTTTCTTATTTACCAACGAATCTTTCCCTTATGTTGACTGATGAGTGCTGCATGTGTCTCCAACTATTTTTTATCAGCTTATGATCAAATTAACCTGTAAACAACTTACTACATGGGAAAGATTGAAGTTAAATTGTATATGCTATGTCTGCAATAGTTTTTTGGCATAAGATTGATCATTCACGGGGACATGCTTACTAAAGCGTGTGATTAAACTTAAAAATGTCATGTGTTCTGCAGGAGTATTTGAAGCAAATCTTTCACTCAAGGTTGTTCTGGTGGACGACATATTCAAAATTAAATATGAACTAGATCAAGTTTGTATCTTGTGACTTATGTGTTTCTTTGACAGATTTATCATAAGACTATATATGTTTCTGAGAGTATAAGTGAGCGTGAGTAGGAGATGATCAAGAAGTCTGGGCTGCAAGCGAAGGGGTGGAGTGCCACCATGAACAGTGACAGTAAAATCACGTCGTCTGCACCATAGATCAAAGCAGACGCCAGTGTACTTCAACGCCATGCAGGCGGCGAGGCGAAGCTCGCCGGTTCGTCTAGCATGATACCTTTTTTGACAGTTTGACACAACCACATATGCATTTAGGCTACAAGGTGGCGTGTGCAAGCAGATAGTGTGCGTTATAGATGTGTTTGGAACCGTCGGCTCATACAAATGCTATTATATACTCTCTATCCATTCTATAATATAAGATGTTTTAGTTTTTATTAAACAATTGTATTTAGATGTCTTTTAGTGTACAAGTTCACTCTGAACCTACACTAAACGATGTCTAGATACAATCGTTTAACAAAAGCTAAAATATCTTATATTTTAAAACCAAGATAGTAGTATAAAAACTTTGCTAACTTCAGAGTTAACGGGTTGTCACTTGTCACTACTGGACTATGGCGAAGGACTTCCTATAAACTGCAAGGGGGGCCACACATGCTTGGGAAATGGTGTGCTGGAAGGAGTCGTAGTTGCTTGAAGCTGATCTTTTAATTGAACGCTCTATAATGGACCTTCTAACAATTGGATGTGTCGACGTCTGGAATTGCGTGCTCTGCTTGGCGATCTCACAATTGGTTCGTCCTGTCCTGAGGAGGGGTGAAAATCATACTGCGTTAAGCCTACAGAAGGCATGTCTTGTGGTTTTGGAAGTGCAGTGTTAGTTCGGGAGTAATCTATTTTCAAGGCAGAGATGGTGTATAATCTTCAGTCACAAACCTCAGTCTGCAAAACAAGGACTGAAGGCGATGGGCAAAATCTGTCAGAAAATCATGGATGTGCTTCTTCCAGAAGAGCATCTTCAGTTGAAGAGATTGTCAAATCTACAAGTCGCATGTATCCATCTAGCTAGTAACCGAATTAAGAAGAACTACTTCCGAATTCTAATCAAGTGTGTCGGGAACGGGAAGCTCTGGCTTCCGCTTCTAGCAGCATCGGGTGATCAACCTCAGTATGCAATGAGACATGCGGACACAACACACAATTCGAAGGATTTTTTTTCTTAGGTAACTACGGTAGCCTCAAGGCCGGCCTGAACCATTTTCATTCACAGTAAGGAAGCCAAAAGAGTTGTATGAGAGAAGCAACGCCTAGCTAAAACCTATCTAAGCATCTAGCTAAGTCCTATTGCTAATACAAGGAGGAGGAAGAGAGACCGAAAAATTACATTAATACCAGCCTTTACAAGAGGACCAAAGAATATAGAAGAGTGATAATAGAAACTACTCGCTCCCTCTAGAAATATAACACGGTTTAGCTTTAATTTGTGAAACGAATATATCTAGACAACTTTTATGTATATATTCGGGGTGAACCTATACATTAAAAGATATCTAGTACGTTCGTTTTACAAAGGTAAAATGTCTTATACTTCTGAATGGAGGGAGAAGTTGTTACAGGCTAGATGGGTGAACATGATTGCCCAGTCCCTAGCTAGAGATTTGTGAGCTTGATTAGCATACCTATGAGACCAAAGAAAGAGGTCCTTCGCACATCTGCGGAAGACAAGATGAATGGGCTCGATTTTATCCCTAAAGATTTTTGCGTTGAACCTCTTCCATAAATTCCAAAGAGCGCAGATGAGCACGGATGTTCTGACTTTGCAAACCTGAGAGTTATCCCAAAGGTCTCCGAGGGAATGGCGGGACTACACATCTGCATGTAATGTGGGAACAGCCTCCCAGAAATACGCAACCGAGGGGCAATGAAACAGTAAGTGGTTCGTAGACTCTGACAAAGAGCAGAATGGGCAAGCATCAAAAGAAGCAATGCCTCGCCCAAACCTGCGCTCATTAGTGAACAACATGTTCCGATCGGCCAGCCAAAGGAAAATGCGGCACCGATTCATCGCCAAAGGCTGTCTATGGAACACGTGGACTCCTCCGAGGTGCTCGTCATTTCAAGGCATGGGCAGTGAAGACTGCTGGGTTCCTGCATCGTCTTCAGATCGTCCTCTCCCGTACCAGCGCGTGAACCTTCTCGTGTCAGTAGCCCATCACCCTGCCAATTCAGGGGCGATCCCTCCATCAGATGAGCTCTACTTCACTCAACAATGTGACGTTGTGGGTGGGCCAGATGTGGGGCCACATGGGTCTTGCTCTCACAGTGAGCGTGGATGGGGACGCGTTGTCCCTTTCAGGCACAAACGCCTCCTCCCTAGATTGGGTCGCGTCCTCCTTCTCACTGGATGGTTTAGCTAGCGAGCCTCCAATAGTGGCAGAGCCGGAAACAATGAAAGAGGGTGCTAAATAATTGCTAGCAAAAAATTCTACTAGATATCACCCAAAGTTCACCATACTAAAAGTACATTGTTACACTAGACAAAATCAAAAAAAGCTAGTTGAGTAATTGATGAACAAAAACACAAATTATTGCAGGATCTCTAGAAATACCATTACTACAGTGAGATATCTCCACAGTTCACATGTCATCAACATTATTCATGAACAATCCATAGATCCACTTGAGACATCAATCTGCATATACAATGTAGAATAAACATCATAAATATGAATAATATATAATTGATATGTAAAATGAACTCAATAGTAAAGAACATACCAGCAACTCACTAAGTCTTAGTAATGGCTTTAGGCAATTGGCATGCATGATTATTGTAACCATGAAAACGCTACAAAATGATGTCATCTTCAATGCCCGCAAAGGCGCCTCACTCAATATAGCACACCATACTATGATCCACTCAATCATCATTCATCTTATTCCTCATCTCGGTCTTGATAATACTCATATAGCCGAGAAAGCCCGCTCAACTATTGCGGTGGTGCCAACAAAATCAAGGCAAGTTCAATGAGACGATACAACAAAGGGTAGCATGTGTGTCTATCAGATTGAACCATCTTCACAGCAAGATTGCCAAGATCATTAAACCTTGAAAACTCTTCATCACTTCTCACGTCAACAACAAATGTGGCAAGTTCAATTAGTTTTTCTCCATCAAAGTTAGCAAAATAATTCTTAGGGTCAAGGCAAGCAATACATCTCAACAACTGAGTTGGTTTTTCATCAAAGCGGTGGTTTAACTCAACTAGAATCTGGCCAAGAACAACATTTAAAATGCCATGATAGAAATGATGATAGTAACTTACTAATTTTGCACCACGACCCCTTGAATGAACTCTTAGTGGTATTGTACCATCCATATTTGGCACAACAATTTTCTTACCGACACAAAAGTTTTTCAGTTCTTCAAACATCTCTTTCCAACCATTTTCCCTTATGTCATTCATATTCGTCAACATCGACCCAATTAGTCCAATAGCACGAACAATATTCTGATTTTTATTTTGTAAGCATTGTGACAATTCTTGGGTCTTCCCCAACGATCTAATTAAGATGCATTATAATAACAAATTCAAAGTGTTCCATCCATTTTATCAAACATGATGCTTTAGTTCTTTGCTCGCTCTCTCCATCTTCACATATATTTTCCAATACCTCCAATACAGAGGTCCACATTAGTTGAAGACGGACCAAAGTTTTTTGATGTGTACCCAACCGTGTGTCACTAGGCCTTGCAAGACTAGTGGACTGATTTTTTCTCTTCCTAGAAAACTTTCACCTGTCTCCAATTTCCCCACAAGTTTTTCATGGTGGTCTTGGAGAAGTTGATTATTTCTCTTACAAGAAGTGCTAACAATGGTTACAAGCAGATTGCAATTATTAAAAGAATCATCAACGGAAGCACAACTCTTGGCAACAAAAACAACCACTATCTGTAGTTGATGAGGAAAACAATGTATGCAAAAGGCATATGGATTTTCATCCAATATGCGTTTTTGCAACCCATGAAATTGACCTCTCATATTTGAGGCTCCATCCAATATGCCCTCGCAACTGAGAAATAGATAAACCATGTTTGATAAACACATAATCCAAGGCTATCTTGATATAGTATCAAAAACATGCTTAATCCCGAGAAACCTCTCGATCACTTCACATTTACCATTGACATACCTACATGAAAAAAGATATTAGTGAGCGATATTTGATAACACGATAGAACTGAAACATCGATAGGAAGGTTGGTAGATACCTCAAGATCATCGCCATTTTCTATTTTATTGACTTATCACAAGACTCACCAACAAGCACTACAAACATACACCCTTTCACTTGAGAAATAATTACATTCCTTGTCTCGTGTGCACAAGATTTGACTAAATCTTTCTGTATTTCAGGAGCAATCATTTGACAATTTTTGGGAGTTTTTACACCGAGAACACTTTTAGCTTTGGGATCTTTATTTTTGTACCATTCCAACATTTCTAAGTTGTCCTTATTTCTTGAGTTTGAGGATTCATCATACCCACAAAAAGCAAGATCTTTCAAAAGAAGAAACCTTACAATACCTATAACAATAATCAATCGAAGCTTTATATTTCTCCTCTTTCTCCATGCTTTTCTAAGACCACACATACGCCACACTTTGTCTCCGATTTTTGAAATCTGTGGCACGCTTCTTCGCCTTGTTGAGAGTACTATCGGGTCCTCTAACATGAGCATTGAAAGTTTCAAGTCCCCCATCTCCAATTAACATAGCCATCTTTAGTGAATGTATAATTTTCCCAATTACCAATCCTTGGAGGTCTAAAGAGATAACAATAAAAGCAATAAGCTACATCCTTTTGCACACTATATTATAGCCAATCAAATATGTTAAACTATGTTTTTATAAATCCTCTCATTTGAACCCTTTGCCATTTCTATGGAAAACATGGTCATGTTTTTTTCGAAAAGGGGATAAAAGACCCCGGTCTCTGCATCGAATGATGCATATAGCCTTTAATGCCTTATTTAGTTTATTACAAAAGGTTTATACAATCCATCTCGTGGGTCACATAAAGTTGTGAAATGAATCGACCATCTAAAGAATGCTAACATGAAAACAAAATGGCCATCCACAAGTAATCCCATAGACAAATATGCTCTCTTAGCTTCATCTCTAATATTCAGATCAAACTCATATATTGGTTTGCGAAGAGCCCGGATCAGCAACAATATCATCCATATTAAGTTCAACGCGGACTCTTTTTTGTGTTGGCAGCGTTGCTGAACCAGTACTAGGTGCATCTTTCTTTGGATAATATATCTTCATCCTAGGGAATGATACAATTATTTGAAATAGACTAATTAGAAAATTTTAATCAGCGAATCAACAATATATATCAAACCTAAATTAATATTTTAGGGGGTAGAAACAAGTCCCTGATCGAAATTATACCTAGCAGCTGATTTGGACAGTGAACTGACACTGGAAAGCAGAAGAATTGGAGCACCTTTGGCTAGCAACTGGCAACTTCACATGTCGGTGCCGCTCACCGAGGAGATGTTGAGTCATGAGATGGGAGATAGGGAGGAATAGAGAGATGATCATACGAACTGACACGCACACGGCACGTGACCTGGGAGGTTTCATCGCTGGCTTGTGCGGTACGAGGAGTCAGCTGGGCTCAACCCTAGAGCATTGCTTCTCCCTGGACTTGGACTTATTGGGTACGAGGAGTCACGACCTTGTGGATCTTGAGATTCCTTTCTCAGAATAGGAAGTGTTTAATGTGATCCAGGCACATTTAAAACTAGTTAAGGCACTAGGGATAGATGGCTTTACTGGGCATGTCTACATCTCATGTTGGTCCATAATCAAAGTGGATTGTGATGGCGGCCTTTCAGTCCATGTGGTATGGGGATTGCTATGGATTGCATGCCATCAACCAAGCACTCATGGCACTTATCCCCAAGCGATTGAGGCCAAATATTTTTTTTCCCATTAGCTTGATTCATAGTGTGGCCAAGCTCGTGGCCAAAGTCCTTTTGACGCGCCTTGCTCCGCGCATGTTAGAGATTGTGGGGCCGCACCAGAGCGCCTTCATTTGTGGGCACTTCCTACATGATAATTTCCAGCTTGTGCAAAGGACAACGTGAAAGCTTTATGCTAGTGAAACTGTAGCTATCATGTTCAAGTTGGACATCACCAAATCTTTCGACACGGTAGACTGGTCCTTCCTGATCCAAGTGCTCTCCAAGCTTCGATTCGGAAGGAGGTGGCTTTCCATGGTTTGCAGTATTCTCAGAACCACATCGACATGGATGGCGGTCAATGGAGTGGCCGACAACCTCATCTACAATAGATGTGGTCTGTGACAGGGAGATCTGTTGTCCTCACTCCTGTTCGACTCGGATATGGATTTGTTACATCTCATGATTGAACATATAGTAGCGGATATCCTATTCTCGAGCCTTGTGTCGCATGGTATTTTCCATCACACATCCATGTATGCGGATGATATGGTGACTTTTCTTTGCCATACGCTGATGGATGTTCTCGCTTGCGCTGCCATCATGGAAGATTTGGTGAGGCTTCGGGGCTGTGCACCAACCTCGCCAAGTGCTCCCTACACCCGATATGTTGCACACCTAAGCAGATTGAGATGGTGTGGATGGTATTGGGTTGCATTATTGTCCCTTATTGTGTAAGTACCTTGTTCTACCTTTGAGTCTTTCCAAACCAACCACGGCTCAATTCCAACCACTTATGGATAGCGCAGCCAGCCAAATGTGGATGTGGTGTGCCAAGCTAATGAACCGTAGTGGGAGGAAAACCCTTGTATGAACTACCCTCTTAGCCATCATGTTGTATGCCATGATGTCTCTCGACATTCTCCTGAAGACCTTGGAGGCTCTACTTAAAATTTGCAGAGCCTTCTTGTGGAAGGGACGTTGGGAAGTTAATGGTGGTCAATGTCTTGTGGCTAGGGACTAGACAGCGATGCCCAAGATGTACAGGGGTGCCATTCTAAACCTCCACCTCATAAACATGGCCATCCGATGTAGATGGGTGTGGCTACAACATGCTAAACCGATGAGGTAATGGGCTGAATTCAACCTTCAAATTTATTTGCTAGCCCGATCCATCTTTGAGGTGGCCACATGCTTCATAATCGGCAATGGGGAGCGTTTGAAATTTTGGAAATACAGTTGGCCACATGGTGCTAGAGTGGTTGACATTGCCCCTACTCTTACAGCCAGAGTGTCGAGAAGGGCGAATGCATGGTCAGTCAAGGATAGCCTCTCTGGGGTGTGGCTCTTGGATTTTGGTCTAGACTTAGGTCCAAAGGCATTTGCCAAGGTCTTCCTATACTATGGCATGCACTTGCAAACGTTCACCTCATGCTAGATAGGGAGGACAAACTGGTGTGGCATTGGAAAAACTATGTAATTTACTAGTCAAAGTCGGCCTACAACACCTTCTTCATGGGTACCACCATCTCTCGAGTCATGAATCAAATCTAGAGAGTGACATTACCTTTCAGCTACAAATTATTTGCATGGCTCATCTCCAAGAACAGATGCTGGACGGCGGATAGGCTTCAGCGTTGTAGGTTGGCACCTAGCGGCTTGCCCGCTTTGTGACCAGCATCAGGAGACCTTGCAACACCTCCTATTGGGTTGCGTCGTCTCTAGGGATGTTTAGGACTTGGCCTGAAAAGTTGGGGTTGACTGGAGTGGAAGCCCGACCTAGACACCGATTTGATTCATTGATGGACTACCAGGACGAACCCCACGGCGACTCGACGCGACTTGTGGACATCGCTCATTATAGTCTGGTGGCACCTGAATGGCATGGTCTTAAATAAAGTCGCTCTGGCAACGGCGGCTATCACGGTGACCATCGAGGAATTTTATAGGTGGTGCTTAGTGGGTCTCTTTAAGAACGATAATTTTAGCTTTCAACAGTTGTTACCTCGGGCGTCGCTGGATAGAGATTAGGTCCCTTGTAAGATACAAGAGCTGCCACCTCTTTTTTGCAACAGACTGCCTTTTTTGTGGCGTTGCGTGCCGCATGACACTCCTTCTATATGATTAATACACCTTTCAATGTGTATTCTAGATAAAAAATACCGTATATCGATACCCATCGCCTACTATGGACATGGCCAAACTGTGGCCTGTGTCAACTACATATACGCATCTTATTTTTGGATGCCATCAATATTGCCCTATATAGAGAACGGTCTGGAATTGGCTTGGTCTTGTGAGATATCAACTCTGTCATGGATTGGTGGTCTTCGATACTGTGACATTATTGTACATCGTCCTTATCTTCATAGCTGTGTAAAGACAAAAGGCATCCGACGGAAGGTAATGGCAGAGTGAACCACCCGAAAAGGATATCTACCAGATATATGTTCTTCTCTCAGGGGACCTATCCATCATTCTAGGGCCTTAGCTCCTGGAAGCCAACAAGCTTGATAAGGACCAGGTGTTGCTTCACCTTATTGATTGTTTTTTTAACACATTGATTGATTATTATTACTAGTATGTTCTTTGAGTGCAAGTTGTACTGGTTTGATATAGTTCTTCATAATCCAAGTTAGGCTTAGGCCCTGATAACAAGAGCCCACGGCTTCCCTAATATGCGAAAACCCGAAAACAAAATTGCAAATACATATAGAAAGTATTCAAATCTATCGTGGGAACTGCTAAGAACAATCGATGTGGTTGTGTGTCTATCATATCAGACGAGATAAGTAGTTTCCAAATTTATCATGGTAAATGCTAAGAACAACCGATATGTAAACAAGAAATGCCAACTATTCTAGAACAAACCATTGTAGACATCGATAAGAATTAACTATTTACTTGCTCCTACGCTAGAAACTTACGTATTCTGGAAACTTCTAGGGAGATATTTCTTAGAGTATATATATACGCTATAAATCCTTCTCTGCAAAGATATTTAAAGAATATTGGAGTGATCACTAACACATATAAATATACAAGGTACAAGACTAATTATCATAGACTAATCCATGGAGGCACATGACCTTCTCTTTCTGTTTGCTCTCGGATCCAAGAGGGTTCCGTTAATGAAGGGATGTTAAGCAAAATGCATCAATATAAATTGAATAAAGATAATAACTATGCTTGCAAAATGGGATTCAAATTTAGCATTTGCAGTTGATAAAAGCTATATTCAGCGATATTGTTATATGCAAATTTTGCTTCCATACATATGATGCGAGCTAGGGTCGTAGAATTTTATGAAGTGGGCTATAGAAAATAGATAATGTGGTTAATTTTGCTAAGTGTAAAAATGAAATAGATTAATTATGACCCCGTTTGCACAAAATGAATTATAAATAAGTAAAAAATGTAATTAATTTTGCTAAGTGTAACGGGGGCATATATTACTTTTAATAGTATATTGATAGAATAAGTTATAACGAAGTAAAAAATATGCTAAGTGTAATAGAAGTATGTATTGATTACAATAATATATTTATCGAATAAGTTATAAAGAAATAAGAAAGATGTTTAATTTTGCTAAGTGTAATAAAAAAAACTTGCATAGTTTTCAATGTAGGGACATCATGCCGGGCTAGACATGACTAGAGTAATTGTGGTGGCGTAGCCTAGGATGGAACGACTAAACTTAGTCGACGACACTATTGTGACCGCTTAACAAATCATATGTATTTAGTAGTTTCTTACTTATGCAATAATAATAAATGATATTCATATTCATCGATATCAATTAGTTGTCATGGAGTTGTAATTTATAGCCCGTCTAAATTCAATCCAATAGGCAAAGAGTGTGCATTTCGAGGGTACTGATGTCTCCAAAGTCCATAGTACTTGCTTCTTTTTAGGAAAAGTCCATAGTACGTACTTATTGGTAACTACACTAAAATATAAATAGCGGTTTTAATTTGATTTATATCAACTTAGTACATTCATCCTAGTTAGATAGAACCAAAGCAAAGACTGATATGCTGCCAAGCTGCATCGTCAAGGATTGGAATAGCACTAAACATCTTATTGCAGGACTATTGCCCTAAAAAGTGGCTTTACATGATATCTAGGTTGAAATAGCGGTAGGATTTGTGACGGGCCATATTCCCTCGTAGTTGAAGCCGATTACTTGAAATCTTGTGTACTACTCTGTCGTTTTCAACCCGCCTTGCTTTAGTGTAGAGCTCATCGTATGCTGGGACATGATTCAAAAATTCAGCTAGATTCTGGTGACGAATTCATCCTTTGTCCTTCATAGTTGAATTATAATTATGGATGATTTGCATGAAATAATATTGCATGCTATAAATAGCTCACATGTTGACACCCCCCCCCCCCCCACACACACACGCATGTATCCTTTAGTACGGATCGATTTCATAAACCCATGTCGATCTTCTATGGTTGTTCTGCTACTACGCATCCATCCAAGATTTTCTGTGGTCGTCGTTGTTACGCATGTGCGTTTCTCTTTTTGATTTATCTTTTGGTAGGCTTGTATTGGCTTGTCTCGAGGAAGGTGTAAATAATTTGGGAGAAATCATTATGCCTCTTTTTTTATAGTTTTTTTGTCGTAATTACATATTCATGTGCAGTTGTACACCTTTTTGTTAATAGAACAATCATCTATACTATTAAAAAGATTCACGTCGTTCATTAGCACCAAAATTTTCCGTCTGCCGTTTCTTGGACATTTTTACCCCTAGTAGTTTGGAGATATTACACACAATACCACCGCTGAGTGAAAGGGCGACATTCGTTTGAGAAAAAACGCCACGACCACGCTGCTCCTTCCCCGCCGCCCTCCAGAAAATTCCCCACCGCCGCCCTGTCTCAGCTGCGTGCCTCCCCTACTTCCCAGATCTTGAGCCACTCCCTCTCCACATCTCCATCTCGCGTGTGCTCGCGCGTCGATGACCAGCGACTCGCCTCTGCTCCGTTTCCCCCACCTTATTCTTAGTTCTACTGGTCCGGAAGACGCGCTGCAGGCGCCATGGTGGCGCTGGACGGGAGCATCATGGTGCTGGCTGGGGGGAGCGGGGCTGCGCCGGCCATGGATGGGTGATGCGGACAAGCTGGGCGTGGCGACGATAGCGCTGGAAGGGAGCGTCATGGCGCTAGCCGGAGGTAGCGGGGCTGCGCCGGCCATGGCTAGGCGATGCAGACGAGCTGGGCATGGCGAACTCAACAGGACAAATGTCCCGCTGCAGAAGCAAGCGCAGAGGCGGCGTGCTGCAGGCCACCACCATCGCTTCCAGCATGCCAAGGAGGGTCCATCCATGCGGGGAGGAGCGGCGGCGGCGAAGATCAGGGGTACGCTAGCGGGCGAGGCGGCAAGAACCGTTGATGCGGTCGAGCGCCATCGGTGCGCGCCGAGGATGGGGAGGAGGGATGGAACACAAAGTCGCCGCTGCTACAAACAATGAACGGCCAGGAGCGGCCCTGGCTTGATCCTCCTCGCTCCTCCACCCCAGCTCTGCTTCCATCCATAGTACCCACCCCTCACTCATATGCCTCCAACAACGAAAGAGAGGCAAAGGGACAAGCGCAACCAACTGCAGAGTACTATGGTGACGAGTTCGACTCGGCTGAATCGCGAACGAAATACGACCTTGTGCATAGACGAGCTGCTTCTCCAAGACGAAATTAGGCTCAAAATCCAACTAAGGGAATGCGATGGCTGTATATTTGGGTTTCCAAATTGCATTTCCTCTTGACTTCTTACACAAATTTGTGTCCAATTTGAGATTTTTGGGGAGGCTGGGAGACGGGGGAGGGAGGATTTGGGGAAGAATAGGTTGTACGGGAGAAGATTGGTATGTAACTATGGATATGAAACAATCGTAGGTACCAGTGAGAGTGGCTTGATCGGTGCTTCTCTAGAAAAACGGAAACTGAAATTGGAAAATGTGAAGAGAATCCCATCCCGTAGGATTTATTAAAATCATGATTGTGGCACCCGCAAGTGGTGGCTTCTACTTTCATCCTTGGGTAGATTCTATTATGAGATGCGGTTATACAAAGCTAAGAAAAGTAGAAATACAAAGACAACCATGAAGTACACAAGCCAGACGACCATCTGTAGGAGGTTTACTTTGACTATTTGATAAGGAATTCATTTCATCCCATTAACAAAAATTGATTTCAAGCAGTGGAATTCTCCAAAGGCCAAAACAATATCCGATAAAATACTTGCCTTTTGCCTTTTTCCCTCCGGTGCAACGCACGTATCACGAGGAGATGAAAGGGAATCACGCCAAGAAAGAGGAAGAGGGAGTTTAGAGAAAGGAAATATTCTGCTTTTGAATTGGAACAATCAATTTATCGAGGACACCGAGCAAGTTAAAAAGACTGTCTATGCTGTGACGTGCCACTGATTTTACAGAAAAACTCACCATCGGCACAATAACTACTAACTTCTTCCGCCGCAACGCGCGGGCATTGCTAGTATAATATTTAATAATGCTTCTTTTTCATGACGTTGTGTGCGCATACTGACATGCAATTGCATACCGTAAAAATATTACAACATGTAATTGCACCCATGGACTTTTCCGTGCAACTGCATGCAATATTGCACCTATCTGCGTGTGTGCACAAGTGCACGTTGTGTGCGCAATTGCACATCTATGTGTAATTATGCATAATTTTAAACTTCATATATAATCTCATTTTTATTTGAATGTTTTAGAATTAACTTGTAGTTGGGCTTGTAGGTGTTTCTTCGTTTGCTTGTTATTGGACTTTAGTTACACATGGAAAATCAAAGCCTAAGAGAAAAACAATCCATGTTATTCCATCGATCAAGAGCTAAGGTAACTCTCATGAATGGAGAGCTAGGCATGTCCTAAATTCTTAGTCGACATCGAGAGATCTTGTCTGATCAATACCTTCTCAATCTAGCTACTACTAGGGATGTCTGTGTTGGGTCATGCCCCTCCACATGGAGGTGTGTTGACAGCCAACTACATTACGTAAAGTCATTGATAGAAAACAGGCATCTTCTCCCGGTCCGGGGCGGCCTCTAGTCCCGGTTGTCCAACCGGAACTGCCAGATCGGGACTAGAGGCTCCCACCTTTAATCCTGGTTGTGTTACAAACCAGGACAAAAGGCTCTCCACGTAGCTCCGCGGAGTGCGCTGAGCTGGAGGACCTTTAGTCCCGGTTGGTAACATCAATCGGGACTAAATGTGTTCTGCCACGGCAGCATTTTTGGGCAATCGGCTGCCACGGCAGGAAATGGGTTTTAGGGTTTAGGGTTTTGTGTTTTCCTTTTCATTTTGTGTTTTGTGTTCAATTATTTTTTATTTTGTGTTTTCATTTCAAACAAGTTTTCGTATACATATTCTACGCTACTACATACTGTACACATTGATGCTTATTTAATATAATTTCTCTTACAAACATATATACATATATATACAATTTGGTATACGAGTCTCAACCGGGACTAGAGCCCTCTATTTGATTACATGGAGATCATTAAATTATCTGGATGCTTTAGACTCTATCTATAATGTATTCTCCATTTGGGGATATGACCTCTTCAAGAAAAAATCCCGTCAAATACTCTTGAATTGCTAGTAGGTGGTCCTGTGGTAGGAGCTTATCCGCATTGCATCCAACTATGAAGAAGGAGATCAATATGAATATATCAATCATTGTAATAAAAATTATGAATGGAACTCAACACAGATTATGATAATAAAATAAATTGTGAATATATTCTTTACGTACTCGAATAAACTCCATGCCCTGCTCAATAGTCGACATGTGAATGAACTCGCAAAGGTAGTATCTACATAAATTAGTCTCATGTGGTTGTCTCACGCACTTTACGAGAATATAATTCAATCAAATAATAATCAAGCATGATAATTGCATTGAAACTAGAATTAAAGAGATTCGTAGACCTAGCTCGTACTATTTATCGTGACCGGAATAAAACTCAGCTCATCACGCCATTAACCGACAACCAAATTCTTGAACCGTCTCCAAATACTGTCCGCAAAGAAAATGAATAAATGAGTTATTAATTATACTTGATACCTAAAAAATGAACAAAAGAGACCGATATAGTGCGATAATGATTGAAATTAATTCTGGAGCATATTAAGCAGGCCGTGGTACTCTTCCATGTTTTTCTTTAATGGGTCCATGATTTCAAATCTTCCACGATCAACGTCAATGCTTAGCAGAATTCAGTGGAAGCTATGCACGTTTATATACGCCAGTAACTCCTCAAGTACACTTAATCGAGTAACCAAAAGTAAACGTGTACAAGATAGTAACACTCTCACCTGAAGTTGTAAGGAAATAGGATTTTCTTATAGAAATTTTGGTCCTTTAAAAACCTTAGCAAGTTACGCTCTATGTCCACAGGATTCATATGTGGCGTAGCAAAATTAACACGATTTGGATCAATGAACCCAATGGAATAGATTCTCTTCATTTTCATTCCAGAATCTTCATTTTGCATAATAGCGTACAAAAGGATATAGTGAGGATAATTATAGGCAATAAATTGAACGAGCTGAGCTAGAGACTTAATTACAGAAATAAATTAATCACTAACAGACAATAACAACCGAGGAGAGATTTGTCGAGGAACTTTTGATTGAATAACTGAAAGAATTCTGGAAACTCAATATGGATCTCGTCTTCACGGAAGTAATGCTCCTCTCTAACTTTTGCTAGGATCATTTCTCGCCATTTCTTTGTGATTTTCAAGTACCAGTCATGCAATATTCGCATTTGTGTTGGCAGATGCCGGATAATCTCATCGCTGACCAGAGGCTCTCTGTGGACATATTTCCGTGCTACATCATCCTTGGGGATATCTGCGCTACCTAGAAAATCATCAATAGTCATAGCACATTGCCTAGCTAATATCTTAGCTGTTTCCATATCTATTTGCGGTTCGGGTAACACCTTGAGCGGGGTGATCGTTTGTTTTGCCTGTTCTCCGAGCTATGGAACGTCTCTTTTCCTGCTTGCACTACTACTTGATCTCTTCTCTTTCAGTGTCTCCATAAGACAGTGGGTATAGTCATCTAGCTTATTTCACTCATATTGGGATGGTTGCGTAAGAACATTCTTTAAGTGCACCCTGACTTTCAGATCTATTGGCTCCGTTGGCTCGGGTCGTTTCTTAGCAAAATGGGCCTTCCTTCGGCCATTACGACCACCCTATTTTCCTCATCAGTCCGGTGGTAAGCTAACTTGGGAGGAGCCGGCGGTACTCTTGGGAGGCGTTGTCGGATTCCGCGTCAGTTATCCATCAACGAAGTAGTGGTACTCTTCCGCTTTTGGCCCTTTGACTTAGTGGGTGGAGTCGGCTGAGGTGCCGGAGATTGAGATGGACTTGCGCTACGGTCCCTCTCGAGGAGGGGTGGACTTCTACTCAAAGGAGACGGTGGCCTTGGAGGTGGTAGATTGCTACTCGGAGGAGACGGTGGCCTTGGCACCGAGCCTAGAAACACGATGTTTTCCTTTTTCCATAGAATGAAGCCACTTGTGACTTCTCCCAATGTCGTATCCCCTTCAACTCCAGGGATGTCAAGCTGCAGTGACTGAAATGCCGGTTGAACTTCATCCACACCGACACGAGCATAGCCAGCTAGAATCGGACGGCAATGGTAGGTCGCTCCAGGTGCACTAGGTAAAGCACAACAGACCGCCACCTTCATGGATATATTCTTTAGTGACATATGTAGCTCATAATTTGTCTTCTCCTTGACTTCATCCACGGGGTAGCGATCCATCGGTGCATCCTCCATCATCAGTGCATCATCAGTCCGGACCTCCGTGGAAGCCACGCTGCTTTTCTGCTAAGATGGGTTGGTCGTACTATCGAATGCAGGATCTTGATGTCTGCCTAGTCCTCTAAGTTCATCAATCTGCTCCTATTGCCACTCAAATCTGGCTTGCATTTCATCATTCTTTCTTTCAACCTTCACCAATCGGTCTACCTCCTCCTGCTGCTACTACTTCATTTTTCGTGATCGCCTTCTATAAGTGTCACTGTACCCGGGAAACTCAGTCCTCCATGGATAAGAAAGTCCAAAGCCTCGTGTTTGTCCTTCATGCTCACGATACCCGAGGGTCTTTGTCAGCTCGTCCTTCTCTCTCGGGATGGAACTTTACCTCTTTAACCTCTTACATCACTTTAATAAGTTCTACCTTGGGTTCAACAACTTCTTCCTTCGCAATAATGTCTCCTGTTTGTGGGTCATACGATGCCCCATGCCCAAGTATCCAATTTCTTGACCTCAAGGGCCAATCATATGTAGCTGGAGTGATCCCTTTGCAATCAGGTCGGCCTCAGTTTTATCCTACTTAGTCATGGCACTCTTGTAGCCACATGTCCCCATATGATGGTGATATTTCTTTTTCCCGGCATTTACCTTATTCTTTGCCGACCTTTCCTTAGCTTCTTTCGATTGCTTGTACTCCATAAATGCGTCCTAGTGATCTCGTTGCTTCTCTAGTGGGCCAGTGAATTCTGGAGCTTTTTATCCTTGAGATGGTTTTAGTATAATTTTTTATTGTAGTTCTAGAATTGTGTGGCCATCTTATTAAGAGTCCACTGCTTTACTTTCAACGTCATTTCTTCTATGATCTCAGCAGTGTCCAAGATTGGGGGCTGAAATGTGACATGAGCGCTTCCTAAAGACAATTTTTCGATATTTCGTTGACAAAAATAACACCAACTTCCTTTCCTTTTGCTGGCTTATTCCATTGCTGAGTTGTGATATAGATCTTGTCCCTAACAACAACTCCGTTCTGATGTACAAATGCAAGTGCGTGCGCTTTGGGCTCCAATGGTTTGCCATCGATACCGATTAAATCAATTCTGAGATGCGCACCATCGTTCATCTTTCTTGCCGGGTCTCGTTTCCTTTTAGAAGATTGGCTCGATATGAAGGCTTAAGAGAAGAAACATTCATTAATATATATATATATACAAATCAATTAATGCATCTACTAGTGATCACTAGAGGCTTAATATACCTCGTCAGACTTTGTTAAGGTTCCAACACTCTCTGAGCCGTCATCGCAATCTTTGTCTCTTTGTTCCAGCTCCATTCTCTCACTGGACTCATTCAGATATTATGAGCCATCATCTGGTCCACCGTCGTCTTCTCCATCATGATGTGCTCCACCCTCATTTATAATGTGCAACACTACATCTTCACCGTCTCTACCATCCATAGCTTAACTAATATAGAAGAAAGATAAAACATTTTTTGCATTAACATAACATCTTCTAAGCAATAATCCTAAATACTACTAAAACACCTAAATATTCTAATAACAGTAACAACACCTAAATATTCTAATAACAATAACAATACCCTAACACCTAAATTTTTGCAAGGTTCCATGCATAGATGAGGATGGTCATACCCGCCGGTTTGACCATGTTATCCGAGGGGGTTACCCTCGGTGTAGGTGGAGCAATGTCGAGGGTACCCTCGGCTTTGCTATGCGCCATTGACTTGTTATACCTAGAGAGGTGATGTATATCTACCCTTGCCGCACGTGAGCCACCAACCGCCAGCTGAAGCCATTCCTCGTGTCCCCATCATCCCTATTGTCAACACTATAAGGATGTTGCCATACCCCCCTGCCCATTCTCCTCGATCGACTACCTCAACATGCAGATGCGGGACTCTAGCCGCTACGCAACAAAGGTCACAGTCAACCGTGTACGCTAGTGCCTCGACACCTTCGACACATCGGAGATCGCCACGCGCGCTTACGACTATGGTGTGTGGTCACATGCGCTTACGACTATCAGAGATTGCCATGTGCACTTACGACTATCGGAGATCTCCACGTGTGCTTACGACTATCGAAGATCTCCTCAGCACCTTCGACACATCAGAGATCGCCACACACACCTACGACTATCGGAGATCGCCACACACGCTTACGACTATACGTAAATACCCTAACAATACCTAAATAATACCTAAATATTCTAATAATAGCTAAATAATCTTAATACCAAAATATCATAACTAAAAAAATAAAAAATGGAGTCAGTGACTCACCTTATAGAGAGGAGGACGACTACCTAGGACAGCGGCGAGAGGCGGCACGGGACGGCGGCACGGGGCTCCTTCCCACGAATGGCGGGGCGATGCTCCTCCACGGGGGCGGCATGGGACGACGCGGGGCGGTGGTGCGGGGTTCCTCCTTCACCTCCAGGAACGGTGGTGGCGCTCCTCCTCGATTTTGCAGAGTCCAGGTTCGGGGCTCAAACCGGCGTGTGGCATTTATACTCTCGGCCCTTTAGTCTCGGTTGGTGGCCGCAACCAGGACTAAAGGTTTTTTGGTCGCCTGCTGGAATTCACGCGCGAGACCACCTTTAGCCCGGGTTTATTTCAACCGGGACTAAATGTGGTTTTGTAATATATTTTTTTCAGAAAAAGTAAATATTATAAAATTAATATCTATCATATTATAATTATGAAAATTATGTATTATATATTAAAAAATTAGAAAAAGAAGACCTATAATTTAAATCAATTATTATACTCTATTATACAACTTAAATTAAATAATTTATTGTTTAAAAAATATTCTATTAAGTATAAATCTTGGGAAAACATATTTTATTATTTAAAAATTATTAAAATACATATAATATACCAAAATAATCACAAAAATATAATCTACCCATTAAAAATATAATATTTCATATATTGTTTTCTAATCTTCCATCATTTGGATAATTTAAAGATGTTTGAATATGAATTTGAATAACTTATGTATATTTTCGAATCTAACAAAACTTTTAACATGAAAAGTGTTTGGATTTGAATAACTAATCCAAAACCATTTACTATTTTTTAAAATAATTATTCTAACTCACCCTTATGAATCAACAACTGCCTATTGAGAGTCAGTTCATATACAGATAAGTAGATCAGTTAAATGCAGAGATTGTCTTAGGAACTGTTCAGAAAGCTCCTGACATAAAGGTTTAATATATACATTACATACAATTACATAAAAGATTTAATGCATTAATACATTTCAAGTGTTGGGGTTTTCTTTTATGCCGTAGCCATGGAGTATCTTCCTTATTTAACAGGATGCTTGGGCTAGTGTTCACTCTGAAGGGCGGAATTTTATCAAAATTATTATAATCTTCTGACATGTCTGTCTTGTTCTCCACTCCCACGATGTTTATTTTCCCTGAAAGAACTATGTGGTGCTTTGGCTCATCATATGATGTATTCATTTGCTTGTTTTTTCTTTTTCTCAGTTTGGTAGACATGTCTCACATAGAAAACCTGAGCCATATCATTGGCTAGGACGAATGGTTCGTCTCTGTACGCAAGACACATCATTGGCTAGGACGAATGGTTCGTCTCTGTACGCAAGATTGTTGAGATCCACTGTTGTCATTCCATACTGTTGGTCTACCTTTACCCCTCTTCCTGTCAGCTTGACCCATTTGCACCGAAACAAATGGACCTTAAAATAAGGTTCATAGTCAAGTTTCAATATCTTCTCTATGTAACCATAATATGTGTCATTTTGTCCATTGTCGTCTGTTGCATCAAAGCGGACACTACTGTTTTGGTTGGTGCTCTTTTTATCTTGAACGATCGTGTATAATGTATTCCCAATTATTTTGTACCCTTGGAAAGTCAATATAGTCAAAGATGGTGATCTGGCCAACAAGTACAGTTGATCTCTAACAGTGATATTATTCATGAGATGTGTTTGAAACCAACTGTCGAAAGTCGCTATGTGTGCATGTTCAATCCAGGAGTGAGATTGCCCCTGGTTTTTGGAGCATATAATATTCTTAAGTTTCTCGATATACATACCAAGGTGGAATTTTCTAGAACTGTGTAGTGTGCTTGAGTGAAAGAATGCTCGTCCATACTTATCGTTGCTTTCTTTTTTAGCGTGCCTTTTCCACTCAATCTCCCCTCATGTCGCAATTCAGGAACACCAATCGGCTTAAGGTCAGGAATAAAGTCAACACAAAACTCACTGACCTCCTCTGTTCCATAGCCCTTGGAGATGCTTCCTTCTGGCCTAGCATGGTTATGAACATATTTATTTAAAAATCCCATGAACCTATCAAAGGGAAACATATTGTATAGAAATACATGACCGAGAATGGTAATCTCTTTGACTAGGTGAACTAGAAGGTGTGTCATAATATTGAAGAAGGATGGTGGGAACACCAACTCGAAGCTGACAAGACATTGGACCACATCATTATGTAACTTTGGTAGACTTTCTGGATTGATTACCTTCTGAGAAAATGTATTGAGAAACGCACATAGATTCATAATGGGTACTCGAACATTATCCGGTAGAATCCCCCTCAATGCAATCGGAAGCAATTGCGTCATAAGCATGTGGCAGTCATGAGACTCTAGGTTTTCAAAAAAATCTCTGCCATATTTATTATTCCCTTTATATTTGACGAGAAGCTAGACGGGACCTTGATACTTCTCAGGCATTCAAAAAAGATTTTCTTCTCTTCTTTTGTAAGAATGTAGCTGGCAGGACCTTGAAACTTCTCTGGATGCATGTCGTCTCGGTCTTTCATACGTTACTAGTCCTGACATGCTTCCGGTGTATCTTTCTTCTTCCCACACACGCCCAAGAAGCCTAGCAGGATCACACAAATATTCTTTGTGAGGTGCATCATGTCAATTGTAGAGCAGACCTCTAGGATTTTGCAATAGGGTGGCTTCCAAAATATATATTTCTTCTTCCACATGGGTGTGTGTCCGCTAGCGTCATTCGGAACAAATTATCTGCTAGGACTCTTTCCAAAGATTATTTTTAAATCCTTCACCGTATCAAATACATCATCACTAGTACAGTGGATAGGCTTACTCTGGTGATCTGCCTCACCATTTTAATGCTTCCCTTTCTTTCTTAAGGATGCTTGGGCGGAAGAAATCGACAAGTATTCTACTTATATTTATGCAAATATATACTTTTAGTCTTACCTAAATAGTGTGTGCATGCATTATATCCCTTATTTGTCTGTCCTGAAATATTACTAAGAGTAGGACAATCACTGACAGTTACGAACAACAACGCTCGTAGGTGAAATTCTCCTGTTTATGCTCATCCCACACACACGTACACCTTGTCCGTGCCAAAACTGTAAAAGTTCTTCAACTGGTAGCCTTAGGTACACATCTATATCGTTGTCGGGTTGCTTTGGACCTTGGATGAGCACTGGCATCATAATAAACATTTGCTTCATGCACAACAAAGGAGGAAGGTTATAGATATATAGAGTCATAGGCCAGGTGCTATAATTGCAGCTCTGTTGTCGAAAATGATTCATGTCATATATACTTAAGCCAAACCATAAGTTTCTCGCATCACCTACAAAGTCCGGGAACTCTATCTCGATTTTTCTCCACTGCGACCCATCAGCGCGGTGTCTCAACATCTCATGTTTATTATAGTATTACATGTGCCTTCGCAACAACTTGGCACATTCTGAACAAATGTTTCAACCATGGTATTATAGGAGCATACCATATTACCTTGGAAGGAACCCTCTTCTTGGGGCGCTCGCCCTCAATATCACCAGGATTATCTCGTCTGATCTTATACTGCAATGCAGTGCATACCGGGCATCATCCAAATTCTCGTACTCCTGACCATGGTAGAGGATGTAGTCATTGGGGCATGCATGTATCTTCTGCACACTTAATCCTAGAGTGCATACAACCTTCTTTGCTTCGTACGTACTAGCAGGCAATTCGTTATCCTTTGAAAGAAGCTTCTTCATTATTTTTAGCAACTTTTCAAATCTCTTGTCATTCACACCCTTCTCTGTCTTCAATTGCAACAATTCCATTGTGCTACCCAACTTTTTATGGCCATCTTCGTAATTTAGGTACAACAATTTTTTGTGATCCTCTAACATCTGCTCGAACTTTAACCTCTCCTTTTCACTTTCGCAGAGTCTCTTTGCATCAGCAATGGCCCGACCAAGATCATCAGCGGGCTCATTTGATGCACGTTCTTCAGCTTCTTCTTCTTAACTATCTTCCATTGCATTACCACCATATTCAGGGAACATAGGATAGTTGTCATCATTATCTTCTCCTTTGTTGTCTTCCATCATAACCCCTCTTTCTCCGTGCTTGGTCCAACAATTATAGCCGGACATGAAACCGGACCGAAACAGGTGGCTATGAAGGATTTGTGAGGAAGAGTAATCCTTCGTATTCCGACATTAACTACATGGACAACACATAAAACCATTACTCTTATTTGCCTCAGCCACATGGAGAAAAGAACACATGCTTTTAATGAAATCGCTAGAGCGTCGGTCAGCGTATATCCATGGCCAGCTCATCTGTATTATATAAGCATATAAAACGCAATCAAGATGCTAAAATTAGTACTGGTCTAAAATTTCTACTCCATCTTTAAAAACTATGCACTGATTTAAAAACTTTCTACTCCATCTTTAGTCCCGATTGGAGATACCAACCGGGACTTGAGGGGTTGTGGTAAGCTAGGGCCAGCGCGAGCCCATTTAGTCCTAGATGGTGTGTCTAACTGGGACTAAAAATGGACCTTTAGTCCCGGTTGGAAACGCTAACCAAGACTAAACATTTAGATTTATTTAATCGTGGGTGGCAACACTATTCGGTGGGTGGTGACACTATGTAATGGGTGAGTGTCGACACTATGCCGTGAGTGGCGGTACTATGACGTGAGTGGCGACACTATTCGGTTGGTGGTGGCACTATGTCATGGGTGAGTGTCGACACTATGTTGTAGCGCTTAATCTATAAATAGGCAAGATGCATCCTTCTGAAGTTATAAACTGCAAGATGGTGTGAGAGGGACACCACTATGATAGAGATTCTCGAAGATGTCTTAGGATCCCGTCCTTAGACATCTTCGAGGAGCTCACCATAGAGGCAGTCCCATATATGTAAAATTTGTTGGCTCCCGGGCGTATTGTCTAGCTAGAGAAGTTATAAACTGCAAGATGGTGCGAGAGGGACACCACTACGGCGGAGCTTTTCAAAGATGTCTCAGGATCCGTCCTCGGACATCTTCGAGGAGATCGCCATAGAGGCACTCCCATATATTGATCTTGAGGAGCTTCTCGAAGATGTATTAAGCTAGTGTGTCTTCTTATGAAGTTTTTTTTGAATTAACCCTATTTTTGTTATAGTTTTGTGATTGTTATTGTTTACTATGGTACATATATATGTCTATGCATAATGATGATGTTATTTTTTTATATCTGCGGTGACCCAGCATACCACTGCATGATGTAGTACACTATAGTCGTTGACATAACACCAATAAAACACCGTTCACTAGTATTACATCCCTCAGAGTGGTACAACAGAAACACAGTAGGTCCAAGACATGACTATACATTACAACTCGACTCTTTCCAAAAGATCCAGAGAACACTCTAGGTTAAAGAGAGAGAAAGAAACTTCTTACAAAGAAGAATCAGAAATAACAACTCAGAACTGTCTAGAGACTAAGACTAGTATCTGAATTAATGGGCTTGTAATTGCTGCTATTGTAATGCTCTATGGAAGTAGGTTTTATGGCTAGAGAGTCTACTTTTATCTACTTAAGAACTTTGTCTTCACTTCGGTTGATGTATATGTTGACTTCATTGACTTTATTGAAGAACTTGAGTTGCCGATGATGGTTTCTTGAGCAGAAATCGATGTTGACATCATCTTCAACAACTTAGAACCTAGCAAGGGTTAAGAAGGTACGGTTGAGTACGACGTACTCAGCAAGTTCACTAAAAAGGAGTGTATGATACACTATCTCTACAACCACAAACCAAAGGTCGTAGGTGATACATTGCAAATGTATCTATAATTTTTGATGTTTCATGCTTGGTTTTATCTACTTTCTTGTGTTCTGACCACACTTTGGGGTATTTTTCATATGATTTTTTGGACTAACCTATTAACAAGAGCCACAGTGCCAGCTGCCTGTTTGCAGCTGTTTTTGGTTCCAGGAAGTCAGAAAATGAATATTATCGGAATTGGACGGGACAAAAGCCAAAGTCACTATTTTTCTGGAAGACATATGGAGCCAGAATACGAGATGGAGAAGGGCTGGGGCCCGGCCACACCACCTGGCCGCGTGGCCAGGCCTGGACCGCGCCAGGGGGTGGTCTGGCCGACCCCAGCACCGCCTCGGCCTCTCCTTCCGCCTATATATTGCCTCCGATACCAAAACCCTAAGTACCTGATAAAAAATCCACGAAAGAGTCTGTAGCCGCCGTCATCTCCATCCCTAGATCGGGAGGGATATGAAGCTCTTCCCGGCACCCTGTCGGAGAGGGGAATTCACCCTGGAGGCCTTCTTCATCATCATGCAAGCCTCCGGTGTGATGCGTGAGTAGTTCATCTCTGGACTACGGGTCCATATAGTAGCCAGATGGCTGGTTCTCCTCCTATGTGCTTTCATGTCTAGATCTTGTGAGCTCCATTTATGATCAAGATCATCTATTTGTAATTCTGCATGTTGTGTTTGCGGGGATCCGATAGATATTGAGATGCTATTTTAGATTGATTATTGATTCTATCATGTCTTTGTTATTTGTGATCTTGCATGCTTTTCGTTGTTAGTAGCTATCTTGGCCAAGTAGATGCTAGCAACTCCAAGAGTTAGTATTTATGCTCGATAGTGGGTTCATGCCTCTGGTAATCTGGGGAAGTGACAGAAATCTCTAAGGTACTAGATGTGATGTTGCTACTAGGGAGAAAACAACAATCCTTTGTTCATAAAACAATCGTATTATTTACATTACACGCAATTCGTAAAGCAATAATCTATTGCTTGCAACTTAATACTGGAGGGGGTTTGGATGATAACCTGAAGGTGGATTATTAGTCATAGATGTAGTTGGATGGCGGTCTATGTATAATGTTGTAATGCCCAATCAAGTCTCAAAGGAGTCAAGATGATTAGTATATGCTTGTATGCTTTCTCGATGTTTGTCAATTGCTCCGCTGTAATTTATCCACCCAGCATGTTATCTATCTTAAGGAGAGCCACCTCTAGTGAACTATGGACCCCGGTCCTTTCTTTTATATACAATCTACAAATTGTTTACTGTTTTGTGTTTAATTTCTGCAAACTATTACTTCCTTCTATTCGATACGTTTAATCCTTTGTTTTTAGCAAAACCAGTGAGATTGACAACCTCATCGCAAGTTGGGGACAGAGTTCTGTGGTTGTGTTGTGCACGTCTCCACGTTGATGCTGGCACCGGTAGTGCGCCCTGCCAACGTTCAGCTAGCTACACCTTTGGGGTGTTTCCTTGCTCCTACTGGATTGATAACGTTGGTTTCATAACTGAGGAAAACTTACTGATGTGCTCATCATACCTTCCTGTTGGGTTCCCCAACGAGCTCGTTAATACACGAGTCAGCAGTAGGCAATGCAGGTTATCATAAATATTTCTTCAAATGTTGCTTTTATTCTAAATACTATGTCCGACAGTCTTCATAGGTTGACCAGAACCTTCGTGGGGTTCCTTTCCTGTCGCGTTCGTAGCTCCTTCCCGAAACAGGGAGTAACATGTCATAGTTCTTACACTCTACAGAGGTGCGTTACTTTACCCATGAGAGACCAACTCCTTGTTGCACAACCGGGGAGCTTACTACAAGGATTCCGGTGTATTGCAACGAAAAAGTGGTTGCAATACATCAGGTTTCGTTGCAATACGTATATTTTGCAATGAAAGCTCTTTCGTGGCGAGCCATTGCGATAAGATGCATGGTAATAAGCTATTGCCACAATTTTTTCTTTGTTGCAACACATGACTATATTGCAACGACTTTCCACTATGTTACCACAATTTTACCCATGGCAATTTCCATTTGTTGCCACAGTTCTACTTGCCGCATTATCTTAACGCGACGAGGCTCGAACTATGGCGAAAACCTATAGGAACAAAATAGGAAAATGTTGTGATAACTTTTTGCAATGACAACATGCTCGTGGTATTACCTTTTCGCAACAAGACAAAATTTTGTGGTGATATACTATTACAAAAAGAATCGCTTCGTTGTAATTAGCGCCTATTTGCAACCAAAAGTTGATTTGTGGCGATAGGTTGCTGTAATACTTTCTACGGCGATAGGTTATTGCAACCATTTAAATTACGTACAAGCAAGCATGTCATACAATAAATAAATCATACAAATCTATATATACCATATATATCACAAATGTAAAGATAAATATATCCAGGAAACCACGCATATATTTAATAATTTAGGCTGTGAATATTCGAACATACACAAGTCAAAGCTCACTATGCAGATCTTGAAATACAAGTACGACTCATAATATAAAAAACATTCATTGGAAGAAAACACAAATTTGATTCCTGTAAGCATTCTAATCTGAAAGCTGCAATCCAAAGTGGCACCACTAAGCTCACTGTTCATCACTTCACGACTTTATTTCCATCCTGCAAGGCACAAAGCAGAATAACTGGTTAACTCTTCTAAATTATACTATACTGTTCTTTTTTTGCCTGTGACCTGAACTTAGTTTGCTCATTTCACATTATCAGCCAAAAAATTATAAAAGGACATTCAACAGAGGACAAGTAAAACTTTAGTTTGGGCTCTGAATGAGCAAGTTTAAGAGCGCGCAGACCTGATGCTACTTTACAAAAAAAATGTTTGGCGGGGGACAAAAGGAGCTGAAGCAAACTTTCTGTCTCTCACTTATCTTGCTACTTGGTAGAGGCTGCCAAAGGAAGCACTTGGTAGAGGCTGCCAAAGGAGGCATGCTCTTTGTAAAATGTTGTTTAATTAATAATATATACCCATGCTTAAAAAAAAGACTACTCCTGCTAGTTATCCTTGCTACATTTGTAGAGATAGACTATTACTAATTAGTATTAGGATGCCATGTACATTTGTATTTCTAAAAGAGGTTAGCAATTTTTCTAGACAATGCCCTAAAGTTAGCAAAAATAAGACGATTTACAATTACTTATGACCATACTTTTGTTTCATGCCTCATCTGAAGTTGACTTTCTTGCACTGCAAAAGAAAGTGTGGCAATAGTTACAACCTGCAATTGTAAATCCATTACTGGAATATGCAAGGAAATAGTGCGGACAATACCAGAACAGTTCATGAAGATGTTGAACTAAATGTGCATCAGCCTCTCTGTCATCCTAATCTCCTTGTTTTTCACTACTAGATTCATCCTTTTTAGTGCAAGCAGTAATTGGAAAGTTAGAAGTAAACCAAATTGGTTAAATATTATACAATGTTCATATAAGCAAAGGAATGGATAGTAAAAATTGCAACACAGTACACAGTACTCACATCCAAAGTTTCAGAAACCTGGCAATATTGGAAGCTAGAAAATCCTTAGTATTAGACGCTACGTGCTACAGCAGTAATAGCCTAAGTAAGAGACCTGGGCACTGGATATGTTCAACTTGAATAACATAAAATGGAGTACCTTCATGTACCGTGAAAAGTTGCGGGTGAAGGTCCAGATGGATGGCGTTGACTATCTAGGTAGTACTTAATGAAAAAATAATGTGATTCAGATATGCTCACATGCAGCAAACCAACCAAATAACATCAGTACCGTGCTAGAAAATTCATCGATGTTGCACTACCTAGCTTGAAAATTCATCGAACCACCGGGAGAGGCTCTTCAACGGCAGTCCCAAAGCCCCATGTGGATGCCACGTTCTTTGGAGCAGGCAGGACCAACGGCCGCAGCGCGCCGGCAGGCTAGCCGGTTGCTGATCTCCACCGCACTTCGCTACACTCCTGTGCTCAGCCCAGGCAACGCACGGATGTGCATGACCCAGATAGAACCACATGCATCCAGCCCCATCATGGCACGCATGCGTTGTTGATTGCTTCCCATGCACAAGACCAGAACAAGGACGCAGCATTCCCCGAGGCGGACGATCTCAGGCGACAGCGTGCAGATCATCAGCGGTCAGATCGCGTGGCCAGCGATCGACGGCGTCCGAATCGCGTGCCCGGCGACGACGGTGGCCAGATCGCGAGGCCGGCGAAGGCGGCGTCCAGATCGCTTGTCCGGCGACGGCAGCGGCCCAATCGCGAGGCCAGGAAGGCGGCGTCCAGATCGCTTGCCATGACGGCGGCGGACAAATCATGGCGCTGGCCAGATCGGGAAACAACACGGGAGGGGGATGAAGAGGAAGACCATAGGCTGCTGAAAGTAAAAAACAAACGGGACACCTCACCGCCGCTGTCCGCCGACGGGCGGCCTCCTCCGGCGGCAGCGGGGAGAATGGGGAGGGGCGGTGGAGGGTCTCCTTAGGTTGGTGGTGGCGCCTCCAGATCTAATTATATAGAATAGTTCATCGGTAGTAGAGCGGCAAGATTTCGGCGGCCCACTGGGTGGGAGACATTGAACTAGAGATTGCGGTTAAGGAGGGAGAACAAATCTTCCGCCACATGGAGCTCTCGTGCCAAACAAAATCCTCCTTCGACAGCGAGCGCGCAGCTCTGGTAAAATCTTTCGTCGCTGCCGCACTTGGAATACGATTAAAAGGCGATGAATAAAGGTGCCGCCGGAGTAGTGTTGTATTACCTAGATTCCCTCTCTGATCTTCCGCGCGGACGCCGTGGTGGCAGAGGGTCAAAGGGAGATTTGTTTAAGAGGTCGTATGGGTTCGGGAGTAATTAGGAATCATGGATTCGCGGTTTGCCGGGAAACTAATATTTTCCGGGTGGAAAACCACTTTGGGGAGTAACTCTGGTGGGGGAATGAATAATTTGTGGTTTAAATTGTCTTTTGGCAACAAACGAGGAACCGAACCAGATTTTCGCTAGGCAAACACAAATATATGGAAAAAATATTGTGCTGACGTGTAAGTAATAATTAGTCAATATGTTAAGTATAACATTATAAAAATGTTGCAATATCACATACTATTTGGCAACAACAAACAGGTGTGGCAATATGTTGAAAATATTACCACGAATATTTACTTTGTTGCAATATCTATTCTCTATTGCAACAAAAACAACTATTATGGCAATGAAATGAAAACATTGCGGTATATATAGAATATTGCCACGAGTCGATATTTTGTTGCAATAAGTATCGCCAGTCGCAACATAATTTCGGTTTAACGCAACAAAAAAACATTGTGGCAATATCCTTTCGCTATTACCACAAAAGAAGATTTTGTAGTAATATCATGATTTAGTGCAACAAAATATTGTCATTGCAATAAATTTTGTTGCATACACTAGAATACTTGTAGTTTATTCCCGTACACAATTCCATGATGTGGGGCCTAGTAGATGATCGAAGCCAATCGCTGCCCCCTTCGCGACCCCGCATGTCCCCTTGGTGTACGCATGCCCACATCTTGAATTACCAATGGTTGATACAAACCGTTTATATGCTAGAACTATCGTGGGACGTTGAGGGTTCCCACCCATATGCTGCATATCCTCTATAAATTACCAATTAATGCATGCTACGAGGATAACAGCCATGACCTGGCCATCCAGATGCATGCGAGAGAAAGAAGATACAGCTGACTTCTCCGTCCCATTCCAAATCTCATGGTTAACGCGTAATATACGGCGCTAGAATCACGGGCAACATTGGTTGATTAAGGCTTAGATATTATGTTCCTTTGCCACTGGAACGGTATCAGTAGATTATTACCATCTTGTAAACAATCCATAATCATATTATTATGAAAATAGTGTTTTCTAACCTTTTTGAAATGCAGGTGATGACAACATTCGAGTTACAAGCATTTGATAGAAAATAACCAAAGGACAACATTCGAGTTACAAGCATTTAATAGTGTGAACTTGCGTTTTGTGATTGCAAGATTATGCACTCACGGTCTTCGAGATAATAGAAGATTCAAATTCTGCAAACAACATCATTTGTCCGGTAAGGACTAATGTTTAAAGAAGCAAGATGCAATTATGCATAAGTAATGTAATGCGGTTTGATAAATGTGAATCCCCGAACTAATCGTATCTAATCTGGGGTTTGGAGTTTGTGATGATATCTTTAGAATGTGTTCCACTTTTATACCAGTTTCACACGTGTGCTTCTTATTAAGGCTTGTGAGTGTGTGAAACGATATGTAAATACAACAAGTAGTATACAATAGTAAATCACTCAAATGGGGCATGGTATCTAAAAGATTTTTTGAGCAATATTACTAATCAGTTAGAGCCTTTTAAAGAAGTTCTTAAGGATTACTTTTAATGTTTCTTAAAAGAATAACTTTTTAGGAAAAGATTTCTTTGTTAAAGTTTAAACAATATTTGTGGTTAATCGAATGTGATCGATATCGTTTGCTCTTATCCGATAAGCGTGGGTTTGAGATGTCTTATGATTTAATTTGGAACAGACAAAAGTTAACTATAAAACTTAAGTAGACTTACGTGTGATGTGGTTGAACTAGTATTAAATTTTTAGGGTTATGATAGGTATGCTAAAAATGTGAGATCATTTACTTTCAATTTAAGTGAATGATGAGTTTAAATGTGATTTGCTATTATGGAATACTAGATTATCCTTAAACAAGGCATAGTTGAATGATCTTTTGATTGGTTAGGGTTTGAAGTCATGTTAAGAATGGTTAAGAGATAAAGAGCATTCACTTTTATTATAAGTGAATTATGTTTACTTAAAATTGTTGGTTTAGATTGGATTTATGGTTTTAAAAGAATTATATAAGGTTAATAAGTTACACTTAAGTTTTATTCTAGATTCAAGTTATGGTTTTGGAATTGGTATTCGGATATAAACGACTTAAAGTTTCATATTGAATTGTGACTATTTCTTACTTAAGAAATGTTTTTAAAGAATTTACAAAAGAGGTTGATGACCCACAAGTATAGGGGGTGTATCGCAGTATTTTCGATAAGTAAGAGTGTCGAACCCAATGAGGAGAAGAAGGTGCTGGCTAGTGGCTTGGAGCAGGAATTCTCTGTAAGTACTTAGCAAACAGATTTTTAGGGGGTTTTGATAATGTAGGTAAATAAAGTACGAGTAAATAAAATACAATAATAATAAATGCAGCAAGTGGCCCAATCCTTTCTTCAGCAAAGGAAAAGCTGGTTTTATTACTTAAGATGACCAAACATTCTTGAGGACACACGGGAATATCGTCAAGTGCTTTCGCTTCATATAGTTGATTAATCTTCTTTAGTTTGCTAAGTGTTGTGTGGGTGAACCTGTGCTAATGTACCGACCTTCCTAGGACTAATACATACTTGTGATTATACCCCTTACAAGCATCCACAAGTATAAGAAATTAATTAAGGTAGAAACCTAACGACAGCTTTAAACTCTAAGACCCTGACGTCCCTTGTGCAAAGGTTTTCTAACGGGGGTTCAGGTTTCTATCACTCCGGCAACCCCTACGATTAGTATCCAAATACACAATGTATTCCCCTAGGCCCATATAGGTGAAGTGTCATGTAGTCGATGTTCACATGACACCACTAGAAGAAGTACACCACAACTTAATTAACAAACCATTAAATCTTTCTCAACACAATTCCACTACTAACAACATGACTTCTCCCATGTCCTCAAGAACTAAACGAACTACTCACAAGACATCATATGGATCAAGATCAGAGATGAAATAATGATGTGCAACAATCTGAACATAACAATAATTCAATGGTTTCACTCAATAGCATCAACTACAAAGAGTAATCAACACCGAGAAAGTTTCCCATAAGAACTATGTAAGATTCAACCCAATTGTTACAGCGGTATGGAGTGGTGATGATGGTGCTGGTGGATATGATGGTGATGATGATGATGATCCCGATAAAGTCCAGCTTGATGGTGGTTTTGATGGCGACGATATCCCCTCTCCGGGAAGGAATTCTCCTGGCAGAATTCTGTCTGCCGGAGAGATCTTTCTCTCTTGGTGTTTTCTGCCCCGCAGAGGCGGCGGAATCTTTCTGTGGTTGCTCCCCGAGTCTTAGGGTTTCGGGAGGATAATATACGCCAGAGGGGAGAGCTAGGGGTGGATCAGGGCGGCCACACCACCTGGTGGCGCGACCTAGGGTGGCCCGCGCCAGGGGGTGGTGTGGGCCCCCTGTGGCCCATCTCCACTCCCCCTTCTGGCAATCTCCGTCGTCTGGAAAAATAGGATTTTCTGTGTATTTTCCCGGATTTTCTTATCTTCGCGAATTTCGCCTCCAAACATCACCTTTTGCATAAGAATCCTGATTGCAGGGGTCCATGCTCCAAAAGTCATCAACCATGCAAAAACAGATGAAATTACATAAGTATCATCTCTTAATATGAAATATATCAATGAATAACAGTAAATTATGATATAGAATAGTGATGCAAAATGGACGTATCAACTCCCCCAAGCTTAGACTTCGCTTGTCCCCAAGCGAAACTGAGCTCAATAAACATGACCTCAGGTTTATGGAGTGAAGAGTCGATAACAGAATACGGACAAGAAGCATCACATACATCAATACATAAATTATAATAGAAGACACCTCACTATTATATAACTTAACTTGCAATAGGTAAAGGAAACACAATAAAGATACATAAAGTAAATCATAATTGGTAATGGCAAACTTAGCTCTTGGTCGAAGAATAGTTGACAATTTGCAGGAGTTCACAAATAACTGGTCTTCAATGATAGCTTTCAAAGTAATACTCACTAAGATAAGATCAAATGTGCAAAATAAGGAACATATGAAACATGATTGAATAAATCATCATATGAATGAATGAAACACAACAACTCAAAATACTTGCTGAGATAGAAGGGAATAGGTTTACTGACTCAACTAATAAGTAAAAGATGGCCCTTCGCAGAGGGAAGCAGGGACTTCAAGTTTCATAAAGAGCTTCCAAAAATTATGATACTTATTAGCTTTCAGCTCTCATTGCCCCTATCATAAGCATCTTTAGGTGATTAAGGTTAAAGTGACACAACTAAGAGGATATGATTGACAAGTTATAAGTTTTAATCTCATGCCCCTTACTTACGAGTACCGAACCTCATGCTACTCGACTTCAGTCATAAGTAAGCTCTTGTCATTGTAAGTACATATGTATCATATAGAACCGCCAATGGGGTACCCCTTGCACATGAGACAAGAGCTATCCCATAATCAAAATGACAAGGCTAGCAGACAATGAGCATCTCAGTGATCTTTTTATTTGCTATTTGCATAGTTTTTTATTGAGGATGCTTCATAGAATGGTCATTATGGTTACGCTACAAGTTTCCACCATGATTAGGCATGGCTTAGGCTAGCGGCCCAGGCGTTTCTCTAACACACATACAAACTCCATGATCTTACAAGTTCCCCTTTTATTTCACACCACCGGGATCCATAAGCAAAAAAACATGATATCAACTAGGTACAAAGTACCAATGCAATGTTGAAAGCGTTCCCCATGACAGCATGGTTCTACTAACTTCAACTTATAAAGCGCAAGCATATACACAACAAAGATGGACACAATGGTTCAAGATTATTAAATGCAAGAAAGTAAAGTGTGCCATCAAGTTCGTGAGAGCTTTAAACACTAATTTTCACATAACAAGTTTAATTTGGAAGGTAGATAAAAACACGAATTTACTTGGAATAGCAATAATGCTAATAGGTAGGTATGATGGACACAAATGGCACATGTTTCGGTTTAAGGATTGGATGCACGAGAAGAATTCCCTCTCAGTACAGGTTTTTGGCTAGCTAGGCTGGGTAGCAAGCATAAGAGTTGAAGGAAACAAACAAACATACAAGCGATAAAAACAAACATGCAATCTTCCTTGGAAGCACAAAAGATCTTAACTAGAGAATACTAAGCTTATGAGCAAGTCAATATGATGAAATTGTATTTCTTTAAGAGTACTTTTATCTTTTTCATTCAATTCTCAAAATAGTGTTGCTACTGACCGAGCCAGGTTTGCCAAAACCAACTAAATTAACTCAATGATCCCAAAGTGATACCAATACTAACAACAAGATCAATCATATAGTAGCAATTGAAAACTAATATAAGATATGCAAAAGAGTAAATTATAGAACTTCTCATTAATATTCCATAACGGCAACTCACACCAAGGGATACATAGATATCTAACGAGAGGGGGGACACTTCCACAATGCAAACCATCCTACATGATAACTTCTCTATTCATGATATGACTCTACTAAAAAGGTAAAAAGATAGAAGATAGTGATGTGATACCGCGACACTCCCCCAAGCTTGGAACAAACCAAGGGGATGCCAAAACCTGATGACGAATTACTCCTTCAGTGGTGGTGGTGTTCTCTCGATGAGCCTTTTGATTAATTTTCCCAAGTCCTCAATCTCAAAGGTGAGATTACGAATCAACTCCGAGTTTTGCTCAATACGGCTCATGATCATGTTGGGTTGCGAATTCCATCTCTTGCGGTTCTTTCCCCAATCTTCCTCCTTGAAGTCTTCTTTTCTTGCATGGTTAGAACGAGGCAAATCCCAATTGGAGGGTAGTTTCTCCTTGGGCATATTCTGGTATTAATGCTCATGGATGAGGGTATGGAAGGGATTCTTGGTGCATGGAGAAGGTGACCGTGGAGCCAAATAGTGACGCGGAGGTTTCCCTCCAGTTGTCATCCGTGCAGTCCTTTTGACCTTGACAGGGTTCACCAACACTCCAATGCTTGTAATGGTAGTGCCGGTGTGCGGATGCTAGCTTTTCTTTGCCTCCATTTCATCTTCACTCTTGATCTCCTTCTCCTGGCCAGGGTCTTGAGGATCCTCCTCCATAGGCTCCTTTCCCTTATCCTTGGCAGAGACCATTGTGCTTCTAAACTTTAAGAATAGTTCCTGGCAGAAACAGCTCGAAACGAAAACACGACGAGAACACGACATACGAACCTTGGGGGATCCGGGGGATTATATATTACGAAGTTTTTCAACAAAAGGAAGGTACTGGGAGAAAACAGGTCAAAGACGGAGTCCGGGGTGGCCACACCACCTGGTGGGGCGGCCAGGGGTGGGGCCGCACCACAGGGTGGTGTGAGCCACCCAGGCTCCATTTCCGTCCCTCTTTCGCTTCGTTGCTTTCCTTGTTGGATAAAAACTGCAAAGGTATAACTAGACAGATTTTTCGCGGAACTTTTCTGAGCAGAACTGTTACCTATTTGAAAACAGACTCTACAGGTCTCTGAACTTGGTCTTTGATAATTTTTTCCGGAGTCATCACTTGAATAACGTCAATATCTTCATCTTCATACACATATTGCTTGAGTCATGAAACTTTTCACTTTCTTATGACACCATTTTCTCCACTAACCTGGAAATTTCTTTCACACAAAACTTCACACAATTCTCATTAGCAACATTAGTGCATATGAGGTAATAAACCTTTTAAGTTCAATTTCAACTGAAATCCTTCAAAACATAAGCTACTGAAACAACTCTTTCCAAAAGTCCAAAATAATTCAAAAAGGAAATCGATTTAAGAGGCAAATGTAAGACTGGTTAAAATATGTCAAAACAGACCAGCAAGCAAAGATCAATTTTTTCGAAAATCTTCTGTTGCTCAAATCAAAAAGTTCAAAAGTAAAGAAAGTTAAATAACAACCTGGGACAGAAGCACAAAAAAATTACAGCTCAAAACGACATACAGAAATCTCTCACGAACTTTTACGGTGAAGCACAAAAATCTGTTTCGGGACAGCAACTTCCCCAAATATTACTTTTCTCTCATTAGGGGTTGATCTTGACACAAAAATCAAACAAAAAGGATAAGGAGAGGTTATTACCGAAATAACAACTTCCAAGACTCAACTAAACGAAAGCAAACTAAAAACACAAATGTATTGGGTTGTCTCCCAAAAAGATCTTTCTTTATAGCCATTACGATAGGCACGATGATTTTAATGATGATCACATATGAATATGAATTGAAGTAAAAGAGAGCATCAAGAAGAAAAAATACACATGTTTAAGTCTAACCCACTTCCTGTGCAAGGGAATTTTGTAAGCAAACAAACTGTTGAAACCAGAGGCTACTAGCATAGGAAGGCAAAACAAGTGCAACTTAAAGATTTTCAGCATAAAGCGATGAAACTTAATATTATTGAGATGCATAAGAACACTTTTCCCTCTCTCATAATAACTTTCAGTATCATGCATAAATTTAATGATATAACTATCACAAGAACCTTTGTAGCAATGATCACTTATCCTAACATAAAACACAGGGACACTAACTCTCATAACACTACTTTGTGAAACAATATTAGAGGTATCCTTACAAAGGATAGTGTGTCCCCCTTCTACATATTTAGCGACAAAGTCTTTCACATTTGCTATTATAGGTTCATCATCCATTTGTTTATCAGGTTCAAAAGCTTTATTTGTACTTTCATTAACCATACTAGCTATCATAGAATATTCCTTTATCTTAACTGGGAAAGGCATTTTCTCAATGTAAGGCTCAAGTGAAACATGATTAGCAGTATAAACTTCAGTATTTCTTGCAGGAACACTCTTAGCAACATCTTTATATGGTTCATGATACTTATGAAGGGGTTCGCAACATAAAAAACAAAAAAATTCCTACGATGGGAACTATACGCCAAGATCTATCTACTAGATACAAGCAACGGATGGATATACATCCATAGAAAACTTACCCTCGAAGACAACAAATCTTTGTTAATGAGTTGGAACTCGTGGATGATGTAGTCGTACACTTGCCGATCTCAAGATCGTGATGAAGTCCAGCAGGTCCGGCTCCAGCACGTCGTTCAGATCCAGCTCCAGCAAGTCTAGCACTACCAAGTCCAGCACCGCAAAGCGGCGGTGCATCCGTGATCGCACACATGTCCGGTACACCGACAACCTCCGTCCCTCGCTCCAGCAAAGCAGCGGAAGCAGCAACTCCTTTCCAAATAAAGCCACCAGGAACATGTATCTCGCTAATCGAGACCATGGGGGAATAATACTAGAGGGGGAGAGAGATCCTTCACGAGGAGGTGTGAGGAAGAATGGGTGTGAGGGGGGCTTTTATAGGAGGAGGGGGGTGCCCCTCCCTATGGCCGACGCCCAAGGAGTGACCCCTCACCTCCTCATTAATGTGGTGGTAACTCCCTCCACATAAATTTGCCCCTTCACATTCTCTTTTAAAGTCCCCACTTTAAATGCATTAAATTTCTCCAAATTTAATGCTCTCTCATTTAATAGAACTCTTTTATTAATTTTATTCAGAATTTTGTTAATTACTTTAATTAACAAACATTCACATAAAACCCCCTTCAACATTTCAATATTACATACAGTACCAATTTCAGCAATTTCACCCGAAACAGTTTTGGTGTCTATTGAAATAATTCCAGCGCTTTCTTAAATCTTTATATGAACCATATTTGCTCCAAATGGTGTCGGTATCCCTTAAGTGTGTCACCCTATGGTTCGCGAATAATGCAGACATGATCGAGACCCCTCTCAGATCAATAATCAGAAGCGGGACCTGGAGATCCATACTGACTCCTACACATTCAACGATGACTTCTGTGATCGTGAGAACCTTTAACGCTAGTAACTAAATCCCTTTGTCTCATGATATAATACATGTCCGAGATTCGATCATCGATATCCAAATACCTAGTTTGATCTCGTTACCGACATGCACTCTTTTCTCGTTCCCGTGATATAACATTCTAGTGATCACATCACTTGCTTGCAAGCTATCTTAATGTGATATCACCGAGAGGGCCCAGAGTATATCTATCCGTCATCGGGATGGAAAAATCCCACTCTTGATCCATGAGCCTCAACATAACACCTTTGTAGCACTGAACCCACCTTTATAGTTACCCTGTTACGGTGTGACATTTAATGTTATCAAGATACTCTTCCGGTGTTAGCAATTAACATGATCTCATGGTATAAGGACTAAGATTACTTCGTATGTTGTTATAGCAATATAAAAGTAATGAATTTGATTGTAATGCTATACTTCGGATGAATGTTCATCACATCATTCCACCAATGTTGTGACCTTGTTATTAACAACATCCAATGTCCATGATCAGGAAACTTTGATCATCTTGTTAATCAACGAGCTAGTTTATATGAGAGACATTACTAGGAACTTTGTATTTTGTTTATTAAACACACATGTATTAATGTTTCCAATTAATACAATTATAGCATGCAAAATAAACATTTATCATAAACATGGAATAAGATAATAACCACTTTATTATTGCCTCTCGGGCATATTCCCTTCAGTCTCCCACTTCCACTAGAGTCAATAATCTAGTTTGAAAAACTTTGCGTATTGAACACCTATGGCTTTCTGGTGTTGCATATACGCGATTGCTAGTGGTTAACATAATCTCCGGATCTGACAGTTTCAGGTCCGTGTGTATTTGCATATCTTTGCATCTCTACGCATCACTCATTCTCAAATGAGATGGCATTGTATAAATTTGGTCCTTTGGTGAGACCTTTTAGTTCGTTCAGGTTAAAATATGTTGATATTATTGTCATGCAATATATCTTCATAGTATTAGCCCACTTTGAACCACACCTAGTTTGATAAGAAACTACTTAACACAAATGCCCTCCTTTGCTGCTACTATAGCAGTCATATACTTAGCCTTTTGTTGTAGTATCACAATGTATCAACTTTGGAACTCATCCAAATCCATCATGGAACATCCTTTCCATTACATTGTGCCACCCCTAGTCTAAATTGAGATAAATTTAATTTATCTTGTGACAAAACTAGTATCAATGTAACACTTTACAATGAACTACCTTTAACTATTTGTCACTTATACATGATATATTCTTAGTTCTTCCAAAGCTCATAAGAATATATTTACTATTGTCCAATGATCATCTTATGAATCATTCTGATATGTGCTCATAGCATTTAGAGCATAGGACATCCTGCATATATACATATCACAGTATAATCGATCAAAATATTCATGTGATTTTACTCACCAAGTGTTGAAACACTTGAATTTTGATACAATCCTTTCCATGGAGCAAGAACCTTTCTTGTTGTTTCCATATTGAACCCTTTCAATATCTCATATATGTATGTCTGGCATAACCATATTAGCGCCTCAATCTATCCATATAGATATTGATGCCAAATATTCTGGTTTTGCCCAAGTCTTTCATCGAAATCTTATTTTAATGAAATTCTTAACTTGTGTCAACACAAGATACATCATTTCCAATCAACAATATGTTCTCTACACAGTGTATTAGAAATATGTCTCAGCACTCCCACTTAATTTTTTGCAAATACAAGCATCTTCATCATCTCTGATGAATTTAAACTCTTTTAACAGTTTCATCATGGTGAAGATTCCAACTCCGCTATGCTTACTTCAACTATTGAAGTTTGCATGCCCTTTTAGCACCCTTTGAATCAACAAAATCGTTCGGACCATGTCTTGTACACATCCTACGTAACCATTCTATTAGAAGAACATTGTTTTGTTTGTTCAACTACCATACATCAAATTATATGTAGTGGTTGCTACATTAATCCGTCAAGACTAAATATCGCTATGAAAGATCAAATCTTGTCATAGTCAACTCCTTGAACATTGTCGTAAACTTCTTTCCGACATGTCAACTATTTCATAGATGTTAAACATCCATGTCTATTTCTTTATAGATCCAAACACGACCGATAGGCTTCACGCCTTTCCGGAGGGTCTTCCAAGTTCAGAAACTTGATTTCTCGTGTATGATACTATCACGGATTCTATGACTTCTAGTCATTTTATGGAGTCAGGGCCCATCATCGCTTCTTTGTATGCAGTCAGTTCATCATTGTCAAAACAATAATGACTTCTGTTTCAAATATCACTATTTGATTCTTACCGACCCACACAGTTCAGTATGAACTCTAATATCCAAGATTACAACCTTTGTAATCACGGGAGCCATGAGCATTGTGGCCACCACCGGGACACTTTCCGACGCTGCACTACTTAGCACATATAGCTAAGGTTCAACAACCTTATCAAAGTTCTATTGTCCTCCCACTTAACTTTTCGCAAAAAATTCCTTCTCAAGAAACTTGACGTTCCAAGTAACAAACTCTTTTGTCCTCGGTGTTATGGAGAAATTCCCAACAAATTCTTTGGGATAACCTACAAAGACGTGCTTATCCGACTTTGGTTGTAAACATTTTACTTATGCATAGCATACCAAAATTTAAGAAAAGACAATTCGGGTTTTATCCCAAACCACAATTTATATGGTGTCATTTCAACGGATCACGGTGGTGCTCTTTTCAGTGTAAAAGCGGTAGTCTCTAAAGCTTCAATCCTTAAACCATAATGGCAGTTTTATAAATGACACCTTTGATCTTACCATTCAAACATGGTTGGATTTCATCTCTCGAATATGCCATACTCCTATGGTTTATTGGGAAACACAAATCATGGAACAATTCCTCAAATCTTAGGTGTTTTTCTAAACATGTAACTCAAATATTTTCCTTTATGATCGAATCATAAACTCTTTATTTTCTTGTTACAATGATTTTGCACTTCATCTTGAAAGTCTTTGAACAATTTTCAAATGTTTCATACTTCTTCCTTATTAAGTAAATATATAGATATATTCACTTAAATTTCTGGAGGAAGTATATGAAGCAAAAAGATCCATCGCATATGGCTACACATAATGGACTATATACATCAACATGCATAATATCCAATAAGTTAGTCATCTGTTCCTCTTTGGCCTATGAACATAGTTTCAATTATCTCGAGGAAAGTTTCACAGGCGTTAATTGATCAAAATCAAAGACTCCAAAAATCCATCAACATGGAGTTTCTTCATGTTTTCTTTCCAATATAATTTAAACAGCGATGCCACTTCATAAGTGATCTTTCAATCATTTGTCTTGTGACATTTTAGCAATAGTGTTTATGGATGTGATTTCTCCCACTAGACTTGTAAAAGTTCATCCATCCTTTATGGAATACGGTAATTATTTGAACAACCATTGTTCTCATAATACCGGAACAAAACAACAATTACTAAAACAAATCTTGAAGGATAGGTTTGACAACAACGAAAAGCACGATAACATTTTATTTGTTTTCGATGAACATCATCACTTATTATTTTGCTAGTTACTTAGGCCGTTGCAGTTCATGAATTGCGTTGTTCTGTATGACACTTCACACCAACCAATTCGGTATCCAATACAGGTATCCAATACCTAAGAACCACATTGTTTAACAAGCAAGGAATACAACCATAACATGTATATCTTCTATATACCTAAGCTGGACATTTCCAACTTTTTCTTTTCTGCCAAATATTTTATAGATTCTCTTTCAGCAATTCCTTTTCCTTTTAAAAGAATCTATCAACATCAATTGTGGTGTCATTCACATGACACATAGTACAAAGCGTATATAGTCAAATACTAATACCTTTGGACTTGCACTTTGAAGTGAATCACCATCATCAAATGTTTGGTGTTCTTTCAAAAATCTATTCTTTAGTAATCTTTTAGTGCAGTAAACATTTTACTTACATATTCTATTCATCCTTATCATGACAACTTGCATGATCAAGCTACTATAGCCTATAAGGAAGAATGATGAGTATAATTTTAGTTCCCGAAACCTTTTGGGAGATTCGGATGCCTAGCATCTCCATCCTTCACAAATTCTCATACAATATGAGAATATGTATTTTGCTAAATTACACTCTATCATAATGGAACCAAAAACTTTGTTTCAGATATCACAATATCTTTCACACATGATGGTTTCTAAAACAATTCTTTCAGCTCCTAGATAACCTCGATATTTAAACAACTTATGAATATCAAGAATCATGGAGGCAAACATGATACTTTAGATACTAACATTGGAATTCTTACTCTTGATTCAATACTACTTATTAAACTTCACGGAGTAAATAGAGTTTGCTGAAAGTTTGCAATAAGACTTCTAAACTTTAAATTCACATTCAAAACAATACGATACCAGTTCGTAAAGTAAATATCCAGAATTCTATAGTTCTGTTATCTCAATTAAAACTAAGCATAAGGTAGTAAACAGATGCCAATGACTACAACAAATTATGCAAATTCACTTCGATTTAGTTTATGACAAATTGAGTTCGACTAATCCAAATTAGAAATGAACTCCCACTCAAAAACGACATCCCTCGTGCCTTTTTGGTGATTACATGAACCAAATCCACTACACCAAGTCCGATCATCACGTGGGTCGGTGTAGCTTCAAAGGCGAGCATCAATATGGGCATCATATCAACTATATGACTCATGCTTAACCTTTCGGTCCGTGTTCCGAGGCCATGTCTGTACATGCTAGGCTCGCCAAGTAAGAACCTTAGTACTCGCGTGTGTAAAACTGTCTTACACCCGTTGTATGAAAGCGTGGAGTCGAGTACACTCGATCATCACGTGATGTCTCGAAACACGATCCATACAACGGTGCATACTTAAGGAAGAACACATTTTTATCTTGATATTTAAATGAGGGATCATCTTATAATGCTACTAAAATGCCAAACAAGCAATATAAGATGCGAACATCATATGTGTAAAGTGGAATGATATGGTCCATGCATTTGATCGCCATCATATGCGTCGTGGTATGATCTCTATCATTCCTTTGTGTGTAAGGCCAAGGTCTATGGAACTTACACGTTAGGTGTGTTGTAAGAGTATCAACTATACATCAACTTACAACATTACCATATCATGACACTAGCCCAACAACGATCTAAACTAGACGCCTCTAATTTATCAATTGCAAGTTTTTACGTGGCTTAGGGCTTTCGAAGATAGAACCAGTCTTACCTACGAACATGGAACCACAATGATGATAACTAAGTTATTAGCAACTCGTTGTAAATCAGATATTGACTATAGTAGAAGAGACAGACACCTGCCAGCCACTTATGCAAGACTAGTTGCATGTCAGTCATGGAACCGGTCTCATGTGCGATGACATGTAAGGTTGGTCCGGGCCGCTTCATTCCACTATGCCACCAATATCCAAAGTACATATAAGAAGCAATAACATGATCATCACCGCCCACATACTTTTATGTGTTCTACCCGTGCAAAGCACCTATGCATAGACCAGGCTCTGATACCACTGAAGGGGTTCACAGCATAGAAAACAAAAAAATCCTACGATGGGAACTATACGCCAAGATCTATCTACTAGATACAAGCAACGGGTGGATAATCATCCATAGAGAACTTACCCTCGAAGACAACAAAGCTTTGTTAACGAGTTGGAACTCGTGGATGATGTAGTCGTACACTTGCCGATCTCAAGATCGTGATGAAGTCCAGCAGGTCTGGCTCCAGCACGTCCTTCAGATCCAGCTCCAGCAAGTCCAGCACCACCAAGTCCAGCACCGCAAAGCAGCGGTGCATCCGTGATCGCACACACGTCCGGTACCCCGACAACCTCCGTCCCTCACTCCAGCAAAGCAACGGAAGCAACAACTCCTTTCCATATAAAGCAACCGGGAACATGTATCTCGCTAATCTGAGACCATGGGGGAATACTACTAGAGGGGGACAAAGATCCTTCACAAGGAGGTATGAGGAAGAAGGGGTGTGAGGGGGCCTTTTATAGGAGGAGGGGGGGGTGCCCCTCCCCATGGCCGGAGCCCAAGGGGTGACCCCTCACCTCCCCATTCATGTGGTGGTAACTCCCTCCACATAAATTTGCCCCTTCACATTCTCTTTTAAAGTCCCCACTTTAAATGCATTAAATGTCTCCAAATTTAATGCTCTCTCATTAAACTATTTTATTAATTTTATTCAGAATTTTGTTAATTACTTTAATTAACAAACATTCACATAAAACCCCTGCAACATTTCAATATTACATGCATAACCAATTTCAGCAATTTCACCCGAAATAGTTTTGGTGTCTATTTAAATAATTCCAGCGCTTTCTTAAATCTTTATCTGAAACATATTTGCTCCAAATGGTGTCGGTATCCCTTAAGTGTGTCACCCTACGATTCGCGAATAATGCAGACATGATCGAGACCCCTCTCAGATCAATAATCAGAAGCAGGATCTGGAGATCCATACAGACTCCTACACATTCAATGATGACTTCTGTGACCGTGAGAACCTTTAATGCTAGTAACTAAATCCCTTTGTCTCATGATATAATACATGTTCGAGATTCGATCATCGGTATCCAAATACCTAGTTTGATCTCGTTACCGACATGCACTCTTTTCTTGTTCCCATGATTTAACATTCTAGTGATCACATCACTTGCTTGCAAGCTATCTTAATGTGATATCACCGAGAGGGCCCAGAGTATATGTATCCGTCATCGGGATGGGCAAGTCCCACTCTTGATCCATGAGACTCAACATAACACCTTTGTAGCACTAAACCCACCTGTATAGTCACCCTGTTACGGTGTGACGTTTGATGTTATCAAGATACTCTTCCGGTGTTAGCAATTAACATGATCTCATGGTCTAAGGACTAAGATTACTTTGTATGATGTTATAGCAATATAAACATAATGACTTTGATCGTAATGCTATACTTCGGATGAATGTTCATCACATCATTCCACCAATGTTCTGACCTCGTTATTAACAACATCCAATGTCCATGATCAGGAAACTTTGATCATCTTGTTAATCAACGAGCTAGTTTATATGAGAGGCATTACTAGGAACTTTGTATTTTGTTTATTAAACACACATGTATTAACATTTCCAATTAATACAATTATAGCATGCAAAATAAACATTTATCATAAACATGGAATAAGATAATAACCACTTTATTATTGCCTCTCGGGCATATTCCCTTCAACTTATTCCACTTCTTTTTAGGCACTTCAATATAGGAAGCAAAAGCCTTAAAATAAGTTGCAATAGCTTGAGAGTCTAGACCATAAGCATTTTTAACATTTTGAAAGTCATCAGTTCCCATAAAAGATTCAATGCATTCATAATCATAATTTATACCTGACTTCATTCTCCCATGCTTCAGCATTGTCTTAAATACGGTCTATAAGATCCCATTTAGCTTCTTCTTCCATGCATGTAAATGATCCAGCACAAGAGGCATCCAACAAATCCTTATCATGAAGAGAAAGCCTTGCATAAAAGTTATTGATAATAATATTGTTGGGGAGCTCATGAATGGGACATTTGAGAATTAATAACTTCAATCTCCCCCAAGCTTGAGCTATACTCTCTCCATCAAGAGGCCAAAAGTTGTATATTTGATTCCGATCTTTATGAATCTCACTAGGAGGATAAAATTTTGAATAAAAGAGAGGCACTATTTCCTCCCATTCAAGAGCTTGACCTTTCTTCAGCAGATTGTACCATTCTTCATCTCTTCCTTTCAGTGATAATGAGAATAACTTCTTCTTGACTTGATCTGTTGTAATACTTGCACACTTAAACAACCCACATAATTCGTGTATAAAGAGCAAATGATCACCGGGATGGACAGTTCCGTCTCCAACATAATAGTTATCCATAACACGATCAATAATTCTTGTAGGTGTTTTAAAAGTATCATTCTCAACAGGTGGTGGTTCATCTACTACCTTAGCAGTGATAGTAGCATTACGAAATAAGAAACTCAGCGAATTATCCATAATGAAAATAAAGCAACTAATAGAAGTAAACAATACTTAGAGTAGAAGTTTCCTTTACCAATTCCACTCTCCAATAGTGCTTCACTCCTCGGCAACGGCGCTAGAAAATAGTCTTGATGACCCACAAGTATAGGGTGTGTATCACAGTATTTTTGATAAGTAAGAGTGTCGAACCCAACGAGGAGCAGAAGGTGCTGGCTAGTGGCTTGGAGCAGGAATTCTCTGTAAATACTTAGCAAATGGATTTTTAGGGGTATTTGATAATGCAGGTAAATAAAGTACGTGTAAATAAAAGACAATAATAATAAATGCAGCAAGTGGCCCAATCCTTTCTTCAGCAAAGGACAAGCCAGTTGTATTACTTAAGATGACCAAATGATCTCGAGGACACACGGGAATATCGTCAAGTTCTTTCGCTTCATATAGTTGATTAATCTTCTTTAGTTTGCTAAGTGTTGTGTGCGTGAACCTGTGCTAATGTACCGACCTTCCTAGGACTAATAAATACTTGTGATTATACCCCTTGCAAGCATCCGCAAGTATAAGAAAGTAATTAAAGTCGAAACCTAACCACAACTTTAAACTCTAAGACCCTGACGTCCCTTGTGCAAAGGTTTCCTAACGGGGGTTCAGGTTTCTTTTCACTCCGGGAACCCCTACGATTAGTAGCCAAATACACAATGCATTCCCCTAGGCCCATATAGGTGAAGTGTCATGTAGTCGACGTTCACATGACACCACTAGAAGAAGTACACCACAACTTAATTAACAAACCATTGAATCTTTCTCAACACAATTCCACTACTAACAACATGACTTCTCCCATGTCCTCAAGAACTAAACGAACTACTCACAAGACATCATATGGATCAAGATCAGAGATGAAATAATGATGTGCGACAATCTGAACATAACAATAATTCAATGGTTTCACTCAATAGCATCAACTACAAAGAGTAATCAACACCGAGAAAGTTTCCCCTAAGAACTATGCAAGATTCAACCCAATTGTTACAGCAGTATGGAGTGGTGATGATGGTGCTGGTGGAGATGATGGTGGTGATGATGATGATGATCCCGATGAAATCCAGATTGATGGTGGTGTTGATGGTGACGATCTCCCCTCTCCGGGAAGAAATTCCCCCGGCAGAATCCTATCTGCCGGAGAGATCTTTCTCTCTCGGTGTTTTCGCCCCGCAGAGGCAGAGAAATCTTTTTGTGGTCGCTCCCCGAGTCTTAGGGTTTCGGGAGGATAATATATGCCAGAGGGGAGAGCTAGGGGTGGACCAGGGCGACCACACCACCTGGTGGCGCGACCTAGGGTGGCCCGCGCTAGGCGGTGGTGTGGGCCCCCTGTGGCCCATCTCCACTCCCCCTTCTGGCAATCTTCCTCTTGTAGAAAAATAGGATTTTCCATGTATTTTCACGGATTTTCTGATCTTAGTGAATTTCGCCTCCAAACAGCACATTTTCTATCTGAATCCTGACTGCAGCGGTCCATGCTCCAACAGTCATCAACCATACAAAAACAGATGAAATTACATAAGTATTATGTCTTAATATGAAATATATCAATGAATAACAGTAAAATATGATATAGAATAGTGATGCAAAATGGATGTAGCAGAGGTATTTTCTGAAATAGATAAGGATTTATTGCTTTAAAACCTTAAAATCTTTAGGAAAATACTATTAGCATTTTTCTAGTAAAATATATTTATTCAAGATCTTAAAAATGATTTTTATTAATTTATAAGTGTTATTCTTATTTTTATAAAATTCAACAAAGTATTATATGTTTTTAAATATTTGCTTCAGGTTTTATTTGTAACGAAACCGAGTTAGTATTTTTATAAAGTATTAGATTTATTTTTATATAGAAAAATGAATTTTTATTCCTTTTTTAGCATTTTTATTTATTTCTTAGAACCTTTTAAGTCCTAGGGGTATTTTGGTCATTTAACAATTTAATTATGCTTTTCCTTTTAAAACTGGACCTAGCTCATTCGGCTGGCCTAGCCCTGACTCGGCCCACCTGGGCTGGTCATACCCTTCTGCCTCGAGCGACCTAGTGTCACTTGGTTTCTCCTCTTCTCTCTCTCGTTCCCCTACTATCTCGTCCCCACAGAGCCGCCGCGATGCCGACGCTATCGCCGCTCGATACCAGCCTCCCTAGGCCTCCTAGACGCTACCGTGGTGTGTGGCGAGGTAGCGGACGCCACTCCACCATTTGGTCATGTTCGATTCATCTACAAGCCCCTCTCCCGTCTAGGCCGACTCCTCCCTGAACCCTAGGGTTTGGGGGCTGCCAGCGATGTGGAGTTCCGTCGCCCCGGTGGTGCTGTGCTAGGCTTCTGGTGGTCCTGTGGTGCCGCCAATGTTTCCCGTGTGGCTGTGGCCGCCGTGCCATGGCTTGGCGCGGGTTGCAGCGCCCTCTGTGTGTGCTCCCCGATGATTCTGCTTCCTCTCCTAACTTCAGCGAGGACCACGGGTGAGTTCCTCTCTTACTCCCTCTCTTATTCTCGGGTTTACCTTGCTACCCTCTGAGTGCTTGCAATGTATGAACCCTAATTATGTTTGTCCACGACACTAGGGTTCATCCTTCTATGCTAGGGTTCATCCCTTGATACCATGTTCATCTGAGGTGGTTTCCTACTAAATCTAGTTGTGTAGGGTTCACTGCTATACTGTGGTTCTTGGTGTTGACAGTAATTCATGTCAGTAAGCTATTAACTGAACTTTTACTTACCGTCCTGTATTGGATTGGTGACATCATGGCTATGATATGGATTGAGATTAGTTCTCTGGTTCTTGTTGATATGCTTTGGTATGAAAGAATTGGAGTTGGATATCTAATCCAATTACTCTCTGATAATTGCTGATGATAGGATGTAGAGATGTCAAATATGATTCCTAATTATTATTTTTAGGAAAATTAATAAGTCTATATTTGAGGGGATTAGACTAAGTAGCATATGTATATGAATTGCTTATCAAGCATGGTTATTGCGACACCATATATTGATTGGTAAATAGTCTTTATCCTGATATTGTGCTATTTTCTGTTTGTATTTTAGAGTGTCTGATAGTTGAAAAAACTCTATTGGATAAATTAGCCTGTGGTACTCATTAATGTTATCAGGCCTGTGATGCTGGTATGAGGCAAAGCTATGGAAAAATAGTTGTTTTCACCTGCTGCTTCCTATCTCACATATCCTATGATGGATAATTCCTAGGTATGATCCCTACAATGTTTAGGGAAATGATTTGATAGGCTTTTGTAAGAATAGTAGGGTGGATCCTTACTATTTAAGATAAAGTTTTAAGATGTATCATTTCTGAGGTGCTACCATCCATAGGATGTGCCCAGAAATGTTCATTCAAGGATGCCTATGTATCTAGTTATTAAACTAGATATTTCTATCCAAGATTAGTGATGCAAAGGCTGAGATCTTGGTAGTAGCTTGTAAAGATTTATTATTGGCTTTTTATATATCTTCTAGGATGGATATACACCTCACTTGGGTGTTCTTTTCTGAGAAGATCTATATAAAACATCACATGCTCTATTTAATCTATGATGATTTGATCATGTGATGGTTTTATGTGCACTCACCACACTACTTGCTGGTTGGTGAGGTTGTAGTGTTGCTTGCTGGCTTGATCTTGTTAACTTGTTCTTGCTGGCTTGATCTGGCTTTGCACCTCCTAGTGTTGCTCCTATGATCTTGTACTTGGCCTTGCTATCCACCTGCTCCACCCCCTCCTTATGTTACCATCATGAGATTGAATGGCTAACTTGTTGGGTTTCTGGGCTGGTGAATTTGTTTGGGAATTTGACCGATTCAGTGTGTGCTTGGCTGTGTACCCTGAGAAGGTAATCTGATCTCTCTAGTGGTTATGCTACGGTAGGTTGCTCTCTTTTGAATACTTGTACTGCTGCTATTGTTTTGATAGCACATTCCATGCATTTAAGTGACTAAGCTGTCTAGCTATGTGGTCTAGTTGTGTGGTTTGGTTGTGGATCAGATCAAGTGAAATAATCTTCACCAGTTACCCTTTTACTAGTTACTACCCTGGTGAAACTTGCCCCTCTCTACTTGGCTTCTAATGTGGCATTGGAGTTATTTACTTGACAGAACAGATACTACACCTTGGTGAAACTTGCCCCTTTTTTAATTACTCTATGATGTAATATGAACAGTGCACTTCACTATTTACCATTGAGAGTAAAACTAACTAACTAACCCTTTATTTTGTTTTTAGTTGTTTATCTTATTTGCAGGAAGAAGATCTGCATACTCAAGATTTAGTATAGGAATAGATAGGTAGTTGATGTCTACGCACTTCTATTCTTGTAGACAATTGTTGGGCCTCCAAGTGCAGAGGTTTGTAGAACATCAGCAAATTTCCCTTAAGTGGATCACCCAAGGTTTATCGAACTCATGGAGGAAGTGGTCAAAGGTATCCCTTGATGTCTACGCACTTCTATTCTTGTAGACAGTTGTTGGTCCTCCAAGTGCAGAGGTTTGTAGAACAGCAACAAGTTTTCCCTTAAGTGGATTACCCTAGGTTTATCAAACTCAAGGAGGAAGTGGTCAAAGTTATTCCCTCTCAAGCAATCCTGCAATCAAGATACAAGAAGTCTCTTGTGTCCCCAACACACCCAATACACTTGTCAGGTGTATAGGTGCACTAGTTCGGCGAAGAGATAGTGAAATACAAGTGGTATAGATAATTATAAGTGGTAACGGTGATAGAAAATAGCTTGATGGAATGGAAGAGACTAAAGGAAAACTGAAATAAAGATGGAAGCAAGCAAACATGTAACAGATCTAGTAGCAAATGGTGTTTCAATGCTAAGAAACAAGGCCTAGGGATCATACTTTCACTAGTGAACACTCTCATATAAATATCTTTTCTTTATGATACTACTCTTAACTACTCTTCGGTTGAACACTCTAATCGTTGGTAGGGCTATAACAGCACACCTGAAAGTCCATCTTTCCCATCTAGAAAACCCCACACTGTCACCTTGAGTACTAGATGAGTCCAACAAACACCACAATTTCATAAAGACATCCAACTCCAAATATAACTCATAACAAGTATTTGTAATCTCTAGCCTAAGTGCCACCATGGTGAGCACGCTGTCACTTTCACACACATGGGGAGAGCAGAGATTCATTAAAGCACTTGAGTAGCAGAATAAATCTATAGATTACAAGCTCATGATCACAATATGATCATGCATAGAGAGAGAGATGAACACATAGCTACCGGTAGAACCCTTAGGCTCGAGAGAGAACTACTCCCTCCTCATCATGGGAATCAGCAATGGCGATGGAGATGGTGGTGGATATCGATGGAGATGGCTCCGGGGGCACTTCCCCGTCCCGGCAGGGTGCCGAAACAGAGACTTTCTGTCCCCCGAATCTCCCCTTCGGTGGCGGCGGCGCAACAGAACTTTTCTTGGCTAGAGGCTTGATTCTTTAGGGTTTTCGCATCAGGGGCTTCTTATAGGCGAAATGGCAAGGTCGGTGGAGGCCGGAGGGGCCCACACCACCTGGTGGCGCGGCCAAGGGGGACCCGCGCCACCCTATGGTGTGGCTGGCCCCTGGCCCCTCTCTGTCTCGTATTTTGGCACCTGATGACTTCCGGAAAAATAGGCACTTTGGTTTTTGTCCCGTCCAATTCCGAGAATATTCATTTTCTGACTTCCTGGAACCAAAAACAGTAGAAAATAGGCAACTGGCACTGTGGCATCTTGTTAATAGGTTAGCCCAAGAAATCATATGAAAAGTACTCCAAAGTTGGAACAAAACACAAGAAAGTAGATAAAACCAAGCATGGAATATCAAAAAGTATAGGTACATTTGCCATGTATCAACATCCCCAAGCTTAACTCCTGCTCGTCCTCGAGTAGGTAAGTGATAAAAAGAAAGAATAATTTTTGAGGTGACATGCACCATCAAAGACTTGATAAAAGTATTTGTAAAACAAATCATAACATAAAAGACAAAGTTCTTGCAATAAGACAAAGAAACTATGATGCAATATGAAAAGGCACAAACAAAAGATTCATGAATAACAATGCTTTGCAAGATGTTTGTTTGTTTCACATAAAGAAAACATAGCATAATGGTATTCAGCTTGTCCCTCATAGAGTAGCAAATATAAATGCATAGGACACCTCCAAAGTTCATAAGAGTGTTGCGACCTCGGATCGTAAAGGATCCTAAGTCCCTGTGATTAACATGCTAGTCCCTGGATCAATAGCTAGCACTTCATAGTCGATGAATATCATGTAAAACACAAGTCATTATTACACGATTAATCCAGAGTATAAATATTACAACTTGCATAGCTTATAGCTAGCTCAAATAAAACAGCGGAAACTAAGTAAAACTTGAGTCCATCAATGCCTCAGGCTAGTTGCGTGAAGACCCGCGATCCCTATGCACCTTTCAGTCTTCGGATTCTGCACATAAGACGTGCCGCCAACAAGTTGGGTCAATACTTTGAATGTATTGGCAAATTACACCAAGGAAAGAGTAATTCTATCTCTACATGCAAGGCTAAGAGTAGGCTCTGGGGTTCATTTGCGTAAAGCCAATTTTACCAATGTAATAAGAAAAGAGGAAGAATTTTACCCTTCTTTGTAAACATTGCTTAAGTATTATAGGGTCGAATGGAACACGAGGATATTACTCACCAAGTGCCCAAACAACCTAACACTTGGATATTACTCACCAAGTTCCCAAAATCCCATCCAATGGCGATATTACTCACGCCTTGGGGTTTATAAAATGTTAAGTTTGGAAAAGAGAGAGGAAGATCTTTTAGAGGCTCCATCCTTCAGATGCTCAAAGTTGTTCTGTTTCCGTGAACACGGCTGATCGATCAGATTGCAATACTCTCGAGAGGTTGTGCACTTTCCCCACAATCCACGATCAAGTCCTTTTACAGACAAGACCATGGCGAAGCCTTCCCTTAGTAGCCCCTCTACCAGCTGGATCCAACCGTGCAAAGAACCTCCAAATGTTGGTACCCCGGTGAGGTTTCCCACTAAGTACTAAGCCAAGACAGAGCCCATCTGTATTGTGGTTGCACGGGAAGCTTCTGAATTCTGAAGCATGGCAGACTTCTTTGATTCCTGGGCGTCCGTCCTCCACCAAATATCCACTCGTTGACCCGACAACCATTCCGCCCAGAAGAAAACTTAGTTTTATTTTGAAGGGGGTTTAGAGAGGAAAAGTTCGCTCGAGAGAGCTCTCGTACTTAGAAAATGTTTGGGTCTTTTGAACCCTCCCAACGGTACTTGATATATACAAGTATTTAGCATAGCAAGTATAACCTAGAAAAACAGGATAACCTATTGGGATGGAAAATCCTAAGCATAGAGCTACTCATGGTGTACTACAAAACCACATTTGCGAAAAATAGTACTTAGAAAATCTACCAAAATCCTACACATGCATACTACAGAATTTGAAGAGTAAAACATGCATAGTCAAAACTGGGACATAAACATAAACAAGTGGTGTAACTTGCCTTGATCCGAGCAGCACTCTACACAACATTACTCCTCAGCGCACTCTGAGCAATCTAACGAAACAACATGGATCCAATCACAATTTGCACAAAACAAAGTCACGAAGTCAAATATGCATGCATGCAACATGGTAATATGCAAGGATGGATTCAATTTTGACCAAGGGTTTTATTCAGGGGTGTTGTTGAGTTGGGGATGTCATTAGAATCGATTCCCCATAGATTTTAAGTATTTTGGGTTAAACCCTAAATAACCAAGTTCAAAACTAGATCTACAACTCCAATCTACGTCGAGACAGATCTGAACATCCTAAGCATGATATGACAATTTTCTACAGAAGGTCTCGTCGATACAAAGCCAACGCAACAAGAATCAACTAAAACGGAGCTACGGATAATTTCCTAGAATTAAAATACTCTAATCTAAACTTTAAATCCTACTGCAAGATTGCTGTGGTGAAACAGCAATATTATTGTAGATCTGTGTTCTACTCAAAAATATGAATCCAACGGTATATTATACGCAAGTTTTGGACTAATACTCGAATTACTTTGGATTTTACAAGATTAAAGTATTTTCTGCCTATTTAAAAGAAAACCAGAACAGCGGCCAGTTGTGTAGCACCAAGTGGCGGCGCGGGGTTGGTCCAGCGGGGCGTGCGTGATGCCGACGCGGTGCTGACGTGGGCATGCCACGCGGCGGGTCGCGGTTGGCCGGGTCGGTTTGACTGATCTGTGCCGTTATATTTTGATCTAACGGTCGGAGAGGGGGGGGTGGTGGCTTACCGGCGGTGGCGACGACGGGTGGTGGCGGAGCGTCGGCGGCGGTCGACGGCGGCGAGGCGGTGCTCTCCCGGCCCGGTGAAGTAGACGACAGTGACCGACTCCTCGCCGCGGTTCCGTTCCCAAGGGCGGCGTCGGCTCCTTCCTCCCGAAGTAGCGGCGGGCGGCGGCTGGAGGCGACGGAGTCCGGCGGAGCTCCGACGAGCGATTGGCGGCGGCTCGGTGGCGGTGGGGTAGAAAAAATCTAGGGTTTTGCAGGAGGCGTGCCGAGGGTTATAAATAGGCGGGTTACTTGGCGCGGGGGATACAGAATCTGCTCCGAATTGGCCGAAGGCGGTTGTGCCGACGCGGCGAGCTCGTGCTCGAGCCGGACTTGAACGAGGAGGGGGATGACGGGTAGGTCCGGCCTGTCGGCGGCTGCGGCTGGAGGTGGGCTGGCGGATGCTGGCGCGGCTTTGGGCCGTCCCACGTGCTGTGCGACGCCCACCTGGCCAGGCGGCGGTAGGTAAGTCCCGGGCTGGCTCGGCTAGCCCGGTTAGGTTAGGTTTCGCCTTTTTTTAATCTTTTTATTTTTTTCCTGTTTTCCTATTTGTTTAATAACTTTTGCAAACGGGCTCTGAATTAAATGAAATTGGTCTCTAAAATTTTGTAAAAAGAAGAGGGTTAGAATGGGGTTATAAAATAACACTTTTGCAAGGGTTTTGGTGGTTCAAAAAGGTTTTACCCCCTTTTAATCTATATATGACTATGGGATTTAGGAAGAAATATCTATGCAGTTTTTAATATGCGATGCCATGATGCAAGGATATGATGCATGCTTCTAGTAACATCTGTAATTGCAAAAATTTGGGATGTTACAAACCTACCCCCCTTAAGAAGAATCTCGTCCTCGAGATTCAGGTTGGTTAGCAAATAGGTGTGGGTGTTCTTTCTTCAGGTCTTCTTCACGTTCCCACGTGGCCTCTTCCTCGGAATGGTGATTCCATTGAACTTTGCAAAACCTGATAGTCTTCGTACGAGTGATTCTCTCGGCTGTCTCCAGAATCCTGGTGGGATTTTCCTCATAGGTGAGATCGTTTTCCAGTTGAACTTCTTCCAACGGAACCGTATCCTTTAGTGGGGTTTCAGCCATTTCCGGGTGACACTTCTTTAGTTGCGACACATGGAAAACATCATGAACTGTTAATACTTCGGGCAATTCCAACTGATAGGCAACTTCCCCTCTTCGACCCAAGATCTTGTAGGGCCCTATGAATCGGGGTGCTAATTTACCCTTGATTCTGAATCTCTTAACTCCTCGTAGTGGCGAAACTCGGAGATACACACGGTCTCCCACTTCATAAGTCACATCCCTGCGCTTGGAATCAGCATAACTCTTTTGTCTGGATTGGGCTATTTTAACCTGTCTTGAATCTGTCTCACTTTTTCTTCGGCATCCTTGATCAGTTCAGGTCCAAACAAACTACGTTCTCCAACTCCACTCCATAGCAGCGGAGTTCTACACTTTCTGCCATATAGAACTTCAAATGGAGCCATCTTGATACTAGTTTGGTAGTTGTTATTGTATGAGAATTCCGCATGTGGCAAGTTATCATCCCAACTAGACCCATAGTCTAGCGCACAGGCTCTTAACATGTCCTCCAAGATCTGATTAACTCTTTCCGTCTGTCCATCTGTTTGTGGGTGGAAGGAAGTACTAAACTCTAGTCATGTCCCTAGAGACTCGTGTAGCTGTCGCCAAAACTTAGAGGTGAATTGGGTACCTCTATCAGAGACAATCCCCTTGGGTACACCATGAAGGCTTACGATCCTTGACATATAAATCTTGGCAAGTTTAGCACTCGTATAGGTGGTCTTTACGGGGATAAAGTGGGCCACCTTTGTGAAGTGGTCGACCACTACCCAGATGGAGTCATACCCAGAACGAGTCCACGGTAGTCCTATGATAAAATCCATGCCTATCTTGTCCCACTTCCAATCGGGCACAGGTAATGACTGCAGCAGTCCTGCTGGCTTTTGATGTTCGGCCTTGACCCTGTTGCACACGTCACACAAGGAGATGTATTCAGCAATATCTCTTTTCAAATTATTCCACCAGAACCTATCTTTCACATCCATGTACATATTTGTATTACCCGGATGAATTGAGTAAGGCGAATCGTGAGCTTCCTGAAGGATTAACTTCCTGATATTAGGGGCATCGGGAACGCACAAACGCTTCTCATACCAAAGTGTTCCTTATTCATCCGTATGAAACCCTTTTGCTTTACCCTTGCTTACATAAGCTCTTATTTCCTCCAACTCTTTGCCCCCCTTCTGGGCCTCTTTGATTTGGTCCAGAAGCGTTGATACTATCTCCATAGTTGCTAAGTATCCCTCCGGAACTATTTCTAACCTGAGGTCCTTGAACTGTTCACACAAATCTTTTGGAAGTTCACCCACTGTAAGTCCATTTACATAGACTTTCCAGCTTAAGGCGTCAGCGACAACGTTCGCCTTTCCAGGATGGTACTTCAGGTCCAAGTCATAGTCCTTGATGAGCTCAAGCCATCTCCTTTGCCTCATATTTAATTCCTTTTGGGTGAAGATGTATTTAAGGCTCTTGTGATCCGTGAACACATCACAATGTTTGCCCATTAGGTAATGTCTCCATACCTTGAGCGCATGCACAACTGATGCTAGTTCCAAATCGTGCGTGGGGTAGTTATTCTCATGGTGTTTAAGTTGTCGAGAGGCGTAAGACACTACTTTTCCATCTTGCATCAGAACACTACCAAGTCCTTGTCGAGAAGCGTCGCAATAGACTTGGAAATCCTTTTGGATATCAGGGAGGCACAAAACTGGTGCTGTTACTAGGCGCTTCTTTAATTCCTGAAAACTTGCTTCACAAGCCTCAGTCAATTGGAACTTCTTCTCTTTCTTCAGCAACTCTGTCATAGGCTTTGCTATCTTGGAAAAGTTTTCAATGAATCTTCGGTAATATCCCGCAAGGCCTAGGAAACTCCTAATATCACCCACATTCCTAGGAGACTCCCATTCTGTCACGGAAGCTACCTTACTTGGGTCCACGGCAACACCTTTAGCTGATACAATATGACCAAGGAATCCCACTTCTTTCAACCAGAACTCACATTTGCTAAATTTGGCATACAACTTGTGTTCCCTTAACTTTTCCATGATTAGGCGCAGGTGCCTCTCATGTTCCTTCTCGTTCTTGGAGTATATGAGTATGTCATCAATGAATACCACAATAAACTTATCCAAGTACTCCATGAACACCTTGTCATCATAGTCATGAAGTATGCTGGGGCATTGGTTAAGCCAAACGACATCACGGTGTATTCATACAATCCGTATCTTGTGGTGAAGGCTGTCTTGGGTACATCCTGTTCTCGGATCTTTAACTGAAAATAACCTGATCGGAGATCAATCTTAGAGAACACACTAGCTCCCTTTAATTGGTCAAATAGGTCGTTAATATTGGGTAGAGGGTACTTGTTCTTGATTGTCACTTCATTCAACGACCGGTAGTCCACGACTAGTATCTTGGTTTTATCCTTCTTCTCCACGAATAAGACAGGTGCTCGCCAAGATGACGCACTTGGTTGAATGAAGCCTTTGTCCAATTGCTCCCTAAGCTGTTTCTTAAGTTCCTTCAACTCATCCACATCCATCTTGTACGGTCTCTTTGCTATTGATCCAGTACCTGGCATCAAGTCAATGAGAAACTCGATGTCTCGGTCGGGAGGCATCCCTGGCAATTCTTCCGGAAACACATCTGGGTACTCCTTCACAATTGGCACATCCTCCAAGCTAACCCCCTTAAGAGAGTTCACCATACTTCCTTTGAGTGCGAAAGCTGACTTAAAGCGGATCCTTTTCTTATCCGGAGTCATGAGTGCGATAGTCCTTTTGGCACAATCTATGACTCCCTCATATTCGGTCATCCAATTCATGCCCAAAATTATGTCTAAGCCTTGTGACTCCAGAACGACTAGGCTGGTGGGAAAGGTGTGCGCCCCAATCCTTAGTTCTAACCCACGGCATCCAGAGTTTGCCACTATTTCTCCTCCAGGAGAACTTACCCTTAGGGGAGTACTAATAGTCTCCGTAGGTATCTTGCCTCTATCCACAAATACCCTTGATATGAATGAATGCGATGCACCAGTATCAAAAAGAACAACTGCAGGGGTGGAGTTAAGCTTGAACTTACCAATCACGGAGTCAGGTGCCTCACGAGCATCCTCCACAGAGACATGATTCACTATGGCTTTGACGAACGGATTCGGCTTCTTCCCATTTCCATTACAATTGCCATGGTTGTGTCCATTGCCGTTTCCATTCCCATTCCCATTCTTCATCTTTTCGGGGCAAGTAGTTGCATAGTGCCCTGTCTTGTTACACTTGAAGCATGTCACTTCACTCAAATCCTTCCCATTGCCATTTCCATTGAGGTGTTTATGGCCATTGTGGTTATGTCCTCCATGACGATGACCAATGTGGTTGTGGCCATTGTGGTTGTGGGGTGGTGGTGACGAAGTGCGTTGCTTCTGATACGGGGCTGAGTTGTTCTTGTGTGAGGTGGACTTTCTCTTTCGGTTCTCTATAATCCTTTGCTTTGCTTCAACAACCACTGCCATGTCCAGGAGTTCCTGGTAGTTATCAAACTTTAGAGCCACAAGCTGAATAGATATTTCATCATTAAGTCCCCTTAAGAACTCCTCCTGTCTCTTGGCATCAGTGGATACATCATCAGGTGCATAACGTGCCAGCTTGTTGAAAAGGTCCCCATACTCGGAGACAGAGCGGTGCAGTTGTTTCAAGTCACGGAACTCACGTCTCTTAAGTGACATGACTCCCGCGGCTACATGATGAGTACGAAAGGCCGCCTCGAACTGGTTCCAGGTGATAGATTCAATATCAGGGTGGGTGACCTGGTAATTATCCCACCATTCAGTAGCTGGTCCCTCAAGTTGGTGCGCGGCAAAGCGCACCCTGTCAACTCCCACAACTTGGACGGTGTCTAACTTCTTGTTGGTGGTGCAAAGCCAGTCATCTGCCACAATTGGTTCAGAACTACTTGAGAAAATTGGAGGGTTCAACCTCAAGAACCAAGTCAAGCGATCCTGTTGGGGCGGTGGAGGTGGTGGAGGCGGCGGGTTGTTGTTGTTGTTGTTGTTGTTGTTTTGCATGTTTTGAGTGAGGAGTTGGATCAGCTGATTCTGGGAGTTCAGAAGTTGTACTATCTCTGGGGGCATGTTGTTATTGTTTCCACGTCTCGCCATCTGTTGGGTTCGGGAGACAAGTTAAGAAATAGATAGAAAGCCTAAGGAATAAACTCCTACCCTTATGTAAACAAGAGAAAAAACACACGAGAAAAGCAAGGCACATAAGGCACATAGTTCAACACACTCAACCAAGTTTAACTAAACCAATATAATTTTTGGTACTCATTACAATCGCAAACAACGTTTGACTATAGAACTAAAGGTGGTCCAACTACTCTACTCATCATCCACTTCCTCTTCCTCAATGATGAAGCCTTCCTTGTCCAGTAGTGACTTGTATAACTCCATGTCCTTCGTCGTGGCTTCAAGCTTCTCTTGAAGTTCCTTCACCTCCTGTGGCTCCGGTGTAGCAGCTTCGAGCCTCTCTTGAAGTTCCTTCACCTCCTGCAGCTCCTGGGTAGCAGATTCCAGCCTTTTTTGGAGTTCCTTCTTCTCCTTCTGTAGCTTCTTGATCAAACTTGACCCCATAGTCACGGGCGTGATCTTCTCCTCCAAGCTCCTCTTAGCTGCTCGCAGGTCCTTCAACATGGTGGCAAAGTTCTTGAACTCCATCTCGTTCTTTGCGAGCACTAGACTTTGCTCCCTAATCCTCTTGTTCTTATCTTGCACCCTCTTCTCTTGATTAGCGAACCTCTTGTCTTGGGCGGTGAGCTCCCCTCCTAGGGACTTGATCTTCTCTTCCAGCTCCTCGATCTTCTCGTCCTTCTCCTTGACTAGGGCACAAAGCTCGTCATTCCTCACGATCTCAAGGCAGCTCCCCTTCTGAAGGTCATTGATGTGGGACTCGAAGTCTTGATATTGGATCCTTCGACGCTTGCATGTCTTCCTTTCCTCCGGGGTTAACTCGATTGGAACTCCCTTCTCATCACGTCTTCCAAAGAGTTTGATGTAGTGGCCTTCAACCTCTTCATGGTGGCGTCCGCAAAGGCATCCAATAAGCTCCTGCAAGCTGATGCTAAGTCCTTTCTCCTTGGAGTCGCTGGTGACGTTGAGTACAATGGTCTCTGTCTTGGGTTCTGTCTGACTGCGCCCTGGTTGGATGACTTCAATCGCCCAGCATCCTTCCTTGTGCATCTTCCTCAAATCGCTTCCCTTGATTGATGGCATGGGGTAACTGCAACGTCTTGATGATGTCCAGAAGGCATTCCCCAAAGCGCAGGCACTTGATGTCTTCGGCGGTGTCGTAGTAGAATGCCGTCATCTTTAGGTTAGGAGAAAGAAAATTAGGCCCAGGGTGACAAGGAAGAGAAATACTAGAAGAGTACAAATAACTTAGAAGAATATAGAAAGCAAAAACACACATGGTAAAGGTTGTTTCCAATCCTAGGGTCACGTCCTACAGGCAACTTTGTGCTATGATACCATCTATTGCGACCTCGGATCGTAAAGGATCCTAAATCCCTGTGATTAACATGCTAGTCCCTGGATCAATAGCTAGCACTTCACAGTCGATGAATATCATGTAAAACACAAGTCATTATTACACGATTAATCCAGAGTATAAATATTACAACTTGCATAGCTTATAGCTAGCTCAAATAAAACAGCGGAAACTAAGTAAAACTTGAGTCCATCAATGCCTCAGGCTAGTTGCGTGAAGACCCGCGATCCCTACGCACCTTTCAGTCGGATTCTGCACATAAGACATGTAGCCAACAAGTTGGGTCAATAATTTGAATGTATTGGCAAATTACACCAAGGAAAGAGTAATTCTATCTCTACATGCAAGGATAAGAGTAGGCTATGGGGTTCATTTGCATAAAGCCAATTTTACCAATGTAATAAGAAAAGAGGAAGAATTTTACCCTACTTTGTAAACATTGTTTAAGTATTATAGGGTCGAATGGAACACGAGGATATTACTCACCAAGTGCCCAAACAACCTAACACTTGGATATTACTCACCAAGTTCCCAAAATCCCACCCAATGGCGATATTACTCACGCCTTGGGGTTTACAAAATGTTAAGTTTGGAAAAGAGAGAGGAAGATCTTTTAGAGGCTCCATCCTTCAGATGCTCAAATTTGTTCTGTTTCTGCGAACACGGCTGATCGGTCAGATTGCAATACTCTCGAGAGGTTGTGCACTTTCCCCACAATCCACGATCAAGTCCTTTTATAGACAAGACCATGGCGAAGTCTTCCCTTAGTAGCCCCTCTACCAGCTGGATCCAACCGTGCCAAGAACCTCCAAATGTTGGTACCCCGGTGAGGTTTCCCACTAAGTACTAAGCCAAGACAGAGCCCATATGTATTGTGGTTGCACGGGAAGCTTCTGAATTCTGTAACATGGCAGACTTCTTTGATTCCTGGGCAGCCGTCCTCCACCAAATATCCCCTCGTTGACCCGACAACCATTCCGCCCAGAAGAAAACTTAGTTTTATTTTGAAGGGGGTTTAGAGAGGAAAAGTTCGCTCGAGAGAGATCTCGTACTTAGAAAATGTTTGAGTCTTTCGAACCCTCCCAACGGTACTTGATATATACAAGTATTTAGCATAGCAAGTATAACTTAGAAAAACAGGATAACCTATTGGGATGAAAAATCCTAAGCATAGAGCTACTCATGGCATACTACAAAACCGCACTTGCGAAAAATAGTACTAAGAAAATCTACCAAAATCCTACACATGCATACTACAAAATTTGAAGAGTAAAACATGCATAGTCAAAACTGGGACATAAACATGAACAAGTGGTGTAACTTGCCTTGATCCGAGCAGCACTCTACACAACAGTACTCCTCAGCGCACTCCGAGCAATCTAACGAAACAACATGGATCCAATAACAATTTGCACAAAACAAAGTCACGAAGTCAAATATGCATGCATGCAACACAGTAATATGCAAGGATGGATTCAAGTTTGACCAAGGGTTTTATTCAGGGGTGTTGTTGAGTTGGGGATGTCATTAGAATCGATTCCCCATAGATTTTAAGTATTTTGGGTTAAACTCTAAATAACCAAGCTCAAAACTAGATCTACAACTCCAATCTACCTCGAGACAGATCTTAAGACTCTAAGCATGATATGACAATTTTCTACAGAAGGTCTCGTCGATACAAAGCCAACGCAAGAAGAATCAACTAAAACGGAGCTACGGATAATTTTTTAGAATTAAAATACTCTAATCTAAACTTTAAATCCTACTGCAAGATTGCTGTGGTAAAACAACAATATTATTGTATATCTGTGTTCTACTCAAAACTATGAATCCAACGGTATATTATACGCAATTTTTGGCCTAATACTCGAATTACTATGGATTTTACAAGATTAAAGTTTTTTCTGCCTATTTAAAAGAAAACCAAAACAACGGCCAGTTGTGTAGCGCCAAGTGGTGGCGCGGGGTTGGTCCAGCGGGGCGCGCGTGGCGCCGACGCGGTGATGACACGGCGCTGACGTGGGCGTGCCACGCGGCGGGTCGTGGTTGGCCGGGTCGGTTTGACCGATCTGTGCTGTTAGATTTTGATCTAACGGTCGGAGATGGGGGTGGTGGCTTACCGGCGGTGGCGACGGCGGGTGGTGGCGGAGCGTCGGCGGCGGTCGACGGTGGCGAGGCGGTGCTCCCCCGGCCGGTGAAGTAGACGACGGCGACCGGCTCCTCGCCGCGGTTCCGTTCCCGGGGGCGGCGTCGGCTCCTTCCTCCCGAGGTGGCGGCGGGCGGCGGCTGGAGGCGGCGGAGTCCGGCGGAGCTCCGGGGAGCGATTGGAGCGGCTCGGTGGAGGTAGGGTAGAAAAAATCTAGGGTTTTGCGGGAGGCGTGCCGAGGGCTATAAATAGGCTGGTTACTTGGCGAAGGGGATACGGAATCCGCTCTGAATCATCCGGAGGCGGTTGTGCCGATGCGGCGAGCTCGTGCTCGAGCCGGACTCGAACGAGGAGGGGGATGATGGGTGGGTCCGGCCTGTCGGCGGCTGCGGCTGGAGGCGGGCTGGCGGATGCTGGCGTGGCTTTGGGCTGGCCCACGTGCTGTGCGACGCCCACCTGGCCAGGCGGGCGGTAGGTAAGTCCCGGGCTGGCTCGGCTGGCCCGGTTAGGTTAGGTTTCGCCTTTTTTTTAATCTTTTTATTTTTTTCCTATTTTCTTATTTGTTTAATAACTTTTGCAAACGGACTCCGAATTAAATGAAATTGGTCTCTAAAATTTTGTAAAAAGAAGAGGGTTAGAAAGGGGTTATAAAATAACACTTTTGTAAGGGTTTTGGTGGTTCAAAAAGGTTTTACCCCCGTTTAGTCTATATATGACTATGGGATTTAGGAAGAAATATCTATGCAGTTTTTAATATGCGATGCCATGATGCAAGGATATGATGCATGCTTCTAGTAACATCTGTAATTGCAAAAATTTGGGATGTTACAAAGATTGACTAGATACAATAGTTTAAAACAAGCAATATCAAGGTATGCATCAATCAACTAGTCTTGGGACAATGCACATAGAACTAAGAATGGCCACTATGCTCTTAAAGTAGGTGCATAAAGATAGAAGGTGGAGACTCTGTATAATGGTGGAAGAAAAGCCTTTGTAAAAGGAAGTAGGGATTCAAGTCTCATAAAGAGCTTCCAAAAATTATGGTACTTATAGCTTTCAGCTCTCATTGCCCCTATCATAAGCATCTTGAAGGTGATTAAGGTTAAAGTGACACAACTAAGAGGATATGCTTGACAAGTTATAATCTCAAATCTCATGCCCCTTACTTACGAAGACCGAACCTCATGCTACTCAACTTTAGTCACAAGTAAGCTCTTGTCATTGTAAGTACATATGTATCATAAAGAACTGCCAACGGGGTACCCCTTGCACATGATACAGGAGCTTTCCAAAATGACAAGGAAAGCAGACAATGAGCATCTCAGCGATCTTTTTATTTGCCATTTGCATAGGTTTTTATTGAGGATGCTTCATAGAGTGCTCATTATGGTGATGCTGCAAGTTTCCACCATGATTAGGCATGGCTTAGGCTAGCGGCCCAGGCGTTTCTCTAACACACATACAAACTCCATGATCTTACAAGTTCCACTTTTATTTCACACCGTCGGGATCCATAAGCAAAAGAACATGATATCAACGGGGTACAAAGTACAAGTGCAATGTTGAAAGCGTTCCCCATGATACATGGTTCTGCTAACTTCAACTTATAAAGCGCAAGCATATACTCAACAAAGAAGGACCCAATGGCTCAAGTTTATTAAGGGCAAGTAAAGTAAAGTGTGCCATAAAGTTCGTGAGAGATTTAATCACTAGTTTTCTCATAACAAGTTGAATTTGGAAGGTAAACAAAAGCATAGGACACCTTCAAAGTTCATAAGGGTGACTAGATACAAATAGTTTAAGAGCAAGAAATATCAAAGTTATGCATCAATCAACAAGTCTTGGGACAATGCACATTATACTAAGAATGGCCACTATGCCCTCTCAATAGGTGCATAAGGATAGAAGATGGAGACTCAACATAAAAGTAAAAGAAAGGCCTTCATAGAAGGAAGGAAGGATTCAAGTCTCATAAAGAGCTTCCAAAAATTATGGTACTTATTAGCTTTCATCTCTCATTTCCCCTATCATAAGCATCTTTAGGTAATTAAGGTTAAAGTGAACAAACCATGGAGTATATGCTTGACAAAGTATAAGTTGGAAATCTCATGTCCCTTGAATATGAGGGCCGCTCCTCATGCTACTCAAATTTAGTGACCGGTAAGTTCTTGTCATAGTAAGTGCATGTGTATCATAGAGAACCGCCAACGGGGTACCCCTTGCCCAATGATACGGAAGAATCCCCATATCAAAATGACAAGGCAAGAAGTCAACGAGCATCTCAGCAATCTTCTTATTTACCATGGGAAAATAGTGTTTTTTGTCTCTTTCCTCTTTTCTCATATCTTTTTTTTCTTTTTCTCTTTTTCTCAATCTCTATCTCTTTTTTATAAGAAGAATTCTTCATAGACAGCTCATTATGGTTACGCTGTAGGTTTCCACCATTATTAGGCATGGATTAGACCGGCGGCCTGGGCGTTTCTCTAGCACACATACATAACTCCATGGACTTACAAGCTCCTCTTTCATTTCACACCGACGACATCCATAGACAAAAGAGCATGATATCAACTAGGTACAATGTACAAGTGCAATGTTGAAAGTGTTTCCCATGACAGCATGGTTCTGCTAATCCCCAACGTATAAGTGCAAGCATATACAAAATAGATGACACAATGGTTCAAGTTTATTAAGTGCAAGAAAAGTAAAGTGTGCCATCAAGTTCGTGAGAGCTTTAATCACTAGTTTTCTCATAACAAGTTTAATTCGGAAGGTAGATAAAAACATGAATATACTTGGAATAGCAAATGCTAATAGGTAGGTATGGTGGACTCTTTGGAATAACTTGGTTTTATTTGGAGTTGGATGCATGAATGGAACTCATACTTGGTGTGGAGGCTAGAAAAATACTGGGAGCGACCAACTAAGAGAGCAATAATGGCCATAATCATGCAAAGCGACAAAACATTATTAATTATAGCATAAAGTGATATTACAAGTCGAAAAATAAATGATCATAGAGGCTATGGTGACCTGGGATAGTCATGACATGGTGTGAGCATGCGCCAAGTCAACCCAAATAAAGCATCAAAGGAGAATACCACAATATTATGCTTTAATATGCTAAAACAACGCATTATTCTTTCAAGGCACATTAAGCAATCTCAATTGTTTATAACAAGTCTTGCTACAACAAGAATCACTAAGCATAAAGTCAAAACAATATCAAGCATGACATGATAAAGTCTAAGCCACAGTCAAAACAAGCTCCTTTTATACCACTTATAAGCATGAACTTTCCTACTCTTTTCCAATACAAACCAACTTATTTGAAAGAATTCACAGAGATAATAATAAATAAATATGAGTGATCTTGTCTCACAAATCCAAAAGGAAGAACTAAAAAGTTCTAAGCTGAAAGCACAAGAAAACTAAGGCTAAACCCAGTGCTAGAAAAAGAGAACACTCACAAAACAATAAGAATGAAAACTAGAGTGTTCTAAACAATGAAAGCAGAGTGTGTCTCTCCAAAAGAAGTGTTGGGATCCAACCAACTTATTGCAGCAAACAATTCAAAAGAAAACTAAATACAAAAACAAAGACGCTCCAAGAACAACACAATAGTGCATGAAACAATAAATATGAAGTGTTTGGAAGAAACCTGAGATTTTTATTGATGAAGAAGGGGATGCCTTGGGCATCCCCAAGCTTTGAAGCTTGTACTTCTTGGATATTTCTTGGGGTGACACGGGTGACATCCCCAAGCTTGATTTTAGTCCATTATTCATCTCATTACATCATTCTTTCCATACACCTGAAATTTTTCCTTCATACAAAACTCCGCACAATCTTCATTAGCAACATTAGTGCACTCAAGATAATAACTCTTTTGGTTCAGCTTCAACATAAGTAAAACTTTCATTAAAACACAAGCTACTGTAGCACTTCCTTTAAAAATTTCAAGTGATCAAAGAGAACTCAAAGAGAAAGAGATTAAGAGGCAAATGCAAATAATGGCAGAAATCTATCAAAACAGACCAGCAGGTAAAAACTGATTTTTTCGAAGACCTTCTGTTGCTCATATCGAAAAGTGTTGAACTAACGAAAGTTAGATAACAACCTGGGGCAGAAGTACAAAAAATTACAGCTCAAACCTACGTACAGAGATTTTACACAAAATTTTATAGCGAAGAACAAAAATCTGTTTCGGGACAACAACTTTCCCAAGCATTACTTCTCTCTCATTAGAGGTTACACTTGGCACAAAAACCACACAAAAATGATAAGGAGCGGTTATTACAGAGGCAATAATTTTCAAGGCTCAACTAAAACTTTTGGGTTATCTCCCAATAAGTACTTTTCTTTAACGCCTTTAAGTTAGGCATGATAGTTTGAGAAGATGCTCACATAAGAAATATGAATTGAAGTAAAAGAGAGCATCAAGAAGCAAATTCAAAAGACATTTAAGTCTAACCCACTTCCTATGCATAGTAATCTTGTAAAAAAACAAGTCATGAAAGCATAAAGCAACAAGCACAGGAAAGCAAAACAAGTGCAACTTCAAGACTTTCAACATAAAGAGGGGAAACTTAATATTGTTGAGACACATAAAACCATGTTTCCCTCTCTCATAATAACTTTTAGTAGCATCATGAATAAAATTAACAATATAACTATCACATAAAACATTCTTATCATGAGCCACATGCATAAAAGAATTAATACTCCCCACATAAACATAGTCATTCTTATTAATTGTAGTGGGAGCAAATTTAACAAAATAGCTATCATTATTATTCTCATCACCATAATCATAAAATATAGGAGGCATATTGTAATCATAATTAATTTCCTCCTTAATAGTAGGTGGTATGAAAATATCATACTCATCATTGTAATCATCATATATTGGAGGTGTAGTATCATCATAAGCATTAGAATAATTATCTTCCAAAGTGTGTTCATTTGTAAACATATCATCATTGGAAGGAACATGGATAACACTAATAGTACAACAATTATTAATATCATCATTTTCAGAATTGGTACTGAAGAGATTTTCAATATCAAAAGAACTGTGCTTTTCCCAATCATGATCACTACTATAGGTAATAGGCATAGGAACATCATCGAGTTCAGACTCATCAAAGACTATAATAGGAGCAACATGCTTAGGGGAAAATACCGTTTCCTCTCTCCTTTTACTCCTTTTCTTCTTTTTCTTCTTCTCTTTAGGAGGGAGAGGCTTGAAAGGAAGCTTCTCCATATACCCTGGTTTATTGTTAGAGACAATAGAAGAAACTTTGGAGGATTCCTCCTTTTCATTAATAAGATCAAAACACAATTAGTCCTGTCATATTTTGGTAAAACCTCATCTTTTATAATATTTGGTATGTAAGTATTTGTGTGGCAATTATCAACACAATAAAGATGACAACCATGCAGGACACTATTCATATTAAAAGCCCCCATATCTACCAAAGAGGTTTTTCTTGATAACTCTTCACATCCCAAAAATAATGTATGTTCATCATGCTGATTAGGAGTGATCATGTCATCACAATACAAACTTGCAGTACTCATTGGATTAGAAGGGATATTATTATGTCCTGAGCATTGACAATGGAAATGACCCACTTCAAAGCAAAGTTCACAAATAAAAGGATAGAGGGCACAAACTTTTTTACCAAGATCATTTAGAGCCCTATACCACGTTCTAGTTTTTTCATTCCTGTGGGTGATACAATATTCTTCTTCAATTTGATTATTCTCATAAGGTATATGTATTCCACAAAAATTAACATGCTTATAAGAAATAGTACTTTCAGGGGTTTGATCATGTTTATTGCTATCATTAATAACAATTTCATTTTCCATGCAAGTGTCTTTAAAAGGCTCATGATACATGTCCCATTTTTATTTATGAGCATTAATATGAGAAGCAAAGGCTCTATAACAATCAACAAGAATTTGAGGATCAAGACCATATTTAGCACTAAGCTCTTGAAAATCAGCAGTTTCAGCGAAAGACTTAATGCAATCATACTCATAGTTTATACCTGGTTCTTTACCTTTGTCGTTATCCCATTCTTCGGTATTGCTTTGAATTGTTTCAAGAAGATCCCACTAAGCTTTGACCTCCTTACTTGTGAAGGATCCCTCTAAACAGGTATCAAGATAGTCCTTGTAATGTCCTGAAAGCCTTGCATAAAAATTATTAATAACAATATTACTAGGGAGCTCATGAATGGGACATTTGAGCATTAGTGACTTAAATCTCCCCCATGCTTGGGAAATACTTTCTCCATCATGTAGATGAAAATTATAAATGTATCCTATCTTTATGAATTTCATGAGGAGGATAAAATTTAGAGTAAAAGAGAGATTCAAGTTCCTTCCACTCCAAATGATGAGGATCATCTAGTAGCTCATACCACTCCCTTGCTTTGCCCTTAAGTGAAAAAGGGAATAGCTTCCTCTTAACTTGGTTCATTGAAATACCAGAACACTTGAACAACTCGCATAATTCATGTATAAAGAGTAAATGGTCACCAGGATGGACAGTTCCATCTCCAAAACAACAGTTATTCAAAACACATTCAACAATTTTTATAGGTATTTTTAAAGGGATGCTTTCAGTATGTGGATTTAAAATATCAAAAGTATCATTAGAATTACCACATATGGGAGATAAAATATCATTAGAGCAATTTTACTTCTTTAAAGCTGGGGAACTAAAAATATCATTTTCATAAAAACTAACTTCCCCAAGCTTAGACGTTTCCATAGCATTAGTAACAAAGGTGTTCAAAAGATTCATACTAATAACATTGCTATTAGCATGTAAAGAAAGTTCCATGGGTTTTTTTAATTTTCTTTTCAGAACATTCATGTTCTAACTTAGGAAAATACTAAAAAGCTCTCTATTATTTTCCATTATGCCTAACTAGTGAAAACAAGAAACAAAAAGACAAAATTGCAGAATCTAAAGGAAATAACTTCGAGCACTCACACACCAACAATAGTACTAGAAGATAGCTGGTGTGTGAGTTCCTTTTACCTTACCTCCCCGACAACAGTGCCAGAAAATAGCTTGATGTCTACGCACTTCTATTCTTGTAGACAGTTGTTGGGCCTCCAAGTGCAAAGGTTTGTAGAACAGCAGCAAGTTTCCCTTAAGTGGATCACCCAAGGTTTATCGAACTCAGGGAGGAAGTGGTCAAAGGTATCCCTCTCAAGCAACCCTGCAATCAAGATACAAGAAGTCTCTTGTGTCCCCATCACACCCAATACACTTGTCAGGTGTATAGGTGCACTAGTTCGGCGAAGAGATAGTAAAATAAAAGTGGTATAGATATAAGACAATGGTGCCAGAAAATAGCTTGATGGCGTGGAAGAGACTAAAGGCAAACTAAAATAAATATGAAAGCAAGCAAACATGTAACAGATCTAATTGCAAATGGTGTTTCAATGCTTAGAAACAAGGCCTAGGGATCATACTTTCACTAGTGAACACTCTCATATAAATATCTTCTCTTTATGATACTACTTTGAACTACTCTCTAGTTGGACACTCTAATCCATGGTAGGGCTATAACAGCACACCTCAAAGTTTGCTTTCCCCATCTAGGTAACCCCACACTGTCAACTTGAGCACTAGATGGTTCCAACAAACACCACAATTTCATACAGACGTCCAACTCCAAATATAACTCATAACAAGTATTTGTAATCTCTAGCCTAAGTGCCACCATGGTGTGCACACTATCACTTTCACACACATGGGGAGAGCAGAGATCTATTAAAGCACTTGAGTAGCAAGGTAGATCTACTTGATTACAAAGCTCATGATCACAATATGATCATGCATAGAGAGAGAGATGAACACATAGCTACTAGTAGAACCCTTAGGCTCGAGGAAGATCTACTCCCTCCTCATCATGGGAATCAGCAACAGCGATGGAGATGGTGGTGGAGATTGATGGAGATGGCTCCGAGGGCACTTCCCTGTCCCGGCAGGGTGCCGGAACAGAGACTTTCTGTCCCCCAAATCTCCCCTTCAGTGGCGGTGGCGCTGCGGAACTTTTCGTGGCTGGAGGCTGTTCAGTTTCGGGTTTCTGCATCGGGAATCTTCTTATAGGCGAAGAGGCAAGGTCGATGGGTGGACCAGGGGCCCACACCACCTGGTGGTGCGGCCAGGGATAGCCCGTGCCACCACATGGTGTCGCTAGCCCCTGGACCCTCTCCGCCTCGTCTTCTGGCTCCATGAGTCTTCCGGTAAAATATCGACTTTGGCTTTTGTCCGGTCCAATTCCAAGAATATTCATTTTCTGGCTTTTATGGAACCAAAATAGAAGAAAACATGCAAATGGCACTGTGGCATCTTGTTAATAGGATAGTTCGAGAAAATGTGTAAAAGTACTCCGAAGTGTGGACAAAACATAAGAAAGTAGATATAAAACAAGCATGGAACATCAAAAATTATAGATACGTTAGCAACATATCAGTAGTATAGAGTTTAGTTGTAACCTTCTTTTTATTCTTTTTGTAAAGAATCTTGTAAAGATATTATTATAAGTTAATAAAATTTTATTTCATTAGCTTCTATTCTCTGTAATATTATGTTTTGGTGTATTTATCACCATTTGTAATATTATTATGGAATAAAGAAATAAGAATTCATTTCTTATTTAATTTTCCTTATCTTAAATCCATATTTTTGTTTAATATATCTATAATATAATCAAACAATGTTAATAAAGTATTTAGGAAAACAATTTAATATTACTAACTTCTAATTTTCAAAGACTTTCAAATTGATTTAAATTTCAAACTTGAATTCAAAATAACTTCCCCGAAGACTCAATAATTCCTAAAGGTCATGTCAAAATTCATAGAAGTCACTATAAAGAGCTATTCCTACCACTAGTTAGTGAAAGAAACTCTAATCTCTTTAGGTTCTTGTTTGGTGAAAAATTTACCAGGATTTTCTATGCATGAATGCAATGCACACACCTTATCTCAGCTTATTTCGAAGCTCTAATGCTGGGATGTTACAGACTCTCCCCCTTAAAATAAACTTCGTCCCCAAAGTTCGTACTCTCTTATGTTTTGGAATGCGGTGTTGACTTGTATTGATCACGACATTTCTTAATTCCATTGCAATAAGAATTGGGGATAATTGTGGTATCTTGTCTCCATACCTTTTTCTTTGAACCTATTCCTTCTCGACAACATACAATTGTAGTTCTAAGTGACCCATGGTTCCTATTACGATAATCTCTCTGGGGCTATATCCTTATGGTCCTACTTCGAATTGGTTGTGGACACATCTTGTCCATTCTAGTCAAGTTTTCCTATTACATTACACCGGTCTATTCAGGAACACTTTCTTCCTCTTAAGACAAACGTAAGAGTTATTTCCCCCTTTTTATCTAGTCCACTAGGGTTAATCTATTATATCACCTTCGATCTTTCATCCGAACATACTCTGGAGAGTACTCTTATATAGATGACTCTTATAACCTTATGAGAATAAGGCTTAATCTCATCATGACTCGGTACTTCTTCTCCAACCTTTAGTTAGCAAATTATTTAACAACCCATCTGTGTTATTGCTTACTCTCCCCTTGGGGTCTTCTAACGGTCTCTAAATTGTATGTATACTACCCATTAACTCAATAGTAATGATATTGGTCTCCATCTAGCTTATATCTTATACCTATATAAGGTCTCACGAAAGAATCTGCGATACACCCACACAATTGTGGATCTCCGTAATGAATCTTCCAATGCTACTTGTCTTACTCTTAACCTTTTTGGGCATTGTTTCTCACGGATAACCCCGATTTCGTGAAACATCTCGAAGGTCGTTCGCTTTTAATTTTATACTTCTTCATGTCTTTCTTAACTTAGGCCAAATTTTATACTCTTTAATTTATATAAAAATGACCTAACTTGCTAAACCACAAGGATACCCGCTATGGATACTAGTTGCGGATCCTCCTAGGTGTATGGATTACCCTATGTTTTTTTGACTTCTCACTAGCATTCTCTCTGAATTGTCAAAACTTGAATACCACCCTGGTTCCAAGATTTCTTATTTGCACCTTTTCAAGTTACTTCCATGAATTTGGTACAAATACTATGTTAGCTTCTGAGCAACCTCACCTATTTTGAGTGAATTTGAGTTCCTTCCTTCATGTTACTCCACTTTTCTGCTCTAATACTTCTTCTTATTGCCAGCTCATAATGAGTTGGAATTGATTCATCCATTCAAAATAGTGTTGATACCGTTATATTTAGCCTCCTTCTACGTGCAAGTCTTTATCTTGATCTTCGGAACTCGTCATTCCCTTACACGACTTTCCTTTACTACCTAGGTCTATAACTGATGGCTCAGTGCCGGCGCCAGAAAAATGCTGGTGTGATGTTGATTTAGAGCTTGTTGGGAACCCCAAGAGGAAGGTATGATGAGCACATCAGCAAGTTTCCCTCAGTTATGAAACCAAGGTTTAATCGAACCAGTAGGAGCAAGGAAACACCCCAAATGTGTTGCTAGCTGAGCCTTGGCAGGGCGCACTACCGGTGCTAGTAGCAACGTGGAGACCTGCACAACACAACCACAGAACTTTGTCCCCAACTTGCGATGAGGTTCTCAATCTCACCATGTTTTGTAGAAAACAAAGGATTAAACGTATCGATGGAAAGAAGTAACAGTTTGCAGAAAGTAAACACAAAGTAGTAAATAGTTTGTAGATTGTATGTAAAAGAAAGGACCGGGATCCATAGTTCACTAGAGGTGGCTCTCCTTAATATAGATAACATGCTGGGTGAACAAATTACAGCGGGGCAATTGACAAACATCGAGAAAGCAATACATGCATATACTAATCATCTTGACTCCTTTGAGACTTGATTGGGCATTACAACATTATACATAGACCGCCATCCAACTGCATCTATGACTTCCGGAAAAATAGGCACTTTCGCTTTTGTCCCGTCCAATTTCGAGAATATTCATTTTCTGACTTTCCTTGAACCAAAAATAACAGAAAACAGGCAGCTGGCACTGTGGCTCTTGTTAATAGGTTAGTCCAAGAAATCATATGAAAAGTACTCCAAAGTGTGGACAAAACACAAGAAAGTGGATAAAACCAAGCATGGAACATCAAAAATTACAAATACATTTGCAATGTATAAACATCTCCAAGCTTAACTCCTGCTCGTCCTCGAGTAGGTAAGTGATAAAAAGAAAGAATAATTTTTGAGGTGACATGCACCATCAAAGACTTGATCAAAGTATTTGTAAAACATTCAAAGCTAGGATCATAGTACTTCAATCATAACATGAAAGACAAAGTTCTAGCAATAAGACAAAGAAACTATGATGCAACATGAAAAGGCACAAACAAAAGATTCATGAATAACAATGCTTTGCAAGACGTTTGTTTGTTTCACATAAAGAAAGCATAACATAATAGTATTCAGCTTGTCCCTCATAGAGTAGCAAATATAAATGCATAGGACACCTTTAAAGTTCATAAGAGTGACTAGATACAAATAGTTTAAATCAAACAATATCAAGTTATGCATCAATCAACTAGTCTTGGGACAATGCACATAGAACTAAGAATGGCCACTATGCTCTCAAAGTAGGTGCATAAATATAGAAGGTGGAGACTCAATATAATGGTGGAAGAAAGGCCTTCATAGAAGGAAGTAGGGATTCAAGTCTCATAAAGAGCTTCCCAAAATTATGGTACTTATAGCTTTCAACTCTCATTACCCCTATCATAAGCATCTTGAAGTGATTAAGGTTAAAGTGAACAAACTATGGTGTACATGCTTGATGAAGTATAAGTTAGGAATCTCATGTCCCTTGTATACGAGGGCCGCTCCTCATGCAACTCAAGTTTAGTCACCGGTAAGTTCTTGTCATTGTAAGTACATGTGTATCATAGAGAACCGCCAACCGGGTACCCCTTGCCCGATGATACAGAAGAATCCCCATATCAAAATGACAAGGCAAGCACACAACGAGCATCTCAGCAATCTTCTTATTTACCTTGGGAATATGGTGCTTTTTTCTCTCTTTCCTCTTTTCATAATCTATTTTTTTCCTCTTTTCTCTTTTTCCTCAATATAGGACTCTTTTTTTATAAGAAGAATGCTTCATAGACAGCTCATTATGGTTACGCTGCAGGTTTCCACCATGTCAGCATGGATTAGACCAGCGGCCCAGGCGTTTCTCTAACACATATACATAACTCCATGGACTTACAAGCTCCCCTTTCATTTCACACCGACGACATCCATATACAAAAGAGCATGATATCAACTAGGTACAAGTACCAAGTGCAATGTTGAATGCATTCCCCATGAAAGCATGGTACTGCTAATTCCCAACAAATAAGTGCAAGCATATACAACATAGACGACACAATGGTCCAAGTTTATTAAGGGCAAGAAAAGTAAAGTGTGCCATCAAGTTCGTGAGAGCTTTAATCACTAGTTTTCTCATAACAAGTTTAATTTGGAAGGTAAACAAAAGCATGAATATACTTGGAATAGCATAAGCTAATAGGTAGGTATGGTGGACTCTTTGGAATAACTTGGTTTAGGGAGTTGGATGCATGAGTGGAACTCATACTTGGTTGTGGAGGCTAGCAAAAGACTGGAGAGCGACAAACTAAGAGAGCAATAATGGCCATAATCATGCAGAGCAACAAACCATATCAAAGCTTAAAGTGATACTACAAGTTGAAAACTAAAGGATCATAAAGTCTATGGTGACTTTAGATAGTCATAACATGGTGTGAGCATGCGCCAAGTCAACCCAAATAAAGCATCAAAGGAGAATACCATTAGACTATGCTTTAATATGCTAAAACAACGCATGATTCATCCAAGGCACATTAAGCAATCTCAATTGTTTATAATAAGTCATGCTACAACAAAGAATACTAAGCATAAAGCCAAAACAATATCAAGCATGGCATGACAGAGCATAGGCCACAGTCAAAAACAAGCTCTTTTTACTACATAAGCATGAACTTTCCTACTCTTTTCCAAACCAAACCAAACTATTTGCAAGCCAATGTATGAAAGAGGGGGTCCAACCAATTTATTCAGCAAACTAAGCAAACCAAGCAAAAGAAAAACCAAAACGAAAACAAAAAAGAAGACGCTCCAAGAACAACACAACTGTGCATGAAACAATAAAAATGGAGCGTTTGGAAGAAACCTAGGATTTTTATTGATGAAGAAGGGGATGCCTTGGGCATCCCCAAGTGTCAGGGGGATGATCCCCGGGTACCCCAACCAAATAAGAAACAAGACAATCGGATCGCGTCCGGCTGACCAGATGCAGCCGGACAGGGCAAGACAGGCCGGCTATCACCCGGTAGCCGGATCGACAAGGGACAGCCGGATACGGCGACGTAGCCGGACTCAATCAATGGGACATGACGACGTGTGTATCAGTGCACGGTATGCCCTGTACGATGACAAGACGGGCAACCACCCGCCCATACCGAAGACTTTGCGTGGGTGATGCTGGAATAGTGGCCTATGCTGGTGACGGGCTCACACGGCGTCCACTGTGCCTACGATAGCCATACCGCTCATACTCCGATGAGACAAGCCATACTAAACACTATAGATGACTAGCCGGCTGGGACCCGCCTGTGGGGCCCGCCAGTCGGACTAGCCAGTGAGACCTTTGCCTCTCTGCCTATATAAGGAGAGGCAAGGCCTCAGTAGAAAGGGTTGGTCTGACAGCATTTAAGGCAGTAGCTAGCGTATACATCTCGAGGAGAACTTGTAGTTCGAGTATTCCACATAGTCAGATCCGGCAGGAGTAGGGGCTTTACCTCACCACGAGGGCCCCGAACCTGGGTACTTCTTGCGTCCCGCTACGCTCGCTTGTATCCAATCCCGCATGCGGACGCTGTCGATAGCTTCCCTGCTAGTCCCCACACCTCTATCTAACCTCCTCAGGTACTGCCGTTCCCAATACAATGACAGTTGGCGCCCACCGTGGGGCGAGATGGCTTCGACCGGAGTCACGTTCCGCACGGGACCCCGCACTTCAGCCGGTGAGCGCGTGGCCTCCGGCCTGGTGCTCACGCTCGGCAAGTTCGACTGCGTCATCGATAACGCCTCCTGCTTCACCGGAACCTCCTTCCCGGCAAACGGCACTGTCCTGCTATTCGGCGACCTCCCCGTTTACGTTGCCACCGTCCCGGAGTGTTTCCCTAGGGAAATCGTCTCTGTCGCGGAGCTGCCGCGCTCAGGCGGCAGCGCCTCCGCCGCGTCTCGCGGCGTAGAGGTCATGATGGCCGGTTCCAGCTCCCATCCCCGCCAGCCGCGGGAGCGAGGCACGGACGAGGTCAGAACTTCCGCTCCCCCGCAGCCTCGGAACCGGTGGAGGATGCCATTGATTGGCTCCTGATGCCGGTTAACCTCGGGGATAACCCGGAGGAGGCGGAGGCCAACTTCAGCATGGAGAGACAGATCCTCCTCCATGAGGCCATGGAGATAGCGGCTGCCCGCAAGCAGCTCAAGATCACCCGGCGCGAGTACGATCGCGCGCACGGGCTCACTCTGGCTACCGTGGAGCCGAGCCGGCACGGCCAGGTACGACGTTGGGGCGGCGAGCTGGGCGGTAGGATGGAAAAGGACGGGGAACCGGATCTCGTGCCTGCCCTCACACGGCCCACCTACAGCATGCCCATCAAGAACTTGCGCGCGGCGCGAGCCGCGGCAGAGGAACTACCCAGCCTGGAGGGCGAGGAGCGAGCCCGCCAGCACGCTCGCGTGCAGGAGCTCCTCCGTGTCGTGGACGAGCAAGCCGGTGCTAACCGGTAGATGCAGGAAGACCTTAGCTACTCCAGGGGGAGCAGGCTACCTGCCAACAGCAGGGGCACGCTGCGCGACACCCAGCAGTCGTCCTCCCCTCAGCCGCCCAGGGCCTGCAGTAGGCGTCGCAGCTCTGGCAACAGGGGCCAGCTGCGCCAGGAGCAGACGGTGAACAGCAACCTGCCACCTCCCCATCCGCCAGCCGTAGCACCCAAACCAGCCGGTTCCCGTCTATCGGGCCGGGTGGGAGCGCCCAACCCGGACTATCTGGATGCCCGCGACCACATCGAGCTCCTCGCTCAAGTGCGTGTCACGGAGGAGGAAGATTCGACCGGCCCGGTTTGTTTCAGACCCCGCATCCGGAACGAGCCGTTTCCGGATAAATTCTCCCTGCCTAGGGACACCCCCAAGTACAACAGCAGCATGAAGCCGGAAGACTGGTTGACCGACTATGCTACGGCAGTCGGCATCGCCCACGGGAACAAGCGCACAGCCGTGCGCTACGTCCCCCTCATGCTAACTGGGTCGGCAAGGACATGGCTCAATAGCCTCGCGCCCAACAGCATCAATGCCTGGCCTGACTTCGAGAAGGTGTTCGTCCGCAACTTCAACGGCACGTACAAGCGCCCAGGGCGCCCGCGCGACCTGGCCTTGTGCGTCCAGGACGACCACGAGACCGACCGCGAGTACCTCGCCAAGTGGACGGAGCTGCACAACACTTGCGAGGGCATCCTGGAGAGCCAAGCCATCGGTTTCTTCATCGAGGGTTGCCGAGAGGGCACCATGCTTCGCCACCGGCTACTGTGTGACGAGCCGAAAACCATGGCGGAGCTCATGACGGTTGCGGACCAGTATGCCACGGCGGATGCCTCCATGAAGAAGCCCCTCCGAGTAAACGTGGACAGGCGTCCGACTCCCATGGATCCGGCTCGCGACCGACCCAGCAACCCGGCTGGAGAAGCCGGATCCTCCAGGCGCCACGGCAACGACAACCGGTTCCATGGGGACCGCCAGGCGGGACAGCAGAAACCTCGCTACCACGCGCGACAGGTCAATGCTGTGGAGGGCGCGCCCGACACGCCGGCTAATGAAGCAAGGAGGCAGAAGCCACGGCTCACCTTCGACCAGATGTTCGATGGCCCGTGCAAGTGGCATAGCGGTCCCTTCAAGCCGGCTACGCACACCACCCAGAACTGCAGCTGGACCCGCCAGCTAAAGGACCAGGGCAACCAGCCTCGTCCCCCGCCTCCCTCACCGGGTGGACCTCCACCACCGGCTAGGGGAGCCGGCAATGATGGTAACGGCGGCAACGGCGGCAACAACAACAACGGCTACCCCCAGCCGCACGCCGCCTACCACATCTTCGAGACGGAGCAGGACGACAAGCACAGCCACAGGCGATGCTCCAAGGAGGTCAATACCATCGTCTCTCCGGTCCCCCAGTACCTGAACTGGTCGGAAACCCCCATCACCTAGAGTCGGGCGGATCAGCCTGAGCATCTATCGACTCCCGGGGGCTACGCCATGGTGCTCGATCCTCTCATCGGCTCCAACGCGTGCACCTGCCGATTCTCGCGCGTCCTCATCGATGGAGGTAGCAGCCTCAACCTCCTCTACCAGTCCTTGCTGGAGAAGCTAGGCATTCGCGAAAGCGACCTGCGCCCGACTACCACGATGTTCCACGGCGTGCTGCCGGGGCCAGCCTGCACCCTGCTAGGGAAAATCTAGCTGGACGTCATCTTCGGGACCGAGGAGAACTTCCGTCTCGAACCAATCTGGTTCGAGGTGGTAAATCTGATGAGCTCCTACCACGCTATCCTCGGGCGCCCCGCCCTCGCCAAGTTCATGGCCATCCCCCACTATGCCTACCTCAAGACGAAGATGTCGGGACCCCACGGCGTGATCACCGTTGCCGGCTGCTTCAGGCGGTCAATGGAGTGCGCTTCAGCCACTTCCAAACTAGCAAAGGCCCCCATCATAGCCGAGGAGAAGTGCGTGATCATGCGCAATGTGGCCATGGCCCAACAGGACATTCCGGCTAGAAGCAAGCCGGCTGGAGAAGGAGCCTTCCAGCCGGCAAAGGAGACGAAGAGGATCCTGCTCGACCCCTCCGATCCGACTAAGTTCGCCACCATTGGTGCCGGCTTGGACAGCAAATAGGAAGGTGCGCTCGTCGACTTCCTCCGTGAGAATCGGGACATCTTCGCGTGGTCCCCCAAGGACATGCCGGGTGTGCCGAGGGAGTTCGCCGAGCACTCACTTCACGTGCGTCCAGATGCCAAGCCGGTCAAGCAACCTCTGCGCCGGTTCGCGGAGGAGAAGAGAAAGATAATCGGTGACGAGATCACACGGCTCCTTGCAGCCGGGTTCATCATGGAAGTGTACCACCCGGACTGGTTGGCAAACCCAGTCCTGGTGCTGAAGAAGAACAAGACCTGGCGCATGTGTATCGACTACACCAGCCTGAACAAGGCGTGCCCGAAAGACCCCTTCGCCTTGCCCCGTATCGATCAAGTCATATTCCACGGCCGGCTGTGATTTGTTGTCTTTTCTAGATTGTTATTCCGGGTACAATCACATCCGGCTAAACCCGGCTGATCAGATTAAGACATCATTTATCACCCCCTACGGGGCTTTCTGCTATGTAACCATGCCTTTCGGCCTAAAGAACGCAGGCGCCACCTATCAGCGATGTATGCAGAAATACTTGCACTCGCAGATAGGCCGAAACATGCACGCTTACATAGATGATGTGGTCATCCAGACCAAGGAGAAGCGCACGCTCCTCGAGGACCTGGGAGAAACATTTGGCAACCCCGCCAGTACCGGATGAAGCTGAACCCAGAGAAGTGCGTCTTCGGAGTACCGTCCGGCCAGCTACTCGGTTTCCTCATTTCACAGCGAGGTATCGAGGCGAATCCGGAGAAGATCGCGGCCATCGAGAGGATGCAGCCGCCCAGGAACCTGCTTGGAGTCCAGAAGTTCACCGGATTCCTGGCTTCCCTCAGTCGCTTCGTTAGCCGGCTGGGGGAGAAGGCACTCCCGTTGTACCAGCTGATGAAGAAGACGGACAAGTTCTCCTAGACCTTGCAAGCCGACACCGTGTTTCACGACCTCAAGCGCATGCTATCCACAACACCGGTTCTAGCCACGCCGGCTAGTAAGGAGCCGATGTTGCTCTATATAGCAGCCATCAGCCGGGTCGTCAGCGTCGTCCTGGTGGTGGAGCGCCCCGAGGAAGGCAAGGCTCAGCCGGTTCGGAGACCCGTCTACTACCTCAGCGAGGTTCTCTCCCTCTCCAAGCAGAACTACCCCCACTACCAGAAGATGTGCTACGGCGTGTACCTGGCATGCAAGAAGCTCAAGCACTACTTCCAGGAGCACCCGATTAAGGTCGTGTGCACTGCACCCCTTGCAGAAATCATCGGCAACAAGGACGCCACTGGCCGAGTCGCCAAGTGGGCCATCGAGCTCACCGCCTACTCCATCCAGTACGAGCCCGGGCTCACGATCAAGTCGCAGGCGTTGGCGGACTTCCTCGTCGACTGGGCCGAGACCCAGTATCTCCCACCGGTTCCGGATTCGGACCATTGGCGGATGCACTTCGACGGATCAAAGATGCTCGGGGGCTTGGGAGCCGGCATCGTGGTTACCTCGCCCAAAGGAGACCGGCTGGAATACGTGCTGCAGATCCACTTCAAGGCCTCCAACAACGTAGCCGAATACGAGGCACTGGCGCACGAGCTTCGGCTGGCCAAGGAGATCGGTATCAACCGGATCCTGTGCTTCGGTGATTCGGACTTGGTGGTCCAGCAGGTATCTGGAGAATGGGACGCCAGAGATGCAAACATGGCTCTCTACCTGTTCCACATCCAGAAGCTCAGCGCCTCCTTCGATGGGTGCGAATTTCACCACATCCCCCGCGTCAACAACGAGGCAACCGATGGGCTCTCCAAGATCGGATCCACCAGGTAGGCTATCCCACCAGGGGTCTCCTTGGAGCACCTGCGCAAGCCATCCATCAACCCGTCACCAGAATCAGACTCCATCGTCTGGGCAAGAAGCGTTCCGGCTGACGGTACGGCGGAAGCGGAGCCGGCAGAACTGCCAAAGAAGAAGACCCGCACCAATTCTGGCCAGGCAGTGCCTTTCGGCTCGCAAGACCCGTGGGCTGCCAGCTCGCCTGGTGGCTCGGGGGCTGCCGTTCCGGGTATGCCACCCGGACGACCCCCCGACACCCGTCAGCCGGAGGACAAGAGCGTCCTCGTCATCCAGGAAGTGCCATCCTGAGCACAACCCTTCATGAGCTACATCGCCGATGGAGAACTTCCGGACGACGAGGTGGAGGCTAGGCAAATCCGGCGCCGCACGCACACATACACCATCATAAACGGCGAGCTGTACAAGTGCAGTATATCCGGCATCTTCCAAAGATGTGTTGATGTGGACATGGGCTACCGGCTACTCAAGGATATCCACCAGGGCGAGTGCGGGCACCACGCTTCATCAAGGGCGATAGTCGCCAAGGCATTCCGCCACGGTTTCTATTGGCCCACCGCCCTCGAGGACGCCGATCAGCTGGTCCGCGCATGCAACGGGTGCCAGCGCTTCGGGCAGCTCAGGCACATGCCAACTTCGGTACTCAAGACCATACCGATCACCTAGCCCTTCGCGGTTTGGGGCCTCGACATGGTTGGTCCCTTCAAGCGAGCACGCGCGGGCATGACCCACCTGCTGGTGGCGGTGGACAAGTTCACGAAGTGGATCGAGGCCAAGCCAATCTAGAAGCTGGATGGAGCGACGGTTGTGACCTTCTTCACCGACATCATCAACCGCTTCGGCTACCCCAACAGCATCATCACCGACAACGGCACGAACTTCACAAAGGGGGCCTTCGCCCGGTTCTGCAGCAACAAGGGCATCCGACTGGACCTCGCCTCCATCGCGCACCGGCAATCCAACGGCATGTCGAAAGAGCAAACGGCTTGGTGCTAGCCGGCATCAAGCCACGTCTCATCAAGCCATTGGAGTGTTCACCCGGATGTTGGATCGAAGAACTTTCGGCTGTGCTGTGGAGCCTCCGCACCACGCCGAATAGGTCAACCTGCTACACGCCATTCTTCCTGGTCTACGGATCGGAAGACGTCCTCTCCGCCGACATCGAGTTCGACTCCCCTCACAAGTTCCTCTACAGCGAAAAAGCCAACCAGGAGGCACGGGAGGACGTAGTGGACCTCCTAGAGGAGGCCCGCGAGCTGGCCTTGTCCAGATCAGCCCTGTACCAGCAGCGACTATGCTGATACCATTCAAGCCGGATCCGCCCAGTCGCATTCCGCAAGGGCGACCTGGTTCTCCGGCTGGTGCAAGACACGAAGGGCATGCACAAGCTATCACCACCCTGGGAGGGCCCCTTCATCATCAGCCGGGCGCTGCCCAACGACTCCTACTACCTCAGCGACGCGCAGCAGCCGCGCAAGAACAAGATGGACAAATCAGACGAGGAGACCGAGCATCCCTGGAACACGGCCCTGCTGCGCCCATTTTACACCTAGTCACCAGGCAGTGTATGTATTCTGAAAACCCTATGAATGAAAATGCGGACCCCCACGAAAGTCTCGGTGGCTCCTTGCTAGAAATGTGTATGCATCTGTTTTCCAGCTCAAATTTTCCGGTTCCGGCAACCCTACCCGGGGGCTCGCCGGCTAGCCCGGCCTGCTAAGTCAACAAACCGGCTGAGTAGTGTGTGACGATGTCAGAGGCCCACTCTTCGTCTCAGCTACAGACCGCAACCCGGCTGTCCGGCTAGCAAGAGCAAAAGCCCGAGGCATCCCACACGAAAAACAAGGAGGAGATGCGACAGATCGGGTGTCCCGCCCCTACAACTAGCTCGAACCAATCCAGCTGCTAAGCCATTAGTACCGTGTGCAATGTACTGTCAGCTCCCTTTGATTCCGGCTGCAGACCGCAACCCGGCTGCCCGGCAAGGACGCAGCGAAAACAGCAGCGCACACGGGAAAGTGACTAAGTGTCTAGAAAGGGACAAGCCAGTTTTCGAAAAGACAAGCCGTTTTCCGGCTACAATTTGGCAGACTAACCTACTAACCTATGTGGATATGTGTGTATGCGTATGTACATTTTGTCCAACTACCTAGAGTCGGAACTCAAGAGAAGGAAAGAAGATTCGAAGTCCTTGCCTTCATCAAGCGCTCCGAATCTCGAGGGCTACACCCACTGGGTGCGCTCGCGTGCCCCCAGCGGAATCTTGTGGTTCCCGACCGGCTAAGGGCGTTTAGCCGGCCGATCGGAGCCCAGGTGAGGGCAAGGGCCAGAGCAAGAGAAGACAAGGAAGATTCGAAGCACCTGGCTACGCCAGCTACTCCGAATCTCGGGGGCTACACACAGTGGGTGCGCTCGCGCGCCCCTACTGGAATGTTAGTTCCCCCGGTTGAAGGTGTTCAGCCAGCGAAAGCAACCGACTGAGATGAGTCTAGTCGGATAAAGATAGAAGAATCAGGAAAGAAGGAAGATTCGAAGCACCTGGCTACGCCAGCTACTGCGAATCTCGGGGGCTACACCCAGTGGGTGCGCTCGCACGCCCCCACTGAAGGTGCAGTTCTCCCAGCTAAAAATGTGTAGCCGGGCGAAGTAAGCCGGATAAAGTTAACCGGCGAAGTATTGAAAGAAAATTCGAAGCACACAAGTTGAAGGAAATCCAAGCAAGGTCAATATTAGCAAACAAAAGAGAGATGAAGCTCCCATAAGTTACCCGTCATCAAAGGCGGTCGGCACAAACAGACAAGGTTCATGAGTATGCAACACAAGACTAATACACCCGGCATCCCGGGGCGATAACTAAACGGCAGGACCCTTGCCGCGGGGGAGTTCTTGGCCGGCAGAAGCTTCGGGCGGGGGAGGAGGCGCGGAGCTTGATCCGGTTCCGGCGTTGGCAGGTGGCGGCATCGAGACCTCCACATCAGGAGTACCCACGGACACCAAGTCGGTGAGCACCTCGTCGGGATCCACGTAATCGGCAATCTTGATGGCGGATCCGCGGAGCTCCGGATGGGCCTGGCGGATGGTGGCAAGATCGGCTCTGGCACAAAAGCCACCGTCGATCTTCTCGACGCGGGCATCCTTGTACTAGGAGAGCATGAGGGCCAGAGCCATTTCCGCTTCGGCCTGCACCACCAAGTCTCGCAGCCGGTCCACCGCAGCCGACACCTCCCCCACCTTCGCAGCTAGCTGCGCCATCGTCTCCAGAACAAGAGCCTCCGGCCACACGAAGGAGAAGACGTCCTGCGCCGCCTGACAAAGCTTGGCAGCTTCCTCGCCAAGGAGAACGACGAGCTCCTGGGCCGTCGGCTGCACTCCCGGCCAGTTCTCCTGCAGCCGGTTGTAGGCCAGCATGTCTATGCCGGGGTAAAAGGCTGTCAGAAAAGAGAAGTCAGATCCGGCTACCGGATCCGGAAAGAAAGGAAGATGGGAAAAGGACTCACCCTTGGCAGTGTGGCCGACCTGCATCAGCTCCTCCACCAGCGCCTTCTCCTTGGTGACTAGCCGTTTGATCTCCTTCTCTTGGTCCTTGTCCTGGGCCTCGAGAAGGGAGAAGGCTTCGGTCCGGCTAGCGAGCAAGGCGTCACGCTCCTTGATGGTGGCCTCCAGACCGTCCACCCTCGCGTGCCAATCCTTGTTCTGCAGCCGCAGAGTAGAATTGGACTTGCTTAGCCGGTGTTTCGCTTTCTTCAAGCGATCGATCTCGCGCTGAGCGCACACGAGGATGGCTGCAACAAAACCGGCTATCAGTACCCAAAAAAATGGCAAGCCGGGTGAAGTGAACTTACTCTGGGAAGTCCCGTTGGCGGCAGCAAGCTTCTGCTCCAACGTCCGGTTCCCCCCGGCTGTGGCCTCCAGCAGCCGGATCTCCTTCACCGCCATCTCAAGCGTGGCGGCGAGGTCCGACATCGAGGCAGTGGAGGAAACGTCGTCGTCCATGGCATTGACAGCCAAGGACTCCTTTGCCGCGACCACCGCCGTCTGCCATTCCTTCCCAGGCTCCTCGTCGGAGTTGTCATCGCCAACGAGGACGAGCTCCTTGCCGGCAGCCCCCCACGCGCCCGCGGAAGAGCCTTCCGGTTGGGAGGACCCTGCTTCCGGCTGGGGGACTTCCGGCTGGGTGGAGGCGGTTGGCTCGGCCCGAGGGGGAGGCGAAGGCTGCACCTCAGAAGAAGGAGGGGCGCTGGTCGGTGCAGTCGGGGCACGGGGCGGTGACCCGGCTGGCGCGCGTGCCGGGCTCGCGGCTCTGAAGGAAACCAGTGTGCTAAAGAGAAAAAGGAGAAGGCAAAGGAAAAACAAAACAAAGTCAGAAAAAGAAGAAAAAGGGCAAATAGGCAGAAAGCGCCGAAAGAAAAAGTGGAGGGGGGAAGCAGCATACCCCAGCACAACTGGGGGCGGCCCTTTCTTCCGGCCGAGATGGCTTGGTGGCAAGGCGCCGGACTGGCTCCTCTTGGGAGTCGGCTCCTCCGTCGTAGGGCGGCGGGAGCCGGAACGGCTAGAGCCGCTCCCACCCGCCTCCCCGTCCGTCGCGGAGCGCGTCGCCGGCTCCGTGGTCGGCGTGGCCTCCTCCTCATGCACCTCCGCGTGCGGGTCAGCGGCCGGCTCGTCATTCCGGCTAGGGAAGGCGTCGCCGTCCCCATCCAATTCCTCACCAGACCGCCGAGCGCGCGGCTCGGGCAAGTCAGGCGTGAATTCCTCGAGGGGAGCCGCGCCCTCCTCGCGGATGATGCAAGGGAACATCTGCCGAATACAAGAGATCAGCAAAACAAAAACAAAGAACAAGTACAAGAAACACCAAAAGAGCATCCGGTTAGAAGAGCTTACCCGGGGCACGCGGTTCTCCCCAGTATAAGGCGCCAGACTGAACTTCCAGTTCTCCGACAGCCGTTCCTTGGTGATTGTCCACACCCACTCCTTCAGGTTGTGGTAGCGGGGATCGCGGCGCGACAGCCGGGTCGGGTCCAGCCGGCCGGAGTAGTAGCACATCTTGTGTGCTCGCTGCTGCAACGGCATCATCAGCCGGGACATCCAGCTGAGAGTGACGTCCAGGCCGGTCAGCTGGCACTGGACGAGCAAGCGCATGCGCTTCAGCAACTCATCCGTCTCCGCCTTGTCGCCGTGGAACTTCAAGTCCTAGTTTTGCCGGCTGGACTCGACGTCCTGGAAGGCCGGCAGATTGATCCAGTAGACGTTGGTGAGGTTCTTCATGTAGAAATACGACTGCTGCCACAGTCGTACCGTATCGTGAAGAAGGAATTTGGGGTAGCCGGTCTGCGAGCGGGAGTAGATGGAGGCGCCGTCGCAGACGACTAGTGGCCCCTGGGTGAATTGCACCTGCGGCCGGACTCGGAAGAGCCGGCAAAAGAGCCCGAGATCCGGCTGGATCCCGAGGTAACTCTCGCAGAAAGCCACGAAGTGCGCCAACGTCCCGATTGTGTTGGCGCCGAGGTGGTGGAGGCGAAGATCGAAGAAAGCAAGGAAGGTCAAGAGGAACGGGTTCACTGGAAGGGCGAACCCGCGTGCCAAGTGGGAGAGGAAGATGATGCGCTCTCCCTCCGCCGGATGCGGCGACACCTCCCCCGCCGGCGCCAACCGCACCGCCACCTCCTCCGTCGGCGGGAGGACGTGGGTGGCGCGGTACTTCGCGATTTGGTCTTCGGTGACGGCGGAGCCGCACCAGGCCCCGCGGTCGGCGGCCATTTCCGGTTGATGAGGGGGAGCGGCGACGGAAGAGTGGCGGTGGCCCGTAACGTCGACGACGGTGAGCGGGCGGCGCAAAGGGCAAGGGCGTAGGAGCAGAAGCAGCTAGAGAAAAGGAAACCGCAGCGGGGGAGTGAAGGAAAGAAACTGCCTCCCCCATGGCGTCCCTTTTAAAGGACCGGAAGGGCAACCGTCGACGGGGCACGTGGCACGCATCCGGGCAACCCACACCCCAACCACCGCCTAGATCCCATGTGCCAGGGCAGGATGCACAGAAGATCCTGGAGTGAGAACCGAAGCGCCGGACAGCAGTTTCCCGAGGCGACGTGCGACGGGACGTTATGCTGCCCGCCGCAGAGCAATGATGGCGCGTGCGCGTGTGGCCGGCGTCAGCACTGACGTCATGGGTAGCGCAACCGCCAAGCTCAGCCGGACACAAATTCAAAAACAAGAAGGAGCGCGCGCACATTTCGCCTAAGGGCGGAATCCACACGCGCTCGGGGGCTAGTGTCAGGGGGATGATCCCTGGGTACCCCAACCGAATAAGAAACAAGATAGTCGGATCGCGTCCGGCTGACCAGATGCAGCCGGACAGGGCAAGACAGGCTGGCTATCACCTGGTAGCCGGATCAACAAGGGACAGCCGGATACGGCGACGTAGCCGGACTCAATCAACGGGACATGACGACGTGTGTATCAATGCACGGTACGCCCTATACGATGACAAGACGGGCAACCACCCGCCCATACCGAAGACTTTGCGTGGGTGACGCTGGAACAGTGGCCTGTGCTGGCGACGGGCTCGCACGGCGTCCACTGTGCCTACGACAGCCATACCGCTCATACTCCGATGAGACAAGCCATACTGAACACTGTAGATGACTAGCCGGCTGGGACCCACCTGTGGGGCCCGCCAGTCGGACTAGCCAGTGAGAACTTTGCCTCTCTGCCTATATAAGGAGAGGCAAGGCCTCAGTAGAAAGGGTTGGTCTGACAGCATTTAAGGCAGTAGCTAGCGTATACAGCTCGAGGAGCACTTCTAGTTCGAGTATTCCACATAGTCAGATCCGGCAGGAGTAGGGGCTTTACCTCACCACGAGGGCCCCAAACCTGGGTACTTCTTGTGTCCCGCTACGCTCGCTTGTATCCAATCCCGCCTGTGGACGCCGTCGATAGCTTCCCTGCTAGTCCCCACACCTCTATCTAACCTCCTCAGGTACTGCCGTTTCCAATACAACGACACCAAGCTTGAGCTTTAGTCCATCCTTCATCTCATTACTCATTCCTTCCATACACCTGAAATCTTTTCCTTTATACAAAACTTGAGACAATCTCATTAGCAACATTAGTGCACTCAAGATAAAAGGTCTTAAGGTTCAGTTCTAACACCAAATAAACTTGCATTAGAACACTAGCTACTGTAGCACTTCCCTCAAAAAGCTCAATTCCCCAAAAGAACTCAAAAAGGAACCAACAAGAAGCAAATACAGAAAATGGCAGAAATCTGTCAAACAGACCAGCATGTAAAGACGAATTTTTTCGAAGACCTTATATTGCTCAAATCAAAAAGTATTGAACTAATGAAAGTTAGATAACAACCTGGGGCAGAAGCACAAAACTTCACGCCTCAAAAATATGTTCAGAGATGTTACACGAATTTTTACGGTGAAGCACAGAAATCTGTTTCGGGACAACAACTTTCCCAATCATTACTTCTCTCTCATTAGAGGTTACTCTTGGCACAAAAAGCAAATAAAAAGGATAAGGAGCGGTTATTACTGAAATAACTTCCAAGACTCATCTAAAACTTTTAGGTTATTTCCCAATAAGTACTTTTCTTTAACGCCTTTAAGTTAGGCATAAGAAATTTCAATGATGCTCACATAGGAAATATGAATTGAAGTAAAAGAGAGCATCAAGAAGCAAATTCAAAACACATTTAAATATGCAAATAAACTCACAAAGAACAAAGTGATAGGCATAGGAAGATACAACAAAAGTAACTTCAAAACTTTCAGCACATAAAGAGGTGTTTCAGTACCATGAAAACTTCTACAACCATATTTTCCTCTCTCATAATAATTTTCAGTAGCCTCATGAATAAACTCAACAATATAAATATCACATAAAGCATGCTTTTTATGATCTATAAGCACTAGAGCTTTATTATAAGCATTTTCAAAAGACTCCTCCTTTAGTAAGCATGGGGGACAATCAAATATTGTAAGGGGTAAAGAGTTACTCTCATTAGAAGGTAGGAATGGGTAGATCCATTCTTCCTCCTCTTGATCATCACTCTCCTCCTCTTTTTCATCCAATGAGCTTCCAGTTTCAGCAATTTCTTCTTCCATAGGCTCCTGCAAGGTATTAGTCTCTTCCATTGGTGGAGAGCATCTATGAAGATATTCAAGAATATAGCCATTTTCTACCTTGTAATTATCAAAGCAAAATTTAAGTATATCATAAACCTCATATTTATAAGGTGAATCATCATTATTTTCAAGCAAACTAGCAAGTTCAAATGCACCCTTCCAAGCAATAAATTCTTCAATTTGTTCCACATCATAAAAGTCATAATTCCCTTTAACACAAGAAGATATGGTAACATTATCATTATACTCACATTGAAAAGGGAGGTGTTTACACCTCCTACAGCAACAAGATTTATCAAAGCAATAAGTAACATTATAAGTAGAGCACACGTTTATAGCAATGGTATACAATTTATCAATTTGTTCCCATAAGTGTTTCCCTTTTTGTGACAAGCGGTATTCCTTATAATAATATTTTTGTTCTTCCGTGACCCACCTTGCCAATAAGATTCAGTTTCAAAGAAACCAACCATTGATAGAAAGCATGATAAAGCAAGGAAATAATAGACCAACAACTATAGTAGAAACTAATTTTTTGTGCGTTTTTTAATAAAGAAAGCAAACTAGTAAAACCAATTTTTTTGTGTTTTTGATGACAAAACAAGTAAACAAAACAAAAATAACAAAGTAAAGAGATTGGTTATGAGGGACTCCCCTTGTGAAGATGTCCTTGACTCCCCGGCAACGACACCAGAAAAATGCTTGATGGCTCAGTGGCGGCGCCAGAAAAATGCTGGTGCGATGTTGATGTAGAGCTCGTTGGGAACCCCAAGAGGAAGGTATGATGAGCACAATAGCAAGTTTCCCTCAGTTATGAAACCAAGGTTTAATCAAACTAGTAGGAGCAAGGAAACACCCCAAAGGTGTTGCTAGCTGAGCCTTGGCAGGGCGCACTACCGGTGCTAGTAGCAACGTGGAGACCTCCACAACACAACCACAGAACATTGTCCCCAACTTGCGATGAGGTTGTCAATCTCACCATGTTTTGCAGAAAACAAAGGATTAAATGTATCGAATGGAAAGAAGTAATAGTTTGCAGAAAGTAAACACAAAGCAGTAAACAGTTTGTAGATTGTATGTAAAAGAAAGGACCGGGATCTATAGTTCACTAGAGGTGGCTCTCCTTAAGATAGATAACATGCTAGGTGAACAAATTACAGCGGGGCAATTGACAAACATCGAGAAAGCAATACATGCATATACTAATCATCTTGACTCCTTTAAGACTTGATTGGGCATTACAACATTATACATAGACCGCCATCCAACTTCATCTATGACTTCCGATATAGATCTGGTCAATCAAGAAGATCCAAGAAAAAACAAGAAATACTCAAACATATATGATGTATTAAACATGTGTCTTCGAAATCTTACAACTCCCAACCACGGCAAGACACTCCCTCTGTACACTACCTCCTTATATTACAAGATTTTCTTGCTCATGTGAGCATGTTCTCACTTATTTTAGCAAGCCTCTCAAGCACTACAATACGCATTACCCAATATAAACATTATTCAAGCACTCTACTTTATGGATTACTTCCATTCTTACTTTCCTCACTCACTTTCGTGCTTCTGGGATTTTTGTCCATGGTGGCGTGAAGTTCGACGACTGCCTTCTGGTGCATCAGAACATCCAGTAGGTGTGTAACCTTGAGTAGACGTAGCAAGAGTGAGATTAGCCATTGAGAAATGACTATCATACTCATTAACTTCTTCAGTATTATTCTTTCCTCCTCCGGGTGTATCTTCAAAGTAAGAGGTATTCTTTGCTGCTTCCACAATCCAATCATACATGTTGGTGTAGTAACTACCAGGACACGCTTCCAGCTCAATGGGATTATTATTACCCCCATATGGTCCATATGATTCTATAGGATTATAACTGGTTTCTACTCCCTTACCCGATTCACAGGGTATAGTTTTTCCCATGACTTCATCATAAGACCGGTCTTCCCATCCGGTATTACCTCTAACAGCATTATTGGGATTGGGTGCATTCCATATTTTCTGTTCCTCCTCATATTTGGTCCATGGGTCTACTGGTTGCTGAGGTTCAACTGGATAATAGGCATAGACTTCATAGTGTGGGTCATTAAACTTTGTTTCTTCAAACACCTCCCCTGAAAAGACTAGCTTCGGGTGCTTTGCTTCTTTAACTAACTTCTTTATACGTGCCACTGTCTTTGCAGGATCAGTAAAATCCTCAATGACCGTGTCCAACTCTTGAACTAGCACTTGATGAGTGTTATGAAACATGTTTAGTAAAGACTTATAATGATCCATATACTCTATTGCCAGAGTAGGTTTAGTCCTTACCAGAGCGGAATGATCTAACTCTAGATCGGAACTAAGGGTTTCGTGAGGTATAGCAGTATAGGTAGTACCTACCAGTGCCTTGGAATTCTATTCCCTTATCTTGGTTATGGCTGCTACTACTGCAATCTCGTAGGCTGTTGCCATACATCTTGCTTCTCCCAATGGCATTTCTCCACGCACTCCCAACTTCTTGGGTAACATGATCAGGATACGGTACTTAGCCAATATCCGTCCGTCATAGAAACTGTAAACCTTGACCAGAAGTCGAGACTTACAATCTAGGCTCCATAGAAGTTGTCTTAGAGTGATTGTCTGGTCATGTTCATAATCATATAAGGTCTTGTTCAATACTTGAACATTTTGAGGTGGATACAATTCTTGTACTATAGATAAGAAATTATCATCGATCATCTTGATTTAAAACTCATGGTACTCATTTAAAATTGCATAATAAAGAATCATCGCACTAGAAACATGACGAGATTATTCCCAATTGAATATCCATCATATTTCTAGAGAACTCTTTATTGTTGCTAACATCCTTCCTACAGGTTCTACCCATTTACTAGGTTTACCAACCTAAGATCAAAGCATATGCTCTGATACCAGCTGCGGTGACCCAGCATACCACTGCATGATGTAGTACACTATAGTCGTTGACATAACACCAATGAAACAACGTTCACTAGTATTATATCCCTCAGAGTGGTACAATAGAAACATAGCAGGTCCAAGACATGACTATAGATTACAACTCGACTCTTTACAAAAGATCCAGAGAACACTCTAGGTTAAAGAGAGAGAAAGAAACTTCTTACAAAGAAGAATCAGAAATAACAACTCAGAACTATCTAGAGACTAAGACTAGTATCTGAATTAATGGACTCACAATTGCTGCTATTGCAATGCTCTATAGAAGTAGGTTTTATGGCTAGAGAATCTACTTTTATCTAATTAAGAACTTTGTCTTCACTTTGGTTGATGTATATGTTGACTTCATTGACTTTATTGAAGAACTTGAGTTACCGATGATGGTTTCTTGAGTAGAAATTGATGTTGACGTCATCTTCTACAGCTTAGCACCTAGCAAGGGTTAAGAAGGTATGGTTGAGTACGAGGGTACTCAACAACTTCACTAAAAAGGAGTGTATGATGCATTATCTCTACAGCCACAGACCAAAGGTCGTAGGCAATGCAGGTTTTCGTATGTTGGGTTCGTAGCATAGAAAACAAAAAAATTCCTACGATGGGAACTATACGCCAAGATCTATCTACTAGATACTAAAGGGAATATGCCCGAGAGGCAATAATAAAGTGGTTATTATCTTATTCCATGTTTATGATAAATGTTTATTTTGCATGCTATAATTGTATTGATCGGAAACATCAATACATGTGTGTTTAATAAACAAAAAGGGTTCCTAGTTATGCCTCTCTTGTAGACTAGCTCGTTGATTAACAAGATGATCAAGGTTTCCTGATCATGGACATTGGATGTTGTTAATAACGAGGTCACAACATTGGTGGAATGATGTGATGAACATTCATCCGAAGTATAGCATTACGATCAAAGTCATTATGTGTATATTGCTATAACACCATACGAAGTAATCTTTATCCTTAGACCATGAGATCATGTTAATTGCTAACACCGGAAGAGTATCTTGATAACATCAAACGTCACACTGTAATAGGCTGACTATAAAGATGGGTTTAGTGCTACGAAGGTGTTATGTTGAGGCTCATGGATCAAGAGTGGAATTTGTCAATCCCGATGACGGATAGATATACTCTGGGCCCTCTCAGTGATATCGCATTGAAATATCTTGCAAGCAAGTGATGTGATCACTAGAATGTTAGATCACGGGAACAAGAAAAGAGTGCATGTCGGTAACGAGATCAAACTAGGTATGGAGATACCAATGATCAAATCTCGGACATGTAATATATCGCGAGACAAAGGGATTTAGTTACTAGCATTAAAGGTTCTCACGATCACAGAAGTCATCGTTGAATGTGTAGGAATCAGTATGGATCTCCAGGTCCCGCTTCTGATTATTGATCTATGAGGAGTCTCAATCATGTCTGCATTATTCGTGAACCATAGGGTGACACACTTAAGAGTTACCGGACACCATTTTGGAGCACATATGTTTCAGACGAAAGAATTGCAAAGCGCAGGAATTGTTTCGATAGAAACCGGAAATTGTTTCGGGTGAAATTGCAGAAAGTGGTTATGCATGTGATATTGAAATATTGCAAGGGGTTATATGTGAATGTTTGTGAATTAAAGTAATTAACAAAATTCTGAATAAATTTAATAAAAGATTTTTATTAAATGAGAGAGCATTAAACTTGGAGAATTTTAATGCATTTAAAGTGGGGACTTTAAAAGGGAATGTGAAGAGGCATTTTAATGTGGAGGGGTTACCACCACATGAATAGAGGAGGTGAAGGGTCACCTCCCCCATGCGCCGGCCATGAAGGAGGGGCACCCCCCTCCTCCTATAAAAGGCCACCCTCTCCCTCCTTCTTCCACACACCTCCTTGTGAAGGATCTCTCTCCCCCTCTAGAATTATTTCCCCATGGTCTCGGATTAGCGAGATACATGTTCCCGGTGGCATTTCGTCTGGAAGGAGTTGCTTCTTCCGCTGGATCACTGGAGCGAGGAGGTGGAGGTTGTCCGGTGCCTTGAACGTGTGTGCGAGTACGGATGCGCTGCTGAGTTGCGGTGCTCGGACTTCCTCACGATCTTGAGATCGGCAAGTGTACGACTACATCAACCACGAGTTCCTACTTGTTAACAAAACTTGTTGTCTTCGAGGGTAATTTCTCAATGGATGTATGTCCACCCGTTGCTCTGTACCTAGTAGATAGATCTTGGCGTGTAGTTCTCATCGTAGGAAATTTTTTGTTTTCTATGCTGCGGACCCAACAGTGGTATCAGAGCCTGATGTATGCGTAGGTGCTTTGCACGGGTAGTACACATATGTTTATATGTGGGCGATGATGATCATGTTATTGCATCTTCTATGTATTTTGGATATTGGTGGCATAGTGGGATGAAGCGGCCGGACCAACTTTACATGTCATCGTACATGAGACCGGTTCCACGACTGACATGCAACTTGTTTTGCATAAGTGGCTGGCGGGTGTATGTCTCTCCTACTATAGTCAATACTTGATTTACAACGAGTTGCTAATAACTTGGTTATCCTTGTTGTGGTTCATGTTCATAGGTGAGAACGGTTCTATCTCCGAAATCCCTAAGCCACGTAAAACTTGCAATTGATAAATTAGAGGCGTCTAGTTTAGATCGTTGCTGGGCTAGTGTATTGATATGGTATTGTTGTAAGTAGATGTATGATAGATACTCTTACAACACATTCAACGTGTAAGTTCCATAGACCTTGGCCTTACACACAAAGGAATGATAGAGATCATACCACGATGCAAATGACAGAGATCAAATGCATGGACCATATCATCTCACTTTACACATTAGATGTTAGCATCTTATACTGCTAGTTTGGCGCTTTTGGTAGCATTGTAAGATGATCCCTCATTTAGATATCAAGATAAAATGTGTTCGTCCTTGAGTATGCATCGTTCTATGGATCGTGTTTCAAGACATCACGTGATGATCGGGTGTAGTCGAGTCTATGCTTTCATACAACGGGTGTAAGACAGTTTTACACACGCGAGTACTAAGGTTCTTACTTGGCGAGCCTAGCATGTACAGACATGGCCTCGGAACACGGACCGAAAGGTTAAGCATGAGTCATATAGTTGATATGATGCCCATATAGATGCCCGCCTTTGAAGCTACACCGACTCACATGATGATCAGACTTGGTGTAGTGGATTTGGTTCATGTAATCACCAAAAAGGCACGAGGGATGTCGTTTTTGAGTGGGAGTTCATTTCTAATTTGGATTAGTCGAACTCAATTTGTCATAAACTAAATCGAAGTGAATTTGCATAATTTTTTGTAGTCATTGGCGTCTATTCACTACCTTATGCTTAGTTTTAATTGAGATAATAGAACTATAGAATTCTGGATATTTACTTTACGAATTGGTATCGTATTGTTTTGAATGTCAATTTAAAGATTATAAGTCCTATTGCAAACTCTATTTACTCCATGAAGTTTAATAAGTAGTATTAAATCAAGAGTAAGAATTCCAATGTTAGTATCTAAAGTATCATGTTTGCCTCCATGATTATTGATATTCAAAAGTTGTTTTAATATCAAGATTATATAGGAGCTGAAAATTGTTTTAGAAACCATCATGTGTGAAAGATATTGTGATATTTGAAACAATGTTTTTGGTTGCATTATGATAGAGTATAATTTAGCAAAATACATGTTCTCATATTGTATGAGAATTTGTGAAGGATGGAGATGCTAAGCATCCGGATCTCCCAAAAAGGTTTTGGGAACTAACATTATACTCGCGATTCTTCCTTATAGGCTATAGTAGCTTGATCATGAAAGTTATCATGATAAGGATGAATAGAAGATGTAAGTAAAATGTTTACTACACTAATAGATTACTAAAGAATGGATTTTTGAAAGAATGCCAAACATTTGATCATGGTGATCCACTTCAAAGTGCAAGTCCAAAGGTATTAGTACTATATACGCTTTGTACTATGTGTCATGTGAATGACACCACTATTGATGTTGATAGATTCTTTTATAAGAAAAGGAATTGTTGAAAGAGCATCTATATAATATTTGGTAGAAAAGAAAAGGTTGGAGATGTCCAACTTTGGTATATAGAAGATATACATGTTATGGCTGTATTCCTTGCTTGTTAAACAATGTGGTTCTGAGGTATTGGATACCGAATTGGTTGGTATGAAGTGTCATACAGGACAACACAATTCATGAACTGCAATGGCCTAAGTAACTAGCAAGAGAATAAGTGGTGATTTTCATCAAAAACAAATAAAGTGTTCTTGTGTTTTTCGTTGTCGTAAAACCTAGCCTTCAAGATTTGTTTTAATAATTGTTATTTTGTTCTGGTATTACGAGAACAATGGTTTTTCAAATAATTACTGTATTCCATATAATATGGATGAACTTTTACAAGTCTAGTGGGAGAAATCACATCCATAAACACTATTGCTAAAATGTCACAAGACAAATGATTGAAAGATCACTTATGAAGTGACATCGCTATTTAGATTATATTTGAAAGAAAACATGAAGAAACTCCATGTTGATGGATTTTTGGAGTCTTTGATTTTGATCAATTGACGCTTGTGAGACTTTTCTTGAGATAATTGAAACTCCGTCCATAGGCCAAAGAGGAACGGGTGACTAACTTATCGGATATTATACATATTGATGTATATAATCCATTATATGTAGCCATATGCAATTGATCTTTTTGCTTCATATGCTTTCTCCAGAAATTTGAGTGAATATATATATATATATATATTTACTTAATAAGGAAGAAGTATGAAACATTTGAAAATTGTTCAAAGTCTTTCAAGATGAAGTGAAAAATCATTGTAACAAGAAAATAAAACAGTTTATGATTTGATCATAAAGGGAGATATTTGAGTTACATGTTTAGCAAAACACCTAAGATTTGAGAAATTGTTCCATGATTTATGTTTCCCGATAAACCATAGGAGTATGGCATATTCGAGAGATGAAATCAAACCATCTTTGACATGGTAAGATCAAAGGTGTCATTTATAAAACTGCCATTATGTTTTAAGGATTAAAGCTTTAGAGACAACCGCTTTTACACTGAAAAGAGCACCATCGTGATATGTTGAAATGACACCATATAAGTTATGGTTTGGGATAAAACCCGAATTGTCTTTTCTTAAATTTTGGTATGCTATGCATAAGTAAAATGTTTACAACCAAAGTTGGATAAGCACGTCTTTGTAGGTGATCCCAAATAATTTGTTGGGAATTTCTCCATAACACCGAGGACAAAAGAGTTTGTTACTTGGAACGTCAAGTTTCTTGAGAAGGAATTTTCGCGAAAAGTTAAGTGGGAGGACAATAGAACTTTGATAAGGTTGTTGAACCTTAGATATATGTGCTAAGTAGCGCAGCGCCGGAAAGTGTCCCGGTGGCGGCCACAATGCTCATGGCTCCCGTGATTACAAAAGGTGTGATCTCCGAGATTAGAGTTCCTATTGAACCGTGTGGGTCGGTAAGAATCAAATAGTAAGATTTGATAAGCAAGTCGTTATTGTTTTGATAATGATGAACCGACTACATGCAAAGAAGCAACGATGGGCCTTGACTCCATAAAATGACTAGAAGTCATAGAATCCGTGATAGTATCCATACACGAGAAATCAAGTTTGTGAACTTGGAAGACCCTCCAGAAAGGCATGAAGCCTATCGGTCATGTTTGGATCTATAAAGAAATAAGACATGGATGTTTAACATCTATGAAATAGTCGACATGTCGAAAAGAAGTTTACGACAATGTTCAAGGAGTTGACTATGACAAGATATGATCTTTCATAGCGATGTTTAGTATTGACGGATTAATGTAGCAACCACTACATATAATTTGATGTATGGTAGTTGAACAAACAAAACAATGTTCTTCTAATAGAATGGTTACCTAGGACATGTACATGACACGGTCCGAAGGGTTTTGTTAATTCAAAGGGTGCTAAAAGGGCATGCAAACTTCAAATAGTTGAAGTAAGCATAGCGGAGTTGGAATCTTCACCATGATGAAACTGTTAAAAGAGTTTAAATTCATCGGAGATGATGAAGATGCTTGCATTTGCAAGAAATTAAGTGGGAGCGCTGAGACATATTTCTAATACATTATGTAGAGGACATATTGTTGATTGGAAATGATGTATCTTGTATTGACACAAGTTAAGCATTTCATTAAAATAAGATTTCGATGAAAGACTTGGGCAAAACCGAAATATTAGGCACCAATATCTATATGGATAGATTGAAGCACTAATATGGTTGTGCCAGACATACATATATGAGATATTGAAAGGGTTCAATATGGAAACAACAATAAAGGTTCTTGCTGGATGGAAAGGATTGTATCAAAATTCAAGTGTTTCAACACTTGGTGAGTAAAATCACATGAAGATTTTGATCGATTATACCATGATATGTATATATGCAGCATTTCCTATGCTCTAAATGTTATGAGCACATACCAGAATGATTCCTAAGATGATCATTGGACGATAGTAAAGATATTCTTATGAGCTTTGGAAGAACTAAGAATATATCATGTATAAGTGACAAATAGTTAAAGGTAGTTCATTGTGAAGTGTTACATTGATACTAGTTTTGTCACAAGATACAAATTAAATTTATCTCAATTTAGACTATGGGTGGCACAATGTAATGGAAATGATGTTCCATGATGGATTTGGATGAGTTTCAAAGTTGATACATTGTGATACTACAACAAAAGGCTAAGTATATGACTGCTATAGTAGCAGCATAGGAGGGCATTTGTGTTAAGTAGTTTGTTATCAAACTAGGTGTGGTTCAAAGTGGGATAATACTATGAAGATATATTGTGTGACAATAATATCAACATATTTTAATCGAAACGAACTAAAGGTCTCAGCAAAGGACCAAATTTATACAATGCCATCTCATTTGAGAATGAGTGATGCGTAGAGACGCAAAGACATGCAAATACACACGGACCTGAAACTGTCAGATCCGGAGATTATGTTAACCACTAGAAATAGCGTATATGCAACACCAGAAAGCCATAGGTGTTCAATACGCAAAGTTTTTCAAACTAGATTATTGACTCTAGTGCAAGTGGGAGACTGAAGGGAATATGCCTGAGAGGCAATAATAAAGTGGTTATTATCTTATTCCATCTTTATGAAAAATGTTTATTTTGCATGCTATAATTGTATTGATCGGAAACATCAATACATGTGTGTTTAATAAACAAAAAGGGTTCCTAGTTATGCCTCTCTTATAGACTAGCTCATTGATTAACAAGATGATCAAGGTTTCCTGATCATGGACATTGGATGTTGTTAATAACGAGGTCACAACATTGGTGGAATGATGTAATGAACATTCATCCGAAGTATACCATTACGATGAAAGTCATTATGTTTATATTTCTATAACACCATACGAAATAATCTTTATCCTTAGACCATGAGATCATGTTAATTGCTAACACCGGAAGAGTATCTTGATAACATCAAACGTCACACCGTAACAGGGTGACTATAAAGATGGGTTCAGTGCTACGAAGGTGTTATGTTGAGGCTCATGGATCAAGAGTGGAATTTGTCAATCCTGATGACGGATAGATATACTCTAGGCTCTCTCGGTGATACCGCATTGAAATAGCTTGCAAGCAAGTGATGTGATCACTAGAATGTTAGATCATGGGAACGAGAAAAGAATGCATGTCGGTAACAATATCAAACTAGGTATGGAGATACCAATGATCGAATCTCGGACATGTAATATATCGCGAGACAAAGGGATTTAGTTACTAGCGTTAAAGGTTCTCACGATCACAGAAGTCATCGTTGAATGTGTAGGAATCAGTATGGATCTCCAGGTCCCGCTTCTGATTATTGTTTTGAGAGGAGTCTCAATCATGTCTGCATTATTCGCGAACCGTAGGGCGACACATTTAAGAGTTATCGGACACCATTCTGGAGCACATATGTTTCAGACGAAAGAATTGCAAAGCGCAGGAACTGTTTCGATAGAAACCGGAAATTGTTTCGGGTGAAATTGCAGAAAGTGGTTATGCATGTGATATTGAAATATTTCAAGGGGTTATATGTGAATGTTTGTTAATTAACGTAATTAACAAAATTCTGAATAAATTTAATAAAAGAGTTTTATTAAATGAGAGAGCATTAAACTTGGAGAATTTTAATGCATTTAAACTAGGGACTTTAAAAGGGAATGTGAAGAGGCATTTTAATGTGGAGGGGTTACCACCACATGAATGGAGGAGGTGAAGGGTCACCTCCCCCATGAGCCGGCCATGAAGGAGGGGCACCCCCCTCCTACTGTAAAAGGCCACCCTCTCCCTCCTTCTTCCACACACCTCCTTGTGAAGGATCTCTGTCCCCCTCTAGAATTATTCCCCCATGGTCTCGGATTAGCGAGATACATGTTCCCGGTGGCATTTCTTCTGGAAGGAGTTGTTGCTTCCGCTTGATCGCTGGAGCGAGGAGGTGGAGGTTGTCCGGTGGCTTGAACGTGTGTGCGAGTACGGATGCGCTGCTGAGTTGCGGTGCTCGGACTTCCTCACGATCTTGAGATCGGCAAGTGTACGACTACATCAACCACGAGTTCCTACTCGTTAACAAAACTCATTGTCTTTGAGGGTAAGTTCTCGATGGATGTATGTCCACCCGTTGCTCTGTACCTAGTAGATAGATCTTGGCGTGTAGTTCTCATCGTAGGAAAATTTTTGTTTTCTATGCTGCGGACCCAACAGATACAAGCAACATGTGGATATACATCCATAGAAAACTTACCCTCGAAGACAACAAAGCTTTGTTAACAAGTTGGAACTTGTGGATGATGTAGTCATACACTTGCCGATCTCAAGATCGTGATGAAGTCCAGCAGGTCCGGATCCAGCACGTCCATCAGATCCATCTCCAGCAAGTCTAGCACCACCAAGTCCAGCACCGCAAAGCTGCGGTGCATCCGTGATCGCACACACGTCCGGTACCCCGACAACCACCGTCCCTCGCTCCAGCAAATCAGCGGAAGCGGCAACACCTTTTCAGATAAAGCCACCGGGAACATGTATCTCGCTAATCCGAGACCATGGGGGAATAATACGAGAGGGGGAGAGAGATCCTTCACGAGGAGGTGTGAGTGTGAAGGTGTGAGAGGGGGGCCTTTTATAGGAGGAGGGGAGGGTACCCCTCCCCATGGCCGGCGCCTCAAGGTGTGACCCTTCATCTCCTCATTCATGTGGTGGTAACTCCCTCCATATAAATTTGCCCCTTCACATTCTCTTTTAAAGTCTCCACTTTAAATGTATTAAATTTCTCTAAATTTAATGCTCTCTCATTTAATAAAACTCTTTTATTATTTTTATTCAGAATTTTGTTAATTAGTTTAATTAAAAAACATTCACATAAAACCCCTACAACATTTTCAATATTACATCCAGAACCAATTTCAGCAATTTCAACCGAAACAGTTTCGGTGTCTATTGAAATAATTCTAGCGCTTTCTTAAATCTTTATCTGAAACATATTTGCTTCAAATGGTGTCGGTATCCCTTAAGTGTGTCACCCTACGGTTCGCGAATAATGCAGACATGATCGAGACCCCTCTCAGATCAATAATCAGAAGCAGGACCTGGAGATCCATACTGACTCCTACACATTAACCGATGACTTCTATGATCGTGAGAACCTTTAACGCTAGTAACTAAATCCCTTTGTCTCATGATATAATACATGTTCGAGATTCGATCATCGGTATCCAAATACCTAGTTTGACCTGGTTACCAACATGCACTCTTTTCTTGTTCCCGTGATATAACATTCTAGTGATCACATCACTTTCTTGCAAGCTATCTTAATGTGATATCACTGAGAGGGCCTAGAGTATATATATCCGTCATCGGGATGGACAAATCCCACTCTTGATCCATGAGCCTCAACATAACACCTTCGTAGCACTGAACCCACCTTTATAGTCACCCTGTTATGGTGTGACGTTGATGTTATCAAGATACTATTCTGGTGTTAGCAATTAACATGATCTCATGGTCTAAGGACTAAGATTACTTCGTATGATGTTATAGCAATATAAACATAATGACTCTGATCGTAATGCTATACTTCGGATGAATGTTCATCACATCATTCCACCAATGTTGTGACCTCGTTATTAACATCATCCAATGTCCATGATCAGGAAACCTTGATCATCTTGTTAATCAACGAGCTAGTCTATAAGAGAGGCATCACTAGGAACCTTTTATTTGTTTATTAAACACACATGTATTGAGGTTTCCAATCAATACAATTATAGCATGCAAAATAAACATTTATCATAAACATCGAATAAGATAATAACCACTTTATTATTGCCTCTCGGGCATATTCCCTTCAGTCTCCCACTTGCACTAGAGTCAATAATCTAGTTTGAAAAACTTTGCGTATTGAACACCTATGGCTTTTTGGTGTTGCATATACGTGAATGCTAGTGGTTAACATAATCTACGGATCTGACAGTTTCAAGTCCGTGTGTATTTGCATGTCTTTGCGTCTCTACGCATCACTCATTCTCAAATGAGATGGCATTGTATAAATGTGGTCCTTTGGTGAGACATTTAGTTCGTCTAGGCTAAAGTATGTTGGTATTATTGTCATACAATATATCTTCATAGTATTAGCCCACTTTGAACCACACCTAGTTTGATAACAAACTACTTAACAGAAATGCCCTCCTTTGCTGCTACTATAACAGTTATATACTTAGCCTTTTGTTGTAGTATCTGTCACAATGTCTCAACTCTGGAACTCATCCAAATCCATCATGGAACATCCTTTCCATTACATTGTGCCACCCATAGTCTAAATTGAGATAAATTTAATTTGTATCTTGTGACAAAACTAGTAGCAATGTAACACTTTACAATGAACTACCTTTAACTATTTGTCACTTATACATGATATATTCTTAGGTCTTCCAAAGCTCATAAGAATATCTTTACTATTGCCCAATGATCATCTTATGAATCATTCTGGTATGTGCTCATAAAATTTAGAGCATAGGACATTCTGGATATATACATATCACGATATAATCGATCAAAATCTTCATGTGATTTTACTCACCAAGTGTTGAAACACTTGAATCTTGATACAATCCTTTCCATGCAGCAAGAACCTTTCTTGTTGTTTCCATATTGAACCCTTTCTATATCTCATATATGTATGTCTGGCACAACCATATTAGCGTCTCAATCTATCCATATAGATATTGATGCCTAATATTCCGGTTTTGCCCAAGTCTTTCATCGAAATTTTATTTTAATGAAATTTTTAACTTGTGTCAATACAAGATACATCATTTCTAATCAACAATATGTCCTCTACATAATTTATTAGAAATATGTCTCAACGCTCCCACTTAATTTCTTGCAAATGCAAGCATCTTCATCATCTCCTCTGCATGCCCTTTTAGCACCCTTTGAATTAACAAAACCCTTCGGACCGTGTCATGTACACGTCCTTGATGACCCACAAGCATAGGGGGTGTATCGCAGTATTTTCGAGGGAAGTGAAACCCAATTTATTGATTCGACACAAGGGGAGCCAAAGAATATTTATAAGCCTTAACAACTGAGTTGTCAATTCAGATGCACCTAGAAACAATCTTGCTCACAGCAGTTTATCAGTAGCAACAGTTTTGTAGTAGGAATAGTAAAGTAACGGTAGTAGTAAAGCGAAGACAGTAGTAACAAAAGCAGTAAACAGTGGGATTCGAGTGCGGTAGGCATAGGGATGGATGGACGGGCGTTGCATGGACAAGACAATTCAAATAGCAATCAGAACATAGGGCAATTGCAGATAAATAAGATAAAGAATCCAAGTACTAGACAATCCTAGGCATGTGTTCCATATATAGTCATACGTGCTCGCAATGAGAACTTGCACAACATCTTTTGTCCTGCCAGCCTGTTTGCAGTGGGGCCTCTAGGGAACTACTGGCAATTAAGGTTCTCCTTTTAATAGAGCACCGGAGCAAAGCATTAACACTCCGTGAACACATGTGATCCTCACATCAAAGCCTTTCCCTTCCGGTTAACCCGATTTCTGTCACTTCGGAGCCATTGGTTCTAGACAACAACGTGTGTATACAACTTGCAGATAAGACCAAAAACAATACTATCATAATGAATCAATAACATGTTCAGATCTGAAATCATGGCACTCGGGCCCTAGTGACAAGAATTAAGCACAACAAGTTGCAACAAAGTCATATAGCACTAATAAAAGATACTAGGCACCATGCCCTAACAATCTGATGCCATTACATGAACGATCTCATCCAATCCCTACCATCCCCATAGCCTACATCGGGGGATTACTCACTCATAGATGGGGGAAACATGGATGGTCGATGGAGAAGCGATGGTGATGATGATGGCGATGATCTCCTCCAATTCCCCGTCCCGGTGGGGTGCCAGAACGGAGTTTCTGGTGCTATTTCGTGGAATCTGGTGGTGGCGGCGGAGCGGAACTCCTTCTGGAAAAACTTCGAACCCCCCGAAGTTTTTAGGTCAGAAGGCTCCTTATAGGCGAAGAGAGAGAGGTCGAGGGGTGCCTGGGGGGCCCACACCACCCCCTGGCGTGGCCTGGCCTGGCCCGCGCCACCAGGTGGTGTGGCCACCCCTGGCTCTTCTCCGTCTCGTATTCTGGCTCCTGGAGTCTTCGGGTGAAATAGGATTTTTGGCATATTTTCCGGGATTTTTCCTGATAGTTGATTTTTTGCACAAAAAGTAGACACCAAGGCAATTCTGCTGAAAACAGCGTCAGTCCGCATTAGTTGTATCCAAATCACACAAGTATAGAGGAGAAACAATAGCAAAAGTGTTTGAGAAAGTAGATACATTTTGGACGTATCAACTCCCCCCAAGCTTAGCTGATTGCTTGTCCTCAAGCAATTCAGTTGAAAACTGAGTGCGATAAAAGAACTTTCACGAACACATTTTCTTCATAAGATGTAAATATTCTCAGCAATGTGATCAACTACTTAGACAGTTCATAATAAAGAGTATGCAACTGAGTCTACTTAATAGTCTTTGCAAGCTATGAAGAGATTCCAACTCAAGAATAATAAGTAGCATGGGGCACAAACATAAGCAACATTGCAATGCTCATAGAAAGGTATGATAGAGTGGTATCTCGCTTGCCTTTGATTATGAATATCAAGGAACCTCTGAAGTTCAAGTGATGACTAGAAGTAAATATATCAAGGATACAAGCATCAAAGTCATAACACAAATAATCAAGCAATGGAACAAACACAAAGAATGACAACTATGCTCTCAAGAAGGTGCTCAAAGAATAAATGGAGACTCAACAAGTAAAGAAAAAGGTTTTGAATAATTTTGAAAAGCTTCCAAATGCTGAAAGTATGGTACTCATTAGCTTTGAGCTCTCATTGCCCCTATCATAAGCATCTTTAAATGGTTAAGGTTAAAGTGACACAACTAAGAGGATATGCTTGACAAGTTATAAATCGAAGTCTCATGTCCCTTACTTACGAAGACCGATCCTCATGCTACTCAACTTCAGTCACAAGTAAGCCCTTGTCATTGTAAGTATATACGTATCATAGAGAACCGCCAACGGGGTACCCCTTACACATGACACGGGAGCTATCCCATAATCAAAATAACAAGGCAAGCAGACAATGAGCATCTCGGCGATCTTTTTATTTACTATGTGCATAGATTTTTATTGAGGATGCTTCATAGAATGCTCATTATGGTTATGCTGCAAGTTTCCACCATGATTAGGCATGGCTTAGGCTAGCGGCCCAGGCGTTTCTCTAACATACATACAAACTCCATGATCTTACAAGTTCCACTTTTATTTCACACCGCCGGGATCCATAAGCAAAAGAACATGATATCAACTAGGTACAAAGTACCTCTGAAGCGTTGAAAGCGGTCCCCATGATACATGGTTCTGCTAACTTCAACTTATAAAGCGCAAGCATATGCGCAACAAAGAAGGACGCAATGGTTCAGGTTTATTAAGTGCAAGAAAATAAAGTGCGCCATCAAGTTCGTGAGAGCTTTACTAACTAACTTTCTCATAACAAGCAAACATTTTATTCGGAAGAAAACAAGGCATATTGAATATGCACGGAGGTAGCAAATGATGCTAATGGGTAGGTATGGTGGACACTTTGGAAATATTTGGTTTAGGGAGTTGGGAACTTGAGAAAAACATACTCAGTGAAAGTGAAGGCTAGCAATAGTAAGGGAGCGACAAACGAGAGAGCAATAGCTGTCAATATCATGCTTGCAACAAAACAGGACTACTCATGGCATGAAAGTGATTCAAGATCCTCAAGGCAAAATAATTCATCAAGGCTTAACTGATTATCATAGTCATGTGCATGCGTGAGCATGTGCCAAGTCAATTCAAATGAAATATTCACAGGAGGATACCGCGGTGTCATACCAATTTATGAATAGAGCAATGCAATCAAACATTCATAAGACTATTAGCGATCTGGAGCTAATCATAAGAAAGCAAGAACTACTAAGCATCCAAAGATAACATACACCCTACTTGAACGGACTAAGCAAGCTCACAATGATGAGTATATGTACAAAATGAAAACAAATAGAGTTCGTTACCAGCCTCTTACCATGCCTCAAGTTGTCATTGATCCTCATTATTGCTCCTCACTTGTGTGGCTTGAATAATAATATGAAACCAATATCCACTGAGGACTGCTGAACCCTGTAGCAAACTCACAAAACCAAAGAAGAACGACAAATATTTTTGGTGTTTTCGATTTTTAAACAAGAGCCAAAAGGGAAAAACAAGCAAAGAAAAATCTTTTTGGGGTTTTCGAATAGTTCAAACAAAGCAAAAAGGGAAAAGCAAACCAAGGCAAAAAGAAGAAGCAAACCAAAGAGAAACAACAGAAATATTTTTGGTCTTTTTGTGTTTTTAGAAAGCAAAAGCAAAGAAGAACGAAAAATAAAAAGAGAACAAAAACATGAATATACAAAGTATCGACGCAACATGATATGAAGATGAGTGCGATGTCGGCGTACCTCCCCCCAAGCTTAGGCTTTTGGCCTTAGTGGGTATCAATCATAAGCTGGGCAGGATGAAGTGTCACCCTGGTACGACGAAGAGGTCCCCTCATCCTGGTGTGAACTCGAGTACGTCCCTCTGTAATGCGCGGAGTAATCATAGGAGGGCACATCCTCCTGGTGCTGCTCGTGGAAACCTAGCAAGCGAAGCTGCTCGTCCACCTCCTCCTTGGAGCGTGACCACGGTCTCGTGTGAACACAAAACAAAGCAGGATGTGGCAAAAGGATCTCCCTTTCATCCCCGTCAGTGAAAAGCATCCTATATACTAGATTGTTCAAATCAGAGGTAGCAGTGACAAAGTGACGACTTTTCATGGCAACAAGGTCAAGCCTCTGTGGTGCCAGCATAGCATCATAGGGATCCACTGAAAGACCTAATGCATTGACTATACGCGAGGCAATGATGCCCCCATAGATAGGCCCCCTAGCAGCTAGGCGGCGAGCAATAAGCGAGCCAAGATTGTACCGAGTATCATTATTAAGCACAGCAACAAGGAAAGTTAAATGATAGTTGGAGATATTACTTGTGTTCTCCCTACCCAGTACACTAGTAGCAAGATAATATGCAAAGTATCTAAGAGCAGGGAGTTAGATATTTCTTATCTTTCCGCGTTGTGCCACGCGGTCATCATCATTGGTCACCCCTCGGTAAAGTTCCAACAAATCAGCGGGTCGCCCTTGAATTTTCTTCACGATCCCTGTCATACGCACACCTACAATACTGCAAAATCTCTCCAAAGGCATGGTGAAGGGCAGATCATAGATTTTAAAAGAGACAGTAGAATGATAGGGTGTGTTAGTAAACATGAAGCTCTCAATAAAAGTTTGGTGAGCATAGCGTATTGTGCACTCTCGTCTTCCATATATGAAGTCAAACCAACCCTCTCAATCAGTAGCAAGAAATCATCAAGAATACCTGCAGCTTGTAAGAAAGTAAAACAAGGAAAAGAGGATGGGTGAGCATCCCCATCATCCCTTTCACTGCCAATACAAGTTGCAATGAGATTTTCATTGTATGATGGCCTAGCTTGAGAGGCTTTTCTTGAGGGCCTCGACCTCCTAGGTGCATCACTCTCAAATATCTCTCCAAAAGTATGGTTGTTCATGCTTGGTATTCTGAAATTTAAACACCTATCAAACAAGTGATTGCAAAGTAAATACAATGAAGGATTCTACTCATAGGGACTTGCAAGAGGCCTAAACATGCATCAAAACTATATCTCTAAGCATCAAACAAGCTTACAAGCTCTCATAACCAGTCACCTACAGTAGCAAAATACTCAAGATATAATCCACTAAACACAAATCTACTTGGACAAGGGGAGGAGTCACATACCAGGGAATAAATGCTCCAAATTTCAGAAATAAAGATGGGCTGAGCAAGGAGATCGAAAAAATCGAGAGCAAGCACGGCAAGAACGCGATTTTGAGCAATGAACTGGAGCTTAATCGGGAGAGAGAAGAAAGTGGCAGGTGAGAGAGTTAGTGGGGGGCCAGGGGTGGCCCACACCAGGGCATGGCGCCACCCAAGGCTGGTCGCGCCACCATGTGGTGTGCCTGGCTGGTGGGCCCCCCTGGTACCTCCCAGGTACTCATATGCCCCTTTTTTCACGTAAAAATTTAATATGAATTTTCTGGAATTTTTCGAGACACTTTATTTTTGGGCAATTTTCAGAAATAGAAGAATGATTTTTCTGACAGACAGATTTTTTTCTTTTGGAAACATGATGCAAGGACAAAACAAGGCTAGAAATACAGAAGTTCTAACATGCAAGCAACTAACAACAAAAAGAAAACTAAACGAAAGCAAAAACTAAAATGCAAAGGATAGAAATAAACGGAGATAATCATAATGAAAACATTGTTTTGTTAATTGGAATCCTTTTGTTAACAAGGTTGATCAAGTCTTGCTACCAAAACAATTGCATATGATACAAAACTTTGTATTCCACTAATGATTATGTTACCTCAACCTTGATAGCAATGGTCCCAATCATAATAGTTTCAAATTTTTCTCTTGGTTTGGGACAATATATTTCTCCAACTTGAAAGCACTCAACATGTTCAATTGAATTCAAGCCATAAGTCCTTTCAATCTTCTTGGGGAAATAGACAGTATGTTCCTTGTCATTAACATTGAAGGTCACCTTTCCTTGATTACAATTAATAACAGCTCCTGCACTATTAAGAAAAGGTCTCCCAAGAATAATAGACATATTATCATCTTCGGGCATTTCAAGCACAACAAAATCAGTTAATATCAAGCAATTGTGAGCCACCTGAACAGGTACATCCTCACATATACCCATAGGAATAGTGGTAGATTTATCAACCATTTGCAAAGATATATCAGTTGGTATTAATTTTTCAAGCTGAAGCCTCTTATAGAGAGAGAAAGGCATAACACTAACTCCAGCTCCCAAATCACACAAAGCTGTTCTAACATAACTGTTCTTAATAGAGCAAGGGATAGTTGGAATCCCTGGGTCTCCAAGTTTCTTAGGAACCTTACCATTGAAGGAATAATTAGCAAGCAAAGTAGAAATTTCTTCATTAGGGATCTTCCTTTTATTCGAGACAATATCCTTCATATACTTTGAGTAAGGAGGCAATTTAATAGCATCAGTTAAAGGAATTTGCAGGAATAAAGGTTTCATCCACTCACAAAACTTATTGTAATGTTCATCTTCCTTTGACTTGTGTTTCTTATTAGGGAAAGGCATAGGTTTTTGGACCTAAGGCTCTATTTCACGCCCATGTTTCTTAGCAATAAAATCTTCTTTAGTGTATTCAGTAGTCTTAGTGTGATTTTCAGGTTCTTCTTCAACTTTTTCTCTATTAGGAACTTCATTTTCTTCATTACCACTTTCAGTTTCAGCATCAGAGATAGATATACTATTAGGATCTATAGCAGGTTCAGAGGGTTCTACCACAGTTTTATGTTTCTTTTTCCTTTTCTTACGAGTAGAACCACTATTTTCAGCTTGTTGAGAATCCTGCTCAATTCTTTTGGGATGCCCCTTAGGATATAGAGGGTCCTGGGTAGCAGCACCACTTCTAGTTCTAATTTCATAAGCATGTTTTTCTTTAGCAGCATTAACTAGCAAGTCGTTTTGCACTTTAACGAGTTGATCTATTTGAGTTTGAACCATTTGAAAGTGTTTAACAATCATTTTAACATCATTAGAGGTTCTTTCCACAATATCTTTCAACTCAACAATAGCTCTAGTGTTTTCCATTAGATGATTTTGCACTCTTTTATTAAAGTTACCTTGCTTAACAATAAAGATATCAAATTCTTCTAAGCATTGATCATGAGGTTTATAGTAAGGGATATCACCTTCATCAAAGTGTTGGAGAGAGTGTACCTCAATAGTGGATGAGTAGGGAATAGGCTTACATAATTCTTCTATAGGAGGTAAATTCTTGACATCTGCAGCTTTAATTCCCTTCTCCTTAAGACATTTCTTAGCTTCCTTCATCACTTCATCATTTAATTCAATAACTCCCCTCTTCTTTGATGTTGGAATAGGCACAGGAATAGATGGTTCAGGTACAATTACTTCAGGTATAGCTTGTTTAGGAGGAGTCCAATCTTCATAATTTTGGCTCATTTTAGCCATTAATTCCTCAACTTCCTTAGGAGTCCTATTCCTGAAAACACAATCAGCACAACTATCTAGGTATGTCCTAGATTCTTCAGTTAGTCCATTATAAAATATATCAAGAAGCTCATTCTTAGGTAATGGACTTCCAGCCTGTGCATGAATCAAAGCACAAAACCTTGCCCAAGATTCAGGCAATACCTGTTTTTCTCCCTGTTTAAAAGCAAAAATTTCATGCAAAATAGCATGTCTAGCACTAGGAGGAGAATATTTCTGCAGGAAAGTACTAATCAAGCACTCAGGGCTATCAATAGATCCAGGAGGTAAATTACTAAACCAAGTTTTAGCTTTTCCTTTCAGTGAAAAGGGAAAAATCTTAGCACCAAAGTAAGTACGCATCTTAATATCATCAGAAAACAAGCCACTCATGGTAGAAAGTTCATTCATATGTGCTACCGCACTTTCATTCTTAGTCCCACAAAAAGGTTCTTTCTCGACAATAGCTATGTAAGATAAATCGAGAGAGAAATCATAATCTTCATCTGTAATGTTTATGGGAGAAGCAGCAAACTTAGCAATAGGAGACAATTTGGGTCTAATCGTACGCCTCTCAAGGAGACTCTTAGCAGCGCTCCTATCATGGGTGTTCTTACATTCTTTAATAAACTCATCGGTCATCTCAACATAACGATCTTCAATATCATAATTCTCACTAGACTCAGGTGAGCTAACAGGTGTGGTAGTGTCTTCATTAGGAGTTTCGATATTTCCAGCTATAGTTCTAGCAACCGTAGCATCTAGGAAAGGACCTAATGAACCACTCTTATCAAGCACAGTAGAAGCATCATCATGAGCATCAGAAGTTTCAGATTCAGCAGTAGTAGCAGGTGTGTAGCATGTGTATGTGGTGGTGTAAGGAACTTACTCATAACAGACGGTGAATCAAGAGCAGCAGAGGTGTTCAGAACCGTACCTCTTCTTGTAGTGGATGGTAAAATAGGAACCTTGCCATCACGAGACTTACCCATGATGGATGGATAACAGCAAAAAATAGAGAATCCAAGTGAACTTGATAAATAAAGCTATGCTCCCCGGCAACGGCGCCAGAAAATAGTCTTGATGACCCACAAGTATAGGGGGTGTATCGCAGTATTTTCGAGGGAAGTGAAACCCAATTTATTGATTCAACACAAGGGGAGCCAAAGAATATTTATAAGCCTTAACAACTGAGTTGTCAATTCAGCTGCACCTGGAAACAATCTTGCTCATAGAAGTTTATCAGTAGCAACAGTTTTGTAGTAGGAATAGTAAAGTAACAGCAGTAGTAAAGCAAAGACAGTAGTAACAAAAGAAGTAAACAGTGGGATTCGAGTGCGGTAGGCATAGGGATGGATGGACGGGCGTTGCATGGACAAGACAATTCAAATAGCAATCAGAACATAGGGCAATTGACGATAAATAAGATAAAGCATCCAAGTACTAGACAATCCTAGGCATGTGTTCCATATATAGTCATATGTGCTCGCAATGAGAACTTGCACAATATCTTTTGTCCTGCCAGCCCATTTGCAGCGGGGCCTCTAGGGAACTACTGGCAATTAAGGTGCTCCTTTTAATAGAGCACCAAAGCAAAGCATTAACACTCTGTGAACACATGTGATCCTCACATCAAAGCCTTTCCCTTCCGGTTATCCCGATTTCTGTCACTTCGGGGCCATTGGTTCCGGATAACAACGTGTGTATACAACTTGCAGATAAGACCAAAAACAATACTATCATAATGAATCAATAACATGTTCAGATCTGAAATCATGGCACTCGGGCCCTAGTGACAAGCATTAAGCACAACAAGTTGCAACAAAGTCATAAAGCACTAATAAAAGATACTAGGCACCATGCCCTAACAATCTGATGCCATTACATGAACGATCTCATCCAATCCCTACCATCCCCATAGCCTACAACGGGGGATTACTCACTCATAGATGGGGAAACATGGATGGTCGATGGAGAAGCGATAGTGATGATGATGGCGATGATCTCCTCCAATTCCCCGTCCCAGGAGGGTGCCAGAATGGAGTTTCTGGTGCTGTTTCGTGGAAACTGGTGGTGGCGGCGGAGCGGAACTCCTTCTGGAAAAACTTCGAACCCCCCGAAGTTTTTAGGTCAGAAGGCTCCTTATATGCGAAGAGAGAGGCCGAGGGGGTGCCTGGGGGCCCACACCACCCCCTGGTACGTCCTGGCCTGGCCCGCGCCACCAGGTGGTGTGGCCACCCCTGGCTCTTCTCCTTCTCGTATTCTGGCTCCTAGAGTCTTCGGGTGAAATAGGATTTTTGGCATATTTTCCGAGATTTTTCCTGATATTTGGTTTTCTGCACAAAAAGTAGACACCAAGGCAATTCTGTTAAAAACAGCGTCAGTCCGCATTAGTTGTATCCAAATCACACAAGCATAGAGGAGAAACAATAGCAAAAGTGTTCGGGAAAGTAGATACGTTTTGGACGTATCAGTCCTAGGTAACCATTCTAATAGAAGAACCTTGTATTGTTTGTTCAACTACCATATACCAAATTATATGTAGTGGTTGCTACATTAATCCGTCAAGACTAAATATCGCTATGAAAGATCAAATCTTGTCATAGTCAACTCCTTGAACATTGCCGTAAACTTCTTTCCGACATGTCGACTATTTCATATATGTTAAACATTCATGTCTATTTCTTTATAGATCCAAACACGGCCGATATGCTTCACGCCTTTCCGGAGGGTCTTCCAGGTTGAGGAACTTGATTTCATGTGTATGGATACTATCGTGGATTCTATGACTTCTAGTCATTTTATGGAGTTAGGGCCCATCATCGCTTCTTTGAATGTAGGTTCATCATTGTCAAAACAATAACGACTTGTTTATCAAATCACACTATTTGATTCTTACCGACCCACACGGTTCAATAGGAACTCTAATCTCCGAGATCACACCCTTTGTAATCACGCGAGCCATGAGCATTGTGGCCGCCACCGGGACACTTTCCGGCGCTGCGCTACTTAGTACATATAGCTAAGGTTCAGCAACCTTATCAAAGTTCTATTTTCCTCCCAATTAACTTTTCGCGAAAAAATTCCTTCTCAAGAAACTTGACATTCCAAGTAACAAACTCTTTTGGCCTCGGTGTTATGGAGAAATTCCCAACAAATTCTTTGGGATAACCTTCAAAGACATGCTTATCCTACTTTGGTTGTAAACATTTTACTTATGCATAGCATGCCAAAATTTAAGAAAAGTCAATTCGGGTTTTATCCCAAACCATAACTTATATGGTGTCATTTCAACGGATCACGATGCTGCTCTTTTTAGTGTAAAAGCGGCAGTCTCTAAAGCTTCAATCCTTAAAATATAATGGCAGTTTTATAAATGACACCTTTGATCTTACCATGTTAAACATGGTTTGATTTCATCTCTCGAATATGCCATACTCCTATGGTTTATCGGGAAACATAAATCATGGAACAATTTCTCAAATCTTAGGTGTTTTGCTAAACATGTAACTCAAATATCTCCCTTTATGATCAAATCATAAACTGTTTTATTTTCTTGTTACAATGATTTTTCACTTCATCTTGAAAGACTTTGAACAATTTTCAAATGTTTCATACTTCTTCCTTATTAAGTAAATATATATATATATATTCACTCAAATTTCTGGAGAAAGCATATGAAGCAAAAAGATCAATTGCATATGGCTACATATAATGGATTATATACATCAATATGTATAATATCCGATAAGTTAGTCACCCGTTCCTCTTTGGCCTATGGACGGAGTTTCAATTATCTCAAGAAAAGTCTCACAAGCGTTAGTTGATAAAAATCAAAGACTCCAAAAATGCATCAACATGGAGTTTCTTCATGCTTTCATGTTTTATTTCAAATATAATTTAAACAGTGATGTCACTTCATAAGTGATTTTTCAATCATTTGTCTTGCGACATTTTAACAATAGTGTTTATGGATGTGATTTCTCCCACTAGACTTGTAAAAGTTCATCCATCCTTTATGGAATACGGTAATTATTTGAACAACCTTTGTTCTCATAATATCGGAACAAAATAACAATTATTAAAACAAATCTTGAAGGCTAGGTTTGACGACAACGAAAAAACACAATAACACTTTATTTGTTTTCGATGAACATCATCACTTATTCTTTTGCGAGTTACTTAGGACGTTGCATTTCATGAATTGTGTTGTTCTGTATGACACTTCACACCAACCAATTCGGTATCCAATACCTCAGAACCACATTCTTTAACAAGCAAGGAATACAGCCATAACATGTATATCTTCGGTATACCTAAGTTGGACATCTCCAACCTTTTCTTTTCTGCCAAATTTTTTATAGATTCTCTTTCAACAATTCCTTTTCTTTTAAGAGAATCTATCAACATCAATAGTGGTGTCATTCACATGACACATAGTACAAAGTGTATATAGTCAAATACTAATACCTTTGGACTTGCACTTTGAAGTGGATCACCATCATCAAATGTTTGGTGTTCTTTCAAAAATCCATTCTTTAGTAATCTATAAGTGTAGTAAACATTTTACTTACATCTTCTATTCATCCTTATCATGACAACTTTCATGATCAAGCTACTATAGCCTGTAAGGAATAATCGCGAGTATAATGTTAGTTCCCAAAACATGTTTGGGAGATCTAGATGCCTAGCATCTCCATCCTTCACAAATTCTCATACAATATGAGAACATGTATTTTGCTAAATTATACTCTATCATAATGCAACCAAAAACATTGTTTCCGATATCACAATATCTTCCACACATGATGGTTCCTGAAACAATTTTTCAGCTCCTAGATAATCTTGATATTAAAACAACTTTTGAATATCAATAATCATGGAGGCAAACATGATACTTTAGATACTAACATTGGAATTCTTACTCTTGATTTAATACTACTTATTAAACTTCATGGAGTAAATAGAATTTGTTGAAAGTTTGCTATAGGACTTCTAAACCTTAAATTGACATTCAAAACAATACGATACCAGTTCGTAAAGTAAATATCCAGAATTCTATAGTTCTATTATCTTAATTAAAACTAAGCATAAGGTAGTGAATAGATGCCAATGACTACAAAAAATTATGCAAATTCACTTCGATTTAGTTTATGACAAATTGAGTTCGACTAATCCAAATTAGAAATGAACTCCCACTCAAAAACGACATCCCTCGTGCCTTTTTGGTGGTTACATGAACCAAATCCACTACACCAAGTCCGATAATCACTTGAGTCGGTGTAGCTTCAATGGCGAGCATCAATATGGGCATCACATCAACTATATGACTCATGCTTAACCTTTCGGTCCGTGTTCCGAGGCCATGTCTCTACATTCTAGGCTCGCCAAGTAAGAACCTTAGTATTCGCGTGTGTAAAACTGTCTTACACCCATTTTATGAAAGTGTAGAGTCAAGTACACCCGATCATCATGTGATGTCTCGAAACACGATCCATACAACGGTGCATACTTAAGGAAGAACACATTTTTATCTTGATATATAAATGAGGGATCATCTTAAAATACTACTAAAACGCCAAACTAGCAATATAAGATGCAAACATCATATGTGTAAAGTGGGATGATATGGTCCATGCATTTGATCACCATCATATGCATCGTGGTATGATCTCTATCATTCCTTTGTGTGTAAGGCCAAGGTCTATGGAACTTACACGTTAGGTGTGTTGTAATGGTATCTATCATACATCTACTTACAATATTACCATATCATGACACTAGCCCAACAACAATCTAAACTAGACGCCTCTAATTTATCCATTGCAAGTTTTACGTGGCTTAGGGATTTCGAAGATAGAACCGGTCTTACCTACGAACATGGAACCACGACGATGATAACTAAGTTATTAGCAACTCGTTGTAAATCAGATATCGACTATAGTAGGAGAGACAAACACCCGCCAGCCACTTAAGCAAAACTAGTTGCATGTCAGTCGTGGAACCGGTCTCATGTGCGATGACATGTAAGGTTGGTCCGGGCCGCTTCATCCCACTATGCCACTAATATCCAAAATACATAGAAGATGCAATAACATAATCATCATCGCCCACATATAAACATGTGTGTACTACCCGTGCAAAGCACCTATGCATAGATCAGGCTCTGATACCACAGTTGGGTTCGCAGCATAAAAAACAAAAATTTCCCTACGATGGGAACTATACGCCAAGATCTATCTACTAGATACAAGCAACGGGTGGATATACATCCATAGAGAACTTACCCTCAAAGACAACAAAGCTTTGTTAACGAGTTGGAACTCGTGGATGATGTAGTCATACACTTGCCGATCTCAAGATCGTGATGAAGTCCGGCAGGTCCGGCTCCAGCACGTCCATCAGATCTAGCTCCAGCAAGTCCAGCACACCAAGTCCAGCACCGCAAATCAGCGGTGCATCCGTGATCGCACACACGTCTGGTACCCCAACAACCTCCGTCCCTCACTCTAGCAAAGCAGCGGAAGCAGCAACTCCTTTCTAGATAAATCCACCGAGAACATGTATCTCGCTAATCCGAGACCATGGGGGAATAATACTAGAGGGGGAGAGAGATCCTTCACGAGGAGGTGTGAGTGTGAAGGTGTGAGAGGGGGGCCTTTTATAAGAGGGGAGGGTACCCCTCCCCATGGCCGGCGCCTCAAGGGGTGACCCTTCACCTCCTCATTCATGTGGTGGTAACTCCCTCCACATAAATTTGCCCCTTCACATTCTCTTTTAAAGTCTCCACTTTAAATGCATTAAATTTCTCTAAATTTAATGCTCTCTCATTTAATAAAACTCTGTTATTATTTTTATTCAGAATTTTCTTAATTACTTTAATTAACAAACATTCACATAAAACCCCCTGCAACATTTCAATATTACAAGCAGAACCAATTTCAGCAATTTCACCCAAAACAGTTTCGATGTCTATTGAAATAATTCTAGCGCTTTCTTAAATCTTTATCTAAAACATATTTGCTCCAAATGGTGTCGGTATCCCTTAAGTGTGTCACCCTATGGTTCACAAATAATGCAGACATGATCGAGACCCCTCTCAGAAAAATAATCAGAAGCGGGACCTGGAGATCCATACTGACTCCTACACATTCAACGATGACTTCTGTGATCGTGAGAACCTTTAATGCTAGTAACTAAATCCCTTTGTCTTATGATATAATACATGTCCGAGATTCGATCATCGGTATTCAAATACCTAGTTTGATCTCGTTACCGACATGCACTCTTTTCTCGTTCCTGTGATATAACATTCTAGCGATCACATCACTTGCTTGCAAGCTATCTTAATGTGATATCACTAAGAGGGCCCAGAGTATATCTATCCGTCATCGGGATGGACAAATCCCACTCTTGATCCATGAGCCTCAACATAACACCTTTGTAGCACTGAACCCACCTTTATAGTCACCATGTTACGGTGTGACGTTTGATGTTATCAAGATACTATTTCAGTGTTAGCAATTAACATGATCTCATGGTCTAAGGACTAAGATTACTTCGTATGATGTTATAGCAATATAAATATAATGACTCTGATCGTAATGCTATACTTCGGATGAATGTTCATCAGATCATTCCACCAATGTTGTGACCTCATTATTAACAACATCCAATGTCCATGATCAGGAAACCCTTATCATCTTGTTAATCAATGAGCTAGTCTATAAGAGAGGCATAACTAGGAACCTTTTATTTGTTTATTAAACACACATGTATTGAGGTTTCCAATCAATACAATTATAGTATGCAAAATAAACATTTATCATAAACATGGAATAAGATAATAACCACTTTATTATTGCCTCTCGGGCATCTTCCCTTCATCGTAAACATTTCTTCAAAGGTTGCTTTTATTCTAAAAAACTATGCCCGGCAGCCTTCAGAGGTTGAGCAGAACCTTCGTGGGGTTCCTTTGCTACCGCGTTCGTAGCTCCTTCCTGGAACAGGGAGTAACATGTCACAGTTCTTACACTCTGCAGAGTTGCGTTACTTTACCATGAGAGACCAACTCCTTGTTGCACAACCGGGCAACTTAGTCCCGTCCACAATTCCGTGATGTGGGCCTAGTAGATGATCCAAGCCAATCACTTCCCCCTTCGCGACCCCGCATGCCCCCTTGGTGTACGCCATGCCCACATCTTGAATTACAGCAATGGTTGGTACAAACTGTTCAGATGCCAGAACTATTGTGGGACACTGAGGGTTCTCACCCATATGTTGTATATCCTCTATGAATTACCAATTAATGCATGCTACGAGGATAATAGCCACGACCTGGCCATCCGGATGCATGCGAGAGGAAGAAGATACAGCTGACTTCTCCGTCCCATTCCAAATCTCATGGTTAACGCGTAATATACGGTGCTAGAATCACTGGCAACATTCGTTGATTAAGTCATAGATATTATGTTCCTTTACCACTAGAACGGTATTAGTGGATTCTTACCATATGGTAAACAATCCATAATCATATTATTATAAAAATAGTGTTTTCTGACCTTTTTGAAATGCAGGTGATGACAACATTCGAGTTACAAGCATTTGATAGAAAATAACCAAAGGACATGAGAAGGTGTCAACTTGCCTTTTGTGCTTGCAAGATTATGCACTCACGGTCTTCGAGATAATAGAAGATCCAAATTTTGTAAACAGCATCATTTGTCTGGTAAGGACTAATGTTTAAAGAAGAAATATGCAATTATGCATAAGTAATGTAATGCAGTTTGATAAATGCGAATCCCCGTGCTAATCGTAGCTAATCTAGGGTATGGATTTTGTGATGATATCTTTAGAATGTGTACCACTTTTATACCGGTTTCACACTTGTACTTCTTATTAAGACTTCTGAGTGTGTGAAACAATATGCAAATACAACTAGTATACAATAGTAAATCACTCAAATGGGGCATGGTATCTAAAAGATTTCTTGAGCAAGATTACTAATCAATTAGAGCCTTTTAAAGAAGTTCTTAAGGATTACTTTTAATGTTTCTTAAAAGAATAACTTTTTAGGAAAAGATTTCTTTGTTAAAGTTTAAACAATATTTGTGGTTAATCGAATGTGATCGATATCGTTTGCGCTTATTCTATAAGCATGGGTTTGATATGCCTTATGATTTAATTTGGAATAGACAAAAGTTAACTATAAAACTTACGTGTGATGTGGTTGAACTAGTATTAAGTTTTTAGGGCTATGATAGGCATGCTAAAAATGTGAGATCATTTACTTTCAATTTAAGTGAATGATGAGTTTAAATGTGATTTGCTATTATGGAATAGTAGATTATCCTTAAACAAGGCATAGTTGAATGATCTTTTGATTGGTTAGGGTTTGAAGTCATGTTAAGAATGGTTAAAAGATAAAGAGCATTCACTTTTATTATTTATGTTTACTTAAAATTGTGAGTTTAGTTTGGATTTATGGTTTTAAAAGAATTCTATAAGGTTAATAAGTTACACTTAAGTTTTATTATAGATTCAAGTTATGGTTTTGGAATTGGTATTCAGATATAAAGGACTTAAAGTTTCATATAGAATTGTGATTATTTCTTACTTAAGAAATGTTTTTAAAGAATTTACAAAAGAGGTATTTTATGAAATAGATAAGGATTTATTGCTTTAAAATCTTAATCTTTAGGAAAATACTTTTAGCATTTTTCTAGTAAAATATATTTATTCGAGATCTTAAAAATGATTTATATTAATTTATAAGTGTTATTCTTATTTTTATAAAATTCAAGAAAGTGTTATATGTTTTTAAATATTTGCTTCAAGTTTTATTTGTAAAGAAATCGAGTTAGTATTTTTCTAAAGTATTAGATTTATTTTTGTATAGAAAAATGAATTTTTATGTATTTTTAGGATTTTTATTTATTTCTTAGAACCTTTTAAGTCCTAGGGGTATTTTGGTCATTTGACAATTTAATTAGGCTTTTCCTTTTAAAACTGGACCTATCCCATTGGGCTGGCCTAGCCCTGACTCGGCCCACCTGGGCTGGTCATACCCCTCTGCCTCGAGCGGCCTAGTGTCACTCGGTTTCTCCTCTTCTCCCTCTCGTTCCCCTACTATCTCGTCCCCGCAGAGCCGTCGCGATGTCGACGCCATCGCCGCTTGATTCCGGCCTCCCTGGGCTCCAACGTCCGCCACTTTGGTGTGTGTCGAGGTAGCCGACGGCACTCCGCCATTTGGTCCTATTTGATTCGTCTGCAAGGCCCTCTCATGTCTAGGCTGACTCTACCCTGAACCCTAGGGTTTGGGGTTACCGGCGATGTGGAGTTCCGCCGCCCTGGTGGTGTTGTGCTGGGCTTCTGGTGGTCTTGTGGTGCCTCCACTGATGCCCGTGTGACTGTGGCCGCCGTGCCATGGCTTGGCGCGGGTTGCAGCGCCCTCGGGTGCTCCCCGTGCTGCCGTGTGCGCTCGCCGGTGATTCTGCTTCCTCTCCTAACTTCAGCGAGGACCACGGGTAAGTTCCTCTCTTACTCCCTCTCTTATTCTCTGGCTTACCTTGCTACCCTCTGAGTGCTTGCAACGTATGAACCCTAATTATGTTTGTCCATGGCACTAGGGTTCATCCTTTTGTGCTAGGGTTCATCCCTTGATACCATGTTCATCTGAGGTGGTTTCCTACTAAATCTACTTGTGTAGGGTTCACTGCTATACTGTGATTCTTGGTGTTGGCAGTAATTCCTGACAGTAAGCTGTTAACTGAACTTTTACTTATCATCGTGTATTGGATTGGTGACATCATGGATATGATCTAGATTGAGATTAGTTCTCTGGTTCTTGTTGATATGCTTTGGTATGAAAGAATTGGAGTTGGATATCTAATCCAATTACTCTCTGATAATTCCTGATGATAGGATGTAGAGATGTCAAATATGATTCCTAATTATTATTTTTAGGAAAATTATTAAGTCTATATTTGAGGGGATTAGACTAAGTAGCCTGTGTATATGAATTGCTTATCAAGCATGGTTATTGTGACACCATCTATTGATTGGTACACAAGATTTATCCTGATATTGGGTTATTTTCTGTTTGTATTCTAGAGTGTCTGATAGTGGAAAAAACTCTATTGGATAAATTAGCCAGTGGTACTCATTAATGTTATCAGGCCTGTGATGCTGGTCTGGGGCAAAGCTATGGAAAAATAGCTATTTTCACCTGCTGCTTCCTATCTCACATATCCTATGATGTATAATTCCTAGGTATGATTCCTATAGTGTTTAGGAAAATGATTTGATAGGATTTTGTAAGAATAGTAGGGTGGATCCTTACTGTTTAAGATGACGTTTTAAGATGTATCATTTCCGAGGTGCTACCATCCATAGGATGTGCCCAAAAATGTTCATTCAAGGATGCATATGTATCTAGTTATTAAGATCTGTGATGCAAAGGCTGAGATCTTGGTAGTAGCTTGTAAAGATTTATTATTGGCTTTTTATCTTTCTCGTGGGATGGATATATGATGTCTACGCACTTCTATACTTGTAGACAGTTGTTGGGCCTCCAAGTGCAGAGGTTTGTAGAACAACAACAAGTTTCCCTTAAGTGGATCACCCAAGGTTTATCGAACTCATGGAGGAAGTGGTCAAAGGTATTCCCTCTCAAGCAATCCTGCAATCAAGATACAAGAAGTCTCTTGTGTCCCCAACACACCCAATATACTTGTCAGGTGTGTATAGGTGCACTAGTTCGGCGAAGAGATAGTGAAATACAAGTGGTATAGATATAAGACAACGGTGCCATAAAAAACTTGCTGCCACGTGGTTGACGTGGAAGAGACTAAAGGAAAACTGAAATAAAGATGGCAACAAGCAAACATGTAACAGATCTAGTTGCAAACGGTGTTTCAATGCTTATAAACAAGGCCTAGGGATCATACTTTCACTAGTGAACACTCTCATATAAATATCATCTCTTTATGATACTACTCTAAACTACTCTCCCGTTGGACACTCTAATCCATGGTAGGGCTATATAAACACACCTCAAAGTAAGCCTTTCCCATCCTGATAACCCCACACTGTCACCTTGAGTACTAGATGGTTCCAACAAACACCACAATTTCATAGAGACATCCAACTCCAAATATAACTCATAACAAGTATTTGTAATCTCTAGCCTAAGTGCCACCATGGTGTGCACGATGTCACTTTCACACACATGGGGAGAGCAGAGATCTATTAAAGCACTTGACTGGCAAGGTAGATCTACTTGATTACAAAGCGCATGATCACAATATGATCACACATAGAGAGAGATGAACACATAGCTACTGGTAGAACCCTTAGCCTCGAGGAAGAACTACTCCCTCATCATCATGGGAATCAGCAACAGCGATGGAGATGGTGGTGGAGATCGATAGAGATGGCTCTAGGGGCACTTCCCCGTCCCGACAGGGTGCCGGAACAGAGAATTTCTATCCCCCGAATTTCCCCTTCGATGGTGGCGGCGATGCGGAACTTTTCATGGCTGGAGGCTTGTCGATTTAGGGTTTTTGCATCAGGAGGCTTCTTATAGGCGAAGAGGCAAGGTCGGTGGATGGACCAGGGGCCCACACCACCTGGTGGCGTGGCCAGGGCTAGCTCGCGCCACCACATGGTGTGGCCAGCCCCTACCCCCTCTCCATCTCGTCTTCTCGCTCCGTGAGTCTTCTGGTAAAATATCGACTTTGGCTTTCTAACTTTCCTGGAACCAAAAACAACAGAAATCAGGCAACTGGCACTGTGGCATCTTGTTAATAGGTTAGTCCTAGAAAGTGTATAAAAGTACTCCAAAGTATGGACAAAACATAAGAAAGTAGATATAAAACAAGCATGAAACATCAAAAATTATAGATACGTTAGCAACGTATCAACATCCCCAAGCTTAACTCCTACTCGTCCTCGATTAGGTAAGTGATAAAAAGAAATAATATTTTTTGAGGTGACATGCACCATCATAAACTTGATCAAAGTATTTGTAAAACACTGATAGCTGGGATCATAGTACTTCAACATAACATAAAAGATAAAGTTCTGACAATAAGACATAGCAACTATGTTGCAACATGAAAAGGCACAAACAAAAGATTCATGAATAACAATGCTTTGCAAGACGTTTGTTTGTTTCACATAAATAAAACGTAGCATAAAGGCATTCAGCTTGTCCCTCATAGAGTAGCAAATATAAATGCATAGGACACCTTCAAAGTTCATAAGAGTGACTAGATACAAGTAGTTTAAGAATAAGCAATATCAAGTTATGCATCAATCAACAAGTCTTGGGACAATGCACATAGAACTAAGAATGGCCACTATGCTCTCAAAGTAGGTACATAAAGATAGAAGGTGGAGACTCAACATAAAAGTAAAAGAAAAGCCTTCATAGAAGGAAGCAGAGATTCAAGTTTCATCAAGAGCTTCCAAAAATTATGGTACTTATTAGCTTTCAGCTCTCATTGCCCCTATCATAAGCATCTTTAGGTGATTAAGGTTAAAGTGACATAACTAAGAGGATATGCTTGACCAAGTTATAAGCTGAAATCTCATGCCCCTTACTTACAAAGACTGAACCTCATGTTACACAACTTTAGTCATAGGTAAGCTCTGTCATTCTAAGTACATATGTATCATCGAGAACCGCCAACGGGTACCCCTTGCACATGATACATGAGCTATCCTATAATTAAAATGACAAGGCAAGCAGACAATGAGCATCTCAGCGATCTTTTAATATGCTATTTGCATAGGTTTTTATTGAGGATGCTTCATAGAGTGCTCATTATGGTTATGCTGCAAGTTTCCACCTTGATTAGGCATCACTACAAGAAATCTACCAGTCTGTGACATTCTCATTATGACCATGAAAAAAATCGTCGTAAATTTTATGACGATTTGCATGAAATCGTCGCTAGCTAGTTGAGGAGGGCCAAACCACTTCAAAATTATGACGATCAGCTCAGAATTGTCGTAATTTCAGTACATTAAATCGTCACAATATAAAACACACACCTTATTGTTTTATTTTAGGCTATTATGACCATATTAGATCGTCATGATGGACTGCATCATTTTAATTATATAGGTGTCATGTCCATGTGTCAATTTTTTTCTATGTGGCATACAACCTGTCAAACGGGAGTTCTGCCTACGTGGCAGGCAACCTGGACAAATAATAAAAATAATAACACATACCACAGATCGAACTTGCAACCTCGCGTTTTGCATGCTGGAGATAAACCACCACGCCAGGTTTCAGTTCATGATATAGTGCAGAAGTGGCGCTTTATTAGGAAATAATAGTAGCATATTAGGAAATAACAAACAAAAAGGAGACTTAATAGGGGATCGAACCAGCAAACCTAAAGCTCCACAACCACAAGGACACTCATAGCTTTGTGATATTTGACTACTCGCTACGTCTATAAACGATAAGACCAGTTTTTGGACCTGGGACTCGGGCAACAGATTCCTCTTACTCTTTTTTTCTTTGAGGCGGGCTATCGTGTCTACTTGGGTTGGGCCGTCCTTGAGCTTGCGACGGGTAGAATAAGTCTAGGCCAACTCGGCTGGTTTGGTTAGGATAGCTTTTTCTTTATTTTTTTTATTTTTTTGTATCTTTTTTATAAAATGTCCAAAAGAATTTATTTTTGTCTCTAAATTTTATAAAATTTAGTAGATCATTGTAGGGTGTTAATTATCAATATTTTTATTATTTAGAAATAGTGGATTTACTAATCCCACATTAGTCCATAGTAGGGACAACACCATAATTCAAAATATGAGTTTGAAACTAGGGAGTGAATGTTCTCGTCTAGGGATTGAGTCTTATTAGAAAGTTTCGGTGGATCTCTGAAGAAACATTATAATGTGAGTCTAAAACTCTTTTTTTTCAAAAAATAATGGGCATCGGATCATGTACCTGTACTTCAAATCGGACTCACTTCCTACCGATTCGGCAGGAATTTGTGTTTTTCGTCAGGGGTGGACGAAAAGGTTTGAGATACCCCAATTGGGACATTTGTCCATGTAAGGTGTCCTATTATTTTTGAAAAATTGGATGGTAGCATTTTGAAACTTTCATTTGATGGTTGCTTCACAAAACGGCCTGTTTTTTGCGCTCCAAAAATGGAAAATGGTTTTTTTTGTGCGACAAAAAAGAAAACTTCCTCCTGCAACATTGTTTGTCATCCCATGGTACATATAGGTGCACAATATGGGCATATTATCACAAACTATGCCGTGATTCGGGATATAAGATTGGTCGTTTGGCCCGAAAGCCATGAAACATCAAACATGATAGGTCATTTCTAAGAAAGTTTTTTGAAACACTTGCAATATACCAAGCTTGGTATTTTTACTTGCAACTATGTCACATTATATGATGTCACGTGAAGGTTTTGCATTGTTCAGATCATTTTTGAATTTTTTATGCCCATTTCAAATTATGGTCAAAACGGCGGGCACGAAGGTTCCTAGCTCGGGTCCGAGCCTTGCCAAACTTGATTTGGATCTTTGAAGAAACATCATATTGTGAGTCTAAAAATGATTTTTATAAAAAATCACAAGTATCGGATCATCTACCTGTAGTTCAAATCTGACCCACTTCCTACCGATTCAGCAGGAATTTGTCTTTTTCACCAGGGGTGGACGAAAAGGTTTTAAATTCCCTGATTAGGACATTGTTCATGTAAGGTGTTCTAGTATTTTTTTTTAAATGGGGTGGTAGCATTTTTGAATTGAATATTTGGTGTTGCTTCACAAAACACCCCAATTTTGGCACTCGAAAAATAGAAAATGGCTTTTTCATACGACAAAAAGGAAAACTTCCTCCTGCAACATTGTTATCCATCGCAAGATGCACATGTGTGCACAATATGGGCACCTTATCACAAACTATGCCGTGATTCTGGTCATAACATTGGTCGTTTGGCTTGAAAGCCATGAAACCTCGAACATGATAGGTCATTTCTGTGAAGGTTTTTTCGAGATGCAATCAATATACCAAGTTTGGTATTTTTCCTTTCAACTATGTCACATAATATGATTCCACATGAAGGTTTTACATTGTTCGGATCATTTTTGAATTTTTTTATGCCCGTTTTAAACTATGGTCAAACCGGCGGGCACGAAGATTCTTAGCTCGGGTCCGAGCCTTGCTAAACTTGCACTAGATCTCTAAAGAAACATCATATTGTGATTTTAAAAATGATTTTTACAAAAAATTACAAGCATCGTATCATGTACCTGTAGTTCAAATCTGAACCACTTCCTGCCGATTCAGCAGGAATTTGTCTTTTTTGCCACGGGTGAACGAAAAGGTTTTAAAATCCCCGATTAGAACATTTGTCTTTTTCATCAGGATGGATGAAAATGTTTTTGAATCCCTGGTTGGGACATTGTTCATTTAAGGTGGTCTAGTATTTTTGAAAAATGGACTCGTAGCACCTTTATATTCACCGTTTGGTGTTGCTTCACAAAAATGCCCTGATTTTGGCAGTCAGAAAACAGAAAATGGCTTTTGCATGCGACGTAAAGGAAAATTTTCTCCTACAACATTGTTAGCTATCCCAAGATGCACATGCATGCACAATATGGGCACATTATCACAAACTATGTCACGATTCTAGCTATAACACTGGTCGTTTGGCTTGAAAGGTATGAAACCTCGATCATGATAGGTCATTTCTATAAATGTTTTTTCGAGATGCAATCGATATACCAAGTTTGGTATTTTTCCTTGCAACTATTTCACCTAATGTGACACCACGCGAAGGATTTATATTGTTCGGGCCATTTTTGAATTTCTTATGACCGTTTTAAAATTTTCGTATTTCAAACTATGGTCAAAACGGCGAGCATGAAGACAGGGGATGAGACTTGCTAAACTTGCATTGGATCTCTAAAAAACATCATATTATGAATCTAAAAATAATTTTTTCAAAAATTCACGAGCATTAGATCATGTACCTGTAGTTCAAACCGAACCCACTTCCTACCGATTCGGCAGACATTTGTCTTTTTCACCAGGGATGGACAGAAATCTTTTTGAATCCCTGGCTGGGACATTGTTCATTTAAGGTGGTATAGTATTTTTGAAAAATAGGCTCGTAGCATTTTTATATTCACCGTTTGGTGTTGCTTCACAAAAATTCCCCGGTTTTGGCACTCGGAAAACAGAAAATGGCTTTTGCATGCGACGAAAAGGAAAACTTCCTCCAGTAACAGTGTTAGCTATCCCAAGATGCACATGCATGCACAATATGGGCACATTATCACAAACTATGCCACGATTCTAGCTATAACACTGGTCGTTTGGCTTGAAAGGCATGAAACCTCGAACATGACAGGTCATTTCTATGAAGGTTATTTCAAGATGCAATCAATATACCAAGTTTGGTATTTTTCTTTGCAACTATGTCACATAATATGACACCACGCGAAGGATTTACATTGTTCGGACCATTTTTGAATTTCTTATGCCCGTTTTCCAAATTTCCTGTTTCAAACTATGGTCAAAATGGTGGCCATGAAGATAGGGGATGAGGCTCGCTAAACTTGCATTGGATATCTGAACAAACATCATATCGTGAGTATAAAAATGATTTTTCAAAAAATCATGAGCATTAGATCATGTACGTGTAGTTCAAACCGGACCCACTTCTACCGATTCGACAGACATTTGTCTTTTTCACCAAGGATGGATGAAAAGATTTTCGAATCCCTAGTTGGGACATTTTTCATTTAAGGTTGTCTAGTATTTTTGAAAAATGGGTGGTAAAATTTTTGTATTCACCGTTTAGTGTTGCTTCACAAAACGCCCCGATTTTGGCACTCGAAAAACAGAAAATGGCTTTTGCATGTGACGAAAAGGAAAACTTCCTCCTACAACACTGTTCTCCATCCCAAGATGCACATGCATGTATAATATGGGCACATTATCACAAACTATATCACGATTCTTGCCATAACATTGGTCGTTTGGCTTGAAAGCCTTGAAACCTTGAACATGATAGGTCATTTCTGTAAAGGTTTTTTCGAGATGCAATCAATATACTAAGTTTGGTATATTTCCTTACAACCGTGTCACATAATATGACACTACGCGAAGGATTTACATTGTTCGGACTAGTTTTGAATTTCTTATGCCTGTTTCAAACTATGGTCAAAACGACGGGCATGAAGCTTCTTAGCTCAGGGCCGAGCCTCACTAAACTTGCATTGGATCTCCGATAAAACACAATTGTGAGTCTAAAAATGATTTTCTAAAAAAATTACGAGCATTATATCATGTACATGTAGTTCAAATCCAACCAACTTCCTACCGTTTCGGTAGGAATTTGTCTTTTTCACCACGGGTGGACGGAAAGGTTTGAGATCCCCCGGTTGGGATATTGTTTATGTAAGGTGGTCTAGTATTTTTGAAAAATGGGGTGGTAGCATTTTGAATTAGCACTTTGGTAGTCGCTTCACAAAATGTCCCGTTTTTAGCACTGAGAAAATGAAAAATGGCCTTTTGGTGCGAGGAAATGAAAAACTTCTTCCTGCAACATTGTTCGCTATCCCATGATGCACATGCATGCACAATATAGGTGGTAGGTTCTTCACAAAACAATAATTTTGAGCACTTAGAAAAAGAACCTATCCAACCCTCAATTCGTGGACACTTATCCAGCCAATCAGAATACATGAATGAGGCTACCCACGGATCACCCCACCGAAATGCATCTCAGCCGTCCACAATAGCCCGATCCAACCATCCAAAACTCACCCCTCATCCCATAGAAAATTTAGCGCGCGTTGCAAAATTGGTCTTGCCGCCTGAGGCTTTGGATTTTGGGTTGCGGGAGAGGGAGAGTGGGAGACCAAAATTTGGCTCGACAAATTAGTCTAGGTCAGGCCCATCAAACCCTACCCACCCCGTAGACACCTCCCTCGTCTCCTCTCGACCACCCGCGGGCACCGCCTCCACCGCGACAAACCTCCGGTGCCCCTCCTCTGCTCCGCACAACCTCCGACCCTTCCTACCTCGCGTGCTGCCCTATCCTCTCTGCCAGACTGCTCCTCTCTCTACGCTTGGCCTCCTCCAAGGGATCTCATAGCCCTGGACTTGGATGCTGCTAATCCGGCCGCCCCCAGTTCAACATCGACACGAGCCGCCCTGAGCTCCCCATCCATGCATGCTGACCTCCCCCAAATCCCCACGAGCCGCCCCGAGCCGCTTCCTTGTCTCCTCCAGATGCCATCGCCCCAAGATGCCTCGCCAGATCTCGTCGCGGTCCAGCATAATCGAGGCTGCCGGTGCTCTCGCCATCGACAATGATGTCGACCGCCGCCTGCATCACCATCGACATTGCAGACAGCGGTCGCGACTCAAGCAGGAGGCCTATCCCGGCCAGGAGATGGTGTCGCTTCGGATCTGGCGAGTTGGGGCTCCGTTACGTACACCTCGGCTACACTGATCCTTGGGGATGCAAGGGGCCCATACGCTAGTCGTCACCATGCTGGGGGAGCTACAGGACGTCACCGTGAGCTAGGAGCTAGCCATCGAGCATCACCAAAATCGCCTTGAGGTAGACCTGTGCCCCTTCCCATTCTTTTATCAGCGAGCATTTTTCCCCCTCGTGGAATTGAACAACCAGCACTAGGCAGAGAGAGATGCATGGATAGATGAAATTGATTCAGTAGTCCTTGTGTTGTCTTATCCACACATATTTTGTGCTCTGATTTACAATTGATTGTTCTATATAATCATAAATCAGTTACGACAATATTAGGCAAACTAAATTGTCAAGATGTGTCTGCAATTGAACACTTAATGCATATGGTTAATTGTCGTTGTTTATTCAGAATTTATATTCAGGATTATGTTCTCTCATCTTTGTATGAGACTGACACATAGCATGATTTATCAAGTTGTAGCCTCTAGCTGAATATTTACCCATGTGTTTTGTGGTACATGCACACGCGAATTATGATTATTCATATGCATTGAGAAACTAGTTATGCCTTTCTCTCAGCCACATATTGCACACATTTAACAAGATAGATGTGCAGCAAACCTTTTTTGTCCATATCCTGAATTATGATTTCTGCTAAGTATGAAAAGGATAGCTAATGTTCTTCTGAAACTTCCTAGGACTATGCTTGTTTATAGATGAGTTAAAATGTAATCTCCTAGCCAGTGTTATTTGTACTACTAATTTTCCTTGAGTTGAAACCATATTGGCATAACATTATATCGGTTTTCATACCCTCAAATCAGGATACGCTTCTCAGAAAAAGTGTGTAGCATAAGATAATGAAGCCACCCTTTATCATTACTGTCGCATCCCCCACCCTCACCGTCTCCATCACCGTGGTTTGGTTCAGATAAGTATTCGGTCTCTCCCACTCCCTTATAGTCCTTGTTAATTCACCCAAGTGAGTTGCTAGCTCGAAGTTATAGTTTGATCATCAATTGATGATGATTGGTAGCTCATGTTTTTGATATGATCTGATCTGACCTAGGATGGGAACATGACCGTGCACGTTTGTGTGTTTGATATAGTATTCCCTTCTTTTTCTAGTAGAAGGCAAGATATTATTATGCAGCATCTTTTCCTCTAGTAGCAGTAGTACCACTGGTTTATGTATAGATAGCAATATAGGTATAGGACATGTATAATAATTTTCATTTCTAAGATCAATTTGGTATCCCAAATCCTCAATTTCTTCTATATCATGATAGTAGTGCAGTCTATCTTCTATATCATGATAGAATGCCTTGCTACTAAAATAATCTTGTATATCATGATAGTACTGCTCTGTGTTGGCTCATTTACCTTGGTCTACACCAAAAAATATATGCATGGCCAATGCTTCTCTTTTTTCTAAATTGTTTGGACAATTACTTTCCTAAGTCTAAATGAAGATTTTATGCTGCTTTAACTTGCATTCTGATATAGTTTTGGTGTGTTTTGCGTCTATGCAGGGAAACTAACGGAGAAGCACCCCCAACAACAAGACGATCCTGTGGTAAGTGCCTTTGTTCCCCACGCTATCTATTTTCCACCTCTCTTAATACAGATCAGGAAGAATCCAAAGGACTTTGATTAGTCATCATGTCCTTGACCTGTTTGTTTTGGCTCTTTGTTGTGGCAGGACTCCAGGATCATCAGTGATGCCATACACTGGTGGTTGCCACTTTCCAAGGCTGACTTTGGCTCCTCTAGGACCTACCTGCAGTAGGCCGTATGCAAGGGCCATCCTTGCAAGGTCTTCTCTCTATAGATCTCTCCTGATAGAAAAGCTTTCGGTTGTTTGTATTATACTTATTATTTTGATAGCTAATGTACCTGCATGTTCTCCTTGTACTATATGAACATCATCTTCTTCAGGTGGGTGAAATTCAAGTCTGGTAGCACCATATTGATCTGATTGCTGCTGCTCCTCTTTGTTCAGGTATGGGGTTGCTGCTGCTGTGATTTCTAGGAAGTTTAATTTCTGGATTTAGGATGCTTCTGTACTGGGAAACCAAGAGCGTTGTTGCTGCAATATGTCCAAACTAGAGAACCATCTATACTATGTTGATTTTAATTGATGGTAGTGCCAAACTTAATATGCCTGGGTAGTGCCAGACTTATAGTGTGTTCATGCTGGATGTACCTAACTCGAGTTAGGAGTCCTAATAATTATAAAATTAGGAACCACTATTTGCATCTAGCTTTGTATCCTGATAATTATCAATATTGTTTACCTATGCACCATGCCCTCAATTTATGGTCCATCAAGTGATTGTGATGTCTAAGTATATACATGGTATTGCCTTTTGCTCTTGGACAGTGAATATTTAGGCTAAAATAACTTCACTTTACTTTGAAAATTTGGTTTGTACATGCTAATAGTAGAGTTTAATTCATTACATTTTAATTCATTACTGATGATTGTGTTCAAGAGCCAGGTCATAACTTGTATAATTTGTGCAGATGCTTGGTGAAAGCTTGTACCCACTTGTTGATCATCTGGAGCATGATCGTGCTGCTAAGGTTTTACTGGAATTCTTCTTGAGATGGACTAGACATGTTCTTCATCTTATCGAGTCGCATGATGCTCCGAAGGCCAAAGGTGACAAAAACTATGTAGCTCTTCTCTGTTGTGCCTAGCAGCAGGCCAATGCCCCAGCTCATCAGCTGGCTGCTCTCTCACTGACCGATCGCTTTGTACCTTCGTAGTTGGAGCGTGTCTTCTCTCCTTTCTATATGTGCTTGGTGGTTGAAATGCATCTTAATTGTGTTGATTATCAACAGATGAGACTTGTGTTTGGTTAAATGTTGCGATTGCAATTTGATTTCTTTGTGGATTATTTGTTTTGCTTGTCTGATGTACTAGTGAAATAGATCATATTTGGGCTCTAAACAGGCCTTGACCATATATATTCTGATTCTGAACAGTGTACAATTTCAGAATATAAAGGCTAAAAAAGGAAAATCAAATGGACTGTGAACAGGCTGAAGCCCAAAACTTACAAGGACTGAAAATGTCCAAACCCAATAATTAAACGGATTATAAAGGCCTAGGCCTAAAAGAAAAAAAGCATTGAAAAGGCTAAGGCCTAGTTAATAAAAGGCTGAAATTATTGGGATTGACCCATATAGACCTTCAAAATGGACCGGGCTGATTCCTTGCCACGTCGGATCGGCCACGTAGGATCTGACCTGGCGAGGCCAATTTGCCCGTGGCGATATTGGATCATCATAACGGTTATGACGATCCAATATCGTCATAGACAGTTATGATGATTTCACCAAAATCGTCGTTATAGTTCATTTGCGACGCCTAGCTTTCGATGATCTTAAAATTGTCATAGAATCGTCACAAACAGACTACTATGACGATTATGTGACGAAAATGGAGGGTCATATATAGCCAGATTCCTTGTAGTGCATGGATTAGGCTAGCGGCCTAGGCGTTTCTCTAACACACATATAAACTCCATGATCTTACAAGTTCCACTTTTATTTCACACCGCCGGGATCCATAAGCAAAAGAACATGATATCAACTAGGTAAAAGTACCAATGAAGTGTTGAAAGCGGTCCCCATGATACATGGTTCGGCTAACTTCAACTCATAAAGCGCAAGCATATACGCAACAAAGAAGGACCCAATGGTTCAAGTTTATTAAATGCAAGAAAGTAAAGTGTGCCATCAAGTTCATGAGAGCTTTAATCACTAAATTTCACATAACAAGTTTAATTTGGGAGGTAGATAAAACAAGAATTTACTTGGAATAGCAATAATGCTACTAGGTAGGTATGGTGGACACAAATGGCGAAGGTTTTGGTTTAAAGGAGGCGGATACACGAGAAGAATTTCCTCTCAGTACAGGTTTTTGGCTAGCAAGGCTGGGTAGCAAGTATAAGAGTTGAAGGAAACAAACAAACATACAAATGGTAAAGACAAACATGCAATCTTCCTTGGAAGAACAAAAGATCTTAACTAGAGAAAACTAGACTTATGAGCAAATCAAGAAAGAAAGATGATGAAATTATTTTCCTCTAGAGTACTTCTATCTTTTTATTTTCAACTCTCAAAAAGGGTGTTGCTACTGACCGATCCACGTTTTCCAAAACCAACTGAATTAACTCAATGATCCCAAAGTGCTACCAATACTAACAACAAGATCAATCATATAACCACGAATTGAAAACTATCATAAGCTATGCAAAAGAGTGAATGATAGAACTTCTCATTAGTACTCCATAATGGAAACTCGCACCAAGGGATAAAAATCTAACGAGAGAGGGGACACTTCCATAATGCAAACCATACTACAAAATAACTCCTATATTCATGATATGACTCTACTAACAAGGTAAAAAGATAGAAGATAGTGATATGATACCGTGGCACTCCCCCAAGCTTGGAACAAACCAAGGGGATGCCAAACCTGATGACGAATTACTCCTTAGGTGGTGGTGGTATCTTCTCATCTTCGTCCGTGTTCCAGGGTAAAGGCTTCCCATCAACAAAGGACATCGTGGTTTCCAACATCCTGAAACTTGCAGCAGCACTTATGCGTTTAAATCTAGCCTCATACTCACAGTTTTGATTTTGAACGTCATAGAACTCTGCTTGCAGTTCGTTGGTTGTTTGGCGGAGTGAAAATACTTCATCTTTGAGTTCAGAAGTCTCCTTTTGGTGCTCGGCGATGAGTTCGGAACAAATCTTGTGGATGATGTCTACTTCGCGCTCCGCCATCTTCCTGTACCTAAAGACTTCTTGCTCCAATGCTTCCATCCTGTCCTCCAGATTTCCTTCACCTTTAGGGCCTTGAAGCTCCTTAATCCGGACCTCCCCACCTTCGAGCAACAACTCCTTTGTATGAATCTTCAATTCTCTCATATATGGGTTGATGATATCTTCTAAGGGATCTCCCTTGGATGTTCCAGGGGAAGACATTGTGGCTCCAAATCTGAGATTACACCTGGCAGAAACAGATCGAAACAAAAACACAACGAAAACACGATATACGAACCTCGGAAGATCCGGGGGGTTATATATTACGAAGTTTCATATCAAAAGGAAGGTACTGGGAGAAATCGGGTCGGAGACGGAGTCCTGGGTGGCCTCACCATCTGGTGGCACGGCCAGGGGTGGGCCCGCGCCATGGGGTGGTGTGGGCCACCCTGGCTCCGGTTTCGTCCCTTTTTCGCTTCATAGCTTTCCTTATAGGCCGAAAACTGCAAAAATATAGTTAGATTGTATTTTCGCGGAACTTTTCTTACCAGAACTGTTACCTAGTTGGAAACGGACTCTACAGGTCTCTGAATTTGGTCCTCAATGAATTTCTCTAGAGTTATAACTTGAAAGGCATCAACATCTTCATTGTAAGAATCTCCAGCAATATAGTGTTTGAGTCGCTGTCCATTCACTACTTGTGTAGTATTATCTTTTAGAGAAGAAATTTTTATTGCTCCTGAACGGTATACTTCTTAAATGATGAAAGGTCCTTCCCATTTTGATAGTAGCGTACCTGCAAAAAATCTAAAACGAGACCTATACAATAGAACTTTCTCACCAACATGAAATTCTCTCTTAAGTATTCGCTTGTCATGCCATCTTTTAACTTTTTCTTTAAAGAGCCTAGCATTCTCATAGGCTTCACTCCTCCATTCATCTAAAGAGCTTAAGTCAAAAAGTCTTTTCTCGCCAGCTAGCTTACAATCTCTATTTATTTATTTCACTGCCCAGTAAGCTTTGTGTTCTAATTCTAAGGGTAAGTGGCAAGCTTTCCCATAAACCATTTTATAAGGAGACATTCCCATGGGATTCTTATAAGCAGTTCTATAAGCCCATAAAGCATCATTCAACTTCTTAGCCCAGTTTTTTCTAGACCTATTAACATTGTTTTGTAAGATAGATTTAATTTCTCTATTTGATAACTCTACTTGCCCGCTAGTTTGGGGGGTGATAAGCTGAAGCAATCCTATGATTAACATCATACTTAGCGAGGGTCTTCCTAAAACCGCCATCAATGAAATGAGAACCCCCATCAGTCATGAGATACCTAGGCACTCCAAACCTAGGAAAGATAACATCCTTAAGCATTTTTAGAGAGGTTTCTCCGTCAGCACTTTTCGTAGGAATGGCTTCTACCCACTTAGTAACATAATCAACGGCAACAAGAATATGAGTGTAACCCTTCGAAGGAGGGAAAGGACCCATAAAGTCGAATCCCCAACAATTAAAAGGTTCAATTACTAGAGAGTAATTCATAGGCATTTCATTACGTCTAAGAATATTACCAACACGTTGACATTCATCACAAGATAAAACAAATTTTCTTGCATCTTTAAAAAGGGTAGGCCAGTAGAAACCTGATTGTAATACCTTTTGTGCAGTTCTATCTCCTGCATGATGTCCTCCATAGGCGCTCTCATGACATTTATGCAATATCTCTTTTTGTTCATACTCTGGAACACATCTTCGCATAATACCATCAACCCCTTCTTTGTATAAGTGTGGGTCATCCCAAAAATAATGCCTCAAATCATAAAAGAACTTTCTTCTTTGCTGAGTTGTAAAAGTTGGAGGCAAATACTTGGAGACAATAAAGTTAGCATAATCAGCATACCAAGGGCTTCCTCGCGAGTTCACCCCTACTGCGGCTAATTGCTCATTTGGAAAACTATCATTAATAGGCATAGGATCAAAAGAGATGTTTTCCAAGCGAGATAAATTATCAGCCACAGGATTTTCAGCACCCTTTGTATCTACTATATGTAGATCAAACTCTTGTAAAAGCAGTACCCATCTAATAAGCCTAGGCTTAGCGTCCTTCTTTGTCATAAGATATTTAATAGCAGCATGATCAGTATGAATAGTTACTTTTGAGTCCACAATATAGGGCCTAAACTTATCACAAGCGAAGACAACAGCTAGAAATTCCTTTTCAGTAGTAGCATAATCCCTTTGAGCAGCATCTAGAGTCTTACTAGCATAATTGATAACGTTCAGCTTTTCATCAATACGTTGCCCAAGGACAGCACCTACAGCAAAATCACTAGCATCACACATTATTTCAAAGGGTAAACTCCCATTAGGTGGTTGAACAATAGGAGCTGTTGTTAAAGCCCTTTTAAGAGTTTCAAAAGCTTCCTTACAATCGTCATCAAAAACGAAGGGTACATCCTTTTGAAGAAGATTAGTAAGGGGTTTTGATATCCTAGAAAAGTCTTTAATAAACCTTCTATAGAAACCAGCATGACCAAGCATACTACGAATTCCTTTTATGTCTCTTGGGCATGGCATCTTCTCAATTGCCTCAACCTTAGCTCTATCAACTTTTATTCCTCTTTCAGAAACTTTATGCCGAAGAACAATCCCTTCGTTAACCATGAAGTGGCATTTCTCCCAATTAATAACAAGATTAGTTTCTTCACATCTCTGCAAAACTTTATCAAGGTTGTGCAGACAATTATCAAAAGAAGTTCCATAGACAGAAAAGTCATCCATGAACACTTCTACAATTTCCGCACAAAAGCCATGAAAGATAGCAGACATGCACCTTTGGAAAGTAACAGGAGGATTACATAAACCAAAAGGCATACGTCTATAAGCATAAGTTCCATAAGGGCAAGTAAAAGTAGTTCTTTCTTGATCTTGTTATTTAACAGCAACTTGAGAGAAACCAGAATAACCATCAAGAAAACAAAAATGGGTCTTTTTAGACAACCTTTCCAACATTTGATCAATAAAAGGAAGCGGGTAGTGATCTTTCTTAGTGGCTTTATTGACTTTCCTAAAATAGATGCACATCCTATAGCCTACTACTATTCTTTGAGGAATAAGCTCATCGTTATCATTAGGGACAACGGTAATACCTCTCTTTTTAGGAACACAATGAACAGGACTAACCCATTCACTATCAGCAATAGGGTAAATAATACCAGCATCAAGGAGTTTCAATACCTCATTCCTTACCACTTCCTTCATCTTAGGATTTAAACATCGTTGGTGCTCCACTACTGGCTTCGCATCTGGTTCTATGTTGATAGAATGCTGACATATAGTAGGTGAAATCCCTTTCGAATCATCCAGAGTATAGCCCATAGCTCCTCTGTGTTTCTTCAAAACTTCCAATAATCTTTCTTCTTCCTCCCCTGAAAGTTTAGCGCTAATAATAACATGATATATCTTTTTTATCATCAATAAAAGCATATTTAAGATCATCAGGGAGAGGTTTTAGATCGAAGACCGGGTCCTTTTTAGGTGGCAAAGTGGTACCCAAGTCTTCTACAGGCAAGTCATGTTTAAGCAACCTGGGTTGACGACGGAGGATCTCGTCAATCTCATTCCTTTCATCCATGAAGATCTCACTTTCGTGATCTTCCATAAATTGCTGCAAAGCATTGTTAGGAGCAAGAGAGATAGAAGCAAGTTGTTCAACTCTAACATCATCATTAGGGGTTTCCTCTTCGCAAGGTTCTTTAGTAAATTTCAAAAAATTAAACTCATAAGATTCCCCATCAAACTTAGTCAAGATTTTCTCCCTCTTGCAATCAATAATAGCACCACAAGTACTCAAGAAAGGTCTACCGAAAATGATAGGATAAGTTTTACTAGCAGCTGAACCAAGCACTAGAAAATCAGCAGGATACTTGATCTTACCACAAAGGACTTCCACGTCTCGCACAATGCCAATTGGAGAGATAGTCTCTCTATTAGCAAGGTGAATAACCACATCAATCTCCTCCAACTCGCCAGGACTTATTTCATGCATAATTTCTCTGTAAAGCTCATAAGGAATAGCACTAGAGCTTGCACCAATATCACATAAACCATAATAGCAATGATCACCAGTTCTAACAGAAAGCACAGGAACACTAGCCTTTTTAGATCTATTGGGATGTGAAATAATATTGGAAGCATCCTCACAAAAGACTATGTGCCCATCTTCTATGCTTTTAGTAACAAGGTCTTTCACAATTGCTACGACAGGTTCAATGTTTATTTGTTCATCAGGTTTTACAGTTTTCTTTCCACTTTTAGTGATTACATTAGTTATCATAGGATGATCCTTTACCTTATCTGGGAAGGGAATCTTCTCGATGTAAGGTTCAAGTAGGATATGATCAATAATGCAACACGCAGTGCTCCCAATAGGAACATGGTCAACAATATCTTTATAAGACGCGTGGTACTTATTCCATCCCTTTTTTGGAATTTCAATATACGAAGCAAAAGCTCCTAAGCAATTCGTAATAACTTGCAAATCAAGAACATAAGAATTATTAATATCTTGAAAGTCATCAGTTCCCATAAAAGATTCAATGCATTCATAATCATAATTTATACCTGACTTTCTACCTTTGTCGTTCTCCCAAGCTTCAGCATTGTATTGAATACGGTCCAGAAGGTCCCATTTAACTTCTTCTTCCATGCGAGTGAATGATCCAGCACAAGAAGCATCCAATAAATCCTTGTCATGTAGAGGGAGCCTTGCATAAAAGTTATTGATAATAATATTGTTGGGGAGCTCATGAATGGGACATTTGAGCATTAGTAACTTCAGTCTCCCCCAAGCTTGAGCAGTACTCTCTCCATCAAGAGGCCAAAAGTTGTATATTTGATTCCGATCTTTATGAATTTCACTAGGAGGATAAAACTTTGAGTAAAAGAGAGGCACTATTTCCTCCCATTCCAGAGCTTGACCATTCTTCAGCAACTTATACCATTCCTCAGCTCTTCCTTTCAGTGATAATGAGAATAACTTCTTCTTAACTTGATCTGTAGTAATACCTGCACACTTGAACAACCCGCATAATTCGTGTATAAAGAGCAAATGATCACCGAGATGGACAGTTCCATCCCCAACATAGTAGTTATCCATAACACGATCAATAATTCTTTTAGGTATTTTGAAAACATCTTTCTCATCAGGTGGTGGCTTATCTACTACCTTAGCAGTGGTAGTAGCATTACCAAATAAGAAACTCAGCAAATTATCCATACCAAAAATAAAGCAACTAGCAGAAGTAAACAATACTCACAGTAGAAGTTTCCTTTACCAGTTCCACTCTCCAATAGCGCTTCACTCCCCGGCAACGGCGCCAAAAAATAGTCTTGATGACCCACAAGTATAGGGGGTGTATCGCAGTATTTTTGATAAGTAAGAGTGTCGAACCCAACGAGGAGCAGAAGGTGCTGGCTAGTGGTATGGATCAGAAATTCTCTGCAAATACTTAGCAAACGGATTTTTAGGGGTTTTCGATAAAGCTAGTAAACAAAGTACGAGTAAATAAAAGACAGTAAGAATGAATGCAGCAAGTGGCCCATTCCTTTATGCAGCAAAGGACAAGCCGGTTGTATTTCTATAGATGACCAAACGTTCTCGAGGACACATGGGAAGACTGTCAAGTGCTTTCGCTTCATATAGTCGATTAATCTTCTCTAGCTTGCTAAGTGTTGTGTGGGTGAACCTGTGCTAATGTACCGTCCCATCCAAGACTTAATACATACGTGTGATTAAACCCCCTTGCAAACATCCGTAAGTACAAGAAAGTAATTAAGGTAGAAACCTAACCACAGCTTTAAACTCTAAGACGTCCCTTGTGCAATGGTTTCCTAACGGGGGTTCAGGTTTCTGTTACTCCGGCAACCCCTACGATTAGTAGCCAAATACACAATGCATTCCCCTAGGCCCATATAGGTGAAGTGTCATGTAGTCGACGTTCACATGACACCACTAGAAGAAGTACACCACAACTTAAATAACAATCTATTGAATCTTTCTCAACGCAACTCCACTACTAACAACAAGACTTCTCCCATGTCCTCAAGAACAAAACGAACTACTCACAAGACATCATATGGATCATGATCAGAGATGGAATAATGATGTATAACAATCTGAACATAAACAATAATTCAATGGTTCACTCAATAGCATCAACTACAAAGAGTAATCAACACCGGGAAAGTTTCCCCTATGAACTATAGCAAGATTCAACGCAATTGTTACAGAAATATGGAGATGGTGATGTGGGTGATGATGGTGCTGATGGTGGTGATGATGATGATGATCCCGATGAAGTCCAGCTTGATGGTGGTGTTGATGGCGACGATCTCCCCTCTCCGGGAAGGAATTCCCCTGGCAGAAATCTGTCTGCCGGAGAGATCTTTCTCTCTCGGTGTTTTCCGCCCCGCAGAGGCGGCGAAATCTTTCTGTGGCCACTCCCCGAGTCTTAGGGTTTTGGGAGGAAGATATACGCCAGAGGGGAGAGGCTGGAGTGGGCCAGGGTGGCCACACCACTCCCTGGCGCGGCCTAGGCCTGCCCGCGCCATGGGGTGGTGTGGGCCCCCTGTGGCCCACCTCCACTCCATCTTCTGGCATCTTGAGTCTTCTGGAAAAATAGAATTTTCCGTATATTTTCTCGGATTTTCTGATCTTCACGAATTTTTCCTCCAAACAGCACCTTTTCCATCAGAATCCTGACTGCAGCGGTCCATGCTCCAAAAGTCATCAACCATGCAAAAACAGATGAAATAACATAAGTATCACCTCTCAATACGAAATATATCAATGAATAATAGTGAATTAAGACATAGAATAGTGATGCAAAATGGACGTATCATCTTACAAGTTCCACTTTTATTTCACACCGCCGGGATCCATAAGCAAAAGAACATGATATCAATGGGGTACAATGTACAAGTGCAATGTTGAAAGCGTTCCCCATGATACATGGTTCTGCTAATTTCAACTTATAAAGCGCAAGCATATACGCAACAAAGATGGACACAATGGTTCAAGTTTATTAAATGCAAGAAAGTGAAGTGTGCCATCAAGTTCGTGAGAGCTTTAATCACTAATTTTCACATAACAAGTTTAATTCGGAAGGTAGATAAAAACATGAATATACTTGGAATAGCAATTGCTAATATGTAGGTATGGTGGACTCTTTGGAATAACTTGGTTTTAGGAGTTGGATGCATGAGTGGAACTCATACTTGGTTACGGAGGCAGCAAAAGACTGGGAGCAACCAACTAAGAGAGCAATGATGGCCATAATCATGCAAAGCGACAAAACATCATTGATTAAAGCATAAAGTGATACTACAAGTCGAAAAATAAAGGATCATAAAGGCTATGGTGACTTTGGATAGTCATAACATCGTGTAAGCATGCGCCAAGTCAACCCAAATAAAGCATCAAAGGAGAATACCACAATACTATGCTTTAATATGCTAAAACAACGCATGATTCTTCCAAGGCACATTAAGCAATCTCAATTGTTTATAACATGTCATGCTACAGCAAAGATCACTAAGCATAAAGTCAAAACAATATCAAGCATGACATGACAAAGCATAGGCCACAGTCAAAAACAAGCTCTCTTTACCACTTAAGCATGAACTTTTCCTACTATTTTCCAACACCAATCGACTTATTTGAAACAACTCACAAAGATAATAATCAATAAAGATCAGTGAGCTTGTCTCACAAATCCACAAAGAAGAACTAAAAAGTTCTAAGCTGAAAGCACAAGAAAACTAAGGCTAAACCCAGTGCTAGCAAAAGGGAACACTCACAAAAACAATAAGAATGAAAACTAGAGTGTTCTAAACAATGAAAGCAGAGTGTGTGTCTCTCCAAAAGAAGTGTTGGGATCCAACCAACTTATTCAAGATAACTAAGCAAACTAAAACCAAAAACAAAAATGAAGACGCTCCAAGAACAACACAACTGTGCATGAAACAATAAAAATTAAGTGTTTGGAAGAAACCTGAGATTTTTATTGATGAAGAAGGGGATGCCTTGGGCATCCCCAAGATTTAATGCTTCTACTTCTTGGATATTTCTTGGGGTGACACGTGTGGCATCCCAATCTTGAGCTTTAGTCCATTCTTCATCTCATTACATCGTTCTTTCCCTACAACTGAAAAATTCCTTCATACAAAACTTAACACAATCTTCATTAGCAACATTAGTGCACTCAAGATAATAAGTCTTTTGGTTCAGTTTCAACACAAGTAAAACTTCCATTAAAACACAAGATACTGTAGCACTTCCCTCAAAAAGCTCAATTCCCCAAAAAGAACCCAAAAAGGAATCAACAATAAGCAAATGCAAATAATGGCAGAAATCTGTCAAAACAGACCAACAGGTAGAAACCAAATTTTTTTGAAGACCTTATGTTGCTCAAATAGAAAAGTGTTGAACTAATGAAAGTTAGAGAACAACCTGGGTCAGAAGCACCAAAATTCACGCCTCAAAAATACGTATAGAGATTTTTCAAGAATTTTTATAGTGAAGCACAAAAATCTGTTTCGAAACAGCAACTTTCCCAAGCATTACTTCTCTCTCATTAGAGGTTACTCTTGGCACAAAAAGCAAATAAAAAGGATAAGGAGCGGTTATTACAGAGGTAATAACTTCCAAGACTCATCTAAAACTTTTGGGTTACCTCCAAATAAGTACTTTTCTTTAACGCCTTTAAGTTAGGCTTGATAGTTTGAGAAGATCCTCACATAAGAAATATGAATTGAAGTAAAAGAGAGCATAAAGAAGCAAATTCAAAACATTTAAGTCTAACCCACTTCCTATGCATAGGAATCTTGTAAAGAAACAAGTCATGAAAGCACAAAGCAACAAGCATAGTAAAGCAAACCAAGTGCAACTTCAAGACTTTCAACATAAAGAGGGGAAACTTAATATTATTGAGATGCATAAAACTGTTTCCCTCTCTCATAATAACTTTCAGTAGCATCATGAACAAAATTAACAATATAACTATCACATAAAATATTCTTATCATGAGCCACATGCATTTAATCATTATTACTCCCCACATAAGCAAAGTTATTCTTATTAATTGTGGTGGGAGCAAATTCAACAAAATAGTTATCATTATTATTCTCATCACCATAATCATCAAATATAGGAGGCATATTGTAATCATTAATTTTCTCCTCAATAGTAGGTGGACTGAAAATATCATATTCATCATTGTAATCATCATATATTGGTGGTTTGGTACCATCATAAGTAATAGAATAACTATCTTCCAAAGCTGGGGAACTAAAAAGATCATTTTCATAAAAACTAGATTCCCCAAGCTTAGACTTTTCCATAGCATTAGCAATAATGGTGTCCAAAGAATTCATACTAATAACATTGCTATTAGCATGCAAATAAAGTTCCATAGGTTTTTAAATTTTCTTTCAAACACTTCATGAGTCAAGATAAATACTATAAAGCACTCTAATTTTTTTAGTTTTCCATTAAGCCTAACTAGTGAAAACAAGAAACAAAAAGACAAAATTGCAGAATATAAAGGAAATAACTTCGAGCACTCACACCGGAGGATGTGAGTACCTTTTACCTTACCTCCCCGGCAATGGCGCCAGAAAATTGCTTGATGTCTACACACTTCTATACTTGTAGACAGTTGTTGGGCCTCCAAGTGCAGAGGTTTGTAGAACAGCAGCAAGTTTCCCTCAAGTGGATCTCCCAAGGTTTATCGAACTCAGGGAGGAAGTGGTCAAAGGTATTCCCTCTCAAGCAATCCTGTAATCAAGATATAAGAAGTCTCTTGTGTCCCTAACACACCCAATACACTTGTCAGGTGTATAGGTGCACTAGTTCGGCGAAGAGATAGTGAAATACAAGTGGTATAGATATAAGACAACGGTGCAGAAAATACTTGCTGGCGCGTGGTTGACATGGAAGAGACTAAAGGTAAACTGAAATAAAGATGGCAACAAGCAAACATGTAACAGATTTAGTTGCAAACGGTGTTTCAATGCTTAGAAACAAGGCCTAGGGATCATACTTTCACTAGTGAACACTCTCATATAAATATCATCTCTTTATGATACTACTCTAAACTACTCTCCTGTTGGACACTCTAATCCATTGTAGGGCTATAATAGTACACCTCAAAGTAAGCCTTTCCCATCTGGATAACCCCACACTGTCACCTTGAGTACTAGATGGTTCCAACAAACACCACAATTTCATAGAGACATCCAACTCCAAATATAACCCATAACAAGTATTTGTAATCTCTAGCCTAAGTGCCACCATGGTGTGCACGCTGTCACTTTCACACACATGGGGAGAGCAGAGATCTATTAAAGCACTTGAGTGGCAAGGTAGATCTACTTGATTACAAAGCTCATGATCACAATATGATCGCGCATAGAGAGAGATGAACACATAGCTACCGGTAGAACCCTTAGCCTCGAGGAAGAACTACTCCCTCATCATCATGGGAATCAGCAACAGCAATGGATATGGTGGTGGAGATCGATGGAGATGGCTACGGGGGCACTTCCCCATCCCGGTAGGGTGCCAGAACAGAGACTTTCTGTCCCCCGAATCTCCCCTTTGATGGTGGCGGTGCTACGGAACTTTTCGTGGCTAGAGGCTTGTTGATCTAGGGTTTTTGCACCGGGAGGCTTCTTATAGGCGAAGAGGCAAGGTCAGTGGGTGGACCAGGGGCCCACACCACCTGGTGGCGTGGCCAGGGCTAGCCCGCGCCACCACATGGTGTGGCCAGCCCCTAGCCCCTCTCCATCTCGTCTTCTGGCTCCGTGAGTCTTCCGGTAAAATATCGACTTTGGCTTTTGTCTGGTCCAATTCCAAGAATATTCATTTTCTGACTTTCCTGGAACCAAAAATAACAGAAAACAGGCAACTGGCACTATGGTATCTTGTTAATAGGTTAGTCCCAGAAAGTGTATAAAAAGTACTCCAAAGTGTGGACAAAACATAAGAAAGTAGATATAAAACAAGCATGGAACATCAAAAATTATAGATACGTTAGCAACGTATCAATATACACCTCACTTGGGTGTTATTTTCTAAGAAGATCCATATAAAACAACACATGCTCTATTTAATCTATGATGATTTGATCATGTGATGGTTTTATGTGTACTCACCACACTACTTGCTAGTTGGTGAGGTTGTGGTGTTGCTTGCTGGCTTGATCTTGTTAACTTGTTCTTGCTGGCTTGATCTGGCTTTGCACCTCCTGGTGCTGCTCCTATGATCTTGTACTTGGCCTTGCTATCCATCTGCTCCACCCCCTCCTTATGTTACCATCATGAGATTGAATGGCTAGCTTGTTGGGTTTCTAGGCTGGTGAATTTGTTTGGGAATTTGACAGATTCATAGTGTGCTTGGCTGTGTACCCTGAGAAGGTAATCTGATCTCTCTAGTGGTTGTGCTACGCCAGGTTGCTCTCTTTTGAATACTTGTATTGCTGCTGTTGTTTTGACAGCACATTCCATGCATTTAAGTGACTAAGTTGTCTAGCTCTGTGGTCTAGTTGTGTGGTCTGGTTATGGATCAGATCAAGTGAAATAATCTTCACCTGATACCCTTTTATTAGTTACTGCCCTAGTGAAACTTGCCCCTCTCTACTTGGCTTTTAGTGTGGCATTGGAGTTATTTACTTGACAGAACAGACACTACACCTTGGTGAACGCCCCTTTTTTAATGACTCTATGATGTAATATGAACAGTACACTTCACTATTCACCACTGAGAGTAAAACTAACTAACTAACCCTTTATTTTGTTTTTAGTTGTTTATCTTATTTGCAGGAACAAGATCTGGATACTCAAGATTTAGTAGAGGAATAGATAGGTAGTATAGAGTTTAATTGTAACCTTCTTTTTATTCTTTTTGTAAAGAATCTTGTAAAGATATTATTATAAGTTAATAAAGTTTTATTTCATTAGCTTCTATTCTATGTAATATTCTGTTTTTGGTGTATTTATCACCATTTGTAATATTATTATGGAATAAAGAAATAAGAATTCATTTCTTATTTAATTTTCCTTGTCTTAAATCCGTATTTTTGTTTAATATATCTATAACATAATCAAACAATGTTAATAAAGTATTTTGGAAAACAATTTAATATTACTAAATTCTAATTTTCAAATACTTTCAAATTGATTTAAATTTCAAACTTGAATTCAAACGAACTTCCCCAAAGACTCAATAATTTCTAAAGGTCATGTCAAAATTCATAGCTGTCACTATAAAGAGATATTCCTACCTCTAGTTAGTGAAAGAAACTCTGATCTCTTTAGGTTCTTGTTTGGCGAAAAAATTACCTGGATTTTCTATGCATGAATGCAATGCACACACATAATCTCGGCTTATTTCTAAGCTCTAATGCTAGGATGTTACAATATCCATCCGGAATTTGAAGATGCAGTGCTTATAAATCTCTCTACTTCGAGAGCATGAAATGAGCTAAACTAGAACACTTGGATATATGGGCCGCCGCCAAATCTTGATAAATCGTGTCAAAAAATGGGGATGAACTCAAGCTCGGTAAGGAGTGTGGCCAAATCTGCATTATATAATTAAGTAGATCAAAAAACATTACACAACATCATAAATAGAGAAGTTACCAAATTAATACAAGTTCATCACATTAAAACCAAAGTAAAGTAGTGACCAAATGTTATTATTGCAAAAATTACTCCCAAACTAAACCCCACAAATCACTCTACTTCTAGAGCATGAAATGAGCTAAAGCTAACCTTTTATAACCCTTGGATATATGGGGCACCGCCAAATCTTGTGAAAAAAGGGCATGAACTCGAGCTGGGAAGAAATAGAGAGGTGAAGCAGCTTGAAAATGGAGTGTGGCTTGGGGGCAGGGAGGAAGATGATGATATATGAATCACATTAGTACCGGTTGGAGACACCCACCGAGACTAAAGGTCCATTTTTACTCCCAGTTGGAGAAACCAATCGGGACTAAAGGATCTGGCATCGGCTGCAGCCTGTCGGAACCCTTTAGTCTCTGTTAGAGTCTCCAACCGGGATTAAAGGTCCCGTTTGAACTGGGACAAGAGGTCGTCGGGCCCTGCGATGGTTTCTAGCCATTGGGACTAGAGCATTAGTCCCGGTCCCAAACACAACCGGGACTAATGCTCCGGACGAAAGCCATGTTTTCTACCAATGAGTCCAACATGTGTCAACGATTGATCTGCATTTGCATCCAACAATGGATGTGCTCCTTGAGAATGAGTGTGAGAAGAACAACTAAGAAGCCATCATGGTTGACATTGTGAGAGGGAGAGAGAACACACAAGAACACCACAACTAAGTGATAAGAGTGGAACAAGAAGAAGAGGTGATTTCTGTCCAAATTTTGTAAGTTCTGATCGGTATGTATTCAAGCTGGTGTTTGGAGGCTCGAATATGCTTGGATTGGCACCAAACTTGGTGAACTTGTTCCATACTCTGATTAATTCGATCTGGTTAGATGACTTGAGATATGGGTCAGTGTAGCATCTGATTTCGAAGCGCTTTAGTCAGTTCACACTGCTGCAATTTCAACACATAGTAGCATTTTCGGTAGGAGAAGAGTTTGTGTAGGAAAACGGTTCCCGACTGAGCTGAAATTTCATGGATATGTTGGGAACACATATGTATGTATGTGTATAAATTTTTGGTGCTGATTGGATCTATGGTTTAAGATAAGTTTGTTGATTACCAAAGAGGACATCAACTATGATATCTCTGCTTTACTATAATCTTGCCTCTTGTTGTTGTTGTTGTTGTTGTTGTTGTTGTTGTTGTTGTTGTTGTTATTGTTGTTGGTGGTGGTGGTGGTGGTGGTGGTGTTGCTATTGTTATTGTTGCTAGTGTTGATGTTGTTGGTGTTTTTTTGTTTTTGTTGTTGTTTGTTGTTGTTGTTGCTGCTAGTGGTGTTGTTGTTATTGCTGTTTTTATTGTTGCTGTTATTGTTGTTGTTGTTGTTGCTGCTACTGCTGCTGTTGTTGTTGGTGTAGTTGTTTTTTTTGTTTTTGTTGTTGTTGCTGCTGCTGCTATTGTTGTTGTTGCTGCTAATGTTGGTGTTGTTGCTATTGTTGTTGTTGTTGTTGTTATTGGTGGTGGTGGTGGTGGTGTTATTGTTGTTGTTGATGTTGTTGTTGTTGTTGTTGTTGCTACTACTGTTGTTGTTGTTGTAGTAGTAGTAGTTGTTGTTGTTATTGTTGTTGTTGCTGCTACTGTTGTTGTTGTTGTTACTGCTGCAGTTGCTGCTGTTATTGTTGTTGTTGTTGTTGTTATTGTTGATGTTGTTGTTGCTGCTGATGTTGTTGTCGTTGTTGTCATCGTTGTTGTTGTTGTTGTCGTTGTCGTTGTTGTCGCTATCGCTATCGATGTCGTCGTTGTTGTTGTTTTTGTTGTTGCTCCTTGTAGAATTAAAGATAACTATGTTAAATATGCTTTATGTGATTTAGGTGCTGGTGTAAGTGTCATGCCTATATCTTTATACTAGACTTCTCTCTGCGTCCCTCGGGTCGTGGCCGATATGTAGAACACTTTATGATATGATCATGATACATCTATGTGCAAGAGAAAAAGATCTAGTCTCAGAACTCTAAGTAATAGCGCGTTGTTCTCAAAGCGTGAGTCTCGTTGCAGGTGGAAATCATTCTTGCACCGCTAAATCCTGTAAGAGTCTTCATAAACACGTAGTGTACGGGTTAGTCGGTGCCAAATCTATGCATCTCAATGTTTTGTACATGCGTCGTTATTAACCGTGGACGATTCTTTATATCTTTTTTTACCAGAGGCACGACAACCAAGGACAACGTGTTTTCTCTTTGGTGCATTCTAAGGTTGTTAGCCATGCATTCTTAGGTACATGATGTGTGTGCGCGATGGAGATAAGTTTTCACATCCGAAAATTGTACGCGCTTATGTGGTTCTAGTCGTACCACATGCACGGTTGTAACACAAAACTGCAAGACGAGAAATTTAAACGGCAAGATAGAAACACCGTAGAAACGTAAGAATCCATAAAAACTGTATACGTACAGTAAAGTATTACACAACTTAGTTACATGCTATATGTATACATATTATAGTGCATGTTCCTATGTTAAACATACATAGAACACGTATACATGGTTTTTGTAAGACAAAACTTCGAGACGAGAAATCTAAATGGCAAAACAGAACCGCCGTACAAACATAAAACTCAGAAAACACAACATATGTAGGTAAAGTAGTACACAAGCTATTTACATTTCATGTGTGTATACATATTACAAGAGACGTTCATGTGATAAACGTACATAAAACATGTACACATAGCCTGTTTATATAAATTACTGTATATATTCGTGTTCTAAATTTATATTTTGTACTGCAAATAGCAGAATTTACGCGAGAAAAAAATAAAGAGTAAAATGTTAACTACTTGAACAGGCTTCGTGTGCCATGGATGCGACAACCGCCTTTTTTAAGCTGCCATCAACTACAACCTCAGCAACGCACAATCGTCATTCATATTGGAGACATCGTTGTGTTCTGTAACCAGTTACCATGCTCGGCACAGTCGTCATTCGTCTTGAACACTTCATTGGATCGACGGCAACATCGGTGTGTGTAGCATCCCAATTGTCTAACAATTATAATGCTACTTGGTCTAGTAAGATAATGGCTACTTCCTATATATAATTGTTGCATCATAATTATATCATGCTCATGTCATCATGCCACCTTGCATTTGAGCATCATATAAAACCCTTTTCCTTTGGTTCTTCTCTCATATGCATTATTAATTGTATTTGTCTCTTGATATTGTATTTGGTTATTGATATATTGTTTAATGCCCAAGTTGAGTTGGGAGCATTTCTTTTATTTCAATTCCACCACCTTTTTTTATCACCACTTTATAATTCCACCATCCCATTATCCATGAGCTTGAATTCTTTTTCTTTTGATGTTTATTCTAGCTCATGTGGGTGGGTTGGATCTAATCCTATAAATTCTTTTGCTTGGCTTTTATTCCACTTCTTGGAAATGCATAAGATTAATGCCATATTATTATTATTGTTCCCACCAAATGAAACATGGCATTTAATATTTTTGCATGGGCCATGCAACCACCATCACCACCTTGGTCCCATTGGCTTTTCCTTTGTTTGAGTGGTCCCTTCTTTATGGGATCATCTCCATCTCCTACCACCATCCCCATCATTTCTTCAACACCACTATTTTTCTTCATGCATGCTTATAGGAGGGACTATCCATTTTTTTTCTTTCTTTTCTCCTTACACTTGCCCAAGTCATGATCATGCCTCTTTCAATCCCTACACTTCCACACCCTTCTTTTTGACTTGATCTTTGAGCTTGAGTTAAAAACCTAAAAACTCTAAATCAAACACTAACACCACCCTCTCTCCCCAAACCCTAATTCTCTTAACTAAGCCCTAACCCCTACCACACCTCTCTCATCTCTCCTCTCTCTACCATGCTGGTCCCACCTAGCCTCCTCACCCCCCTCTCTCCCAAAACCCTAACCCGAGCCCTACCTAGCTAACCCGAGCCACCCTCTCTAGTATGCCCTAGCTAAACCCGGGCTACCTCTCTCTCTTTGAGCATGTCCCACCAGCTCCATCGCATGCCCCTCCCCTGGTCCCCTCTCTTTCTCTCTTAGCAAAACAACAAGAGAGAGAGGAGAAGAAGTCACCCGAGGCCTTCCCTCTACCTTGCCAAAAGCGACCATCCTCCCATGTGCTCTCCCCTCCCATCCTCATCTTTTCCACCGACCCCAGATCAAGATCCACCTCGCCAGGCTCCCTCTCCCTCCTCCTCCTTCGGCCAACCAACCAAGGCAAGGCCACGCCCGAAAAACCCTAACCTAGCTCGGTCTACCACCTCCCTCGTCGGCCCGGTGAGTTGCAGCACGCCCGGGCATACCAGGATCTCCCTCTGCCTCCTCTACCTCACCCTGCACCGGCCACGCCTCGCCGGAGTCCTCTGTAGCTCCCCGGACACGCCGCAGCCACCTGGATCAGAAGCTCGCAGAACCCCTGCCTCTACTCCGACCCGATCCACCCCTCGTGCCAGCGACGTCACGGGCGACCCCCTGGTGAGCCTCTCAATCTCCTAGACAAGTCTGTCCTCCTCCTAGCGGCCTAGACTCGTCGGAAGTTCCGTCGAGCGGGCTCCGTGCGCCGCCGCGGCACTGTTCATCGCGTCTGCAACAGCAACCGCAACATCCGCCCGCCTATGTTCCTCACCCTGCCCCGCGTGCTGTAGATCGCCTTCGTGCGAGTTCGCTGAACGAAAGATGTAGCCCGTTGTCTCCTCTACGATTTTCATTTTTGGGGCGACGCATTTTGTCCAGCAGATGCGACGCCACCGTCGTCGGAAGACGGCCAGATCCGCCGCCGTTAGAGCCTAGCCCGTCAGCGCGCAGCAGCAGCCGATGTCCTTTTTGCACTTGGCCCCCTGCCCTTTTTCCCGCCTAAACCCGCAGTCCCGGGAGCCCCACCTGTCAGCCCTGGTGCATTCTTGCAAGAAAACCCCCGCGGTCTGGAGATTCTCCGCCCGCGCTGCCCTGGATCGCCCACGTGTCAGCCGCCCGCTGGCCGCGCGCGTGCTGTGGCCCCGTCGCCCGGAGGCCCACCTGTCACTCTCTGTGGCTAGACACCCCCACGGTGAGAAAAGCCGGGCGGACCCTCTGCGCCCCACCTGCTGCTGAGTCAGCGCATGGCCCACTCGTCAGTGTCTGCGTCTGGCTCTGCCTGGGTGTAAAAAAAGTCTGGCCACTTATCTGTTTTAAACAAAACAAATTCAAAATTGATTTAAATTCAAATTCAAATCAGAATTAAATAATTTTTTAAAATACAAATCCAAATAATACATATAATATATGTTTTGGAATCAGAAAAATGTGAGGAATTCAAATATGCCATTCAAAATAATGTTTGAACACTTTAAAATTTCGAGATGATTAAAATAACAATAAAATACCCTTTTCCTTAATTAATTAATAACTTTAATTCTATAACTCCAAATTTGGCAAATAATATGTCTAAATCGATCAGCGCGACGAACCCGTTCTATCTATGCAGTTCTTGTTCTGAATTAAAGCATGCATCATGTCATTCTTACAAATCTGAACTGTTTATGACAATAAAATTGGACCAAATAAATAATAAAATGCTTTATTCCTTGTATCCACACCTCACCTTTGCCATGCTACTTTAATGCCATGTAAATTGTGCATCATTCATCATGGCATGCTTGTTTGCTTGTCGCACTTTAATTCATATGCTTGTGCACTTTATTTATGTTGGCCCTTGTTTGTTTGGTTCTTCTTCAAATAGACGCCCAGCAGGAGAATTACCAGGAATCACAGGAGTACTACCCAGATCCATCTCTCGCTTCAACTGAGCTGCCAGGCAAGCACTACCACATGCTTGCATACATTTAGTACCTATTGCCTCTATCTTATTCTTGCATCATTGAGTTGCGATTGCATTAAATTGAATCCCAAGTACTGCATAGCCTTTACTTTTAAACCCCACCGAAGCTTGTTCCTCCATCCCATGAGCCATTACTACAGGAGTTGTTTGAGCCATGCGAGTCGTAGAAAAGTATGTGTAGGGTATGTGAGTGTCTGATGGATAACGAGGTACCTAAACAACTTAACCTGAGTAGTAATGGGATAACTAATGAAAGAGGCACCGATGAGCAATATCTGCTATTTGGTTTTTCATGCTCACTTGTGTCCCATAGGACCCCGAGTACTTGATTCCTGTCCCTTGACTATTCGCACTATCCACATCCGAGAGGCCTTATGGACCCCCCTGAGCCAGAGCTTGATTCACTCTTATTTCTTGGGGCCACAAAGTAGTTTGGGGCTTTATTACTATCCTATACTTATGCCATGTTACTACTTTAATAAGATTGTGCGTGGAGAACCTGTACTGTTTTGGATCGTGGAATGTTTTCGCGGTATCGACAAGCCCAGTCACATTTTCGGGTTCCCAGTCCTTTACAGCCATTGACACAAACCTTGGGTCCGTCTCGGAGCCGGCCAACTTCGTTGCGGGTAGCTTAATGGGGTGGCCCTCTGAAATATTTGAATCCTGTGATTGCTTTGTCGTGAATGCCTCGTTGGGTTTTGATTTGGTTTTTCCGAGGTTGATCGAGTGTGTGTTGCTATTCGTGCACCCCTACAGGGTAAATCTTTCTGAAAGCCGTGTCCGCGGTTATGGACGACTTGGAGCACAGTTTCTCGATCATAGACAAGTATAACTAAAGTACCGCTTTTAATTTGACTAAGTACTTGACTAGTAAATAGTGCAATACTCATGGAATGGTTAATAAAACTGCCAACGGATGATGGGGGTTGTTCGTCCGCTTCCTCGTTGGTAAGCGAGGAGGAGGATGGATCTGTTAATTATACTATTATAACTGTTGTTCTTAATTCACGGACTTCCGTCTATCATTGGTTAGGCGGATGGTTAGCGAGTATCTGTAGAATTGTTAGGTATTATCTTTTGCTGTAATTGCGTCACCCCAGGTTGTGTCCCCTTTAGCGGCATAAAGACTTGCTGAGTACCCCTAGGGTCTCACACGATAAATTGTTTGATTCAGATGAACAGGTGTACCCGCAAGATGGATACTGGGTGGAAGAGACAGATGATGTTGGAAACGATCATTCGGTGTAGAGATTCCGGGAACGGGGATCCGTGAGATCTGTGGGCGGGATGTGTTTATTTATGTGGCATCTTATGCCGATTTGCTTCTTATCCGTACTCGGATCTTGTTTTCTGTTCCGCCTGATACTCTGATGTGTGATGTATGAGGAGCTATCCTAAATTATTATCTCTATCTAGGACATTTGAATCTTGCCGTATGGCGTTGCAATATTTCTATTTCTTTTAGATGGAATGGCTCTGAGGACTGTTGTATGTGGCTTGCATACATACTCATTTGTGTATGTAGTTGATCCCTTCGCCTGCCGATTACGCCGCTCGTTCTTGTCCCGATGTCTGAAAGTGGTTAGGACGGCCGAAAGGTCTACCGTGAGTGGCCCTGGGCTCCACCGTACTATTTTAACCACTTTCGTTCATCCAGGCATGTAACTAAGAGCGTAATTCACCGAGGTAGTTACAGTGTGTTCTGTAAATGGTGACAATTTTGGTTGTCATTCGCACCACCAAATAGCTATCGCGTTTGATCATGTTTGCTTGTTATTTATGTTTGAGAGAGTGGTATGTAGTTATCGCTGTCGATCATATTTGCTCATCATTGATAATTACGAGTGTCCATTTCATTTTTTCACCTTTACATGTTTTACTCCTTAGGTGTAGAAACGAGAAAGCAGAAAAATCATACGAAAATAGCAAGTCAAATAAAAGTGAGAAAACATCGAGTTATAAAAAAAGAAATAACACTAAAAAGTCAAAGAAGAAAAAAAGACGAATAAACAAAAGAGCATAGAAAAATACACAGAGGTGTGCTTGTATAGACCCCTCCGGCTAAAAGATTAGCTAAGGTACCCTGCAGAAGCCTATATTTAAGCCCCCATAGACCCTGTCGTCGTATAATATTTTTGTACTTTCAAGAACCGCTGCGCTCGTACTTTAGATTAATTCAGTTCTATATTTATTATACTTCGGGATTAAAGTGTACTTTATACTTTGGGTTACTACAAACTTGTACTTCCACGTGTTTTGACAATGAGTATGCTTGTACTTTTCTATACTTTGGCTCTTAGTATAGTATTATTTTCATGTACTTGGCTTGAGTACGTTTATACTTTTGTGTACTTCGACTGTGAGTACACTTGTACTTATGTGTACTTTGGCTGTTAGTACAGTTGTGTTGTTACGCATACTTCGACTTTTAGGATATTTATACTTTCGCGTACTTTGGCTCTGAGTAGAGTTGTACTTTTCGTGTATTTTGATTTTAAGTACAGTTGTATTTTCTCTATATTTTGTCTGTAAGCACCTTCGTGTACTTTGGATCTCCATATACTTGTACTTCCGTGCACTTTGTCTCATAGTACAGTTGTTGTTCCACATACTTCGTCTCTTAGTACATTTGTACTTTCGAGTACTTCGATTATGAGTGGAGTTGTACTTTTGTATATTTCGACTTTGAGTATAGTTGTATTTCTGATGTACTTTGTGTGTTCGCGTATTTTAGATCTCCACATACTTGTACTTTCATGTACTTTGACTGTTAGTACACTTGTTGTTCCGCGCTTCGACTCTTAGTACGTTTTTACTTTCGTGTTTTTGGCTCTGAGTAGATTTATACTTTTGTGTATTTGACTTTGAGTACAGTTGTATTTCTGATGTACTTTGACTGTGAGCATAATTAACTTTTGCATACTTTGGATCTGCATATAATTATGCTTCAGTGTACTTTGGCTCTTAGTACACATGTACTTCCATATTTTGATGCACTATAGGCGCCTTGATTCGAGCGAAGCTGAGCCATAGAATACGCTACGACAAATTGGGAAACGACAAATAGACGGTAAGACCAATGAAACATCTTCAAGATGTTTATAAAAATTTGAGACGTCTTGATTCGAGGCGAAGTCGAGCCATAGAGTGCACAGGAAAAAAAGAAAAAACAAACACACGCTCGCGGCAGATCGAAACTGGTTTGCTAGGAGCATGGCACGTGTCGAACTCACGCGCACGGGACGGGAAGAGACTCCCTTTTTCTGACGATACTGTTTTATTTATGTTACATATGATCGATTTAAGTTATCCACTAAGTTCATTACAAGCTAATGGGGTTGTGGATCTCCCGACAGTTAAAAGCTAAACCGTTTATTTTTTTTCAAAATGGGAAATGGAGCCTCGGTCTCTGCATCAAGCAATGCACACAATATTTATTCATTATTAGAACCACATTGTTTGGCAAAGGTCATTACAAGATCATACAAATCGGAACCGCTAAAGCAAAACACTGAGAAAAATGATAACCATATCGCTAGCTCTCCAATGAGATCTAGCAAACACTTAGCTTCCTCTTTTGACCTTACCCATGGTCACTCTCGCTGTTGCCACTCGCCAAGAGAAGCTGGAGTGCCTGGGCGCGGCGGCTCGAATTCAAGCAAAAGAAGCCCTAGAACCGCACAGCCTATCCATGGAACGGCGCCCACACACATGTTTTCGATGTCGCCGCTTCACCATCTTCCGCAAAACCATCTTTAGCATGTAGATCGATGCGCAGACTCTCGCCACAGCAGCCACCGACACCACCACGGTGCCAAGTAACACCACCTCCCTGCACCCTAGCCGCTCGACCTATCCTGCCTCATCCATCCAGCGTTGCTCCACAAGTGATGCTTCCAAGAGAGAACACGGCACCTCAGCGCTGCCATCGCCCGATCCGGAAGCTAGATCCTAGGGTTTCCCCCGAAGCAGCACGAATGGGTCGACAATAGTCGCACGGCGACGCCTTCATCAAGGTAACCACGTAACACGCCGTCATCGCCCGCCAAGACCGAAGTCAGCTCTATTTTCACCGGCGACTATGACTCACTGTCTCGCCACCGAGACTAGACGACAAACCGAGATCCGGCCCTCTAGCCGCAATCCACGGCCGGTCACTTCCGACAAAGGAAATGACCATCACCGCCAAACCCAGAGTCGCCGCCCCGGGCTTCCTCGTGATGCAGAGCCGAAGCCAGGTCCTCCTCCACAGTGTCGTCGTCGGTCCAACGAAGATGATGAAATCTAGCCAGATCCCAGTGGGTCCGCCAGCTCCGTGGCCTCCATCCCTCATAGGACAGCCACAACCAGGGGTAGGGGTCTGCCGCCGTTCGTCCGCCCCCACGGCTGAGGAGGTTCAAGACGAGCCGCCACACGCCATTGAACCCCCGACAAGGACGCCACCGCCGCCGGCCGCCCAGGCTTTGCCCTGACGTTATCGTCGGCGGCGGCATAGGGGATGGGGAGGCGAGGGAGGGGGCGAGCGCGGGGGGAGGCGGCCCGCACGGGGACGGGAGAGGGCAAAAAAAAAGTTTAATAAGAAAAAAAATACTGGATCGATTAGAAAAACATGTGCTTCATAGACCATTTTAAATAAACAAAACTGATAGACATATGCTCACGGTGTAACTAATCACGCTTATAAATTTAGAAGCTTTTTTTCCTGGTATATTTGCTGGAATTAGGATCTGTCGTCGATTGACTCGAGTAAGTAAAAAACAACATCCGTTAACCCGTTCTAGGGGCACCGGACGTTCCTGCCGGGCCCGCCATAGTAAAAGTAGCTGCCCCACTGGCCGCCCAGGCCGCCGGCGATGTCGTAGCACCCTGGGTGGTCGGCGAGGAGCCGGAGCCCCGCCGCCGGTATAAGGTTGTTATCCCAGTCCACGACCTGCAGGTTGCGGAAGTAGGCCGCGCGGCCGTACCCTTCCCCGGGGAACCGCCCGCTGCCCATCTGCGTGGGCGTGTGCGACCCCGACGGCCGCGTGTTCACCGCCTCGCCGCCGAACTGCACCATGTCCGCGCCGCCGCGGCCGCGGGAGCCCAGGTGGGTGAAGAGGGACGAGGGCCAGTACCCCACCAGCGCGCCCGAGGGGCCCAGCTGCAGCCACCAGTGGCCCTGCTTCGGGTCCTTCCAGATGAGGAGGGTGATGTCGTACTGGTGGCCGCCGTAGGCGGAAACCGGCGAGATGGCGGCGCCGATCGCCACGCGGGAATTGGTCTGCACGAAGCCCGCGCAGTGCAGGTTGTAGCAGCCCGTCTCCTGGTACGCGTCGTTCTGCAGTCACATTTCTCAACAGAATTAACTCTGTTTTTTTACTGAATTTTTATGGATGAACACTCAAAGGCAAAGAACTTCTTAAATTTCTTCTAGTTATGTGAACTTACGGTCCAGTAGGTGAAGAATCTTGGGCTGTTGTCCCCGTATAGCTCAGGGCTTACCTGAAGATAAATGGCAGACAGAGATCAACGATTCATAGTTTAAATTATTCTGCTACTACAAGAAACGATAAGATAGAGTTTATGGGCAATGCAATAATTTTCAGAAAAGCATAGATGTGTGGTTGTACCTGCCATCCGGCTTCGATGGTGTTGAGGTCGTTGCCGAAGGAGCCGGAGATGACCCAGATCTGGGACAGGCTGAACTCCGCCGGCGACGACACCTGCGCCGGCCACACGTTCAGGCTAGCCTTCGCGCCGTAGAACTGACCGCCGGTCACATACCCTACAGCATGCTGCATATACAAGGACAGCAAAGACAACAAATTAGCCGTGACCATTTATCCAGTACACCAGCGCACTGACGTTGTCTGCCGTATCCTTTTGTCGGAATGACTGACTAGACAACAAAGAATGGCTGTAGAATTTAGAGATTGAAATCTTTTGCTATCTAAGCAGACTGTAGGCAGGCATCCATTGTGCGCCGTAACAAGAGGTGTGATACCAATTACCAAACAGAGCATGTGATTGTTCTGGGCGGTGAGCCGGTGACTGACTGACCTCATGGCCGTTGCTGGTGGAGTCCCGCCGCACGGCGGCGCTCTGGGGCTTCATTCCGAACCTTGCAGCGGAGCTGGCCCTGAGCAGATCACCCTCCGTGGTCCTTCTCACCGGAATCGTCCCCTCCGGACACCACTCGCCGGAGCTCCTCCACGTCTGCGGCAAGGCCTCGTCGTCGCCCCCCTCCGGCTCGGCATTGCCAGCCCATGGCCTCGCCCCGGGTTCTTCCTGAAGGAGTACACCAATTGTTACTGATCACACACAAGAACACGGCGCACTCGTCTGACACTCCAGCCAGTGAGTCAGAACTCATAACACTAGGAACGTACCGCAGGTTTCTGCCCTCTCAGCTTGGGATGCTCGAACGCGGGCTGCAGGTGCGAAGGCACGCAGTCTATGACGTCGCCGTCGGGGCTCTGCAAAAAATAATCAACCAGATCAGATCAGTCACGAAAGAGCAGTAGCAGCAGCATGAGACAAGTTACTCGACGCGAGAAAATGAGCAGAATGTGTTCACCTGGATCGTCTTGACGGAGGCTTCCCTGACCCTGGCAAGCTGGGCCTTGATCCGCTGGAACCTGAGCTGCTCCTCCCCGGAGCGGAGCAGCACCTGCGCCGTGGTGCTGCCATTGCCAGCTCCGCCAGTCGCGGAGGCCGAGGAGGAGACGACGAGGAGGAAGAGGAAGGAAACAAAAGAAGGAACGCCTGGGCCGGGTTTCCTCTTGCTTCTGGCGCAGCAGCAGAAGCAACCGCAAGAAGCCATCGACACCAGCCGCCTGAGTTCCCTAGCGGCCTAGGATTAGAAGAAGGAGACGAAGCTTTAACGCTCTTCTGATTCTGAGGCGTCGTCAGTATGTGCGCACACTGGCGTGGTTGTCTTCTTCCTGCTCTCCTGCTTCCTATAAATACACCGACTGATAGATCGATGGATACCTGGGAGCATGGCACTAACGGGCTACCCAGTGACAGAATTATCAAGATGGCATTTGGGATTCGGCAGTCTGGTGTGGTGGCTGGATGGCTAATCGGCTCACCAACCTGCAGCCTTATTTTTCCGTACCAAAGGACCAGCATAATTGTCTCGAAATGAGAGCGCCCCGCCTAGCCACGCTTCCATCATTTTCCTCTCGAGCTATATGGCTATGCTGTCCCCTCTCCTAATCCACAATGCTGCCTTTGGTCTTTCTTTTAAGATCTTAGTGGAGGCCAGTCGTCACGCCTCCTTTCTTTCTGTAGCTGATGTGCTTTTTTCTCGGGGATGCGAGGGTGGTGCTCCCCATGTGAGAATTAGGCAAAAACTGTACTAGGTCACTAGCATCCTTCAGCATTTGGAGCTCATGCAGATAGAGAGAACAAGACATACGGAGTATATTCAATATAAAATCCATCGATCTATAATATTACTAGCCTGTAAAAACAGTGAGCATGTAAACCATCCAAAGGGACCCTGGTGTACGTTATGTAAAACAACAACCATTTGTACCCATGACCATAATGGAGGGCTAATAACACACATAATGCATGGACTTGAATCGCTTGATCATTGGACTTGAGCTGCAAGGAAAAAGACACCATGCATGGAAAGTGAGGTAGTAGGACCATCTGCAAGCACGGTCATTCTGCAGCCCTGCACCACCACTAGGGCTTGCCATTTGCGCAGTGCATCCTGCTATTTTGGCCGCTCTATGCACCTAACCTACAGGTACGGGGCCACAGGGAGACAATAGCCACACTGCTCCTGCTGCATTGCTGGGGAGGGATGCACTTGCAGCGCAGCTGCCTTTTGGAAAGAGTGGTGTGGGGGAAAGGCTTTAAAGATATCTCGGTGGGAGCAAATTGCTGCTGCTAATGCTGGGGTGGGGTGCATTCTACCAACAAGATTCTGTACATGAATTTTTCTTGTTCACTTTTCCCCTTAAAGTCCAAACTCATGAAAATTTACTTTGTTTCCATGACAACAACTATGGCGAACGCACAACCCTTCTGAAAAATTCCTGTGTTCTTCATGCAACGCAACCGAAGGACATGCGTTACAAATTCCTGTGTGTACAATTCCTACATGATTCAACATGTCATGACAATTTTTCTATTTCTGTGTTTTGAATATCCTTTGAACCAAACAAGTCTAATCCTGTCTTTTTCCTATTCCTATTTTTTCAGAGTCAAAGAGACGTAGAGGATTCTATTCCTTAGGATCTTTTCCTATCTCGTTTTTTTTTTGGGAACAACTATACTGCTTTGTTTGGTTTGTAGGATCGGAAACCATTGGAATTTTTCTATGGGCTACTTTGCATGTGATTCAAGAGAAAACATTTACGTTGGTAGCCATCGTATTGTGCCGGAATCGTGGAATTGAATCGAGATTCTATACCAAACGATGTTTGGTTGTCATGGAATTGGAACCGTCGTTTCAATTGGAATTCCAGCAATACTATGGTGTTCTTTTTCATTGATCTTTTGAAAATGGCTGCACACTCCTTTTAGTGCCATGCTGTACCTTACCTTTACCTACCAGTTTATATATACCTTTACTACTAGTAGCATAGTCTTTGGTTCTAATAAAAAGGAAAACTCGGCTTAGGCAGGCATACTCATTATCTTTAAATGACAATGCTATCCTCCCTTTCCCTAAGTAGGCTCTGTACACGATGCAGGAAAGCAAACGTGAGCATCGAGGAGACAGAGGATTGGAATTTTCAAAAGAGTATGGCCACAAGGTTAGACCTCATGTGTGATTTCCTCCATAATTTTTAGGAAACAAAATCCATAATATTTCTTCACCGCAATCCCAAGATACAAATTGTAGGAGTAGGAGTTTCTCTTACGATTGTAAGTTTGTTTTTTCCTCCAAAATCATATGCCAAATAGGTTGTATCCTGAGCAACTTGTGTGCAGGTTTAATTTTCTTGGTTCGAACTTCTTTCTTCCTATGCTCTCACTATGTGATAACAGAAAGTTCAAGATGATGACAAACATTGTGTTGTGACTGCCTAACTTCTGTGTCGATCAAACTAGTGATTTTGTCCAACCTATGATTGATTGATTCTGGATCGTTTAACCAGTTACTCTTTGTCTTTTGATTTAAATACAAAAAACAGAATATTGTTCGGGACTGTAATAATTTACCTGAGTAGTCAAAATCGATTGTTTGGTCCCGTGTTTCCGCCGAAACTTTGTTGTATTCTTGCTTAGAACCTGGAACCAATAAAGGTCCTACAGTTTATGCTTGCAATCTTGCTGTAGAAAAATGGGACAGATCCTCCAGCTTCTTTCACTTCTGTCTCAGAAAATACTACTACTTGGAAAGAAGAAAAAGGCTCTTCTCCACTTTGTTCATGACAGAACAATATCTGCCAACTTTAAAGACCTGCTCGGAAAACTCAGAACAAAGTTCTCAAAAAATTACACCCAGACCAAATGCTTGCAAAATGAACATGTACAGATACAAACCACAGCCACACCATCATTTCTCACTCAGGCTCTCCAATTTATTTACCTGCTTCCTACAGTACTAGGCAAGCAAATTGCACATGAAAGCAGTCTGAGCAATCTGCAAATGTGAAATAGATGGAAGTGTGAGCACAATGGTTCAGTTTTGTTTCAGCACTACAGACCAACAAACGTTCTCGACAATGGATCACAGCGACTGTAACAATGCAGGGCTTGAACGAGACACTAGGCTAACAGCAAGCAAACTAACATGCATCCATCATTCGCTTCTCTTTTTCACAACTTTGGTACCACAAAAATCATCATCACAATATATATCTTGCACTAGATCCACTCATAAGAGAACTTGGAAGGAGAAATTGCTTGATGATGAAATTTAGGACTAGGAATCGGACATGAGGCAAACAACAAACAGATGAAGCTGCTGGAGCAACACACAGAGATGGGCATGTGGCAGAAAATCATTTACCTCACAGGGTCATGGTCATGGAAGGATTTGATGGTCTCTTCAGGTCCAAAGCAGCATACATCATGGCTTCATGACAATGCCATGCAGGAGTGTGTATACACACGTCATTACATCAGATGTCACGTCAACAACTCAAACGATATTAGACTGCTGGAGCAATGCCATTGGCACAGGAAGAGTGCAGATCTTGCCGTTGACTAGTACAATCAGAACTGAGACCATCTTGATCATTGGCAAGTATGATATGAATAAATGTGAACCATGCAGTTCAATATGTTCGATGTGCATTCACATTACCATATAATGCTGAATGAATGCACATGATGCAAGATACGAGACACGACAGCTCCAAAACTGAAGTGGTTCTTCCAGATCCAACTGCGGATCATTGCGTACAGTTCCAGTTACAATTACAATACTGAGCTGCAAGCTAACACGTGTACTAACGTTGGCACTATATGAATCAAAAGTTTATCGCTTTACAAGACCTATTGCACTTTCCAGAGTGCCACAAGTTACTAACACTCGAAATATCGCTGTCATTTTCTGTTCGATCCACCCCTTTCCTTTCCTTTAGGTATGTGCAAAGTGACAGTATTCTGCTTGCAAGGGTGAAACCTTTACATGGCAGAAGCCTTCTGGACTATATTCATCATCTTGTTGCTATAAATGACTGAAAGGAAATATAGAAAGGAGGAGTTACATTAAGGAAGCACAATGTGATTTCTTAGGAAAACATACTAGGTCCAAAGTTTGCCTATGTTTGTGCATGCTCATGTACATCAAAAGTTAAAGATCCTGAACTCACTGAGTTAAGAAGCTTCAGACCAGCTCCACGTGTAAACTTCCTTGCAAAAAGGAAGCAAGGTGCTGGTTTGTCATTGCTTGTGCACCACTCCTTTCTATATTCAGTCTCATAATATATATTATCAATATCCTACAAAATTGCGAAATAGATCAGTGAACAGTTACATACTGCCCTATGCGTGTCTTACAGATAGTTTATTTTGACAGGCATGCAGCCTACTGCAGCCTTTTTTGAGAATTCTGCATGAAGAGCAATAGGTTTCAAAAGTGACGTATAATAATGTGTCTTCATTATTTTCTTATCTTGTTGCTAGGTATATCAACTGTTTTATTCAATGGCATGACTATCAAACAAAAGCAAATCAAACCATCAAATGTTAAATGCACCACTGGTTTCATTTTAAGCATGAAACCATATTATGATCTTTTTTAGGGAATAAAGTGTTCAAATTTTAAGAAAACACACCTTAATGGATTTTATAAGTGCAGGAGTAGCATCAGAGACTTTGTACGTTACAGGATGCCATCCACGCCTTTCACGATCTTTAGAAGATGATAGATCCCATGCACTATGTGTAACCGATCTCCGCGTAAGTTCTTCTTCAAGACCACTTTGCTGCAACCGGAAAAGGTCATGTGCATATGTGCAGAGAGTAGATTCAGGGCATGTTGCAATTATTACTGACTTACTGCAATCAATGTTTGAACATAGTGCTCATCTGGTATGCAGTTGTGTGCCTTCCATCCCTCGGCAGGCTGGGTCAAACGAGAACAAAAAACAATAAGAACTAAATATACTTTTTCTGCGAAACCACCACAAACAGATGTAGATAGTGAGTTCACTAGCAAAAGCTTAGGTAATTATTTGGTTAAGATAACATTTTAAGAAATGTAAGAATAGTATATATATGGGAAGTGCTTCTGTGCAATCTGAAGAAATTAAAATCTACTGTGTGCTTAAAGTTTGGTTTCATTGGCACAAAGGGCATATGGTGGCAGAGAGTTATTACAGACATAACACAGATTAATTTAACTTTGTTTAAACTTCTGTATAGTTGATCCTTGTGAACGACGTAAAATATCTCACTTAATGTTATCTATTGTAGGTATAAGTTCAACTTCTCCATCATTTCAGAATTTAATGCCTCTTTACTATTGCATACTATTGACAAAGACAAACAAAAATCTATTCACATTGATGCTTAGTATCCAATACTGAAGAAAATATAGGGAGAGGATTAAGTCCAGTCGTGAAATCCATGTCACAAGAATAAGAACAGATGGTAACTTCAATGCCAGGTAATGCAGAGCCCCACACTGAACCCTCATTACTCACAGTGAATAGCTTCATTTTTACTCTAATCTATCATATGTATTCTAAACGTATCCCAGGTACAAATCGAGTGCAAAACTAACATGACCAATTTTCGTGGAAGAAACCGACAAACATGAACGACAAATTCTGGAATTCAAGATGCTCTAAAATGTAAATGGATCGATATTAAAAACTCTCACTTACAATAGGTTTGTCCCAGTCCCGCCAGAACTCTGGTAAGGGCCTTCTCTGTGGTACGTAAAAGATATAACTTCTTTAATAAGAACAAACATAGGAAAGGGATCGACTTCCCAGGTATGTACATATGCAAAAACTGTCATTTGTAAATAGATAAGAGCGAACTACAGCATTGTATGTATGCACGCAAAAACTGTCATAACAAAGTAAAATGACGGAGAAGTGTTCAACTATTTAACTTCCATTACTATTTTTCAAGTTAAGAGCCATATGTAAACTATGTTACTATACTGAATCTTTCTTCACATAGCTCATAAACTTATCGAGGCACATACCTTGCAATGCTTCCGGAATTCTGGTAACACCACATCATCATAAACCACAACTTCAGCATGCTTTTTAATTAACACAGCCCACTTCATACAGGGAGTTGCAGCGGCAGAGGTACCAGAAAGAGTTAGTTCGACGCAGAAAAATTCAAGTTGATCTCTTATATTTTTCTGTCATCAGTACAATGGAAAGGTACCTGTGAGCCTTTTCTCCAGTTCTCCACTGGGATAATTGGGTCCATTCGTGGATTGTACCGTCCCCCTTTATTATCGGCAAAACTGCTCCAGCATTACACAATTGGATGCTATTAGTACTCGGATTATGACATCAGCTAAAAGAAAAGCTGATGTATTAATATGGACAAAGCTGCAAAGTGCATACACCAAAGCTTATGCTAGCAATCCACATCTAAGAGGTCAAGGTGCATACAAATACTAACACAAATTAAAATGGAAAAGGCTGCGATGAATTCATAATATCATTCATAGATATAACAACTTATACGTGTCCAGAACTCATTCTTAACCAAGGCCAGGAAACCTATTGCAAAAGTGAGATGCTTATACCTGTCCAAAAAGCTGGTTGATGCGGACATTATGTAGTCGTACGTGTAGTTGAAATTATACAGTGGTACACAGCTGGCAGAGAGAAGAAGATCCTAGTAAGCACGAATTTAATATTAAGACAGGTCGATAGACTGTGAATAATTGGCAATAAAAATGTTGGTAGAAATATATGTCGAATTGTGGAGTATTAAAAAATATCGAGGCAAACACCAGAGCTGCAGTCCTGTTAAACATAGCTAAATTTGTAGCACGCACGAATTTGGTAAAATGTGTACAGCTAACATGCTGATTCCTGTTATAGGGAGTTATCCAATATTTATATAACCAATGGAAAATCAGGACAATAAAACAAAATTACACAAGATCCACTTCCACCAACCATAAGATGTCCAACTATTTGTTAGCACTACTACATTACAGTTCCTAATACAAGCTTAGAAGTGCAGAAACGACTGATCATGTGAGCATGATGAATTACTCATAAGTTCCACATAACAAAACAATCCACATTTATATATCTCAGGGCATATACAGCAGATTCAGTATTCCCCCCCTTCAAAACAGACTTCCGCTTAATAATGCCCATAAGTTTTTGAGCACTTTTTTTATTTAGAGAAGAATACAATGGTCATGTTTGTCGACAAAGTTAGTGTTGAACAACTTACTAGTTAGGATTCGGTTCTCTCTCTCAAAAAAAGACTTTACTGATTAGTATTGAAGCAAGAACTCGAGCACAATGTAATTGATGTGTAAAATACTACTCCGCCCGTCCCATAATATAAGATGTTATTACAACAAATATCATATGCTTCATCGAGGTCACTCTATTGTGCAAATTCTAGGCCAGAACTGAAAATCAGCAGCTGTACCTGTCAGACACAAAAACGAAGCGCTCGTTGAAGGGGTCCTTGAGGGCGTGGCTGAGAAGGATGCGCTCGGCCTCGATCATGCTCGCCTCCCCCCAATCCACCTGAATGCCAGGTTGCCAACCATGTGAGCAGCAGCGCAGCGGTGAACGCAGAGATGATAATGGTAGGAACTGGCAGAGCACTACTAACCTGGACGCTGTTGTTGACCTGCCGGTTGTAGAAGAAGCGGGAGCGTGTGGTGGCGCGAGTGAGCACGAACCCTGGCCGCGAGTGCACGAAGATGGAGAACCGCCCCTCATTGTCGCCCTAAATCCGCACAAGAATCACAGTGCAATTTGTCAGACTGGCATTTGGTGCATCCGAGACGGCAAGCAGAAAAGGACATGGGGCGGGGGCGTACTCGGAAGAACGCGTCCCAGACGAGGTCGAGCGGGAGTCGGTTGCGGGCGATGAAGAGGAAGGCGATCCTCGCGTTCCCCGGCGGCAGCGGCGCCTCCTCCACCTCCGCCTGGACCACCAGCGCCTCCTCCCTCCTTCGCTCCTCCTTCTCCCCTCCCTCGGCCTGCAGGGGCGGGGAGGAGCCGTGCAGCAGCAGGAGGAACACGCCGGTGACGCAGAGGCAGAGCACCAGCAGCACCGCCGCCGCCGCGCTCCTGCCGCCCCTTCCGTAGGAATGCCTCCGCGGCCTCATTTCCCGAGACGGGTCAGGGGCTCGGCAGAATACTAGTACAGTATTACCGGCTCGCCGCCGCCGCTTCCCTCGCTCGCGGCATTGGGCGGGCGCAGAATCACAGGGCAGAGTGCTCCTCAGCTCAGATCTCGAGCTCCCGCAGCTGCGCTTGGGGAGAGTGTGGTGCGGTCTCGTGATCCCGGGAGGTTGGTGGTGGTTGCGTTGCGCGCGCCCCAGCAGCGGGGAGGCGGGGAATCGAATATCGGCTCCGCTTGCTTTGCTTGCCGAGGGAGCGCGGCAGTGGCAAGTAAAGCAAGCTGCCTCGTGAAAAAAAGAAGCTGCTGCTCGACGGGCTAACTACCGGCAACGGGATCCACCGACCGCCGCGGTTTGGGGGCACCGTGCACTGGGCAACGGCGCGGATCCAAATCCAGTACGGGGCAGGGAGCAACAACGAACAAAGGCCACGTTGTGAGCTGACAGTGGCACGTGAAGTTTCCATGATTCATATTGACTATCCCAAAAACGTGTCCAAGGACAGATGGCTCTGATCTCGGGACAGGTGCCTCCGAGCTCCGATCACCCGCTCGCAGATGCAGGGAACGGACATTCGATTAGGCCATCTTCACCGCGGGGATTCAAACGGCTGATTTTTTATCGTGGTCCGGTCTGTCCGGTCAGCCGCGTCCAGCGACTCGACTCATGTGTCTGTCTCCCCCACTATCAACGCTTGACACCCTCGACGATGTGAATGTTAATGGCGACACGACGTCGGCTATCAGCGTCGGCGGCTTCCCGTGCGGCCGGCGTTTTCTGCCATTGTAGATTTCTGTTTTCCGTGCACGTCTCTTCGGCCGTTTCTCACCTTCGCCGCGGTCTATAAAAGACAGCTGCGTGGCTGAAAGATCATTTGAGTTTCTAATGTGCATTAAGTGTTGCAGGAAAGTTTTGAGTGTTTGGGGGGCGGATTATTCGCCCCCATCATGGGCCGGATAATCTGGCCGGACCATCTTGGCCAGGGCTGGTTGCGTGCATGTTTCTGTCTGGGGCGGATTTTTCCCCGGACAGTCCGGCTCTGGGGCGGATTTTCTCCCTGGGCTGGATAATCCGGCCCCAGGGGAATCGCCCAAGGGAGCGTCTGCACGAGCTTCTATCTGGGGGCGGAATTTTCCTCGGATATTCCGTGGCTGGGGCGGAATTATTCCCCAGCCGGATAATCCGGCCCTAGGGTAGGGCCGGATAATCCTCCCCGGGAGAAGATGTCAAGGGCCAGCCTGCGCGAGCTTCTGTTCGTAGGCGGATTTTTTGCCGGATAATCCGAGTCCGGGCGGAGTTTCCCCAGGCCGGATAATCCGGCCCTCACTTGGGCCGGATAATCCAGGCCCCAAAGGCTCCAACGGCTCAGTTGGGGAAGGGGGTATAAAAGCCCCTTCATCCCCTTCAGGCAGAACTCTTGATTCATTTGAAAAGTGTCAGATCCGTTGCAAGAGCGCTCTCTCTAGATCTCGTACTTCAACCACCCAAAGGCTTCGATCTTTGGGGGAATTGAAGGAGGAGACAATATACATCACCATCACGAATCAAGCGCATCAACTCCTCTCCATTCACTTGGAAAAATTCCCGATCTAGTATTCTTGTTAATATCTAGATCTTGTGTTTTGTTATTGATAACTTGTTCTTGTGGCAGCTTGTTGTCATTACGGAAGCCTCCAATTTGGTTGTGGAGTTGTGCCCCGCTAGTTGTGTAAAGGTGTCGGTTCCCGCCTCGAAGGGTTCCTATAATGGAAAGGTGGATCAGGCCTTTGGTGGCAGGATCCATCGGAGAATAGGGTGAGGCCTATTGTGGTGTGGTGGTCTTAGTACCGCCCACCCCTCCAACACAGATGTACTTCCCTTAACAAGGAAGGAACTACGGTAAAACAAATCATGTGTCTCCGCGTGCTTCACTACGGTTAACTCGTTCCTCTTTCCCACTCGCCTTTACTCGCTAGTAGTTAGGTTTGCATATAGAGAAATTCTATATAATAGCAATCTAGAGAATTTACCTTTTGTGTCAAGCCTAAAATTGAAAAAGCATTAAAATTTGAAGTAGCACCTATTCACCCTCCCTCTTGGTGCCCATACGATCCATTTCAATTGGTATCAGAGCCCTGGCTCTTTATTCGGGCTTAACCGCCTAAGAGAAGTATGGGTACCAAGGAGAATGGAAATGAGGCTTTCGACAAGGTCACAATGGATGACCTCAAGACGTTGGAAACAACCTTGTTGAAATCCTTTGAGACTAAGATGGAGGAGATGCAACAAATGATTGCTCGCCTCACATCATTTGTAGCCCCATCTCCATCCTCCTCTGAGGCTGCCACTCCCTCGTCTAAGGATAAGGCTAACACCGGATCCAAGGAAGATGAAGTGGTAGGTGAAAAACATAATGGTTCCGCCTCCAAGAAGGGAAGTGGTAAGGAGGACTATAGTGTTGGGTCTGCAGCATAGAAAAAAAAATTCCTACGATGTGAACTACACGCCAAGATCTATCTACTAGGTACAAAGCAATGGGTGGATATACATCCAACGAGAACTTACCCTTAAAGACAACGAGTTTTGTTAACGAGTAGGAACTCGTGGTTGATGTAGCCGTACACTTGCCGATCTCAAGATCGTGAGGAAGTCCGAGCGCCGCAACTCAGCAGCGCATCCGTACTCGCACACACGTTCAAGCCACCAGACAACCTCCACCTCCTCGCTCTAGCGATCCAGCGGAAGCAGCAACTCCTTCCAGACGAAATGCCACTAGGAACATGTATCTCGCTAATCCGAGACCATGGGGGAATAATTCTAGAGGGGGAGAGAGATCCTTCACAAGGAGGTGTAAGGATGAAGGAGGAAGATGGGGGACTTTTATAGGAGGAGGGGGTGCCCCTCCTTCATGGCCGGCGCATGGAGGAGGTGTCTCTTCACCTCCTCCATTCATGTGGTGGTAACCCCTCCACATTAAAATGCCTCTTCACATTCCCTTTTAAAGTCTCCACTTTAAATGCATTAAATTTCTCCAAATTTAATGCTCTCTCGTTTAATAAAACTCTTTTATTAATTTTATTTAGAATTTTTTTAATTACTTTAATTAACAAAACATTCACATAAAACCCCTTGCAATATTTCAATATCACATGCAGAACCACTTTCTGCAATTTCACCCGAAACAATTTTCGGTTTCTATCGAAACAATTCCTGCGCTTTGCAATTCTTTCGTCTAAAACACATGTGCTCCAAAATGGTGTCCGTAACTCTTAAGTGTGTCACCCTACGGTTCGCGAATAATGTAGACATGATCGAGACCTCTCTCCGATCAATAATCAGCAGCGGGATCTGGAGATCCGTACTGACTCCTACACATTCAACGATGACTTCTGTGATCGTGAGAACCTTTAACGCTAGTAACTAAATCCCTTTGTCTCGCGATATATTACATGTCTGAGATTCGATCATCGATATCTCCATACCTAGTTTGATCTCGTTACCGACATGCACTCTTTTCTCGTTCCCGTGATATAACACTCTAGTGATCACATCACTTGCTTGCAAGCTATTTCAATGTGATATCACCGAGAGGGCCCAGAGTATGTCTATCTGTCATCAGGATTGAAAAATTCCACTCTTGATCCATGATCCTCAACATAACACCTTCGTAGCACTGAACCCATCTTTATAGTCACCCTGTTACGGTGTGATGTTTGATGTTATCAAGATACTCTTTCGGTGTTAGCAATTAACATGATCTCATGGTCTAAGGATAAAGATTACTTCGTATGATGTTATAGCAATATAAACATAATGACTTTGATCATAATGCTATACTTCGGATGAATGGTCATCACATCATTCTAGCAATGTTGTGACCTCGTTATTAACAACATCCAATGTCCATGATCAGGAAACCTTGATCATCTTGTTAATCAACGAGCTAGTCTATAAGAGAGGCATAACTAGGAACCTTTTATTTGTTTATTAAACACACATGTATTGATGTTTCTGATCAATACAATTATAGCATGTAAAATAAACATTTATCATAAACATGGAATAAGATAATAACCACTTTATTATTGCCTCTCGGGCATATTCCCTTCATATAGTGAGGTTCATCACTTATATTCCCCCGACCCACCTATCCCTCATCCTCATATAAACAATAGGGGTGATCCACCCAAGCTTACTATATCTTCATTTAATCAATGGAAATTCTTAATGAAGTCTCATGTATGCAGCTCTTCAATTGAACTTTGGAGGATTATCGAAGAGGGTCTTCATATTAGAGATCACACCAACTTGACAAGAAGATAAGTTGTGGATAGCCAATTGAATGCAACGGCTCTCCACATGATACAACTCGGAGTGGATCCCAAGGACATGCCCCACATTGAGCATCTCAACACAGCTAAAGAAGCTTGGGATGCTCTCACCGACCTCTTTATTGGAAATGAAAGCATGAGAAGGAATAGGTATGATGCCCTTAGTAATGAAGCTGAAGGATTCTACATGTTAGATGGTGAAAACCATGAAGATAGTATAGAAGACTCAAGGGCAGCGCAACAACATTTAGAAAGCATGGAGGCACTCACATTGATGATGCTTGGATAAAAAGGAAATACATGAGTGCTCTAATGCCTTTTGAGCCAACAGACTTGAAGAGCTTGCAAGGTAGACACAACTACCATCAAATGACTTCCAATGAAGTCATGCAAGAAATGGCATCATTCAAGGTTGCAGCTAAGAACACGGAAGATGCCCGTGCCCGAGCCATTGGAATGCAAAAAGGGGTCAATGTTGCTCTAAAGGCAAATGTTGTTGAGCAAGATGAGGATGAAAGAGTTTTCGAGGGTGTCTCCATGGACTGCCCCGAGGAAGTCAAGCGTGCTCATGGTGAGTACATGGCGTCCTATGCAAGGAACTTTTGGAAGGATCTAGCCAAGGCCAAGTCAGAACTCGAGCGCAAGAATGGGTCAAGTGGAAGAAGAGAGAATGTCCCAAAATTGAGAACATGCTACAATTGTGGAGATAGGCTACACTTTGTGGCTGAGTGTCCATATCAAAATAGAGAAGACAATGGTGGCAGGCTCATCCTTAAAGAAAAATCCAAGGCACCTAGAAAGAAGCCATTTATCAAAAAGAATGGCCCTTACAAGAAGCAACCCAAGATTGTCTTGGTGGCACAAGAAGAATATTCCTCTGCAAGTGAAGATGAAGAGGATGAAGATAGTTCTCGTGAGGTGGCTGCTATAGCCACCACATCGACTCCATCATCACTCTTCGACTCACCAAACGAAAACGTCATCAACAACAACGTCACTTGTCTTATGGCAAGAGGGTCCGAGGGCTATGCTTCCGGTGGGTCTAAATGGGTACTCGATAGCGGGTGCAGAAGTCATATGACCAGAAGCAAGGAGATCATCACGGAGATGCGGCCAAATCATGATCATATAACCGTCTCCTATGGTGACAAGTCAAAATCTGAGGTATTGGGTCTCGACAAAGTTGTGGTTGCTCACGATATCTCTCTCGTGGACGTCATGCTTGTTGAGACCCTCGGTTACAATTTACTTTCAGCGTCGGCGGCTTCCCGTGCGGCCGGCGTTTCCTGCCATTGTAGATTTCTGTTTTCCGTGCACGTCTCTTCGGCCGTTTCTCACCTTCGCCGCGGTCTATAAAAGACAGTCGCGTGGATGAAAGATCATTTTATGGTTCCCTATGTTTTGTGTGTTAGATAACAATACCATTGAGTTTCTAATGTGCACTAAGTGTTGCAGGAAAGTTTTGAGTGTTTGGGGGGCAGATTATTCGCCCCCATCATGGGCTGGATAATCTGGCCGGACCATCTTGGCCAGGGCTGGTTGCGCGCGTGCTTCTGTCTAGGGCGGATTTTCCCCCGGACAGTCCGGCTCTGGGGCGGATTTTCTCCCTGGGCCGGATAATCCGGCCCCAGGGGAATCGCCCAAGGGAGCGTCTGCGCGAGCTTCTGTCTAGGGGCGGAATTTTCCTCGGATATTCCGTGGCTGGGGCGGAATTTTTCTCCAGCCGGATAATCCGGCCCTCCCCTAGGGCCGGATAATCCTCCTCGGGAGAAGATGTCAAGGGCCAGCCTGCGCGAGCTTCTGTTCGTAGGCGGATTTTTTGCCGGATAATCCGAGTCCGGGCGGAGTTTCCCCAGGCCGGATAATCCGGCCCTCACTTGGGCCGGATAATCCGGGCCCCAAAGGCTCCAACGGCTCAGTTGGGGAAGGGGGTATAAAAGCCCCTTCATCCCCTTCAGGCAGAACTCTTGATTCATTTGAAAAGTGTCAGATCCGTTGCAAGAGCGCTCTCTCTAGATCTCGTACTTCAACCACCCAAAGGCTTCGATCTTTGGGGGAATTGAAGGAGGAGACAATATACATCACCATCACGAATCAAGCGCATCAACTCCTCTCCATTCACTTGGAAAAATTCCCGATCTAGTATTCTTGTTAATATCTAGATCTTGTGTTTTGTTATTGATAACTTGTTCTTGTGGCAGCTTGTTGTCATTACGGAAGCCTCCAATTTGGTTGTGGAGTTGTGCCCCGCTAGTTGTGTAAAGGCGTCGGTTCCCGCCTCGAAGGGTTCCTATAATGGAAAGGTGGATCAGGCCTTTGGTGGCAGGATCCATCAGAGAATAGGGTGAGGCCTATTGTGGCGTGGTGGTCTTAGTACCGTCCACCCCTCCAACGCAGATGTACTTCCCTTAACAAGGAAGGAACTGCGGTAAAACAAATCATGTGTCTCCGCGTGCTTCACTACAGTTAACTCGTTCCTCTTTCCCACTCGCCTTTACTCGCTAGTAGTTAGGTTTGCATATAGAGAAATTCTATATAATAGCAATCTAGAGAATTTACCTTTTGTGTCAAGCCTAAAATTGAAAAAGCATTAAAATTTGAAGTAGCACCTATTCACCCCCCCCCTCTAGGTGCCCATACGATCCACTTCAGTGGCGTGACTAAGACAACAAGCCCAAGCAAGAGCAACCACCACCGAAAAAGCGCCAACCACCAGCAGCTATGCCTCGCTGCAAGATCGCCAAATGGACCAAGATCGGGGAGATGTGTCGCACCCGCTTCTAGGAGGCCAACATAGAGGTTGTCGACCTCCAAGCCACGTTGATGTCCCAGCGCATGGCTGAGGTTGAGGTGGTAGCCTTCGAGGAGGAAGGCCGTGTGGTCGAGGCGGCGCTGGAGCAGGTGGTGGAGGCGACCGCATAGGTGGCGTCCCAATGGACGGTGCGTGATGTTCACCACGTCGCTGCCAAGGAGGCGATGGAGACGGTGGCCAAGGAGGCTGCATCAGCGGCCCTCCGCAAGATCCGCCACGAGGCGACCATGACCACGATGGAGGAGGTGGCCAAGGTCGCCATCTGCGAGCTTCGCCATGCCACCGCCACGCGAAGTGGTTAGAAGCAGTGGAGCACGCCATCGACGCGGTGGCGGAGGAGTTGCGTGTTGCTACGACCACCGAGGTGGCGAGCGCGTGGGCTCTAGTCGACGGGGACGAGACGATGGTGGAGGACGACGAGGAGGAGGGGAGGAAGGTCAATCAGGTGGTGGCAGAGGAGGGGCGAGGGAGGAAGCAATCGCCGTACCCCTGCAGATCGCGCATGCCCTGGGCTCGGCCCCATCGGAGCTCCGGCGAGGGTGACCCCCTTGGCAGCGAGGGCGGCAGAGGCGAGGGACCACTGGGTGGCCGAGATGGAGAAGGCCTTGGCCAACCAGGCGATGGCGGGCCGTGTGAAGGCAGACGACAAGATGGAGGCTCGTGGCCGAGCACGCAACCGTTACCGGGATCGCCTCCAGCAGCAGGCCATCTAGGCGGTTATGGCGGAGATCGATGGGGCCAACGGCAGCGGCAACAGTGGCCGTTGCAACGACGGTGAGTAGCCGTAGGGACGGCCTCCTCCAGTAGTAGTAGTAGTCTTTTATTATTTTCTTTAAATGTGCCTTTTTGTAATTAGAAGGGCCTAATCTAATGAAAAGCAAGTTTAATTACTAATGTTTCATTTACATATGGCCCCGAGCAACCGACCGGCGAACACCCGCGTGATCCTTGCGTTGTCCGGGCCGACACAACCGTTGCCCAAATTAGGTGCACAGATGGGTTGAGCCGGCATGTCTTTCCAGTTGGGTCGAGCCACTGGGAGGCCGCGCATGCCCCGCAGACACATTCGGATGCGCTCGGACGGGTTGGATCGACCTGGTGAAGATGTCGTAAGTCCTAATTAGCAGGCTATAGTACATGCTATGTTATTAAAATCCTAGGTGGAAGAGAGATAAAGAAGGAGAGAGGGGAAAGTGAGCGCTTGCAGTATCGCCCGACTCTAGCACGATTAGCTAGAAAAGGTAGCACTGCATGCAGCTTAGGCCCAATCATTTGCACGTATTGAGTAATTAATTTTTTGTTAAAGCTCACTTAATAGCCCGTTACAGTCTATTGTATGGTTGGGCTTTTTGATTACTCTAAATGATATGGCATGTCTATAGAGCCGACTGCCGACTCTATTATTAACCTTGCTTTTAGAAGTGTGGGAGTGTGCTTACTCGAGGCACACCCAAGAAAAAAATTAAAATACACCTCCGTTTCTATAACTTTTATCATGATTTTTTTTAGTTTAAATTTGAATGGTAATCACGATAAGAATTATGTAAGGGAGTAAGTACATGATAGGGTCCAGTTATTTTTTAAATAATATGTTTTTAATTAAATTTCACGACTAATACACGATTTAGGGGAATTGTAGAACTAGCGTGGCGTCGGTGGTTCAAATACAACGGAACCCTTCGGTGGTTCAAGTCCCGACCAGGCTCCTCATTGGTTAAACAACCGACCACAGTGGAGATTGGGGCCCACCTGGTTGGGTTGTCGCCCGACAACGAGGGAGTGTCTGCCCCTCGGTACTTCAACTACCTACCGCCCCGTCGGTACTCCAACTCCCGATAGGCTCCCTTCTTATCCTCGCATGGTGCCAGCGAGCCCCCGAAGCCTCTTTCTTCTTCTTCCTTTCTTCTTCCTTCTTCCTCCCGTTTTCAGCCTTAGCTCCGATTTTAGTTAAGATTTCCACCCAAACTTGGTGCTAAAACATATTAGGAAGCTAGAAAAGGCTCGATCTACTGATGGGATAGCCTAGTGAAGTGATTTGAGGCGTTTTATGGAGGAAGTTAGTGGTGTTCTTGGGGAGCAATGGCTATGGTGGAGGCTGGGGCTGCAGCTTGAGGCAGATGCATGGTGGAGGTGATAATCTAGTAACCGGTGGCTGTTACACGGCCGGACTTCGCACGCTTCAAGGGTAAACCCTAATTTCTTACTAACTGCAGTCATTTATAGGTAGCCTTACGCGTAGTCTGTTAGCTGTAAGATTTTTTAGGCTAGAGGGTTAGAAGTATATTTGTAGACTATAATGTGCCATTTTACGGGCATTTGACAATTTTCGGTATTTTTGAGGTCAGAAGTTATGTCAAACAATATAGTGTTTAGGTTTTACTATAGTAACGATGTCGTCAGAACAAACAAGCACGGAGTTGTTTTGGGCGAGTTTCATTTTATTGATGAAGTGCTCCAAGATCCTGAAACATTATCCGTTACTGAGTTGAAGGATTGGTTATCTGCTCGTTTAGGGCTCCCTCCGACCTATACTGTCAGTGTGCATGTATTATGGACTAAGTCAAGGATTAAATCTGATTTTTATTTGAGACCGATAGAAGTGCAAGTTAAATGGGTCAAATGGGTTAAAGCCTGTGAGAAAAGGGGAGTTAACCCCACTATCTTAGTGCTTCCTATGGCGAAAGAGCCTGGGCATGATGACGGCCAGAGTAGTTAGACCCAACATGTTGGTGGTGGTTATGATCATGGCGAGAGCAGTCAAGCCCAAGACAAAGGTGGTGGTGGCTACTATCATGGCTAGAGTAGTCAATGCCAACATGGCGGTGGTGGTTATGAATCTAGTCAGAGTAGCTATGCACACACCGAGGGTGGTGGTTATGAATTAGCTGATGGTAGTCATGGGACAAGAAAAAATATTTCCAGTGGTGAGGCCGACGAGGATAAGATACACGAAGGTTGGTTGCAAGATCAGATGGAAGCCGAAGATTCAGAAGGTGACGGTGATAACTCATGATTCTGCCGAGTCTGATCAAGAAGAGATCGTCCAACCTATTCCGACATCATGGAATAATGACCACACAACAACAATGAATCCGAATGACGGGCATGATTCCGTGTGGCACTATCACGCGAACAACATCTCCCTGCGTGCACTATATCCTAGCAAGAGACATCTGTAGGAAGCAATCGTTGAGTGGGCATTGTCCATGCAACAGGTCTTCAAAACGACGGTGTCATCCCAAAAATATTTGACATTGGTCTGCTAGGTAGCCGGATATCCGGCCTGGGTCCATGCCCATCGTCCCATGTATGAAACCAACTGGAAGGCTACCGACGTTGTGCTGCACACATGTCAACTTCCCAACGTCCTTCAAGACCATCGTAATCTCACGTCAACCCTCTGATGGCTCTGTGTATGGCACCAGAAAAATGCTGGGGCGGTGTTGATGTAGAGCTCATTGGGAACCCCAAGAGGAAGGCATGATGAGCATAGCAGAAAGTTTCCCTCAGTATGAAACCAAGGTTTAATCGAACCAGTAGGAGCAAGGAAACACCCCAAAGGTGTTACTAGCTGAGCTTTGGTAGGGCGCACTACCAGTGCTAGTAGCAACGTGGAGACCTGCACAACACAACCACAGAACTTTGTCCCCAACTTGCGATGAGGTTGTCAATCTCACCGTGTTTTGCGGAAAACAAAGGATTAAACGTATCGAATGGAAAGAAGCAAAAGTTTGCAGAAAGTAAACACAAAGCAGTAAACAGTTGTAGATTGTATGTAAAGAAAAAGGACCGGGATCCATAGTTCACTAGAGGTGGCTCTCCTTAGATAGATAACATGCTGGGTGAACAAATTACAGCGGGGCAATTGAGAAACATCGAGAAAGCAATACATGCATATACTAATCATCTTGACTCCTTTGTAACTTGATTGGGCATTACAACATTATACATAGACCGCCATCCAACTGCATCTATGACTAATAATCCACCTTCAGGTTTTCATCCGAACCCCCTCCAGTATTAAGTTGCAAGCAACAGATTATTGCTTTACGAATTGCGTGTAAAGTAAACAATATGATTGTTCTATGAACAAAGGATTGTTGTTTTCTCCCTAGTGGCAATAACACATCTAGTACCTTAGAGATTTCTGTCACTTCCCCAGATTACCAGAGGCATGAACCCACTATCGAGCATAAATACTAACTCTTGGAGTTGCTAGCATCTACTTGGCCAAGATAGCTACTAACAACGGAAAGCATGCAAGATCACAAATAACAAATACATGATAGAATCAATAATCAATCTGAAATAGCATCTCAATATCCATCGGATCCCCACAAACACAACATGCAGAATTACAAATAGATGATCTTCATCATGAATGGAGCTCACAAGATCTAAACATGAAAGCACAAAGGAGGAGAACCAACCATCTAGCTATTACATGGATCCGTAGTCCAAGGATGAACTACTCACGCATCACACCGGAGGCTTGCATGGTGATGAAGAAGGCCTCCAGGGTGAATTCCCCTCTCCGGAAGGGTGCCGGGAAGAGCTTCAGATCCCTCCCGATCTAGGGATGGAGATGACGGCGGCTACAGACTCTTTCGTGGATTTTTGATCGGGTACTTAGGGTTTTCGTCTTGAGGGCATCTTGTAGGCGGAAGGGGAGGCCGAGGGGGTGCCGGAGGCGGCCACACCACCCCCTGGCGCGGGCCAGGCTGGGCCGCGCGGCCAGGGGGTGTGGTGCCCCCTGGCCCCTCTCCGTCTTGTATTCTGGCATCTGATGACTTCCGGAAAAATAGGCACTTTGGCTTTTGTCTCGTCCAATTCCGAGAATATTCATTTTCTGCCTTTCCTAGAACCAAAAACAGCAGAAAACAGGCAGCTGGCATTGTGGCTCTTGTTAATAGGTTAGTCCAAGAAATCATATGAAAAGTACTCCAAAGTATGGAAAAAACACAAGAAAGTGGATAAAATCAAGCATGGAACATCAAAAATTATAGATACATTTGCAATGTATCACCCTCTTGGCTAGACTGTTATACACGAAGATAGTGGAGAGCAAAGCCATGGAGGTGAAAGCTATCATCAACAAAGTTGTTGTTAGATTTCGCTACAATATTTCTTACGGAAAGGCTTGGAGGACTAAGCAGAGGGCACTGGAGGCAAGATTTGGTTCGTTTCGAGACAGATACGACTGTGTTGTCCAGATGCTCCAGACACTGCAGGCTAGAAATCCATGCACCTACGTCGACATCCAACAATTTACATTGCCTCAAGAACCAAATTTGAGGGTGCTACATCGAACGTTCTTCTCATTTGCGATATGCATATAAGCTTTCACTCACTATCGACCAGTCATTTGTGTGGATGGTACATTTCTCACTAGCAAGTATAGGGGGCAGATCTTGACTGCCATAGGTCAAGACGGGAACAATCAAGTTGTTCCACTTGCATTTGCTTTTGTGGAGAGAGAGAACACCGAGATTTGGGTATGGTTTTTCAGGCAGCTGAAGATAGCAATTATGAGGGATGTACCGAATGTGTGCGTCCTTCATGACAGGCATCCAGGTATACTCAGCGCGATAAAGAAGCTGACACAGCCTGCTCCCGATGAAGTAACTCCATGGCAGTACTTGCAGAGTCACTGGTGCATGCAAAATCTAGGGGCCAACTTTTTCTCACAGTTCAGGAACAAGGCCCGTATGAACCTATTCAAGAAGCTTTGCAAGCAGAACGAGGAGTGTAAGGGTGCGTTTGGTTCAGTGGCTATCCCTCGGGTGGTTAGGGGTAGCTACTTTTTAGGTGGTTACCCTATGTTTTGTTTGTGGTCTTAGGTGGTTGAGGGTAGCCACATTCTAGTTATATTCTCTCAAAAGCTCGTTGATCTCAACCACCAGAAAAGTGGTGGTTGAGACCAACCACCCGTGTGCGAGCCGTTCTTCACCCACGGATCATTTTTTCCCGCTCACCTTGATATTCCCTATCCCGTTTATGTCTCGCGCATTGTGAGGTCGTTTCAAATCTTGGTACGCCGGGACAGGACTTGGGGCGATCTACAAGGTCGGACGACGAGTGTCCTTAGGGCACGTGGTTTCCTCACTCACCTTGTTGTTCCCTATCTCTTTTATCTCTCGCGTGCTATGAGGTTGCTTCAAATCTTGGTCCATCAGCGGCGGAACATGGGGAGAGCTACATGGATGCCTACGAGTGGCCTAAGGGTGTGTGGGACGGTGTTGGGTTTTTAGCTCGGGCCGGGATTGTATTAATGGCGATAACACATCAGTGGTAGTTGAGTTATGTGCTGGTAGCACATATTAGTAGCATCGGTCTCCTTATTATAACGCTTTTTGTCCTAACCTCTTTCCTACAAAGACGATGTATGTCGGACACCCAACGAATGGAGCTAGAGGTGTGTACTGCTCGAGGATGTGTTCGTTCTTCGTCTCCCATGTATAGGGTTATCTCATCATCTCATGTAAAGAGGTTATTATAACAGCCCAACCACTTCACATCCTTTGAACCAAACAAGAAAATGGCTATAGATAACCATCTTTTAAGCCACCCAACCAAACAGAAAAAATGGCTACCACCAGCCAGGTGGTTGGGGGTAACCACAACCAGCTTTTCATACCCATGAACCAAATACACCCTAAGTATATCAAGTGTCGGACCTATCTGCATGAATTCACTAAAAACATATTAGGCAGAGGAAAGCAGCTAGAGTAGCAGCTGTCGCGGCTCATGCAACCGTGGTAGCTAAACAGTCAGCAACGGGAGCAGCACCACTGGAGGAAGAACCCATTGCTCTTTGCGATTTGCCAGGATTTGACCAACCCGGTACTAGAAGGAGGCCTGGGAGAAGGATTAAAAAATTCAGGAATGGATATAGCACGAGCCTATGGAGAGGTGGTATCTGCTGCACGACACTCATGGTGCTAGGTTTGGCGTCATGACTACAAATCTTGCTGAAACTTACAACTTCGTCTTGAGAGGAAGCATGGCTCTGCCATTAACTATTGTGGAGTGTATTTTCACCGGAACTTTGAAATACTTCAGAGACACATTCCAGATGGCTCAGATGCATATCATCAACAACCCAAACACAAGGTACTATTCAAAGATCATGGATTACATGAATGCCAAGATGGAAAAGGCTCGGTATATGCATGTTGTCGCCATTGGTAATCAAGAAAGAAGATTCGATGTGCGCCTCCCTTCCAACAGGATCAAAACTGGAGAAGAGGTAAAGACACAAGAGGTGAGGATAGGCAATGAAGACTGGCCAACATGTGAGTGCACCTACAACAAACCCAAGCTGTTGCATCTGCCTTGCTCTCATGTACTAGCTGTGTGCGGGAGGTTAGGTATGGATGCAATATCGTTTGTGTCTCCTTATTTTCTTAAGGAGTCAGTGATCAATACATGGACTGGCGATATGATGGGATATAGGGCATGGGGCAATTTCAATAAAGTAAACCCAGGTGAAAAGATTTACATCCTAGATCCTGGACTAATGCGGACAGGCAGAGGAAGGCGACAATCTGTCCGCATCCGTAATGATATGGATGAATCCGAAGCCAGAGGCCCTAGTAGATAATGTTTTCTATGTAATCATTTTGGTCATAGAGACCAATTGTCACATCTTCGGGACTGGAGAAGCGACTCCTCGTGGGCATGGAAGGCGATGAAGAAGACGCAGAGGAATAATGTAACTACCTCGGACCCTACGCTCTAAGTTCAAGCCTGGATGAAACGGAAGTGGTTAAAATAGTACAGCGGGGGCCCAGAGGACCGCCCACATGTAGACCCGTCGGCCGTCCTAACCACTTCCAAGACATCGGGACAAGAGCGAGCGGTGTAGGCAACATGCGAAGAGATCAAATACATACACAAGTGAGTATGTATGCAAGCTACCGTGCAACAGTTCTCAGAGCCATTCCATCTAAAATAAATAGAAATATTGCAACGCCATACAACAAGATCCAAATATCCTAGATAGAGATAATAGTTTAGGATAGCTCCTCATACATCAACCATCAGAGTATCAGGCGGAAGCGGAAAACAAGATCCGAGTACGGATAAGAAGCAAATCGGCATAAGATGCCACATAAATAAACACATCCCGCCCACAGATCTCACGGATCCCCATCCCAGAATCTTTACACCGAGTGATCGTTGCCAACATCATCTGTCTCCTCCACCCAGTATCCATCTTGCGAATACACCTGTTCATCTGAATCAAACAATTTATCGTGTGAGACCCTAGGGGTACTCATCAAGTCTTTATGCCTCTAAAGGGGACATATACCTGGGGTGACGCAATTGCAGCAAAAGATAATATCTAACAAGTCTATAGATACTCGCTAACCATCCGCCTAACCAATGATAGACGGATGTCCGTTAATTGGGAACAACAGTTATAACAGTATAAAATAACAGATCCATCCTCCTTCTCGCTTACCAACGAGAAAGCGGACGAGCAACCCATCCGTTGGCAGTTTTATTAACCATTCCATGAGTGTTGCACTATTTACTAGTCAGGTGTTCAGTCAATTATAAGCGATAATTTAGTTATACTTGTCTATGATTGAGAAGCTGTGCTCCAAGTCGTCCATAACCGCGGACACGGCTTTCAGAAAGATTTACCCTACAGGGGTGCACAAATAGCAGCACACACTCGATCAACCTGGGAAAAACCAACTCAAAACCCAACGAGGCATTCACGACAAAGCGATCATAGGATTCATAAAATATTTCAGGGGGCCACCCCACTAAGCTACCCGCAACGAAGTTGGCCGGCTCCGGAACGGACCCAGGGTTTGTGTGGACGGCGGTAAACGACTGGGAACCCAAAAGTGTGACTGGGCTTGTCGATACAGCGAAAACGTGTCACGATCCAAAACAGTACAGGTGCTCCGCGCACAATCGTAAATATAGCAGTAAAGTATGGCATAAGTACAGGATAGTAATAAAACCCCCAAACTAGTTGTGGCCCCAAGAAATAGAAATAAATCAAGCTCTGGCTCAGGGGGGTCCATAAGGCCTCCCGGATGTGGATAGTGTGAATAGTCAAGGAACGGGGATCAAGTACTCGGGGTCCTACGGGACACAAGTGAGCATGAAAAACCAAATAACAGATATTGCTCATTGGTGCCTCTTTCATTAGTTATCCCATTTCTACTCAGGTTAAGTTGTTTTGGTACCTCGTTATCAATCAGACACTCACATACCCTACACATGCTGTTCTACGACTCGCATGGCTCAAACAACTCCTGTAGTAATGGCTCATGAGATGGAGGAACAAGCTTCGGTGGGGTGTAAAAGTAAAGGCTATGCGGTACTTGGGATTCAATTTAATGCAATTGCGACTCAATGATGCAAGAATAAGATAGAAGCAATAGGTACTATATGTATGCAAGTATGTGGTAGTGCTTGCCTAGCAGCTCAGTTGAAGCGAGAGACGGATCTGGGTAGTACTCCTAGGATTCCTGATATTTCCCCTGCTCGGCGTCTATTCGAAGAAGAACCAAACAAACAAGGGCCAACATAAATAAAGTACACAAGCATACGAATTAAAATGCGACAAGAAAACAAGCATGCCATGATGAATGATGCACAATTTACATGGCAATAATGTAGCATGGCATGGGTGAGGTGTGGGGTACAAGAATAAAGCATTTTATTGAGTTTTAGTCATGTTTTGTTCCCAATTAAGTTGCTGTATACTTAATATTTATATGATGCATGCTGCAATTCAGAACATGGAATGCATAGTTAGAACGGGCTCGTCGCGCTGATCGATTTAGACATATTATTTGTCAAATTTGGAGTTGTAGATTTAAAGTTATTAATTAATTAAGAAAAGGCATTTTTATTACAATTTTAATCATCTCGAAAAGTTAAAGTGGTCAAACATTATTTTGAATAGCATATCTGAATTCCTCACATTTTTTGATTCAAAAACATATATCATTTGTCAAATTTGGAATTATCAAATAAAAGATATTAATTTCTGGATATTAAAACATATAAACAATTTCTGGAAAAAAATTTATTTTAGAAAAAGATGGCGAGGACTTTTGTTACCCTGGGGCTCTCTACCCATAGTCACAGAGACGCGGGACCAGTATGCTGACTGGGTCGAGCTGGTGTGGCCGGAATTGAACCGGTTTTTCTCACTCGGCCGAAGATAGCCTCGGTGTATGACTAGTGGGACCGCAACGCTGGCGGCCCACGGCGCATGAGGGTGACAAGTGGCAACCCCGAGGTCGAATCGGTGGCGGTACAAAATTACCAGGGGTGCTTTTAGAAAAGTTCCGGGAGGAACCGGATCTGACGAAGAAAAACTACTAGCTACATCAATTTTTCGAAAGACGATGGCGAGCAAACCGTTGGAAATTTGGCAATGCTGCAAAAACAAAAGTTGTAGAGCCAACGTCGGACTACAACTTTGGTGTTTGGAGCTTCGTCAACGGAGGTCTACAGCGGACGGGGCAAGGAGATGAACAGAGGAGATCTCGCGGTTTAAAAACTGACGGAAAAATTTTCAGGAACGGGCTGAGATCGGGCTAGGTTGCGACGACGATTGCGGCCGAACGGCGGCGAATTTCGCCTTGCCGTAAAAAGGTGAGTTGAATAGGATTGCTCGGGCTACAACTTTGGTTCACCAAGATCACACGGATACGGCCCACATTGTTCGGAATCTGCGGAAGAACAGAGGTGCGTTAGGTTTCCGCTGCTGTCGGTTGCGCGCGAGGCGAGTGCGGTCTGCATGCGCGTGGCGTGCGGCATGAGAGCGGGAGATGGCGAGAGAGGAAGAGAGAGAAGAGGGGACGCGGTTGTGGCTCACCGAGGTTTGCTGGCGGGAAGGGGGGGAAGGCACGACCGGAGAGAAAGAAGTCCCGGACGAAGACGAGGTGGCGCTGGCCGTGGCGGCGTCCGGCTTGCGTGGCGGCGGAGTCTTGGTTCGGCCGGTTCCCAGGGACGGTGACGAGCTCCGACAGCTTCCTCCGAGCTCCAACAGCCCGAGCAGGTTCAGAATCGACGACGACCGTGGCGGCGGCATGGCGGGGTAGATAGCGAGGCCGCGGCCATGGCAGCGTCTACGGTAGGGCTTTGCTTGGCGAGGAAGATGGTGGGGAGAGATGGGTCTCGATCTAGATGGAGATGAGAGGGGGTAGATGGGAGGGGGATGGGTTGGCGTGTTGCTGCTTTGCTTTAGACCGGGACCAGGCGAGAACGTGCTGGGCGAGGAAGAGAAACAGGATGAGGAGAAAGGAGGCATGTAGCGCGTCGGTTCGGACTGGGAGGGCGCGCTGCAGCTGCTGTTGTCGCTCGGTTCAGGGAAGCACACATCTCCCGCCTAGATTGCATTGTTACACATGTGTGTGAACCGGTGCATGCCACAACACACCAAAAGAGGGTGCAGATAGCTAGCTGGTTTAAGAATGTGGGCACATGCACAGTTTGGGTTTTAGCTAGTGAGAGGAAAAAATGTGTGTGTGTATAAAGAAGACGAGGATTAGAGTTTTTATATAGTCCAAACTAGATAGGTGGGACTAGTTTTAGGCTAAAACTTAGATGGGCTTTTTGCCTATTTTTATTTTCTATAAAAAAAATAACAAAACATTTTGTGGTCACGCCTAAAGATCGGAAAATAATTTTTAATTTGAAATAGGAAAAGGAGGATGGATTTATATTATCCAATTTTGGTTGATTAAATACCATTTGTAACTACAAGGAAAAAATAAAATAAAAAGAGAGATAGAAAGAGAAGGTGCTTAAAGTGTACGTGTGTACAAGAGAGATTTTAAACATAGATGAGAGACTAGGTTTAGAACACATGTTTAAATTAAGCAAGAATTCAGAAGGCATTTAAAACGAGAGAGGATGCCACATAATGGTGTGTCATTTTATGTGACTAGAGTGGCTTATTATTGCATGCAATAAAGGAGTATATGCATGTGGCATTTTTGTGAAAACAAAAATGTATATGCATGTATGTGAGGTAAGGGTGGCATTACAAGATTTGCAAAAATACAAGAATTGAGAAGGACATGATACATGTCATAAAATCTAGGTTTGGATCAACCCATATGCATGTATGTGTATGAATAGAATTTGAGCCGTATTTATATGGGTGGCTTGAATTAAAAACCAAGACAACAATAAGATGACCACACTCATATATATGGTAGAAGTAGGATGGGATAGCAAGGGAGTTGCCATATTAGTAGATAGTAAGAATTTAAAAGATATGTCCCCAACTCAACTTGGGCATTTAATCATTATATCAAAAGTCAGATGCAATATATCAAGAGGCAAATACAAGTAATAGGCAAATGCAATATGAGAGAAAAACCAAATGGAAAGGGTTTTATATGATGTTCAAATGCAAGGTGGCATGATGACATGAGCATGATATAATTATGATGCAACAATTATATGTAGGAAGTAGCATTTTATTATTAGACCATGTAGCATTACAGATGTTAGACAGATGGGATGCTACAACTCTCCCCCACTAAACAGGAATCTCGCCCGAGATTCTAGGAAGAAGAAGAAGACACGAAGAGGGTAGGATACTTGGCACGGAGCTCATCCTCGCATTCCCAAGTGGCTTCATCAACGGAATGGTGCGACCACTACACCTTGCAGAACTTGATGGACTTGTTGTGAGTCCTTCTTTCTGCGACTTCTAGGATTTTTATGGGGTGTTCTTGATAAGACAGATCTTCTTGGAGATTAATGAGTTCATGGTCCACGGTTCTGCCGGGATCCTTGAAGCACTTCTTGAGTTGAGAGATATGGAAAACATCATGGACCTTGAGTTTTTCAGGGAGCTCAAGAGCATAAGCGACTTCTCCTCTTCTTCCACGAACTTTGAAAGGACCGATGTATCTAGGAGCCAGCTTTCCTTTGATACCAAACCGGTGCGTGCCTCTCATGGGAGTGACACGAAGGTAAACGAGATCACCAGGGACATACTCCATGTCCGTGTGCTTTCTATCATAGTTGCTCTTCTGGCGACTTTGAGCAACCTTCAGGTTTTCAAGAATGATGTGAACCTTCTCCTCCGCTTGAGTTACAATGTCGGGGCCAAACAATGTTCTTTCACCTGCGCCCGACCAACCAATCGGAGTTCTGCATTTGCGACCACAGAGAACCTCAAATGGTACCATCTTTAGACTTTTCTGGAAGCTGTTGTTGTAAGAGAATTCAGCATAAGGAAGGCATTCTTCCCACTTCATGCCGAAAGAGATAACTCAAGAACGGAGCATATCTTCCAGAATCGGATTGATCCTTTCCACTTGTCCTTGCGACTGAGGGTGGTAAGCTATGCTGAAGTTCAATTTTGTTCCCAAAGCATTTTGGAAACTTTCTCAGAACTTGGAAGTGAAGATGCTTCCACGGTCTGAGCTGATCTCAAGAGGAACCCCATACAGAGAGACAATTCTGTTGATATAGAGCTCAGCCAACTGAATTGCAGAAATTGTTTCCTTGACGGGAAAGAAGTGAGCCACTTTAGAAAGCCTGTCGATGACAACAAAGATTGCATTGTTGCCCTTCTGCGATCTTGGAAAACCAGTTATGAAGTCCATCTCTACTTTCTCCCATTTCCCTTCCGGAGGCTTCAATGGCTGTAGAAGACCGGAAGGTTTCTGATGAACAGCTTTAACTCTGCGGCTGACATCACACTCCGAGAGATACTTGGCACAATATCGTTTCAACCCAGGCCTCCAATACTGTGTTTTCAAGTCCATGTACATCTTAGTGCTGCCAGGGTGGATAGAAAGAACAGAATCATGCGCCTCCTTAAGAAATTGCTCTCTTAAACCCGGGTAGTTCGGAACAAACATCCGATGTTCAAAGAAAAGAGCGCCTTGGTCGTCGACGTGGAAGGACTCATAGTTCGGAAGCTGAATGTTGGAGATGATCTTTTTAGTGTAAGGATCACCAAGTTGAATGGAGCGAACTTTTTCTTCCAAGAGAGGTGTTGCCAGGAGGTTCAGAAGATACCCTTGATCCACAATTTCAAGGTTGAGCTTGCGGAATTTCTCGCACAAGAGAGGCTGTTGTTCTTCCACCATGAGGTTGTTGACATAAGCTTTTAGGCTGAGGGCATCGGCCATGACATTAGCTTTGCCCGGTGTGTAGTTGATTGTGAGATCAAAATCATTAATTGCTTCAATCCACCTCCTCTGACGAAGGTTGAGATCAGGCTGTGTGAAGATATACTTCAGACTCTTGTGATCAGAAAAGATCTCACAACGGTTGCCAAGCAAATAGTGCCTCCATACTTTCAAAGCAAAGACAACTGCTGCGAGCTCGAGGTCATGTGTAGGATAGTTGATCTCACGCGTCTTCAACTGTCGAGAGGCATAAGCAACAACTTGTTTTTCTTGCATAAGGACCGCACCCAATCCTTGCAAGGAGGCTTCACAGAATATCTAGAAAGGCTTTGATGTATCTGGAGGAATCACGACTGGTGTGGAAGTGAGCTTCTCTTTGAGTGTTTCAAAGCTTGCTTGACAAGCAGGAGACCAAAGGTATTTCTTGCCTTTCTTGAGGAGATCGGTAAGAGGCTTCGCAATCTTCGAGAAGTTCTGAACGAAGCGACGACAATAACTAGCCAAACCAAGGAAACTCCGGACTTCTTTGACATTTTTGGGTGGAAGCCAGTCAACAATTGTCCGAACAGTTTCTGGGTTGACGGCAATGCCCTTGGCAGAGATGACGTGACCAAGGTAGGTGACTTCAGGCAGCCAGAACTCACACTTGGAGAACTTTGCATATAGGCGGTTCTCACGAAGCTTGTTTAGGACACACCGAAGGTGTTCTTCATGTCCTTCCTTTGAATTAGAATGGACTAGGATGTCATCCAGATAGACCACAACGAACTTATCAAGATACTCCATGAAAACCGAGTTCATAAGCCTCGAGAAGGTGGCAGGTGCGTTGGTGAGACCTAAAGACATGACCGTGTACTCGTACAGGCCATAGCGGGTGGTGAAAGCTGTTTTGGGAACATCTTCCTTGCGAATCCTGATTTGATGATATCCACTTCTCAAGTCAAGCTTAGAGAATACCACAGCTCCAGCTAGCTGATCGAAGAGATCATTAATCCGCGGAAGGGGATATTTATTCTTGATGGTTTTAGCATTGAGAGCCCGATAGTCAACACAAAGTCTATCAGTCTTGTCTTGCTTCTTCACAAAGATGGTTGGGCTACCCCAAGAAGAAGTACTGTGCTCAATGAAACCCAACTTCTCTTGTTCATCAAGCTGACGTTTGAGTTCAGCCAATTCAGCAGGACCCATTTTATAAGGCCGCTTGGAGATAGGAGCGGTTCCAGGTTCAAGCTCAATCACAAACTCGAGCTCTCGATCAGGAGGCATACCTGGCAACTCTTTAGGAAAAACATCTGGGAACTCACAGACCACCGGAACACTCTGAATAGCTTCCATAGCATCATCATTTAGAGCCGCCAAAGAGAAAAGCTGAATAGCAGGAGTCAGACTTGGAGAATAGACTATATGGCCTTCAGGAATTTTCAGAGAAACCGAGTGTTCAGCACAATCAATCACAGCTGCATTTGCTGTTAACCAATCCATGCCCAAGATAACATCAATGTCAGAATTGCCCAGAATAATTAAGGAAGCCGGGAACGAAGAACCACCAATCTCAATTTGATTGCCATGGCTGATATGAGCAACCCTCATGTTTGACCCAGGAGATTGTACCACAAGACGATGCAATAAGGGAACCATAGCCAGATCATGCTCATGTGCAAACTTGTGAGAAACAAAAGAATGCGAAGCACCAGAATCAAACAAAACTCGTGCAGGGACTGAGTTAATAGGAAGCGTACCCATCACAACTCCAGGTGCATGCTCATCTTGAGCGACGTTGACACAGTTGGCACGAGCAACAGTAGACCCGGGCTTGGTGTTGATGTTGAGAGCCCGCGGTGGAGGTGCACGAACCATAGAAGAACTTGCCGCAGGTCTTGGAGGTGGTGGTGGAAGAGCTTTGTTGTTCATGGGACAACTCCAGTGTTGATGCCCAGTGTTCCCACAGGTGTAACAGGCACCAGGTGGACGTGGAGCAGCGTAGCCAGGGACTCCGCCAGGCGCTCCAGGGTAGTTGTGGTTGTAGCCCCTAGGAGCCGAGGTGAAGGAGTTTGGTGGCCTTGCCGCGTAGCTTGACGGTCTTGGTGGAGCCGGGAGCGATGGTGCGGTATTAGGAACCCACACGCGGCGCTTAGAAGGAGCTGTCATAGCTGAAGAGCTTGCTGCGTCGCGGCTGTGTTTCTTGGACTCCTCAAACACTTGCCTACTTGCTTCTTCCTGTAGAGCTGTATGTTGGAGTTCTAGAAAAGACCCCGGCCTTGCATGAGCGATTTCATATTTGATAGATGCATTGAGCCCTTGCCTGAACCTCTTTTTCTTCTTCTTGTCATCAGAGATCTCATCGCCACCATACCGAGAAAGATTCATGAAGTTTCTGATATAGGTATTGACATTGTCATTGCCCTGCTTGAGGTTGAGAAACACTTCCTTCATCCTTTCCATGACAATTTCTGACAGATATTCCTCTTTGAAAGCCCCAGTAAACTGCTCCCAAGTAGGCTGAAAACAAGAGTGGTTTGCCTTGAGGTAATTTTCCCACCACAGACCTGCGTCTCCCTTCAGAAGGTGAGTGGCACATTTTACCCATTCTTGCTCAGGAACATCAGCAGTCATCAGCAACCTTGATATCTCACGCAGCCAATCATCTACGTCCAGTGGCTGATCAGACAACTCAAAGTGGCGCGGGTTGAACTTCAGAAAGCTTTTGATGTCTCCTCGCTTGGGAGGTGGAGGTAGCGGAACAAACTCATTCCTCCTGACACTTTCTTCAAATCGCTGCTGGTTCTGCTGCATTGCTCCCAAGGCATTAGCAATACTTGCCAACGCAGCCCCCAGTTCAGGTGGTATGTCCTCCTCAGAACGGCGTGGTGGTGCCATCCTGTGATTGATATAAAACTCAAGTCAGTACCATAATGGAGAATAATAATAATCCAAAATAGTGCCAAAATGGAATTAACCAAGATTTAAAGGATACAATTTACTAAGATGATATTAAAATATCAACAAAGTTCAAAGCACCTAGAAGATATTGAGCATATCGCACACGACTGAACAAGGAGTGTGGTACACAAAGTTAACAAAGAAAAAAATTCCGCAAATTTCGGCATTAAAATACCACTATATGCGCAAAACCACTTAACGAATCAAGATTAGTAACTCTACCAATTCAATATGCAAGAGCGAATGATAAAAGTAGTGGTATGGTCGCGACTCCATCCCGCACTCAAATCATTACTCCGCACATGAATAAGTAAAACACATATCCCAACACCTTCTTCTTAAGATGAACCTAAAGATTAGCAACTATGGAAACAAACACCCCAAACAAGATAGCGTCGGATGACAAAGAGTAAGACAGATCGCGCCGGTATACAACGAATCAGATAGATGGCGTCGGTTTACAAAGGCCTGTCGGTATGGAATGTACCAACAGTTGATAACCAAAAGGAAGATAGTGATAAGATTTGGATGCAACAGATAGACAAGGAATTCACACAGACACACACAACCTATGGTACTACGGAACCCCGAACACGTGAATCCTAGTTTGAATTTTAGAAGAGGATTGAAAACGTTACACTTCCTTACCAGAAAAGGGTGGGTGGGTGGATAAGAAGAAAAATGGAAGCAGTCCTACTCTCACGTTTTGTTTTTCCCTAGTATACATAGCTACCAAAAATATTTGCTAGACTGACAACGGCCATTTGGCTGAGACCCTGAAGGGCGGGATGGCTCTGATACCAATTGTAACTACCTCGGACCCTACGCTCTAAGTTCAAGCCTAGATGAAACGGAAGTGGTAAAATTAGTACAGCGGGGGCCCAGAGGACCGCCCACATGTAGACCCGTCGGCCGTCCTAACCACTTCCAAGACATCGGGACAAGAGCGAGCGGCGTAGGCAACATGCGAAGAGATCAAATACATACACAAGTGAGTATGTATGCAAGCTACCATACAACAGTTCTTAGAGCCATTCCATCTAAAAGAAATAGAAATATTGCAACGCCATACGGCAAGATCCAAATATCCTAAATCGAGATAATAGTTTAGGATAGCTCCTCATACATCAACCATCAGAGTATCAGGCGGAAGCGGAAAACAAGATCCGAGTATGGATAAGAAGCAAATCGGCATAAGATGCCACATAAATAAACACATCCCGCCCACAGATCTCGCGGATCCCCATCCCCGGAATCTCTACACCGAGTGATCGTTGCCAACATCATCTGTCTCCTCCACCCAGTATCCATCTTGCGAATACACCTGTTCATCTGAATCAAACAATTTATCGTGTGAGACCCTAGGGGTACTCATCAAGTCTTTATGCCTCTAAAGGGGACATATACCTGGGGTGACGCAATTGCAGCAAAAAATAATATCTAACAAGTCTATAGATACTCGCTAACCATCCGCCTAACCAATGATAGACAGATGTTCGTTAATTAGGAACAACAGTTATAACAGTATAAAATAACAGATCCATCCTCCTTCTCGCTTACCAACGAGAAAGCGGACGAACAACCCATCCATTGGCAGTTTTATGAACCATTCCATGAGTGTTGCACTATTTACTAGTCAAGTGTTCAGTCAATTATAAGCGGTACTTTAGTTATACTTGTCTATGATCGAGAAACTATGCTCCAAGTCGTCCATAACCGCGGACACGGCTTTCAGAAAGATTTACCCTGCAGGGGTGCACAAATAGCAACACACACTCGATCAACCTCGGAAAAACCAACTCAAAACCCAACGAGGCATTCACGGCAAAGCGATCACAGGATTCATAAAATATTTCAGGAGGCCACCCCACTAAGCTACCCACAACGAAGTTGGCCGGCTCCGGAACGGACCCAGGGTTTGTGTGGACGACGGTAAACGACTGGGAACCCGAAAGTGTGACTGGGCTTGTCGAAACAGCGAAAACGTGTCACGATCCAAAACAGTACAGGTGCTCCACGCATAATCGTAAATATAGCAGTAAAGCATGGCATAAGTATAGGATAGTAATAAAACCCCCAAACTAGTTGTGGCCCCAAGAAATAGAAATGAATCAAGCTCTGGCTCAGGGGGTCCATAAGGCCTCCCGGATGTGGATAGTGCGAATAGTCAAGGAACAGGAATCAAGTACTCGGGGTCCTACGGGACACAAGTGAGCATGAAAAACCAAATAACAGATATTGCTCACCGGTGCCTCTTTCATTAGTTATCCCATTACTACTCAGGTTAAGTTGTTTAGGTACCTCGTTATCCATCAGACACTCACATACCCTACACATGCGGTTCTACGACTCGCATGGCTCAAACAACTCTTGTAGTAATGGCTCATGGGATGGAGGAACAAACTTCGGTGGGGTGTAAAAGTAAAGGCTATGCAGTACTTGGGATTCCATTTAATGCAATCACGACTCAATGATGCAAGAATAAGATAGAAGCAATAGGTACTATATGTATGCAAGTATGTGGTAGTGCTTGCCTAGCAGCTCAGTTGAAGCGAGAGACGGATCTGGGTAGTACTCCTGGGATTCCTGATATTTCCCCTGCTCGGCGTCTATTTAGAGAAGAACCAAACAAACAAGGGCCAACATAAATAAAGTGCACAAGCATACGAATTGAAATGTGACAAGCAAACAAGCATGCCATGATGAATGATGCACAATTTACATGGCAATAATGTAGCATGGCATGGGTGAGGTGTGGGGTACAAGAATAAAGCATTTTATTGAGTTTTAGTCATGTTTTGCTCCCAATTAAGTTGCTGTATACTTAATATTTATATGATGCATGCTGCAATTCAGAACATGGAATGCATAGTTTGAACAGGCTCGTCGCGCTGATCGATTTAGGCATATTATTTGTCAAATTTGGAGTTGTAGATTTGAAGTTATGAATTAATTAAGAAAAGACATTTTTATTACAATTTTAATCATCTCGAAAAGTTAAAGTGGTCAAACATTATTTTGAATAGCATATCTGAATTCCTCACATTTTTTTGATTCAAAAACATATATCATTTGTCAAATTTGGAATTATCAAATAAAAGATATTAATTTCTGGATATTAAAACATATAAACAATTTCTGGAAATATTTTTATTTTACAAAAAGATGGCGGGGACTTTTGTTATCCTGGGGCTCTCTACCCACAGTCACAGAGACGCGGGACCAGTGTGCTGACTGGGTCGAGCTGGTGTGGCCGGAATTGAACCGGTTTTTCTCACTCGGCCGAAGATAGCCTCGGTGTATGACCAGTGGGACCGCAACGCTGGCGGCCCACGACGCATGAGGGTGACAAGTGGCAACCCCGGGGTCGAATCGGTGGCGGTACAAAATTACCAGGGGTGCTTTTAGAAAAGCTCCAGGAGGAACCGGATCTGACGAAGAAAAACTGCTAGCTGCATCGATTTTTCGAAAGACGATGGCGAGCAAACCGTTGGAAATTTGGCGATGCTGCAAAAAAAAAAGTTGTAGAGCCAACGTCGGACTACAACTTTGGTGTTTGGAGCTTCGTCAATGGAGGTCTGCAGCGGACGGGACAAGGAGATGAACAGAGGAGATCTCGCGGTTTAAAAACTGACGGAAAAATTTTCAGGAATGGGCTGAGATCGGGCTGGGTTGCGACGACGATTGCGGCCGAACGGCGGCAAATTTCGCCTTCCGTAAAAAGGAGAGTTGAAGAGGATTGCTCGGGCTACAACTTTGGTTCAGCAAGATCGCACGGATATGGCCCACATCGTTCGGAATCTGCGGAAGAACAGAGGTGCGCTAGGTTTCCGCTGCTGCCGGTTGCGCGCGCAGCGAGTGCAGTCTGCGTGTGCACGGCGTGCGGCGTGCGAGCGGGAGATGGCGAGAGAGGAAGAGAGAGAGAAGAGGGGACGCGGCTGTGGCTCACCGAGGTTTGCTGGCGGGGGGGGGGGGGGGAGGCACGACCGGAGAGAAAGAAGTCTCGGACGAAGACGAGGTGGCGCTGGCCGCGGTGGCGGAGTCTTGGTTCGGCCGGTTCCCAGGGACGGTGACGAGCTCCAACAGCTTCCTCCGAGCTCCAACAGCCCGAGCAGGTTCAGAACCGACGACGACCGTGGTGGCGGCATGGTGGGGTAGATTGCGAGGCCGCGGCCATGGCAGCGTCTACGGTAGGGCTTTGCTTGGCGAGGAAGATGGTGGGGAGAGATGGGTCTCGATCTAGATGGAGATGAGAGGGGGTAGATGGGAGGGGGATGGGTTGGCGTGTTGCTGCTTTGCTTTAGACCGGGACCAGGCGAGAACGTGCTGGGCGAGGAAGAGAAACAGGATGAGGAGAAAGGAGGCATGTAGCGCGTCGGTTCAGACTGGGAGGGCGCGCTGCAGCTGCTGTTGTCGCTCGGTTCAGGGAAGCACACATCTCCCGCCCAGATTGCATTGTTACACCTGTGTGTAAACTGGTGCATGCCACAACACACCAAAAGAGGGTGCAGATAGCTAGCTGGTTTAAGAATGTGGACACATGCACCGTTTGGGTTTTAGCTAGTGAGAGGAAAAAATGTGTGTGTATAAAGAAGACGGGGATTAGAGTTTTTATATAGTCCAAACTAGACTAGGTGGGACTAGTTTTAGGCTAAAACTTAGACGGGCCTTTTGCCTATTTTTATTTTCTATAAAAAAAATAACAAAACGTTTTGTGGTCACGCCTAAAGATCGGAAAATAATTTTTAATTTGAAATAGGAAAAGGAGGATGGATTTATATTATCCAATTTTGGTTGATCAAAAACCATTTGTAATTACAAGGCAAAATAAAATAAAAAGAGAGATAGAAAGAGAAGGTGCTTAAAGTGTACGTGTGTACAAGAGAGATTTTAAACATAGATGAGAGACTAGGTTTAGAACACATGTTTAAATTAAGCAAGAATTCAAAAGGCATTTAAAACAAGAGAGGATGCCACATAAGGGTGTGTCATTTTATGTGACTAGAGTGGCTTATTATTGCATGCAATAAAGGAGTATATGCATGTGGCATTTTTGTGAAAACAAAAATGTATATGCATGTATGTGAGGTAAGGGTGGCATTACAAGATTTGCAAAAATACAAGAATTGAGAAGGACATGATACATGGCATAAAATCTAGGTTTGGATCAACCCATATGCATGTATGTGTATGAATAGAATTTGAGCCGTATTTATATGGGTGGCTTGAATTAAAAACCAAGACAACAATAAGATGACCACACTCATATATATGGTAGAAGTAGGATGGGATAACAAGGGAGTTGCCATATTAGTAGATAGAAAGAATTTAAAAGATATGTCCCCAACTCAACTTGGGCATTTAATCATTATATCAAAAGTCAGATAAAATAATTAAGAGGCAAATACAAGTAATAGGCAAATGCAATATGAGAGAAAAACCAAATGGAAAGGGTTTTATATGATGTTCAAATTCAAGGTGGCATGATGACATGAGCATGATATAATTATGATGCAACAATTATATGTAGGAAGTAGCATTTTATTATTAGACCATGTAGCATTATAGATGTTAGATAGATGGGATACTACAAAGAAACTAGAATTTGTAATATATATGGAACTATGTTTTAAATTCGTAATTTGTATGGAACTATGTTTTAAATTGATAATTTGTTTTGGAAGTATCTTATAAATTTGTAATTTTTATGGAACTATGTTTTAAATTTGTAATTTGTATGGAACTATGTTTTAAATTTTCTAATCTGTATGGAACAATGTTTTAAATTTCTAATATATATGGAACAATGTTTTAATTTCTAATACACAGATGGCATGATCTTTTCTTAATGCTGACATAGATAGAAAGTACCGGTCAATGTTATTGGCTGCTGAACGAGGGAGCTTGAAGCACCTAATGACTCACACTTCCCTATCTAACTAGATGATACACCCTGATTGAATGTAGAGGCATGAGACATTTATTTCTAGTTGGGTTTCAAATATTTGTGGGCCAAAGTAAATAAATTTTTATGCTATCTCGGTATGCATGTTGTAGTGGGCAGGGATTTTACCATTCGTGCGTCTAGTTGAGGCCACTCGTATGCAGGAGATAGAAGGACGACATCATGGCTTCCAGACCACACGCCTGCACTACAACCAGTCGTTGCTCACCTGCTTAATGGATCGATGGAGGCCCGAGACTCACACTTTCCAGTTTCGCTAGGGAGAGATGGCTCCTATGCTTCATGATGTCTCATTCCTGCTAGGACTGCTATTGCTGGAGTGCCAATAGGCCCGATGGATGCACGGGTGAATTAGACCCAAGACATGGCCCAATGATTCTTTGGCATCCGTGATGGAGCGACGTACTTCGCGTATGAAAATCATGGCCCCATATTTGAATGATTGCAAAAATATTAGGTTCATTTGCTACTCAGTATCTTCGTCTTTGTCGCACCTATTTTCATATCACACGGTGATCAAAATTGTTCTATTAACCAATGCAGATCCAGAAGTTCGGGTACCCAGCCATTCCGATGACTGAGCCACAAATTACTTGCAGCCTGGAGGCATACATAATGTGGCTTCTTAGGAAGGTGATGTTCACAGAGAACCACGGCTTGTCCATTAGTGTGCGCTACATCCACTTTGCTAGACAGATCGTAGAGACGACGTGTCGGAACGACATCACAAAGTGGAGCTAGGATTCTGTTGTCTTAGCAGCTACGTACCGAGGTATGTGCATGGCTTGTACGCTAATCAAGGATAGGTCTGCTTTGCTAGGATTCCCAATGTTGCTGCAGCTATGGTCATGGGAGAGGTTCCCTATCGGCCACCCGGAGATATCAAAGAATAAAGCAATTATCAACAAGAATGAGCCACCCGTTGTCTATGAGTCTGATCTTTTGTTTGACCAAGATAGAATTGACATGCCTACATTCGGTACTCATTGGACACGTCCAAGGTAAGTTAAAAGGTTTAATAAATTGCATTTTCGATACTGCACTATAAAGGAAACTAACAACTATTTTGTCCAACAGTGTCATTTCGCGGGAGATCAAGTCAAGAGCTGCTACCTGTCATTTAGCGAGCAGTTTGACTTGTTGAGGGAGGATGCAGTCATTTGGGAGCCATACACGATAGTTGAGGCAGCCGCCCGATATTCATGCGGGAAATCTATTATGTGCACTAGAGATGAGGACTACTAGCTGACTAAATCGAAGATCATCTTCAATTGTCAGGTCGAGGAGATGTTTTTTGTGAAGTCTGTTTTGACTAGTGGCAGCAGTAGCAGCCGTACGTCCCTTTCATGGGCTATCGTCCTGAGGGTAAGCATGTTCCTATCTATTTTTGTTCTAGTAGTACATAATCGTTGAGTACCTAATATTTTTACATGGCAGGAGGATATGGAGAGCCAAACATCTTCTCTATGGGTTCGTGGGCGACTAATAAGGAGGAGGATCAGCAGACTCAGCAGGATCAGGTTGACTAGTTTGGGAAGTATTAGATGTAGCAGACTCCACCACCTTTTGAAAGGATAGAGATGTGGCCTAGAGGGGGTGAATAGGCATTTCAAAACTATTACAGTTTTGGCTTGATAGGACGCGGAATTAAACTAATGTTTATTTTATAAGCACAAAACCTAAATACACTAGGCTCAACTAAGTGCACCAACAACAAGTTAAGCTAAGCAAGATAGCACAAGATAAATATACCACAAGTGATAAGCAAGATATAAGTACTTCAAGCTCGATGGCTATCACAAGGAAAGTCAGCTCGGGTATAGAGATAACCGAGACATGCGGTGACGAAGATGTATTCCCGTGTTCCCTTACAAGTAAGGTACGTCATGTTGGAGAGGTGTGGGATTCCACGAAGGATTTACCAACGCCACGAAGGCTCACCTTCTTCTCCGAGTCTATCCCACGAAGGAATATGCCCTTTCCTTATGGGTAGCTTTTCCTCCACTCCGGAGATGGCAAGCTCCACAACCACTTCACAAGCTCCACGAAGGAGAAGCCTGGGTATCTTCACAATCTTCCACAAAGAGGACACCGCGGCACCAACCATCAAGCCAACTAGGAGGTCACCCTCAAAGAACAACAAGCTCATGGTCTATCACTAGAACAAATCGTAGTGGAGAGCTCAACACTTATGCAAGAATGCAAAGCAAGAACACCAAGGGCATTCAAATCCCCCACTCTTAAATCTACCAAAGCAACAAGTGCTAGGGAGGAATAAGAGAGGAATAACAATGGTGGAAATCAACAAATGACTTCAAGATCTAGACCCAATGGGTTCCCCTCACTTAGAGGAGGAATTGATTGGTCGGGATTGTAGATCTAGATCTCCTCTTCCAAAGCCCTCAAAAAGATGCAAGAATCATAGGAGGGAAGGGGGAGGAAGCAAGATCAAGAGGTTCAACAATGGAGGTCAATTTTGTGGTCAAGAACACACAAAAACATTGGGGGAAGAACCCCCTTATATAGAGAAAAGAAAATATGGCCGCTGGAGAGAAAATAGCGAAAACTCGGTTTCAAAGTCGGTTGGACTAGCCCTAGAACCAGGAAACTCGGTCCCTAGGCCGAAGGACCAGCCTACAAACCAGAATACCTCTGTTTACCAACTCGGAATAGACTCGGTCGAGAAAACCGGAAAATACGGTTTCAGATCCAGTCTAACCGGCGTTGGCGCCGAACCGTCCGGTGTGGAAGTCGGTTGAACCGCACGCACAACCGGGATGAAATAGAGTTCACGAAAAACGCAATAACTTTTACATCTGGACTCCGATATCGATGATCTTGGGCTTGTTTTGACGGGGACAACAAGATCTAAAATATGGTGCATGAAAACATCATAGTACAACAAAGGAGGATAGAACCAAATGAGGAAATGTATGAAGCCTCCCTATAAGAAGAACCGGTAAAACCTTCAAACTTGAAAACGCCATAAAAGATCCATACGAATTCCGTTTTTGATGAAGTTGGGCTTGTTGAAGAGCTAGAAATAAGCTCAAGAAGCTCACATAGAGAAACACGAAGAAGCAAAAAAATAGGAAGATGCAAAGTATGCAAAGGATTGAGCTCCCTTTGACAATGTGATCAAGTTATCCAACCAAAAGCCCCTCTTGATAGTGCGGTTATCTATCATATAACCCGGTCGCCCAACAACCACCTTGAGACCGGTAAAAGGAAAACCTAGAAAGGACATACCTTTGCCTTGCACATCCCGCTTTATCTTGATGACAACTCTTCAAGCTCCATCCAAGCAAAGAGGGTTTATATAATGAATATTAGAAACAAGTACGCAACTTATCCGAGAATAAGTTGTATTCAAGAGGTTGTATTTGATATGGTTAAGTAACACAAAGATACTATCCCATATCAAAACCGATTCTACTCACAAAAACTACAACTAATGCAAGAGATGTGAGTAGAACCAACATATATAGAGCAAACTCCCCCCCACAATATATGCACGTGTGATGAACTTAAATTTCATTGCATACATTGTCAAGCATAACCTTTGGGAGAGTTAACACTATATATTCGACCATGCAATACATAATAAAGATGAAATGCATGTAAGGCAAACACTTAAGAACAAACTAATCTTAAGTACAAAATGATGGGTTCGTAGCATGGAAAACAAAAAATTTCTACCGCAAGAACAAACAAAACCTAGATCTAATCTAGATAAAAGCCAAGATCTAATCTATTAGACATGAGCAACGAGATAGATGGGAACTAACCCTCGTAGATCCGAAAGCGTTAACGAGATTAGATCTCGTGGTTGATGTAGTCGATCACTTGCCGATCTCAAGATCGTGTGGACGATCCTTCCGGCGTCGCGTTCCAGCAGCGCTTCCGCCCTCGGTCAAGTAGACGATCCTTCCAGCGCCACGATTCGGCAGCGCTTCCGCAGTCGGTCACACGTGCGGAGTCGAAGCAGACCTTCCTCTCCCCGTTCCAGCGAGCAGCGGAGGTAGTAGATCTTCTCCACGGAATCCCAGCAGCACGACGGCGTGGTGGTGGTGGTGGAGTAGAGAATTCTGCAGGGCTTCGCCTATGCCTGTGCAGAAGATGGTGGAGGAGAGAGGTGGTAGAGATTGGGTGTTATGAGAGCAGGGGAGGAGGGGGCGCCCCTGCCCCTCTATTTAAAGAGGGGAGGTGCCTAGGGAGGGGGAGTCCTTGTAGGACTCCCCTCCCTCTCTAGGCCGGCGGATTGGAGGTGGGGGGAGGAGTCCTCCTCCCCCACGAATCCGTATCTTGACCCACCAGGACTCCTTGATCCCTATCTTGATTTTCAAGCAAACTCCAAGATATCTTCTAGAACCTTCCGGAACATTCCGAAACCTTCTAGAATCCTCATACAAACACTCCGGAACATTTCCTAACTCATAAAATGATCTCCTATATATGAATCTTATTCTCTGGACCATTCCGGATCTCCTCGTGATGTCCCGAATCCAATCCGAGACTCCGAACAACATTCGGTCTCCAACGCACATTCCATATCTACTTAAAACAACTTCGAACCTTAAGTGTGTCACCCTACGGTTCATGAATATGAAGACATGATAGAGACACATCTCCTATCAATAACCATCAGCGGGACCTGGAGATCCATAATGGCTCCCACATACTCAACGATGACTTTGCGATCGATTGAACCACTTACATACGAAACTAATTCCCTTTGTCTCGCGATACTATACTTATCCGAGGTTTGATCGTCGGTATCTCTATACCTAGTTCTACCTCGTTACTGATAAGTAATCTTTACTCGTTCCGTGATATGTCATCCCTTGTGATCCAGTCACATGCTTGCAAGCTAACTAGATGACATTCCACCGAGAGGGCCCAGAGCATATCTATCCGTCATATGGATGGACAAATCCCAATCTTGGTTCATGCGCTTCAACACATACTTTCAGAATACCCAATGACACTTTTATAACCACCCAGTTACGAAGCGGCGTTTGATGTCATCAAAGTATCCATCCGGTGATGGTGATTAACACAACCTCATGGTCGAAGGAATAGGTTACTATATATTTGAAAGCTTACAGCAAAACAAACTTAATGACTTGATCTTATGCTACGCTTACTATGGGTGTGTGTCCATCACATCATTCTCCTAATGATATGACCTTGTTATTAATCACATCCTAATGTCCATGATCAGGAAACCATGATCATCAATTAATCAACAAGCTAGTTCAACAAGAGGCTTACTAGGGACTCTTATATGTTTACAAAACACACATGTATTAGTGTTTCCTTATAATACAATTATAGCATGGGATGCAAACATTCATCATAAACACAAAGATATAATAATAATCACTTTTATTATTGCCTCTTGGGCATATCTCCAACACAAAACCATTTCCCTTAAAACCCTCTAAACTTCTCCCCCATTGACAATAAGTGCCAAAATGGATGACAAGTTCAGAAGGACAATATAGTGTGAGTTCCTACCCAAGGTGTGCATTACTCGTAATATGAGTGAAAACAAATGCACGTATTCAATGAGAAATACCTGGAGGAAATCAAACTATATTGAGGATCAAGGATTGCTAAAAGGACAACAAGGTTAAGGAACTTTAACGAATGAAGCAAGGAATCGAAAGATCCAAATAATCAAATGGATAAATAGTGCTCTAAATGAAATAAGGAAGCTCCCCAAGGTTCGTGCATAAATTAGTTGTTTCATTAGAATACAATATGCACAAACATGGAATCCTCACTCCCTATATATCATTTAGAACACAACCAAGATACAAGGAGTATAGATATGAATCAATACACTTGTCAAGACAAGCTTAAGTCTAAAAGAAACCAAATATGATATATGAGTGCATGAAGATACAATGAAAGTAAACAGAGCACTCATAAATCAAGACCTTACCAATACCATTATAAACCAAGAGGATAAGAGAGATGGTCGGCAAAGAGCGAGGATATCAAGGTGGGAGATTAACACTCTTGTGTATATAAGTTTCTAAGTGGACAAAACATGAGAATAATCCACAAAGAAACATCCACACATAAGAGGTTAATAAAAATAAGAACACATGATATCCAAGAGGAGGTCATAAGATATACCAAAAAGGAAATTTTTCTGAAGTGCATATATAGACCATGGCTCTATTTTCTCTTATGGTATATCAATGAACTTCACCAAAGAAAAACAAGAACCTCAAAAACATCACAACTAACACTAAGGGAACTAATGCTAGTTGGGATATCTTGAGAAAGGCAACAAGTATCAAAAGGAAGGATTCAATGCAGTTTCAACAATATTGCACATGCGAGTACCTTGACGAATTGATATGCAATACATTTCTAGAAGGCATATTTGGAATTGGTGAATCATGAACATGATTTTATATACTCCCCAAAATATGCATCATCTCAAATTACTCACATAAGAAATAAGGATAGAGAAGTATTTCAAAGATCCTTGCAAGAACCGCAACATTTTCAAACAAATAAATTCATGCCAAGATGCAAACTACAAGAGTTTGGATGGAAGAACAATATGCATGAATAAGATACTTGTTACCGAGATAGCAATGGTATGATGTAGTAGATAAAACTTCTTCGATCACCCTAGCTCGACTCCAATTATCATGTGGTGACAACACCTTCCTTATAGATGAAACAAGCATACATTGCATATCCAATGTACCTAAAACACCATTCAAGTACATCTTGGTCCCCAAACTTATTGGGTCCAAAGTTGTTAGACTAACCACAACACATAGGACACACTCCATAAAAATATGTGCATATTTAGAGATGAAATTTGAATTTCATGCACAACTTAGCCATTTAAGGATTTGATGGAGTATACCCTATATATTGGATAAAAGAAAGAAAAGCATGATATAAGATAGACATTTAGTAAACATGCCTGCGTGACACTTTCAAGATCCAACAAAGATATAATTTGGACAAATCGCCAAAATATTCAAGAAGGCATACAAGGTGTGACAAAACACATTTGTTGTCCAAACTATATCAAAGAATCAAATGAACACAATATTTGTTCAACAAAGTTCAACAAATGAACCAAAAAAACTATTGAGCATAAAAGATGAAATAACACACAAATGCTCAAAGATTTATCTTATTCAACAAAACAAAATAGAGAAGAAAGAATGAGATAACAAACTCCCAAAAGAGCAAGGTTACAACAAATAAACCAAACCCTTAACACTTTTCACAATGGCACAAGGTTTCGAGGAAAAAGGTTTTTCATCCACTAAAACACATTTGATAATAATAAAATACATCATCGAAGAGATGTTCAAAAGCAAAGGAAGACAATGGGAGCCAAAACAATTTTTTGGAAAGAAAAAGGTAATAAGATGTGAAATCCAAGGTGAAGATGATCTACAAATGCTACCACACACAAGTATATCAATTGTCGAAGACAATGAGTGTATTGGAATTTATTCCCGGTGGTATATTGCATGGATATTACAGATAAATCTTCACAATAAAAAAACATAGGATAGGAATAAAAAGATTAAGCACTAGGCAAAGATAGAGATTCTTGATAGCTTCAACTAGTCACACAATCATGCAATGCAATGATTAGAATAACTTGAAGAAAATGGTATCCCAAATAAGATATAGAGATATATATTTGAGGAAGGCCGCACCAAGAATTTCTTACTCAAACAAAGCACAAAAAGACGAGCAATAAAAGCTTCTAACAAAAAAAAGGGACCTTGTTTGAGCTAACATGCCACCTAGATACAAGATAATGAACAATATCAATTCTAAGTGGCACCACCTCATATGTTCACATTTCCTAGGATTATGATATGCAAAATAAGCATATTACTCCCCCATAATGTGATATTCATTTCTTAATAAGAGGAAAAAATAACCTCAACTAGAGATAATTAATGGAAATTTAGAATTTGAATTTCTCATGAGTATGACACATCACACAGTGACTAGATAAGCTTGCAATATCAATATCTTGATTCTTCTTGGGAAGTGGCCTAGCTTCAACTTTAGGTTGAGATTGGGCTTGACCTTGAACTAGTGGCTGCTTCCCTTGTTGCTTCTCATTCAAGTGCTTTTTCTTCAATGGACAAGATCTTACATGATGTCCTACAACCTTGCACTTGAACCAAATAATCTTGGTCGAATCCTTGACTTGGTCTTGTCCCTTCTTATTGTTACTCTTGGACTTGTTCTTGTTATTGGAGTTGAATCCAAGTCCACTTTTATCATTAGGGGATTTTTGCACACTCAAAATATTATCGAGTGCGGATTTCCCTTCACGACTCTTTTCCAAGTCGGTCTTCAAAGAAGTGACTTGGGCCTTGAGCTCTTTGATTTCCTCTACATGGTTAGTAGAAATAGAGGTACTATAGGAAGTAGAAGCTTCATTATTTGAGCAACAAGGCAAAGCAAGTAATCCAACACAAGGTTTATCACTATTATGACTAGAAGGATCACTAGGATTAGCACATGGCAAAATAGCATTTTGAGTAGAAGTTGTGCTAATGTCCAAAAGAGGCTCACAAGATGTTACCTTAGTGATACTTTCCTCGCGAGCTAATTTTAGCCCATCATAGGACATTAGAAGATCATTATGAGAGGCCAAGAGCTTTTCATGACTTTCTTCCAATTTCCCATAATTTCTAGTTAGCAACTCAAGTTGAGCCCTTATCTCAACATTCTCCTTTAGGGTAGATGCTTCACAAGAAGTAGAGTTAGTAGCACTAACATCATTAATAGATTTTTTGATTTCAAGCTCATAAGATTCAACTTTTTGTATGGGAGACAATTAGTGTGCTTCTCCTCGGTAATCTCTTGCTTAAGGAGATTGAATATCCGACTCCCATCATCAGTTGAAAATCCAAGTCCTCTATGGTTTCCGTTTGTTTAGTTATGGTGTCAATAACGTGTTTCAGACAAGCAACAGCCTTATTATTACCATGGAGAGATGTACACAAAAATTTCAACTCAAGCACAAGAGCACTAGTATCCTCAAAAAGGCCATCATCACTATCATCATTATCATTGCTATTATCTAGAGAAGACATGTTGGAAAGTAGGAGATACCTTTGATCCTCTTGCCATAAGGCACATGTGAGCACGAGAGGATGAAGATGAGGATATTCTTGAATCTTCATTCATGATCGTGTCTTGCTCCATAGGGTGGTTGATTTCCTCTACATTGTTAGATACACAAATAGAGGAAATAGAAGCATTTTGTTTATTGGAACAAGACAAATCAAGCATATCATCTACACTAGTACTCAAATAATTTCTAGACAATATGCAAGGACTAGCAACACAAGGGGATATATAATTATCGTTACAAGAAGTGCTTAAGTCCAAACTCTCTACACCATTAGCATTTATAGAACATGAACCATTGGTGTAAAGAGAACCACTACCATCATTACATATGATTTCTCCACTCACCATGCCATTACCTTATGACTTGTCACATGTAGGTGAAGTGGAGGGAATTGAAATCTCATCGCGATCGAAGGTAGAAGCCACTTGGAGCTCTTCATGATGTGAAGGAGAATAGAGCTCCTCAGAGATACCACCGGCCCTATCGGAAATGGACCCACCAAATATTTCTTTAAGCTTGGTCCACATCTCATGAGATGACTTGCGCTTCACAATCGTCAAGAACAAATTAACTGTGGGGCTCAAGGAGAAAAAGAGCTTATTAGATACTTGAGCTTCGAGATGTCAATTTTTCTCATCCTCTAAAGATAGATTTTGAGGATCCATCAGAAGAGAAAAACCTACATCTAGAAATCGCTCAATATTTGGACACAAGGTCCAAAGATTACTGATGACCCACAAGTATAGGGGGTGTATCGCAATATTTTCGAGGGAAGTGAAACCCAATTTATTGATTCGACACAAGGGGAGCCAAAGAATATTTATAAGCCTTAACAACTGAGTTGTCAATTCAGCTGCACCTGGAAACAATCTTGCTCATAGCAGTTTATCAGTAGCAACAGTTTTGTAGTAGGAATAGTAAAGTAACCGCAGTAGTAAATCAAAGACAGTAGTAACAAAAGCAGTAAACAGTGGGATTCGAGTGCGTTAGGCATAGGGATGGATGGATGGGCGTTGCATGGACAAGACAATTCACATAGCAATCAGAACATAGGGAAATTGCAGATAAATAAGATAAAGCATCCAAGTACTAGACAATCCTAGGCATGTGTTCCATATATAGTCATACGTGCTCGCAATGAGAACTTGCACAACATCTTTTGTCCTGCCAGCCCATTTGCAGCGGGGCCTCTAGAGAACTACTGGCAATTAAGGTGCTCCTTTTAATAGAGCACCGGAGCAAAGCATTAATACTCCATGAACACATGTGATCCTCACATCAAAGCCATTCCCTTCCGGTTATCCCGATTTCTGTCACTTCGGGGCCATAGGTTCCGGACAACAACGTGTGTATACAACTTGTAGATATGACCAAAAATAATACTATCATAATGAATCAATAACATGTTCAGATCTGAAATCATAGCACTCGGGCCCTAGTGACAAGCATTAAGCACAACAAGTCGCAACAAAGTCATAAAGCACTAATAAAAGATACTAGGCACCATGCCCTAACAATCTGATGCCATTACATGAATGATCTCATCCAATCCCTACCATCCCCATAGCCTACATCGGGGGATTACTCACTCATAGATGGGGGAAACATGGATGGTCGATGGAAAAGCGATGGTGATGATGATGGCGATGATCTCTTCCAATTCCCCCGTCCCGGCAGGGTGCCAGAACGGAGTTTCTGGTGCTGTTTCGTGGAATGTGGTGGTGGCGGCGGAGCGGAACTCCTTCTGGAAAAACGTCGACCCCCCCCCGAAGTTTTTAGGTTAGAAGGCTCCTTATAGGCGAAGAGAGAGGCCGAGGGGGTTCCTGGGGGGCCCACACCACCACTGGCGCGGCCTGGCCTGGCCTGTGCCACCAGGTGGTGTGGCCACCCCCTGGCTCTTCTCCGTCTCGTATTCTGGCTCCTGGAGTCTTCGGGTGAAATAGGATTTTTGGCATATTTTCCGGGATTTTTCCTGATAGTCTGCACAAAAAGTAGACACCAAGGCAATTCTGCTGAAAACAGCGTCAGTCCGCATTAGTTGCATCCAAATCACACAAGTATAGAGGAGAAACAATAGCAAAAGTGTTCGGGAAAGTAGATACGTTTTTGACGTATCAACTCCCCCGAGCTTTGCTTATTGCTTTTCCTCAAGAAATTCAGTTGAAAACTGAGTGCGATAAAAGAACTTTCATGAACACATTTGCTTCATATGATGTAAATATTCTCAGCAATGTGATCAACTACTTAGACAGTTCATAATAAAGAGTATGCAACTGAGTCTACTTAATAGTCATTGCAAGCTATGAAGAGATTCCAACTCAAGAATAATAAGTAGCACGAAGCACAAACATAAGCAACATTACAATGCTCATAAAAAGGTATGCTAGAGTGGTATCTCGCTTGCCCTTTGATTATGAATGCCAAGTGAAAGGGCATGTATGCCCCCATGTGTGGTTTTGGTAATTAATGACAATCCCTATGGATTAATGTGCAAATTGAGTTTCACTTGTAGGTTTGTCCATTGGCATGGCTTGGACCATGTGTTGGTTTCAAGGATGAAAAATAAGAAGCATCATCCAAGGGCTTTGTGCCTATTGGAATCAAGTAGAAGAAGAAGAAGATCAAGTATGCCTTGAAGAAGAAGAAGATGGAGTTCCTCATAGCTTTCTTCAAGACATCATCATCAAGATTTGAAGTGCAAGATCAAGATGCGTCATCTCTAGAAGATCTCATTCTTGAAGCTTGCCATCCTCGGCAATCATGGAATGATGAAGACAAGTTCGAAGAAGAGGCTTCCCCCATGGAGTATGGGGGAGCATTTCTCAAGTCTTCATCAAACAAGAGCAAGCAAGAGCAATCAAGAAAGGTGTTCCATCTTGAAGGTGACAATATCGTCTACATCACGCTCAAGTGGGATGCTCAAGGCAAAGGTATGATCTTGATAGGGTTTCTATTTTACCAGTCTCTTGTAGTGTTGGGAGACCGGGTTTAGGATAGGTAGCCGTACTATCAAGAGGGGCTCTCGAGTGGGTGACTTGTTCGTACCTTTCGGAGAGAGCTCAAACCTTTGCATTCATAGCATCATCTTTCTTGGTTGTTGTTTGGTTCTTGTCCATGTGAGGATCTAGAGCTTGTGGTTATCTTCATAACATGCTCTAGTTCATCAAACATGAATTTCCCTTGCCTATCTCATTGCGTTTTTGATCTTGCGGGTTTTCCGGCTCCACACCTTGGGAGGTATCTCACATATATATTCATGGTATTTTCTCCCTTGGTGATATCCAATATTTCGAGGTGATTCTACACGTCGTTATCTTTCCAACAAAATTGGTTTCATCTCGTTTGGAGTTCGGATGCAAAAGTTATGGCATTTCTGGTTCTGAAGTTTCTCTGACCGGAAGTACCGGCCAGACGCCGGAAGTACCGCTTGGGCAGAAATGCCGCCGGTAGTACCGGTGTTAATACCGGCCCAACTTCCGGTGAACCCATTTTTGGTTCAGTATGCTCTCTGCCTAGTCTGCGCTATTTGACAGAACTTCGGTCGGAATCTTGGGCGGTAGTACCGGCCCAAGCGGTAGTACCAGTGACCCATCGGTAGTACCGGCCGGCCTTGTTTTTGTGTTCGTTTGGACCTTGTTTTTAGACCGTTGGCTGAGTGCCACCGGTAGTACCGGCCACCCACCGGTACTACCGGCCATGCGCGATTCTGTGGGTAACGGGCAGATCGGGGAGCCCTTTAAAAGGAGCTCCCCTTTCCCCTTCGGCCCTTACTAGCTCTTTCTTGGTTCTTGCTCTCTCTCTCTCTCTCCTCCATTGTTGACCTTGAAGAGCTTGCCCTCTCCCCTTTCCCCTCCTATGATTCTTGCATCTTTTTGAGGGATTTGAGAGAGGAGATCTAGATCTACAAGCCCCACCAAGCCAAATCCCTTCTTTGTGAAGGAATCCTTGGGATCTAGATCTTGGAGAGTTTTGTGTTCTCCTCTTGTGTTCTTCCTCCCTTATTCCCCCAATTGCTTTTGTAGCTTTGGTGGAATTTGAGAGTGAAGGACTTGCCTCTTGCATTTGGTGCATAGGTTTGAGTTCTCCTCGGAGATTCGGCGAGTTCAAGCCCTTGGGCTTGTTTCTCTTGGGTTCTTGGAACCCTAGACGGTTCTGTGGTTGGATAGTTGACCTTTTGTGGTCTTGTAGCCTTTTGTGGCTTTGTTGCCTTTTGTGGCTTTGTAGCCTTTGTGGCATTGTTCTTGGGGCTCTAATTGAGTTGTGGAGGTTCCCCAAGCTTGTTGGCCCTTTGTGGCATTGTGGAGCCTTTGTGGCGTTTCTTGGGAGCCCTCCAATTGAGTTGTGGAGATTGCCCCAAGCCTTGTACGGGTTCGGTGACCGCCCTCAAGTGTCCCATAGTGGAACGTGAGTAGGCCTTTGTGGCGAGCTCACGGGAGAATAGGGTGAGCCTTTTGTGGCGTTGGTGAGTTGCGTGGCTTCGCATCCTTGGTGAGGCCTTGTGTGGCGTTGGGTGAGCATCGAGCCACCACACCTCGAGGTGAGCCATTTGTGGCGTTCGAAGTACATTGAGCCCCCGCACCTCTCCAACGGAGACGTAGCTTCTTTGGAAGTGAACTTTGGGAAACAAATCATCGTCTCCGCATCCATCGGTTATCTCTCAACCGAGCCCTTTACTTATGCAATTTACATTGTGATAGCCTTCGTGCTTGAAGTATATTATCTTGCTTTCACCTTGTTGCTTGTATTGCTTAGCATAGGTTGTTGGTGCACTTAGTGAACCTAGTTGATATAGGTTTTGGCTTGATAAATTAAACGTTAAGTTTCATTCCGCATTTATTAGAGCCTAAACCGTAATAATTTAAAACGCCTATTCACCCCCCTCTAGGCGACGTCCATTTCCCTTTCACCAAGGCACCTCTGAAGTTCAAGTGATGACTAGAAGTAAAGATATCAAGGATACAAGCATCAAAGTCATAACACAAATAATCAAGTAATGGAACAAACACAAAGAATGGCAACTATGCTCTCAAGAAGGTGCTCAAAGAATATGTGGAGACTCAACAAGTAGGTTTTGAATAATTTTGAAAGGCTTCCAAATGCTGAAAGTATGGTACTCATTAGCTTTGAGCTCTCATTGCCCCTATCATAAGCATCTTTAATGTGGTTAAGGTGAAAGTGAGGTCCAATCTAAGTTATATGCTTGACAGACTATAAACTGAAAATCCCAAGTCCCTTGAGTACGAGGGCCGCTCCTCATGCTACTCAAATTTAGTTACCGGTAAGTTCTTGTCATCATAAGTATGTGCGTATCATTGATAACTGCCAATGGGGTACCCCTTGCCCGATGATACGGAAGAATCCCCATATCAAAATGACAAGGCAAGCAGACAATGAGTATCTCAGCAATCTTCTTATTTACCATGGGAAAATGGTGCTTTTTTCTCTCTTTCCTCTTTTCATAAAACTCTCTTTTTTTCTTTTTTTCTCAATAGCTATCTCTCTCTTTTTTATAAGAAGAATGCTTCATAGATATCATTATGGTTATGCTGCAGGTTTCCACCATGTCAGCATGGATTAGACCAGCGCCATAGGCATTTCTCTAACACACATACATAACTCCATGGACTTACAAGCTCCCCTTTTATTTCACACCGACGACATCCGCAAACAAAAGAGCAAGGTATCAATTGGGTATATATTTACAAGTGTTGAAAGCGTTCCCCGTGATAGCACGATTCTGCTAATCCCCAGCCTATAATTTGCAAGCATATAACTTTCATGGAGAGTTCACAATGGTTCAGGTTTATTAAGTTCAGGAAATAAAGTGTGCCATCAAGTTCGTGAGAGCTTTACTAACTAATTTTCCCATAACAAGCAAACATTTTATTCTGAAGAAAACAAAGCATATTGAATATGCACGGGAGTAGCAAATGATGCTAATAGGTAGGTATTGTGGACACTTTGGAAATATTTGGTTTAAGGGGGTTGGAAACATGAGTAAAACACTCAGTGGAAGTGAAGGATAGCAATAGTAAGGGAGCGACAAACGAGAGAGCAATAGCTGTCATTATCATGCTTGCAACAAAACAGGACTACTCATGGCATGAAAGTGATTCAAGATCCTGAAGGCAAAATAATTCAACAAGGCTTAACTGATTATCACAGTCCTGTACATGCGTGAGCATGTGCCAAGTCAATTCAAATGAAACATTCAGAGGAGGATACCATGGTGTCATACCAATTTATGAATAGAGCAATGCAATCAAACATGCATAAGACATGCTATAAACTATTAGCGAGCTGGAGCTAATCATAAGAAAGCAAGAAAAACTAAGCATCCAAAGATAACATACACCCTACTTGAACGGACTAAGCAAGCTCACAATGATGAGTATATGTACAAAATGAAAAGAAATAGAGTTCGTTACCAGCCTCTTACCACGCCTCAAGTTGTCATTGATCCTCATTATTGCTCTTCACTTGTGTGGCTTGAATAATAATATGAGACCAATATCCACTGAGGACTGCCGAACCCTATAGCAAACTCGCAAAAACCAAAGAAGAACGACAAATATTTTTGGTGTTTTCGATTTTTAAACAAGAACCAAAAGGGAAAAACAAGCAAAATCTTTTTGGGTTTTTTCGAATATTTCAAACAAAGCAAAAAGGGAAAAGCAAACCAAGGAAAAAAGAAGAAGCAAATCAAATAGAAACGACAGAAATATTTTTGGTCTTTTTGTGTTTTTAGAAAGCAAAAGCAAAGAAGGACGAAAACTAAAAAGAGAACAAAAACATGAATATACAAAGTACCGACACAACATGATATGGAGATGAGTGCGGTGTTGGTGTACCTCCCCCAAGCTTAGGCTTTTGGCCTAAGTGGGTATCAATCCCAAGCTGGCCAGGATGAAGTGTCACCCTGGTACGACGAAGAGGTCCCCTCATCCTGGTGCGAGCTCGAGTACGTCCCTCTGTAATGCGCGGAGTAATCATAGGAGGGCACATCCTCTTGGTGCTGCTCGTGGAAACCCAGCAAGCGAAGCTGCTCGTACACCTCCTCCTTGGAGCACGACCACGGTCTTCTGTGAACACTAAACAAAGTAGGCTATGGCAAAAGGATCTCCCTTTCATCCCCGTCAGTGAAAAGCATCCTATATACTAGATTGTTCAAATCAGAGGTAGCAGTGACAAAGTGATGAGTTTTCATGGCAACAAGGTCAAGCCTCTGTGGTGCCAACATAGCATCATAGGGATCCACTGAAAGACCTAATGCATTGACTATGCGCGATGCAATGATGCCCCCATAGATAGGCCCCCTAGAAGCTAGGCGGCGAGCAATAAGCGAGCCAAGATTGTATCGAGTATCATTGTTAAGCGCAGCAGCAAGGAATGCTAAATGATAGTTGGAGATATTACTTGTGTTCTCCCTACCCAGTAGTACACTAGTAGCAAGATAATATGCAAAGTATCTAAGATCAGGGAGTTGGATATTTCTTATCTTTCCGCGTTGCGCCACGCGGTCATCATCATTGGTCACCCCTCGGTAAAGCTCCAACAAATCAGCGGGTCGCCCTTGAATTTTCTTCACGGTCCCTGTCATACGCACACCTACAATACTGCAAAATCTCTCCAAAGGCATGGTGAAGGGCAGATCATAGATTTTAAAAGAGACAGTAGAATGATAGGGTGTGTTAGTAAACATGAAGCTCTCAATAAAAGTTTTGGTGAGCATAACGTATTGTGCACTCTCGTCTTGCATATATGAAGTTAAACCAACCCTCTCAATCAGTAGCAAGAAATCATCAAGAATACCTACAGCTTGTAAGAAAGTAAAACAAGGAAAAGAGGATGGGTGAGCATCCCCATCATCCCTTTCACTGCCTATACGAGTTGCAATGAGATCTTCATTGTATGATGGCCTAGCTTGAGAGACTGTTCTTGAGGGCCTCGACCTCCTAGGTGCATCACTCTCAAATATCTCTCCAAAAGTATGGTTGTTCATTCTTGGTATTTTGGGAACAAATGCTCCAAATTTCAGCAAGAAAGATGGGCTGAGCAAGGAGATCGAAAAAATCGAGAGCAAGCACAAAAAGAACACGATTTTGAGATATGAACTGGAGCTTACTCGGGAGAGAGAAGAAAGTGGCAGGTGAGAGAGTTAGTGGGGGGCCAGGGGTGGCCCACACCAGGGCATGGCGCCACCCAAGGCTGGCCGCGCCACCATGTGGTGTGCCTGCCTGGTGGGCCCCCCTGGTACCTCCTAGGTACTCCTCTGCCCCTTTTTCCCGTGAAAATTTAATATGAATTTTTTGGAATTTTTCGGGACACTTTATTTTTGGGTCATTTTCAGAAATAAAAGAATGATTTTTCTGACAGATAATTTTTTTTCCTTTTTGAAACATGATGCAAAGACAAAACAAGGCTAGAACTACAGAAGTTCTAACATGCAAGCAACTAACAACACAAAGAAAACTAAACGAAAGCAAAAACTAAAATGCAAAGGATAGAAATAAACGGAGATAATCATAATGAAAACATTGTTTTGTTCAATGGAATCCTTTTGTTAACAAGGTTGATCAAGTCTTGCTACCAAAACAATTGCATATGAGACAAAACTTTGTACTCCACTAATGATTATGTTACCTTAACCTTGATAGCAATGGTCCCAATCATAATAGTTTCAAATTTTTCTCTTGGTATGGGACAATATATTTCTCCAACTTGAATGCCTTCAACATGTTCAATTGAATTCAAACCATAAGTCCTTTCAATATTCTTGGGGAAATAGACAGTATGTTCCTTGTCATTTACATTGAAGGTCACCTTTCCTTGATTACAATTAATAACAGCTCCTGCGGTATTAAGAAAAGGTCTCCCAAGAATAATAGACATATTATCATCTTCAAGCATCTCAAGCACAACAAAATCAGTTAATATCAAGCAATTATGAGCCACTTGAATAGGTACATCCTCACATATACCCATAGGAATAGTGGTAGATTTATCAGCCATTTGCAAAGATATATCAGTTAGTATCAATTTTTCAAGCTGAAGCCTCTTATAGAGAGAGAAAGGCATAACACTAACTCCAGCTCCCAGATCACACAAAGCAGTTCTAACATAACTGTTCTTAATAGAGCAAGGGATAGTTGGAATCCCTAGGTCTCCAAGTTTCTTAGGAACCTTACCTTGAAGGAGTAATTAGCAAGCAAAGTAGAAATTTCTTCATTAGGGATCTTCCTTTTATTCGAGACAATGTCCTTCATATACTTTGAGTAAGGGGGAAATTTAATAGCATCAGTCAAAGGAATTGGCAAGAATAAAGGCTTCATCCACTCACAAAACTTATTATAGTGTTCATCTTCCTTTGACTTGTGTTTCTTATCAGGGAAAGGCATAGTATTTTGGACCCAAGGTTCTCTTTCACTACCATGTTTCTTAGCAATAAAATCTTCTTTGGTGTATTTAGTATTCTTAGTGTGGTTTTTAGGTTCTTCTTCAACTTTTTCTTCATCAGGAACAACATTTTCTTCATTACCACTTTCAGTTTCAGCATCAAGATAGATATACTATTAGGATCTATAGCAGGTTTAGAGGGTTCTACAACAATTTTATGTTTCTTTTTCCTTTTCTTACGAGTAGAACCACTATTTTCAGCTTGTTGAGAATCCTGCTCAATTCTTTTGGGATGCCCCTCGGAATATAGAGGATCCTGGGTAGCAGCTCCACTTCTAGTTCTAATTTCATAAGCATGTTTTTCTTTAGCAGCATTTACTAGCAAGTCGTTTTGCACTTTAACGAGTTGATCTATTTGCGTTTGAACCATTTGAAAGTGTTTAAAAATCATTTTAACATCATTAGAGGTTCTTTCCACAATATCTTTCAACTCAACAATAGTTCTAGTGTTCTTTCCACAATAAAGATATCAAATTCTTCTAAGCATTGATCAGGAGGTTTAGAGTAAGGGATATCACCTTCATCAAAGTGTTGGAGAGAGTGTACCTCAATAGTGGATGAGTAGGGAATAGGCTTACATAATTCTTCTATAGGAGGTAAATTCTTGACATCCGCAGCTTTAATTCCCTTCTCCTTAAGACATTTCTCAGCTTCCTTCATCACTTCATCATGTAATTCAATAACTCCCCTCTTCTTTGATGTTGGAATAGGCACAGGAATAGATGGTTCAGGTACAATTACTGCATGTATAGCTTGTTTAGGAGGAGTCCAATCTTCATAGTTCTTACTTATTTTAGCCATTAATTCCTCAGCTTCCTTAGGAGTCCTATTCCTGAAAACACAATCAGCACAACTATCTAGGTATGTCCTAGATTCCTCGGTTAGTCCATTCTAAAATATATCAAGAAGCTCATTCTTTGGTAATGGACTTCCAGCCTGTGCATGAATCAAAGCACAAAACCTTGCCCAAGATTCGGGTAATACCTCCTTTTCTCCCTGTTTAAAATCAAAAAGTTCCTGCAAAATAGCATGTCTAGCACTGGGAGGAAAATACTTCTATAGGAAAGTACTAATCAAGCTCTCAGGGCTATCAATAGATCCAGGAGGTAAATTACTAAACCAAGTTTTAGCTTCTCCTTTCAGTGAAAAGGGAAAAATCTTAGCAACAAAGTAAGTACGCATCTTAATATCATCAGAAAACAAACCACTCATGGTAGAAAGTTCATTCCTATGTGCTACTGCACTTTCATTCTTAGTCCCACAAAAAGGTTCTTTCTCTACAATAGCTATGTAAGATAGATCGAGAGAGAAATCATAATCTTCATCTATAATGTTTATCGGAGAAGCAGCAAACTTAGCAACATGAGACAATTTGGGTCTAATAGTACGCCTCTCAAGGAGACTCTTAGCAGCGCTCCTATCATGGGTGTTTTTACATTCTTTAATAAATTCATCGGTCATATCAACATAACCATCTTCAATATCATAACTCTCACTAGACTCAGGTGAGCTAACAGGTGTGGTAGTGTCTTCATTAGGAGTTTCGGTATTTCCAGCTATAGTTCTAGCAATCGTAGGATCTAGGAAAGGACCTAATGAACCACTCTTATCAAGCACAGTAGAAGCAGCATCATAAGCATCAGAAGTTTCAGATTCAGCAGTAGTAGCAGTGTGTGTAACATGTGTATGTGGTGGTGTAAGGAACTTACTCAAAACAGACGGTGAATCAAGAGCAGCAGAGGTGTTCAGAACCGTACCTCTTCTTGTAGTGGATGGTAAAATAGGAAACTTGCCATCACGAGACTTACCCATGATGGATGGATAGTAGCGAACAATAGAGAATCCAAGTGAACTTAATAAATAAAGCTATGCTCCCCGGCAACGGCGCCAGAAAATAGTCTTGATGACCCACAAGTATAGGGGGTGTATCGCAGTATTTTCGAGGGAAGTGAAACCCAATTTATTGATTCGACACAAGGGGAGCCAAAGAATATTTATAAGCCTTAACAACTGAGTTGTCAATTCAGCTGCACCTGGAAACAATCTTGCTCACATCAGTTTATCAGTAGCAACAGTTTTGTAGTAGGAATAGTAAAGTAACAGCAGTAGTAAAGCAAAGACAGTAGTAACAAAAGCAGTAAACAGTTGGATTCGAGTGCGATAGGCATAGGGATGGATGGACGGGCGTTGCATGGACAAGACAATTCACATAGCAATCAGAACATAGGGCAATTGTAGATAAATAAGATAAAGCATCCAAGTACTAGACAATCCTAGGCATGTGTTCCACATATAGTCATACGTGCTCGCAATGAGAACTTGCACAACATCTTTTGTCCTGCTAGCCCGTTTGCAGCGGGGCCTCTAGGGAACTACTGGCAATTAAGGTGCTCCTTTTAATAGAGCACCGGAGCAAAGCATTAACACTCCGTGAACACATGTGATCCTCACATCAAAGCCATTCCCTTCCGGTTATCCCGATTTCTGTCACTTCGGGGCCATAGGTTCCGGACAACAACGTGTGTATACAACTTGCAGATAAGACCAAAAACAATACTATCATAATGAATCAATAACATGTTCAGATCTGAAATCATGGCACTCGGGCCCTAGTGACAAGCATTAAGCACAACAAGTCGCAACAAAGTCATAAAGCACTAATAAAAGATACTAGGCACCATGCCCTAACAATCTGATGCCATTACATGAACGATCTCATCCAATCCCTACCATCCCCATAGCCTACAACTGGGGATTACTCACTCATAGATGGGGGAAACATGGATGGTCGATGGAGAAGCGATGGTGATGATGATGGCGATGATCTCCTCCAATTCCCCCGTACCGGCAGGGTGCCAGAACTGAGTTTCTGGTGCTGTTTCGTGGAATCTGGTGGTGGCGGCAGAGCGGAACTCCTTTTGGAAAAACGTCGAACCCCCCGAAGTTTTTAGGTCAGAAGGCTCCTTATACGCGAAGAGGGAGGCCGAGGGGGTGCCTGGGGGGCCCACACCACCCCCTGGCGCGGCCTGGCCTGGCTCACGCACCAGGTGGTGTGGCCACCCCCTAGCTCTTCTCCGTCTCGTATTCTGGCTCCTAGAGTCTTCGGGTGAAATAGGATTTTTGGCATATTTTCCGGGATTTTTCATGATAGTTGATTTTCTACACAAAAAGTAGACATCAAGGCAATTCTGCTGAAAACAGTGTCAGTCCGCATTAGTTGCATCCAAATCAGACAAGTATAGAGGAGAAACAATAGCAAAACTGTTCGGGAAAGTAGATACGTTTTGGACGTATCAATTACAAAGCAAGCAATTTCTCCACAAAATATAATTTGTCCCATCAAAGATAATTGTGTCATTGTGCACTATACTACTAACCGACATCTTTACACTCTAGGCGATGAAGCCTAAACAAGGAGAGACCTTGCTCTAATACCAATTGAAAGGATAGAGATTCGCCTAGAGGGGGGTGAATAGGAAATTTCAAAACTATTATGGTTTTGGCTTGATAGAATGCAGGATTAAACTAACGTTTATTTTACAAACACAAAACCTAAATACACTAGGCTCAACTAATTGTACCAACAACAAGTTAATCTAAGCAAGATAGCACAAGATAAATATACCACAAGTCATAAGCAAGATATAAGTACTTCAAGCTCGATGGCTATCACAAGGAAAGTAAGCTCGGGTGTAGAGATAACCGAGGAACGCGGAGACAAAGATGTATTTCCGTGTTCCCTTACAAGTAAGGTACGTCACGTTGGAGAGGTGTGGGATTCCACGAAGGATTTCCCAACGCCACGAAGGCTCACCTACTTCTCCGAGTCTATCCCACGAAGGAATATGCCCTTTCCTTATGGCTGGCTTTACCGCCACTTCGGAGATGGTAAGCTCCAAACCACTTCACAAGCTCCATGAAGGAGAAGCCTGGGTCTCTTCACAATCTTCCACGAAGAGGACACCGTAGAACCAACTACCAAGCCAACTAGGAGGTCACCCTCCAAGAGCAACAAGATCACGGTACCTCACGAGAACAAATCATAGTGGAGAGCTCAACACTTATGCAAGAATGCAAAGCAAGAATACCAAAGGCGTTCAAATCCCTCACTCTCAAACCCCACCAAAGCAACAAGTGCTAGGGAGGAATAAGAGAGGAAGAACAATGGTGGAAATCAACAAATGACTTCAAGATCTATATCCAATGGGTTCCCCTCACTTAGAGGATGAATTCATTGGTGGGGATTGTAGATCTAGATCTCCTCTTTCAAAGCCCTCAAAAAGATGCAAGAATCATAGGAGGGAAGGGAGAGGAAGCAAGCTCAAGAGGTTCAACAATGGAGGTCAATTTTTTGGTCAAGAACACACAAAAACATTGGGGGAAGAACCCCCTTTTATAGGGAAAAGGAAATATGGCCATTGGAGAGAAAACAACGAAAACTCGGTTTCAAAATCAGTTGGACCGGCCCAGAACCGGGAAACTCGGTCCCCTGGCTGGAGGACCGGCCTACAAACCGGTTGTTTGCCAACTCGGAATAGATTTGGTCGAGAAAATCGGAAAATCCAGTTTTAGATCTGGTCTAACCAGCGCTGGCGCTGGACCGTCCGGTGTGGGAGTCGGTTGAACCGGACCCACAACAGGGATGAAACAGACTTCACAAAAAACACAACAACTTTTGCATCCGGACTCCGATTTCGATGATCTTGGGCTTGTTTTGAAGAGGACAACAAGCTCTACAATATGGTGCATGAAAAAAAATCATAGTACAACAAAGGAGGATAGAACCAAATGAGGAAAGGTATGAAGCCTCCCTATAAGAAGAATTGGTAAAACCTTCAAACTTGAAAACGCCATAAAAGATCCATACGAATTCCGTTTTCGATGAACTTGGGATTGTTGAAGAGCTAGCAAAAAGATCAAGAACCTCACATGGAGAAACATGAAGAATAAAGAAAATAGGAAGATGCAAAGTATGCAAAGGATTGAGCTCCCTACAACGATGTGATCAAGTTACCCAACCAAAAGCCCCTCTTGATAGTGCGACTATCTATCCTATAACTCGGTCTCCCAACAACCACCTTGAGACCGGTAAAAGGAAAACCTGGCAAGGCCATACCTTTGCCTTGCGCATCCTGCTTGATCTTGATGACAACGCTTCAAGCTCCATCCAAGTCAGAATGCATCACTTGATCATTGTTACTTCGTGAAGACTCATAATTTGCTCCCCCATACACCACTATGGGATTGCTTCATTAAGACACGTCTTCACATGTACATTATCACCAATATGGACGGCAAGCTTCAAGCAAATGATCTTCTCAAGATGCTTATCTTGAACTTGCCCTTCTCAACCTTGATGACGATCACCACCTGATGTCATCCTCTCATGGGCTATATGAAACCTTCACTTTTGAAGCATGCCCATGGAAAGATACCTATCCCATATAGAAAACGCAAAGGCACATATATAATGGGTTAGTTCATGATGCATAATTGACAAGGCTTACCATACCACAAGATCCATGTGATACATTCTTTATGCTTCATGTGTTGACCAACTTGAAATCACTCTTCACTCTTTGTATTGGTCAACCAAGTATCTTCTCATGCCCCATCTCAATATCTTGAGGTACATAAAGATCTCTTCATTTGATTACATGCTCTAAATCTTAGTCAACCATAGCTCAACTAATGAGGCTATCATGACACAGACATAGAGCCATATCTTGAATTCTTCTATCGAGATCACACTCTCAAGATCTTGACCATATCATATTCTTCTTCAACTCGAAGATCTTGATGCCAAAACTCAAGGTATATCTTTATATTCATGGCATCCATACTTGAATCCAACATATGGACTACAAGCATGACCTATGGAATATTCCTTCATATAAAACTCAATGAAAACATTAGTCCATAGGGATTGTAATTAATCACCAAAACCACACATAGGGGCAATTAACCTTTCACCTTTCCCCACACAGGATACATAGACTCAGGGTGATGGGTCCACTCTACCTCCCCGTAATGTGGGGCCACCAAGATGGTACGGATGGAGTAGACCGGTGCCAGGGCAACCCCATGACCGATGGCAGTGATATCTATCTATGTATGAGACATATATATCTACCTATGTATAAGACTTGCATCTATCTATTGTATGAGGTACATTTCTATTATTTCACATTTTTATTCGACAAACACTTCAACATAGCTTGCAAAACAGTTCAACATAATTTGCGATACATAAATAAAAGCGCTCTCTATCCCTACGACTATGCCTCACCCTTGCCCTTCAACGATGCCTCGCCTTTTCCCTTCAACGATGACTCGCCCTTCCTCTTCTTGGCCTGCGCCTTCTTCATGGCCTGTCTCTGGTCCCACTCAGCTCTCACCCTGGTACCAACAGCCGGTGGCATAAAGAGATCATCTTAATCTTCACTCTCTTCTAGCCAAGATGAAAATGTCTCATCCTTCCACTGCTTGTCATTGGTCTTCTTGGCCCGCGCCTTCTTCAGGGCCTGGGCCTTGTCCCACTCAGCTCTCTCCCTGGTACCAGTGACCAGTGGCATGAAGAGATTATCTTCATATTCACTCTCTTGTATCCACAGCCAAGGGTACTTGGCTTCCCTCTGCCTTGAATCTTCATTGATGAATCTAAGATTACCCCACCTAACATTGATCCTAATAAGCTCTTATCATATCTCCTCTAGGGTCCTCTTCGGCCACCCTTTTCTACGTAATGCCTCACCCAGCTCAGTGAGGAGATAATCACTAGCAATGAGTTCCTCCAATTGGGCTAGATTACTGTCTACCCTAAAGTTCCTGGCCAAATGAAAAAGGTCGACGGAAATGTTTGTCTCAAAACTGCGGTCGTAGGGACAGTCAGACATACTAGCTAAAAACATGAATGATGTGCTTACACAACTTCGTGAGGAGGGGGTTTTATAGGGTAAAGGAACAAGAAATGGCAGACACTCATTGGCGGGAACCATTTTGGTGGGAAACATTTGGCGAGAAGAACTAAGATACATTGTCTCCGAAATTAACTAACAACTACACAGTGATGCTGAAACTAAGATACACCACAACACTGCAACTGAAATGAAGATACATAATGACACTACAACTGAAATGAAGATACATCAGGATACTACAACTAAAATAAAGATACATCAGTACTAAGACATACGTCTATCTTCCATGAGTCTAGCATGGGTACTTCCTGGTCTTGTCACCACGTTCCTCTGCCGCTTGCGCCTCAACAGATCTTTCTCTTAATCTCTTCCTTTCCGCACCCCGGGCCTCCTTGCGCACCTATTCCTCCACATAGCTGCGCTCTTCCTCTTCCGCCCTCCTCTTCTTATTTATCTCCCGGTTCAGAGCTCTCTCCTCTCTTATTTTTTTCACCTCTCTCTCCTGCTCCTTCGTCTCCTCTTTGACCATCCTTTCAGCATGTTCCTCTTCATGAAAGGCAGCCCACGCAGCTTGGTTCCTATCATGACTCTCTTTCGCGGCCCAAGCTGATTGCTCTGTGTCAATCCAATGTTACCACTTGGAAAGAGGAGGAGGAGACTGCAAGCACATCAATGGAATGAATAAAAGAACACATAATAATGTGAATCATTCATATTGACCATGCTCTGGGAACATACCGGAGGCCTCTCGTATGATGTACTTGCTTGTCGGGGCGGGCTTGCGTCGTAGTTGGGACACATGAAAAACTTCATACCCATGCAAATGGAGAAATCGATCAACTCCTTAACCTTGGCAAGATGGCCGCACCAACAACGCTCGTGTGTCACCCCTTGTGGCAACCTGGCATCTTTCATCTTCCTAGCCCTATACTCTGGGTCCGAACAGGGCACACTCATGATGGAGAGGAGAAGGAAATGCGAGAGAAAGAGTGAGGAGGAACAGATGAACTGGGTGAAGAGATAACATCTCGGTGCCCGGATTTATAGAGGCACTAGGAAGAAACGGCGAGAAAAAACAACAGGAAAAAGTGGTGGAAAAAAGTGGCGGGAGATAAACTGCGCGAAATAGTGGCGGGAGAAATATTTGGTGGGAATCAGTTGGCGGGAGATAAACGGCGAGAACCGAAAACTACTTTAGGTTAACTAAACATGTTGCATGATCCATGCAGGCGTCGGGGTATCTACTACAATTGGTACTTCATACACCGACCAGACTAGTCGGTGGTTAAACCACCGACGAGCTCACTATGGTGGAAGGCGCCCCTCCGATAGCCTGGTCGGGGCTTGAACCACCGACGGGTTCCTTTCAGTATTTGAACCCTGATGCCGCGCTAGTTCTGCAATTCCCCTAAAACGTGTATTATTCATGGAATTTAATGAAAAATGTATTATTTAAAAAATAGCTAGGGTCCATGTAATTATCAGTTTTACATTGGTCACGGATGTAGCGGAAGAGATTTCGGTGACATTATTGATGGCGATCATTTCAGTCCCCATAGCTAGGCATATCTCTCTCAGTCGCACAGAGAAGTCCCACTCGACATAAAGATTGAAGGATGATCCCTTAGTGGGTTGCAGGCGTACAACTCTTGAATATGTGCAACGTCCAGCCGGCTAGAGCAGCGCACTGATGGTTATAAATCTTGCAGCATCTCAGCGTATGTGGAGAAGTCCCCATGAGGGAGAGAGATGTAGCCACCACATGGAGAGGACAATGTGTGTCTCCAATGGGACGTGTGGCTCTCTTTATATAGGATGATGGGGAGGGTGGGGTGCCCAAGAGTTTCCCTTAGGATGGTCGGTGACCAAGGTGGGGCCAGAGGTGGTGCCTACCCCTATGGAAGGTGCATCTCTACTCATAAATGGAGATCATTCTCTTTCCTCCATGCAAGCTATCATATCTATTAGTTAATGGAGATATTTCCATACCTTTAGTAGAAGATATAACCTAGACTTTCCTAAAATAGCTCCAAACAAATTATGAAGGTTTAGTGTAGCCCCTAGAGGGGCCATGCGCCATCTCATGGTGGGTGTTGGTGACCCATGCGCCATCCCTTTTCATGGGTTGCACTTCTTGTCCATTTCCTCCAGGAACTATTTCATATACAAGAATGAGTTTTTGTTTTCTCCTAAAACTTTTTTTTATTTCTCTACGACATGAAACCAACTCAAACTATTCCGATGAATCTCGAAAACATTTTTGATGATTTCGAAACTACCTTCCTAGTTTAGGTTATGTCTGTAGAACGATTTTGTTTCTCTTTGAAACTGTTTCAATAACTTCGAAAATATTTTTGTGTCTTTGGTACTTATCTGGACAATTCTCTCAACCACTTAACATATATGAAATTATCACAACTTGATTGTAAGGCCTTAAGCACTTGGCATGGCCATGTTCGCTAATATGCAGACATGACACCAAAAACTCTTTCGGTTTAGTAACCAACAACAAGACCTGAACGGCCATGATGGCTCAATTATATTATATGAATTATCGAGTGAACTCGTTTATTTTCACGATATTAGTGACAACCTAAGGTGAGATGTCAATAGTCTTGTGAAGTAACTCTTGATCAGTATATATTTTATCCTCGTTCCAGTTTCACTCTCTTTGCTTGTTCTTATGATCAACATCATAACTTGTCTGCGTAGATGATTGGCAACATTGTAATACCAAGTGAGTCCAGAGTATATTACTCCATCGTTATAAGGATCAACATTCTATTCTCAAACTATCCAAGTTTACAGACATACTTCTTGAAGTACCTGAAATCACCGGTATTACCACATTTCTAGGATGGTGTTTGGATAACCTCCAAAGTAAAACGTATGAGGTTACTTGACATTATCATGGTCTAAGAATTTATGCTTAATACAATGATCAGTGATAACTATCAACATGATGATTAGATATGATAATAAATCATTCACTGGATCAGTTTAGTACATTTGTTCATCCAACAATGTACTCCCATTATTGCTGGTATTTGTTACTATAACAGTTATACCCATGATCAGAAAACTGGATCATCTCACAACATATGAACTAGTTCTAGAGGCATGACTAGGAACAACTTGATGTTCATATTTCTACTTGCATATTAGATTTAGCATAGAAATATAAACATAAATAATGAACTTGGAGTTATATAACAATAATAATTATTGCCTAGAATTAACTTCTTCAGTATCCCACTTGCACTAGTCAATAATCCAGCTAGATAGCATGATTATGTAGACACCAATGGAACTACATTTCCTATCATGTTCTACTCATGGTATAGACTTCATCCTCGTATCTGACCATTCAAAGTCTATATGAATTTGTATAACTTCATATGTCCTCATATTATTAGAGTCCTGGAACAAGTGAAATGGTGTTTAACTTGTTTGGGCATTTCGGCAATCATCAAACACATATGCTACAAGATAAAAATCCTAGGTTTAAGGCCGTCGGAGTGCCTACTTCTTCATAATGAACTTATTATCCAGAAAAATACTTTTGTTTCTGAAAACGTAATGAAACTATGCCAACATTTAATGATCACTGTAGGGCATTGATTTTTTTCCATATTAATGCTCCACTTTATCAAATCTTATATAAGCCTGGTTTTAAAATTTTCATTCATCCAGATCATTAATAAAGTTAATATAACACTTTACGATTGCACTTTTTGTAAGAGATATGCCCTAGAGGCAAATAATAAATATGTTTTATTGACATATCTTATTAGTTCGTAATAATTTTTATACCATGTTATAACTGTATTAAATGGAAATATTAGTAAACTATAGTATATAAACAAACCAAGTCCCTAGTAGCCTCTAGTCAACTAGCTCATCGGGAAACTGATGATCAAGCTTTCCCGATCATGAACATTTATGTCAATTAACAATGGGGTCATGTTATTAGATGAATGATGTGATGTACACACCCAACCATAGTATATCAATGAGATCCAGTCATAAAGTTCAACATTTGCGATATCTAGTAAAGCGTAATAACTCAATCCTTTGACCGTTAGATCATATTTAATCACTATCACCCGAGGCTGCTTTTATTGTATCAATCGTCACACCGTAATAGGATGATTATAAATGTCTCTCAGTTATTCCAAAGGGGTAGGTTGAGGCATATGTATCGAGATCGGGATTTTTCCATCTGCGTGACAAATAGATACTCTGGGCCCACTTGGTGAGATTACATATACAAGTTTGCAAACATGTGACTAGGTCACGCGGATGTAATATCACGAGAACGAGTAAATATGTTTGTCGGTAACAAGATCGAACTAGATATAGAGATATCAAATATCAAGTCTTGGATAAACCATGTATCGTGTTAGCAAAGGGAATAAGACTTGATTTTTTAAGGTTCAAGCGATCAAGTTAATTCATGAAATGCATGGCGTCCATTATGGGTTTTCAGATCCCGCTGTTAGTCATTGATAGGAGAGGTGTCTCCATCATATCTTCGTATTCCTGAACAGTAGGGTGGTATGCTTAAGCGAAAATGATGCTTAGGGATTTATTTTAGATAGTAGGAGAAAAGAGAGAGAACACCAAAATTGTTCTGAGATGATACTGGAAGTGTTTCGGGGATATATGATGATGATCAGAGGGTTCTGAAAGGTGTTTCGGAGTATGAGGAATTAAATAATATGTATTTGATATTAATTAGATGGATTAATATAAAATATGTACATATTAATGAATTAAGGGGTAGCCAACCTAAATGTGCCTCACCCTAAGGGGAGACCCATGTAGGGGCATGCGCCCCAAGGAGGGCCAAGAGGGGTCGGCGGCCATGGGCCACCCCGTGTGTGGGGCCCACCTAGGCCTGTGGTAGGATTAGTCCCACCCCGCCTACCGCTTGGTGTTGGCACTCCTCCTCCTATATAAAGAGGGGAGCCCCTCCCATCAATCCCATCAATTGACTTTTTCCTTTTTATCTTACTCTCTCCCTCTCCCTCACGTGTGGTTCCCAAGTCGGAACATGCATATGGGGATAGAGGATTCTCTATCATACGCACGCCATTGTGCTACTAGATCTTGGGTTCAGATTAATATTCTTCCGCTGTTTCGCTGGACCGGAGCCCAGGGGTCTCTACACCCGATGCGTGTAGAACTTTGAAGGTACCTCTAGTTGTGGTACTTAGAGCTTGGAGCTTGTATGCCTACTAGACCTTGAGGCCGACATCACCATATGACTACACCATCCACGTTTCTCGTGAAACGTTAAACGCTTTCGGTCTTCAAAGGTATGAACACTTAACCCCTCCATTATCTTACATCTGCATAGATAGATCTTGGCTATGTCGTTCGTGTAGCTAGGAATTTTTTGTTTTCTGCTATGGAACCCTTTAGTGGTATCAGAGCTGATCTAAGCATAGATGTGTTGGTACAATTAGAACACATAGTGATATGTGGGCATTGATTTTCTAATTATTAACCACCCACGTGTACTTGTTCATATTGCGGAAATGTTCGATGAAGTGGCCCAGACAGACCTTATGCGTAAGCTTACGCGAGACTGGTTTCATGATCAACATATGACTTGTACCATAAGTGGCTAGCGGGTATATGTCTCTCTTACATTAGTTGATATGGCATTTACAAAGGACGATCCTGAAAAGAGATCGAAAGTGACAACTAGTCGATCCCTGTTGTGGTTGAAAGTTCGTAGGGGAGAAACAGTTCTTGTGTGAAAGACCAAACATGCACGTAAAATATGCAAAGATAAAGTAGAGGTACCTAATTTTATTTTGCAGGGACATGTGATATGTATAGTTCAGGTAAGTGTTTATGAAATGTATTATATATGGCATGCAGGCACCATAGACTTGGTGCAACGTCGACGCACTCCATTCCAAGATGGAGATCAAAGTGTGACGACCATATGATATCGCATAAACTTATTTACATATGATGTTGATCACTTTATACATCTTTTTCTGCTATTATTAGACTTATGATGGTAGCATTATAAGATGATCCCTCACACTCCATTCCAATATTCGTGTTCTCCCATTAGTATGCAACACTAAGAAATTTCTTCATTATGAAGCACATCATGATAATCCATTGTTAGACATATCGACGTGTTCGCATACGTTGAAAGAGAATTTGTAAATGTAATTGGCAGAAATTAATGGACTAGAATTATCTAGCTCGGGTATATAGAAGATATACATGTTATGAATATATTATTTGCTCGTTAAACCAATGTAATTCTTTGGCATTAGATGTTGGGTTGGTTGGTATAAAGTATCATACAAAAAACTCAATACAAGAAATACAATGGTCCGAGTAACTAGCTAGAGAATGTGGTGATGATGTTCATCGATAAAAAAATAAAATGTTATTATATTTGTCATCTACATCAAAGACTAAGCCGTCAAGATTTATTCCAATAATTGTTATCTAGTTCTATTATTGTGAGAACAAGTTGTTGTTCAAATAATTACTGGATTCAATAGATGATGCATGAACCATTATAGATCTTGTTGGTGAAATGTAACATCTCAAAAATATTAAACAAGGTTATCAAGTTCTAAACACCCAAAATTAGGGTTAACAAAAACTTTTATTCCAAAACCCATATGAGTGCATGTGTGATTTTCCATTAATGTGTGAATGCTTGCAATTGCCATGTTTGATGGCTATAAATGTTAAGGATTGGTTTAAATATGAAAAAAAAGATCATCCAGGTCAATCCCAAACAAAATCAAATAAAAAGAAAAGCAAATATGAAGCCTAAGATCAAATGGTCATTTGTGACCAAATTAACAACTAGCCCAGTTTGGGCATCTCTAGTAAAAGATTTTCAACAGAAACAAATCCAATTCTTTTCACCCCTTGCTAGACCAAGTAAAATTGAACCCAAGCAAACTTTACAATTTTATAGAAACTATTTTCAAATCCATTTAAGAGGCAATTCAAAATTGAATCAAGTATAGGTGCATAGATCACCACTTTTCAAAAACCACTCAAATCTCCACCACTTGAAAAACCCCAACAACCAGAGACTACCAAGCATCTGACCAGCTCACCCACCAAAAATCATGGAAAAATTCCAACGTTAAGTTCATGCGGCCATTTAGTCAAACACATAGCAGACAAAGTACAAGTTCAACAACTATCTACTGTTTGAAATCAATCTTGTGATCATTCTTGTACTGCAATTAACCCAATAAATTACCCACGATCATCCTAGTACCTGGTCGTGCAAAGGAGCAGCTCACCTTTGTTGTTGCACTAGTGCCATGCTGTATCTGAGCGTGGTCATGTCGGTCGACCATGGACAAGACGCCACACGCTGCGCCGCCCTCTCCCATGACCCTAGGAGGTAGGCGTGACCTCACCGCCCCTCTCTGTCCACACCTTGACCAACGGCGAGGAGTGGAGAAGCTAGAACAACCGCGCCCATTTATGTCTCTGCCATGCTGAGAGCACGATGGATCACCGAAGCCGCCTCGCGCACACGCGCCATGCCTCGCTCTCTCCGCTCGTACCCACACCCACCGCATCACAGGTGATCTCCCAGACACGACCGTTCGCTGCCGCGTGCCCCGTGACCAACGTACTTGATGACGAATACCTCCATACCTGAACAAAGCACCGACGTCGCCTGACCAACTGAGACCGCCCCTTGCCACGCCACTACGCGCGTGACAATCGCCACAATCCACCGTGTCGATCCATTCCATCTGCCATGCTTATCTCGACCTGTAGCAACGTCGCCGACGAGCCTGAGCCATGCCGCCCTGCCTCCATCGCCGGTGTATAAATATGAGCCTCCCTAGACCTCAAACGGCACACCATCTCACTCCCCACTCCCTTAGAAACCTCATTGGCCTTTCCCCGGAGCAAGGCGAGCACCACGTCACCAGAATTTGGCCGGAGCTAGCCGTTGAAGCGAAGAAAGGGCGTCGTCAGTTCGAGCCACTCCAGGAGCCGCCGCAACCACCAATCGACTCGCCGTCGTCGACCAGCCAATTCGCCTCCATCACCGGACCTAGCTAGAGCCCTGGTAAGCCTCCCATGACCCCATCGTGCCTCTAGGTTTAGAATATCTCCGTAGCTCTACGATGTAGACGATGAACCTCAGCCATAGATCTTGTTCTAATCATAGGGCTGATGTTAGCTGATAACATTTCAGTTAGATAGAGTCGCTCACACGTGGGACCAATCTATCAGCAGCCCACTGCGCGCGTGCTGTGCAGTTGGGCTGGCCCAGTTTCTTTCTCGCGCAGAGCCCATCGATTCAAATAGAATTTTGCCATTTAGTTAAAAACCCTATTCTATAGCTGTATTCAAAATTGAATTCACAGAGATATACTAAACCAAACTGCATGATTCCAATTTGGCTAGAAAGGTATTGAAAATATCTAATCCCTCCCGTTGGATTCAAACCAATTGAAATTGTAGCTCACATATAGTAAAAATAACAAGATAGAGACTTTTACCACTTCAAACATTTTTATAAAATCAACCATAAATGCTTTTGAGTTGATTCCAACTCTCAAAAATCACATTTTCCATGCTCTATATGAATATGTAAAAATATTTGGTTTTACAGATATTAAACATGGTTTAGTATTAAAAGAATGCTATGTAGGCATTTCTAGTCACTTAAATATTATTAAATAGTAATATTAAATCTTGTAATATATGACCACCACTTTAAATCACATTCCCAAATATTGAAATATGTGGTGATGACATGTGTCAATATGATCCCATATTTTAATTGGATAGTATTAAATCTTAAGTATTTTCAATGAGTAGAAATTACTTTTCCCAAATAAGATAAATAAGAATGTGCCATTATTGCATGTGATGAGTGAGATGATAATAGATCATCTAGTGTGAGCCCTTGTGTGCTGAATAGAAGGTAGTTAAGTGTTGATTGGTGATTGTGTACCTCGTGTGTATTTATAGACACTAGTACCGACCCGGGCTACGACGAGGAGGAGTACTTCGAGCAAGAGGAAGAGAACATCAACGACTGCAACCAACAAGGCAAGCCATCACTAATGCAAGCTATCAGTGCAAGCTAACTAATGCAAGATGCACTAGGCATGCTTGGTTATGCAACTTTGATTATACCCATCCCAAGTTTTACTTGCAAGCTTTAGTTTTCCCTTTTACTAAAGTTTCTTACTTAGTTAATGAATTGTGATTAGTGGAAAATAGGATGGGTCCCATCAAGATCATAAAACTAGTCTTGGATACTTATATTTGATTAAGACCCCTCAATAGTGATACCCACAATACTAGTGGCTAGTGCTAAAACTAAACTTGATCACTTTAGATGGGAATAATTTGTAAAAATGATTATGAAAACCTTGGAATGATGAGTCATTCTATTGAAATGTTTTGACATGTGTTGTAAAACACAATGGTTTGATGATGAAACTGAATAAGGCATGAGTCTTGACTTTGATAAAAACTGATGGTTGGGTTCGGAAGTGATACCATTCCAATTTTACCGAACAACCACAATACCTGAGTTGGGTAGGGATTAACTAGAAGTTTATATGTCTTAGTATGGGTTCCCTTGCGGAAGAGGTTGAGTTGAGGCTACCTCATAATGAATGTCCACATATGCAGTGCCCAGGATGGCAGATGGCCATAGCTGGGAGGCCAAGCTCATAGGGGAGGTGCCTATACTAGGGTGTGTAATTGAAAGGTTAGGATGGATTATCCGCATACCAAGTATGATGATTCAGGGTTATCTCTGATGGATGTATCGAATCTTGTGGTGAAAGTGTACCACCTCTGAAGAGTATCAAACTATTTGAATAGCCGTGTCCGCGGTTATGGACAGTTGGAGTGGCCATACTGTTCCGTTGTCAGATGTTTTCCAAAATTACTTGTGACTTGAACGATGACTTTGACTTGACCACAACATGGTCGTGGACATGAAAACTAGGTTCCCACCTAAGTCATCTAGAGAACTAAAGTAGGTTTACTATGAAGAACTTATGAAATAAAATTGTCTTATGGCAAACAGGACTAGAGCTTAGAAGTCCTACTAGAACTACCTTATTTATGTTAGTGATGGTTTGCGAGTACTTAAAGAGTACTCATGGATTTGTCCCTGGCTATTCCCATGGGCATACTATGAGGAGGACTACCCGGAAGATGGACAACAGGAGTTCTATGATAACTAGGAACATCTCCCAGTGTCAACATTGCCTGTGACTATGATGAAGATGGAGTCTACTATGTTATATTTCCATTGCTCTGATTTGTATTAAGAGTGGATCATGAGATCCTTTATTTGTAAGACTATTATGGCTTGTAATGGATGATGTACTGTGGTACGAAATCTGTTATGTCTCGCAAAAATGGTAATCCTGGGATTGCGATGTACGGCATAACAGGCATATGGACTTAAAAATTCGGATGCTGACAAGTTGGTATCAGAGCCATCCTGACCCTAGGATACCCTAGTTAGAATGGACGTCTCAAAAACCTAGTTTGAAAACAAAGTAATTGAGTATTTATGAAAACCTATTCTCACTCTTATCCTTGAGATTCTTTCAAAAAGGAGTTCACATGTTCCTAACAAATGCTTACCATTCTACATAAAATTTGACACACCTAACCACCCCACTAACTTACTCATCTTGATTGCTTATAGATGGAGGTCAAATATAGCAAGTTTTACTAGTTGGGCAATGGAGGGCAGCTTATCTTTGAGAGGGATTTGGACCAGCTCTCGGAGTATCTTGGACGCCCGCACCCGGAGTTCTTTGGAGCACAGCTCAATGACCAACAAGGAGGGGAACTAGAATGGCTGATAGTGGCGGATCTGAGAGGCAAAATGGAGCCACCTCTTTCAAAGAAGATTAGGGTTAGCGTAAGGGAGAACAACTAGCTAGAAGGACTAGCCAGGGCTATGCAGGAACCTCTTGCACGTCTGTGTGCACAAAACATCAATCAGATCAGTGGCACCCGTTTTTCCCACTATGCAAGGCGTGACTCTAATGGACAGCCTTTGGCCATGCCGGCACATCCAGAGTTGAAGAACCACGTGGACCATTTGGACTTCATGCTACATGAGACTCAAAGGAGTTGGACAATGCCCGTGCCTTCGCTAACTAGAATCATGCTAAAGTCGCTGAGAGGAAGCAAACCCTCGCCATCCTCGCCAAGGAGCACAAGTCACTTCGTCGCCAGCGCGACAAAAAGGATCGCATCATCGCCCGTCTTCGTCAGAAGGTAGCCACCCTGGAGGAGACCATCCACGACCAGGAGATCTAGCTAGAGGAGCAAGAGGAGGAAGGGGAAGATATCCGTGGGGGGTATCCACTCTTACCTCAGCGATGACGATGATTACTGTGGGGCCCCCGGATTAATCCTCCGAGAATCCCTGTTATGCATACAACCACGATCCCATGATCAGTTAGTCGTGGCACATAACCGACAAGTATCAAAGTAAACATCCAATACATAACGAATACATGCCTTATTTGCCATTATGGCTACATCGATCAAGAACAACAGAACTTCATTAAGCGTAGAGCCTGAGCCATGCCTTAACCTACAGGCAACTGACTAGGAGAACGGCCTAGCTCACATAGTCGTTAACTTCATCCTCTTCTTGATATATGACCAAGTTAATAGCCAGGGACAATGCCAGTGAGTACTTTGAATGTACTCGCAAACCACCTTAAGGGAATAGTAATAACAAGAGGATATGCATTATGGCTGTGGTAGTAGGAGAGCTCCAAGGGAGGTTCTTTTCTAAAATAGTTTCTCTTGTAGATATAGCATCTACATATCTTTGTTGAAAAACTTTTGTAAAACATTTTGGAAACCATTTGAACATTAGGACTAGGTCACCCATTTGTTCCTTTCTCCCGGTAGTCCCACGACCAAACTCCTTTTATTCCTTTCTGACCATCCCATGGTCAAAACCTTTCTCCTTTTCAACCATCCCATGGTTAAAATATTTTCAAAGCCTTTGCTTTTCCGAAAATCCTTTCTAAAAAGAAAACCAGCACCGCTCTACAGAAGTTTGTCCAACCCGTCCTAAACCGCAGACACGGCTGTTCGAATAGATTTACACTCTACAGAGGTTGTACACATTACCCACATCATCCGGGTACACTACCCTGATCTACACCGATCGTGGGTCGAGTAATGGATCAAGACTCTCGGGATGCCCACTCCAATATAAGTGCCTACCCTATGAGTGTTGTTCCCCTCAACACCGGGACGTCGGGTACCGAGGACCAACCGGAGCACTTTTTCCACTCTTCGAGTGTGCGCTTTTAATGAGGGGCTCATAGTAACGCGTGGAGGTCGGCAGGCCCTTCATTCCTTCTCCCGGTCGATGTCCCACATGGAACGTTTATCTAGAGAAGGCCCACCCTCCAGGGATTTTTATCCCCTGTAGTCGTTGCGAGGCAACTCATACCAAAATAAACAAACATCAAATCCAGCCTTGTCCCATTCCAGAGTAATGTGGTTGCACGGGTTAAGTTGTTATAGCTAAACTGCAAAGAACCGGGTGCGTTTTCGTAAACCTTTTTCCTCCATCTTTCCTTCAGCATTTTGTAAAACAAAACCTTTTTATTTCTCAACATCTCTTGGGAGGTCCCACCTCACCAAGGTTTTATCAGAAAGCATTTGGTAAACTTTTGCCAGGGTCTTCCCATCCTCTAGCTTTGCTTTGGCTAAAACAGGGTCTCTAGAGGGTTATGGTGATAAACACCACCTATTCTACTAGGGACAAGTAGGTGTCACCAAGGGGGTTGCACTTAATAGTACAAAGGTGTAATAGTTAGGAGGAGCCAAACCACTACCATATATATGTACATCAACATATAGTAAAACAATGCAGTTTTAATAAACAGTAGATAAAACATGCATAAGTAAAACAGTAGGACAAGGCTTATGAGCAAGAAGGTGGCTTGCCTGATGATCAGCAATATGGCAGTATGTCCCTGGACTTCTTATTAGAAAACCATAATAACCAATAAAAACCATCTTCTTATGCTTTCTGATATAATCGCAACTATCGTCGATAGGGAACACATGCAAACAAACAAAAGGGCACAATCAAAATAAGGCATGCAATCACCAAAACCATACAACAAGAAAATGACAATACAAGTTTACAAATCAGTGGTGGTGTTGAGAAATGGATTAGAAGGATTGGAAGCATGTCTTAGAACATTTGAAGGAAACCATATGGGTTTCATAGTCTAGAAACTAGGGATGAGAGGGTTTGGACCAAAGACTTATTCTATAAGGTACCATTGTAAAAACATGATACCAACAGATAGGTATTGATAAAATGAAACCAACAAAAGCAGTTTCACTATTTTATCAATTACCAAATATTTATAGTGATTTTTGTAGTGAATAAGACTCTAGTTTTAGGTAATAATTCACCAGAAAAGTTCTGGAGCTCCAAAAATTGCTTCCCTGTATGGTTAGGTATGTCTTGATGTACTTGTCCACTGAGAGTTGGAATCATGTCAAAACAATTACCAGAATGCCCTATGGAAATTCCCAAAGGCAGTTCTAGAGCTATTTTGCCTTTTTCACCAGATTAAATATACAGAAGCTTTTAGTTTTATTCCAAGTACACATTATAGGTATTTAGAATAACTTTCTGTATAAATTGGAATCAACCTTTCTGGAGTTGCAGAGCTACTGTGATGATTTTATTAGTGAATTAAATAAGCCTAGAAAAGATTAATTCAGGATAAATCCACATGGGCTTAGAAAATTATGGGCTCCTAGGGTTTGATTGATATTGATATGGAGTTTTACTGGGAGTTGGATTTGGGCCAAAACCTCTGTTGGTTTAACTTAGAGAAATCACCTAAGGCAGAAACTAATGGTTTTTGCTATTTTTCCTATAGAAAAACTACTTTTCACCTTGGCATGAGGCTTATGCTAATTGATGGGTATAGAAATTACCTTCGAGGATAACTTGGATTCATCCCAAATGGATATGTAAAACTCTCTGGGAAATTTATTTAGTGCAGAAGTCAACTTTTAGTGGATTAATTGCCCATAAAATGATGAAAATTATTATTGGCACAAGACCAATTCTGCATGTTGCATAAAACATGAAGGAACCCTTAGAAATTTGGATCTTGACAAAATATTGAGATTTCCATTTTTATTTGGATTTAATCCTAGCAGGTAGTTTCTGGAATTAATATATCTGCTAAAAAGAAAAGGAAAACAGCTGCAGTGGGCCGGATCTACCAGGGAGTTGGGCCGCGGAGGAGGAACTCAGCCCACTAGGGCCGACGGCGCGCGTGGGGAGCCAATTTTGAAACTGACGAGTGGGACCTGCGTCAGCGACCCAGAGAAGCGAAGGGGTACCAAGGAACGCTGGCCGTTGGATTAAAAGGGGGATCGATGGCCTGCGTTCGTCGTCCACCCCTCGATGGCACCGGCGGGCTGAAACCCTAGCAGAGCTCGGGGAGCGGCGACGCGGCTCACCTGGGGCTCGGGGGAGGTCGGGGAGGCGACAGGGCGACGCGGTCGACGACAACGGATCTAGGGAGGGGCAGCACGAGGTGGTTTGACGTCGGTGCGGGGCTCGCGCGAGGACGCCCAAGAGCGCTCTCGTCGGAGCTCGACGCCGGCGACGGTAGGGGCAGTACCTGGCCACCAAAACAACATCATTAGAGAGAGGGGAAGGAGGGGAGTGTAGCACGGTGACATGCAAAGAGGGAGGGGCAGAGTAGAGGGGGCTCGGCTCGAGGGGAAGGTGGAGGCCAAGAGGAGAGGTCCTCCTTCTCCATGGCGAGGGAGAGCCGAGGGGTGGATATGGAGCTCTCTGGGGAGGTAAGTGGAGTGGGAGGGGGAGAAATGAGGGAGCAGGAGTGGGGTGGAGGGCCTCTGGTCCATTTAAAGGCAATGGGGAGGTTCATGGTGGACATGGCCTATGGAGGAGCGATGGCAGGTCCATGGCCTTGCCATTGGGCAGCAGGGGTGGGGGAGAGGGCACTGGGGTCATGCAGGGGCATAGAGAGCCAGCTGGTGGCTGCTGCAAGAATATTTGGCCTCACATGCTTGTCTTTCCCTCTCTCCTTCTCACTTCCAAGCACATGGGACAAGGGAGAGGGGCTGCTACAGTAGCTTAGCTACAGTGCACACGACTAGGACTGGGGTATGTGGTGGTGGAGGCTTGCTGTTGAAGATTGGTGAGGTTTTGATGAAGTATTAGTGCAAGGTTTTGATCATAGTCCAAATTTGGCAAGGTTGATGACTATGGATAAGTTCTTTGAAATGATCTTGGCAAGGTGAGTGAATGGTACTGGTAGATGGTTTAGGTCAGGATACATCTCCATGAATTATTTGGGATTTTAGAAATGAGTTTTAGCCCTCTTAAAACAATTTATTCAAAAAGTGCAGAAATGGTTTATAGAAGCTCATTTGGTATTTTTGAATTGGACAAGTGTGGTTTTTGGTTTGAGGTGGTACTAGATACCAAGGCACAGCTTGGGAAATTTCCTTGGAATTTATTGGGAAGGAAAAGTATTTTTGGACCATTATTTATTATTTCTGCCATTTAAGAAAAAGGGCAAAAAGAAATAATAAAGCTCTTCAAAAATATTTATTTTTGAGGTGGGATGATAGGGTAAGATATATAGGACTCAATTGAGCCCAAAGTTAGGGAGGTGTTTTGGCAAAAACCAAACTTTCCCTTGGGAGAGGAGTTTTGGGGATTTTGTCTATTAAAGGAATTAAATAGATTTGGGTCCATAATAATTATGCATAATATTTGATAAATCTTGGTGATCAAGGTAGATGATGTAGACAAGGTGTGGCAAGCATTTGCAACCTTAGAAATTGGAAATCCAACTTGTATTAGATGGAAAACAAGGAGTTGTGGATCTAGGGTGATGTTATTTTCGTACCACCAAAACCTTGTTGAATCTTGGAGCTCAGAGCTCACCTTGATGCAAGGTATAGATGGATAGTTAGAGCAAGTCATATATATGATCATGGCAGAAGGAGTTTGGATTGGTTACTTTGAGGTGGTCTGGAAGTGATGGCAAACTTTGTTGAAAATAAGGCTGCCATACTAGATGGGTCATGATGCCTTATAAACCATGTGGTTCTAAGAAGCACAAAGATCCACTTGGAACAAGTGAAGTAGATGTTGATATACCTATATGAGTAGAACATGACCATGCAAAGATTTGGTCCCTCGAAGGTTGGATGGTGGTGTGAGCTTCTATCAAAGTAGGCATGTTGACTAGATTTGCAAGAAAAGTTATTTTCTTGCCTGCAAAACCATCAAGAACAAGTGGGTTGGAGGATGATATAACCAAGGTCAAGAGTGGGCCTTGGTAGTCCTTAGGATGGTTAACAAGATGGTTCAAGTGCATTACCAAAAATGCACAAGGGTTGAGAAAGGGAGGCTTTCAAAAAGGTGATGTGGGAAATAGTTTTCCAGACTAGAGCATGAGAGGGGATGTTTTTGATGGGTTGCAAGGTACCCAAGCATCATCAAGTGGATGATGTTGAAGTGTATATTGGGTAGGAAGGATCCTTGCTTGATTCTGGTCTTCATTGACTTGGAAGCTTCTAGAATGGATCACTGCAGGATTGATCTGGGTAAGGGTTTTAGATGATCACCTGGTGGCTAGAGATTAGATCCTACTTTGTACTCTTGCTTAGGGTGTGGTGATTTGGAAACCTATTGATCCTAGTGATGATCTCCTAGAGTAGCTCATACTACTTCTAAGCAATCAAGTCACACAGCAGATCAAGGCAACTCATCTTACAAACAAATCAACTACTACTAGGGTTACCATCAAGCTTAGGTTGAGGTAAGGATAGGTATTTTGAAAAGGTTGTGGTTTGGATAGGATGAGAGTCCTTGGTATCTCTACCAAGAGTAGAATTCAAAAGCTTTATAAAGAGGTTTTGGGAAACCTAGAGATAAGAATGGTTGAAGGTTCTGTCTATAAACATAAGGAGGTTATAATAGGTTGCTCTCCATAGTTTAGGGAAATAGAAGCTACTAAAATAGTTGGTTTGCAAAGGCTTCTTGGCTCAGGTTTTGAAATGCCAGAACATTTTAGAATATGTAAATTAATCCAAGACAATTTTGGGAAGTAGCTTTTGTCAACTAGTGTTGAGGTAAGGAGTATATCATCTAATACACATTCATATGCATAAGCATATCCAACAACAAGCAAACACTTCAACATTAAACAAGAAAAAGTTTTTGTTCCCCCTAATTTTTGCATTCTGGACAACTAATCAGGGTTGCTAAAATTGGGATGTTACAATTACCTGGAGGATGTCGCCATGAAGGACCACACCGATGAGGATGATGTTGATTTCATTAATGACGAGGAGCCCGATACCCCCGATGATGAGTAGTCGCACCTGAGCACTATCATAGGTGTGAGTTGTACCCGGTCCCATTGTATCATAGCTTCATAGAATGGTTCTTAAAACCATCCGTTTTCCTAGTTATGGTGTGTGTTTGTATGGTGTGCTTGGAATGAATGAATGAATGAGAAGAAGTTGTTAGTTTTCTAATTTTAATCATGCTCAAAGTTTAAAGCTTTTTGAAACAAACCCATAAACCATAGGAATTTCCCTTTTGTCTCATTATCTATCTCAATATTAAGATGACTCGCGGTAACCCCAGAGGAAGCAGCTCATCCCAGATCCAATGCTACAGATTCTACAAATGTAAGTTTCAGATCGTGAAGCTAGTAGAGCTGAATGTCAAGCCAATCTAGCCACTCTTCATCAGATAGCTCAGATGGCCCACAACAATCAAGGCCATGGAAACCAAGATCATCATGGATCTAGACTCAAGAACTTCCAAAACACCAAGCCTCCCATGTTTAGTAAATCAGAGGAGCCCTTAGATGCTGGTGACTGGCTGCAGACAATGGAAAACAACTTATAAGTCGCAGGAGTTGATGCCAATGAGAAGGTACTATTCGCCACCCACTATCTGGCAGGATATGCAAGATCATGGTGGAATAGAACCTGTACCATGAACGGAGGTCAGATGATAACTTGGGAAGAGTTCAAACTTAAGTTCAGTAGGACCCATGTGCCCCCGGGTTTAATCAAGAGGATGAGAGATGAATTCAGGGAGCTGAAGCAAGGAAGAATGACTGTGGTAGACTACCGTGACAAATTTTTGTCTCTGTCTAGGTATGCCCCTGATGAGATTGACACTAAAGTGAAGAAGAGGGAGAGATTCCTAAATAGCCTGCATGATGAGATGCAGACAGTGTTAGTCAACATTCCCTTTGATACCTAGAAGCTTTAGTGGATTCTGTTATCCAGATGGAAGGAAAGATCAACCAAGCAAGTGAGAACCGTAAGCGTCGTATGATGCACCAACCTGGACCCCACCATACCCCGAAGTATCACCCTAACTCATCTGCAGGATATGCCCCAAGAAACAACAAACCCCCTATGTCCCGTTCAAACTACCCCAACTGTGGCGGAGGAAACCCGAGGCCTGGAGGCCACCACAACAATAACCCCGGCAACCCCAACAACTTCAACCATGCACCACCAAGGTCCAACAACAACAACACCAACAATACTGCCCCAAGGACTGGAAGCAATGATGTGCCGGTCGCAGGGAAGGACAAGTCAATGATCACCTGCTTTGAATGTGGAGTCACGGGTCACTACTCCAACGAGTGCCCCAAGAAGCTTGCTGCAGCCACCAATGTTGCTGCACCTGCCCAACAGCAGCGCCATGTCCAGCCAGGAAAGAGATTTGCCCTAGGAAACTCGCACAACCATACCAGCTGTCTATTCCACATGAATGCGGAAGAAGCCCAGGAAGCGCCAGATGTCATGCTGGGTATGTTTTCTGTTAACTCAGTATTAGCAAGAGTGTTGTTTGATTCTGGAGCATCGCACTCGTTTGTTACAGAAGAATTTTCATGCACTAGTAAGATTCAACCAACAAATTTGAAGTATGTTATGATAGTTCAAATACCTGGTTCAACTACCAAAGCTAGAAAAATTTGCAAGGTCGTACCTATCAAAATCCATGGGATAGATTTTTATGCCAATCTAATAGTACTTGGAACCAAAGGTTTGGAAGTAGTACTAGGAATGGATTGGATGTCAAAACATCAAGGATTAATAGACTATGCCAAGAAAGCCATAACCATGACCAGTAGCACTGGAGTATCAGTAGAACACGTATCTGAGACGCTACCCCGTCAATTCAAGTGCAACAAGAGTTTAGCAAAATCAACCATTGACCAAGTCAGAGTAGTCTGTGAATACCCCGATGTGTTCCCAGATGAATTGCCCGGTATGCCCCTAGATCGAGATATCGAGTTTATCATTGAAATAGTCTCTAGAACCGTACCCATAGCTCAGAGACCCTATAGTACGAACACATATGAACTAGTGGAGTTGAAGAAGCAACTTGATGATATGCTAGGAAATGGTTTGATACAACCAAGTGCATCACCATGGAGATCACCTATTTTGTTTGTAGATAAGAAAGATCGTGCCAACCATTTGGTACGGACTATCGGAAGCTGAATGATGTCACCATCAAGAACAAGTACCCACTGCCAAAGATAGAATACTTGTTTGACCAACTGACTGGTGCCAGGGTGTTTTCTAAGATTGATCTTAGAACTGGTTATCATCAATTGAAGATTCGTGCAACAGATATCCCAAAGACCGCCTTCACCACTAGATATGGATTGTATGAGTACAATGTCATGTCTTTTGGATTAACTAATGCCCCCGCTTACTTCATGAACCTCATGAATAAGATTTTTATGACCTTTCTAGATAAGTTTGTTGTTGTTTTTATCGATGACATTCTGATCTACTCCAAGTTGGAAGAAGACCATGAATAGCACATAAGAACCATCCTTGGAACCCTTAGGGAGCATTAGTTGTATGCCAAGTTTAGCAAATGTGAGTTCTAGTTAAGGAAGTAGGATTCCTAGGCCATATCTTGTCGGCAGGAGGAGTTGTTGTCGATCCCACCAAGATAAAAGATGTCGAAGAATGGAAAGCCCCAACCACTCAAACCGAAGTCCGCACATTTCTTGGATTAGCCAGATATTATCGCAAGTTTGTTGAAGGATTTTTAAGCATCGCAAGGCCGATGACTCTGTTGTTGAAGAAATATAAGTTTGAATGGATTGAGAAATGCAAAGCAAGTTTTCAAGATCTCAAGAAGAGATTGATTTCAGCCCCAATTTTGATCATGCCGGATATCAAGAAGCCTTTTGATGTGTATTGTGATGCATCCAAGATTGGTCTCGGATGTGTGTTAATGCAAGAAGGCAAAGTCATATCATACATGTCCCGACAACTGAAGCAACATGAGTAGAACTACCCTACCCATGACTTAGAACTGGCAACCGTAGTTTTAGCCTTGAAGACATGGCGTCATTACCTTATGGGTAACCGCTGTGAGATTTATTATGATCACAAGAGTTTGAAGTACATTTTCACCCAGAAGGAGCTGAATATGAGGCAAAGGAGATGGATAGAGTTAATCAAGGACTATGATCTTGACATTCACTATCACCCCGGCAAAGCCAATGTGGTAGCGGATGCTCTTAGTAGATTGCCGTGTAGATTAAACACCATGATTAAGGAAGCTCAGCCAAGTATGCATGAGGAGATGGAGAACTTTAGAGTGGAGCTGGTTAGCGAAGGATTTCTAGCCAGTATTGAACTTCAACCCACTTTGATCAGTAAGATAAAGGAAGCCCATAAAGGAAATGCCAGTATAGATGGAAGCGTCGTATCGGTATAGGGAAGGTACCCAGATTCACTAAAGATGAAGAAGGAGTTTGTGGTATAAAGGACGTATCTGTGTGCCCGCAGATTCAGAGTTGAAACAAGTCATTATGCAGGAAGCCCATGATACCCTTTATTCTATTCACCCGGGAGGAACCAAGATGTATCAGGATATAAAGGAGCAATTTTGGTGACACAAAATGAAGAGAGAAGTCGGAAGCTACATATCCAAGTGTGATATTTGTCACAGAGTCAAGGCGGAACATCAGTGACCCGCAGGACTTTTGCAACCATTGCAGATTCCGGAATGGAAATGGGATTCTGTTGGAATGGATTTCATCACCGGTTTGCCTACATCTAGTAGGGGAAATGATTCCATTTAGGTCATAGTAGATATACTATCCAAAGTAGCTCATTTCATACCCGTCAAGACTACTTATCAAAGCTCAAAGCTAGCAGAGTTGTACATTGCTAGAATAGTTAGTCTGCATGGGACCCCCAACACCATAGTGTCAGATCGAGGAACTTAGTTTACCTCAAGGTTCTAGAAGAAAGTCCAAGAAGGATTAGGAACCAAACTGAATTTCAGCACAACTTATCACCTGCAAACTGACGGACAAATAGAAAGAGTAAACCAGATCTTAGAAGGTATGTTGAGAGCTTGTGTGTTAGAATATGGATCTAAATGGGAAGATTGTCTGCCTTTCGCAGAATTCTCAAACAACAACAATTATCAAGCTAGTTTGCAAATGGACCCATTTGAGTTTTTGTATGGAAGGAAGTGTCTTACCCCATTGAATTGGTCACAAGTAGGAGAGAGTCAGATCTTCGGACCCGACATCCTACGAGAAGCCAAAGAGAAGGTTCACAAAGTTCGTGAACACCTCAAGACCGCTCAATCCAAACATAAGAGTTATGCTGACAAAATACGTCGAAACCTGACCTTCAATATCGGAGACTTTGTGTATCTCAAAGTATCACCTTTGAAAGGAATGCAGCATTTTCAACTAAAAGGGAAGCTTGCCCCCAGATATATTGGACCCTTCAAGATTTTGAATCGCCGAGCAGAAGTATCTTATCAATTAGAACTTCCTGGAGAGATGTCAGCCATACATGACATGTTCATATCTCGTTACTTAGGAAATGCCTAGAAGTTCCGGAGAAGACCGAAGTTTTCAAGAACATCGATCACCGAGCCATAGATATCAACAAGGATCTAACTTATCGTGAAGTACCCATTCGTATTTTGTAAGAAGCCTTTAGAACCACCCGGACCAGAAGTATCAAGTTTCTTAAGATCCAGTGGAGTAATCATACCGAACAAGAAGCCACTTGGGAGCGAGAAGATCATATTAGGACAGAGTTTCCCAATCTTTTTAGTTCCTAATTTTTTTGAATCTCTAGATGAGATTCTGTTTAAGGAGGGAAGGTTTGTAACATCTTAAAAATATTAAACAAGGTTATCAAGTTCTAATCACCCAAAATTAGGGTTAAAAAAACTTTTATTCCAAAACCCATATGAGTGCATGTGTGATTTTTCATTAATGTGTGAATGCTTGCAATTGCCATGTTTGATTGCTATAAATGTTAAGGATTGGTTTAAATATGAAAACAAGATCATCTGGGTCAATCCCAAACAAAATCAAATAAAAAGAAAAGCAAATATGAAGCCTAAGATCAAATGGTCATTTGTGACCAAGTTAACAACTAGCCCACTTTGGGCATCTCTAGTAAAAGATTTCAACAGAAACAAATCCAATTCTTTACACCCCTTCCTAGACTAAGTAAAAGTGAACCCAAGCAAACTTTACAATTTGACAGAACTATTTTCAAATCCATTTAAGAGGAAATTCAAAATTGAATCAAGTGTATGTGCATAGATCACCACTTTTCAAAAACCACTCAAATATCCACCACTTGACAAACCCCAGCAACCAGAGACTCCTAAGCATGTGACTAGCTCACCCACCAAAAATCATGGAAAAATTCCAAGGTTAAGTTCATGCGGCCATTTAGTCGAACACTTAGGAGGCAGAGTACAAATTTAACAAATATATACTGTTTGAAATCAATCTTGTGCTCATTCTTGTACTGCAATCAACCCAATAAATCACCCACGATCATCCCAGTACCTGGCCGTGCAAAGGAGCAGCTCACCTTCATCGTTGCACCGGTGCCATGTCGTACCCGAGTGTGGTCATGTCGGTCAACCATGGACAAGACGCCACACGCCGCGCCTCCCTCTCCCACGACCCCTAGGAGGTAGGCGTGACCTCACCGCCTCTCTCTATCCACCCCTTGACAAACGGCGAGGAGTGGAGAAGCCAGAACAGCCATGCCCATTTATGTCTATACCATGCCAAGAGCATGACGGAGCGCCAAAGCCACCTCGTGCACACGCGTCGTGCATTGCTCTCTCCGCTCGTACCCGCACCCGCCGCGTCACCAGTGATCTCCTAGACACGATCGTTCGCCGTTGCGCGCCCCGTGACCATCGTACTCGACGATGAACACCTCCGTACCTGAATAGAGCGCCGACGTCGCCTGACCGATTGAGACTGCCCCTTGCCATGCCACTACGCGTGTAACGATCACCGCAGTTCACCACGTCGACCCATGCCATCCGCCATGCTTATCTCGACCTATAGCAATGTCGCTGACGAGACTGAGCCCTGCCACCCTGCCTCCATCGCCGGTGTATAAATAGGAGCCTCCCTAGACCTCAAATGGCACACCATCTCACTCCCCACTCCCTCAGAAACCTCCCTGACCTTTCCCCGAGCAAGGCGAGCACCACGTCACCGGTATTTGGCCGGAGCTAGCCGCTGGAGTGAAGAAAGGACGCCGTCGCTTGGAGCCACCCCAGGAGTCGCCGTGACCACCAATCGACTCACCGTCGTCGACCAGCCCATTCTGCCCCATCGCTGGACCTAGCTGGAGCCCTGGTAAGCCTCCCACGACCCCCACCATGCCACTAGGTTTAGAATCTCGCCGGAGCTTTGTGACGTAGACGGTGAACCTTAGTCGTAGATCTTGTTCTAATCATAGGGCTGATGTTAGTTGATACCGTTTCGGTTAGATAGAGCCGATGAGGCATGGGACCAATCTGTCAGCAGCCCGCTACGCGCGCTTTGCAGTTGGGTCATCCCAGTTTCTTTCCCGCTCAGAGCCCAACGATTCAAATAGAATTTTGCCATTTAGTTAAAAACCCTATTCTATAACTGTATTCAAAATTGAATTCAAAGGGATGCACTAAACCAAACTGCATGATTCCACTTTTGCTAGAAAGGTATTGAAAATATCTAATCACTCCCATTGGATTCAAACCAATTGAAATTGTAGATCACCTATAGTAAAAATAACAAGATAGAGACTTTTACCACTTCAAACATTTTTATAAAATCAACCATAAATGCTTTTGAGTTGATTCCAACTCTCAAAAATCACATTTGCCATGCTCTATATGAATATGTAAAAATATTTGGTTTTACAGTTATTAAACATGGTTTAGTATTAAAAGAATGCTATATAGGCATTTCGAGTCACTTAAATATTATTAAATAGTAATATTAAATCTTGTAATATATGACCACCACTTTAAATCACACTCCCAAATATTAAAATATGTGGTGATGACATGTGTCAATATGATCCCATATTTTAATTGGAGAATATTAAATCTTAAGTATTTTCAATGAGTAGAAATTACTTTTCCCAAATAAGATAAATAAGAATGTGCCATTATTGCATGTGATGAGTGAGATGATAATAGACCATCTAGTGTGATCCCTTGTGTGCTGAATAGAAAGTAGTTAAGTGTTGATTGTTGATTATGTACCTCGTGTGTATTTATAGACGCTAGTACCCGGGCTACGACGAGGAGGAGTACTTCGAGGAAGAGGAAGAGAACATCAACGACTGCAACCAACAAGGAAAGCCATCACTAATGCAAGCTATCAGTGCAAGCTACTAATGCAAGATGCACTAGGCATGCTTGGTTATGCAACTTTGATTATACCCATCCCAAGTTTTACTTGCAAGCTTTACTTTTCCCTTTTCCTAAAGTTTCTTACTTAGTTAATGAATTGTGATTAGTGGAAAATAGGATGGATTCCATCAAGATGATAAAACTAGTATTGGACACTTATATTTGATTAGCACCCCTCAGTAGTGATACCCTCAATACTAGTGGCTAGTGCAAAAACTAAACTTGATCACTTTAGATGGGAATACTTGGTAAAAATGATTATGAAAACCTTGGAATGATGAGTCATTCTATTGAAATGTTTTGACATGTGTTGTGAAACACAATGGTTTGATGATGAAACTGAATAAGGCATGAGTCTTGACTTTGATAAAAACTGATGGTTGGGTTCGGATGCGATACCATTCCAATTTTACCGTACAACCACAATACCTGAGTTGGATAGGGATTAACTAGAAGTTTATATGTCTTAGTATGGGTTCTCTTCCGGAAGAGGTTGAGCTAAGGCTATGTCGTAATGAATGTCCACCTATGCAGTGCCCAGGATGGCAGATGGCCATGGCTGGGAGGCCAAGCTCATAGGGGAGGTGCCTATACTAGGGTGTGTAATTGAAAGGTTAGGATTGATTATCCGCATACTAAGTATGATGATTCAGGGTTATCCCTAACGAATGTATCGAATCTTGTGGTGAAAGTGTACCACCTCTGCAGAGTGTCAAACTATTCGAATAGCCGCGTCCGCGGTTATGGACAGTTGGAGTGGCCATACTGTTTGTTGTCAGATGTTTTCCAAAATGACTTGTGACTTGAACGATGACTTTGACTTGACCACAACATGGTTGTGGACATGAAAACTAGGTTCCCACCTAAGTCATCTAGAGAACTAAATTAGGTTTACTATGAAGAACTTATGAAATAAAATTGTCTTATGGCAAACAAGACTAGAGCTTAGGGGTCCTACTAGAACTACCTTATTTATGTTAGTGATAGTTTGCGAGTACTTAAAGAGTACTCATGGATTTATCCCTGGCTATTCCCATGGCCAGACTATGAGGAGAACTACCCAGAAGATGGACAGCAGGAGTTCTATGATAACTAGGAACATCTCCCAGCGTCAGCATTGCCTGTGACTATGATGAAGATGGAGTCTACTACGTTATATTTCCGTTGCTCTGATTTGTATTAAGACTAGATCATGAGATCCTTTATTTGTAAGACTATTATGCCTTGTAATGGATGATGTATTGTGGTACCAATTATGTTATGTCTCACAAAAATATTAATCCTGGGATTGCGATGTACGGCATAACAGGCATCTGGACTTAAAAATCCGGGTGTTGACATGAAATAATATTCATAAAACTAAATACTAAAAATATCGGAGGACAAAATGATTGGAATTTCACTTAAGTGTGACACCACCATTTAAGTTATATTAAAAAGAAAGACATAAAGAAACGCCATGTTGATGTTTTTTTTTTCTCTGTATGCCGACCCGGTATAGGTTCAGTTGTCCAACCGGTGGGTCCGGTCTATGGGACCATGCACCGGTGGTAGCACCGGTTTGGAGTTGGCACGGACGTGTGTCGGTGAAGGGACCGCTAAACCGGTGCAAGCACCAAGGCTGTCGGTGTTGGAGCCGGTTGGACTAGTGTTGGCGCTGACTCTCTCTCTCTCCTCTTTCATGCTTGGACGTCTTGGCTGCTTGGGCTTCCTTGGTAACTTCTCTTGGCATCATGGTCATGTGCCTAGTAAAACCATAGGCATTTTCCTCAAGCAACATCTCATTCAAGTGATAACCAAAGGATGAAAAGAGATGGAAGGAGTTCACCTTAGTTGGAATGGTTGGTGTAGCATGATGTGGTTCAATAGTGATTGTCGTATGTTGGGCTGCATAATTTTGTCTTGCAGGCATTGCCGCAGTGTCAGCATTGCTCACTGCTGGAATTTACTACCTAGAGGTAAGGGCTTTCGGGCGGCTCGGTGATGTGGTCCACTTGCATTGTATGTCTCTTATCTCCTTGTTTGTTGTAGTGTGTACTGTTTAGTAATCAGGGTTGTCCCTAGCCTCCCGCGCTTCAGTGCAGTTGTAGGCTGGAGCGTCCTCTCTCAGATTACTCTATATATAGATTGTCGTCGGGGGTGATGGTGAGGTACATGAGTGCGTCAGTGGATATCGACTTGGATATTTCGACCATGTTTAGATTGAATCCTAAATAAAGGAGTAAAATCCATGGTAGGTCACTAAACTTGGCACTCTTTTTCAATATGGTCACCAACCTTAAGAATACGCGATTTACGGTCACTAAATAGAGGGCATGTCGCGTTACGGTCACTAGCTCTTCTACTGGACTCTGTATCGGGATGTATTCGCTGAGGTGGCACTTGTGGACCCGATCGATCAGCCTCTACTGCACATATAGAAAATTAGTTTACAATAATAAAAGTAAAAAGGGCTCAAGTGAAAAATTTCTAAAGAGATAAGGTTGACTTCTCCCCGCACCTGGATCTGGCAACTAGCGGCTGGCGCCGCCCTCCATATCTTGCCGGCAAGCCGCGCCTCCATATCCACGCCCATGTCGCCCTCATCTCCTTCGCTCGAGTTGCACCTCTGTGAGCATGAACAAACCTGGGCGTTGTATCTAGGCAGGAATCAAGCTCTGTAGTTTCACCGACACCATGTCTCTAGCGAGGAATTCCCGCATGCGTGAACCCCGCTATCCCACGATGACAGTCCTAGTTACACGCTCGATCCGAGGTGACCATCCTGGACCACTCGCTTGACCCCAAGGTGGTAGACTGGTCAAAACCCGCCACGTCAGCAAAATACATAGCGGTCCTGGTGAAGGAGATATGCCCTAGAGGTAAACAATAAATAGGTTTATTATCATATCTCGAACAAGTTCATAATAGTTGCATACTATGTTATAATTGTATCACGAGGAAACATTGATACATGTGCGGTATATAAATAAACCAGGTCCCTAGTAGCCTCTTTTTAACTAGTTCGTTGGGCAGCCTATGATCAAGGTTTCCTGATCATGAGTATTTATGCCAGTTGATAACAGAGTCATGTTATTGAAGAATGATATGTTAGAAATTACCCACATAAGTATTACAACATGATCTAGTCACATGTTTGATCGTTGTAATAGTTAGAAACGAAGTGACATTCTCTTTATACCGTGAGATCATATTAATCACTATCTCCCGAGGATGCTTTGATCACACCAACCGTCATGTCTCTAACTGGGTGACTATAAAAGTAAGTATTGGGTATTCCAAAGGAACAGTTCAGGCATGTATGTCAAGATCAGGATTTGTCCACCTGCATGACGGGAAGATACACTAGGTCCACTCGGTGGCATAGGGATACAATATCACGATAACGAGTTAAGTTGACTTGTCGGTAACAAGATTAGTATGTTGGTACTAAAGATCAAATCTCGGACAAGTCTAGTATCGAAGAGACAAAAGGATAGGACACTGAGTTTATGGTTCGAACACGACAGATTTTCGTGGAATGCATGGGGGTCATTATGGACATCTCGGTTCCACTATTGATCATTGATCGAAGAGCGATTTCAATCATGTCTGTGACATTCCTGAACCATAGGGTAACACTCTTAAGGGTCTGCCGTTGTTCAGAGATCGCTATGGAAGTAAGGGATAACCAATGAGAAAGAGAGATCAGAATAGTTCTGAGAAAAGGGTTATCAGAATAGTTCTGCAGAAGATCCAAAGATGGTCGGAAGAAGGAAAAAACCAAAAGGTGTTTTGGATAAGTGACATATTATAATATATATTTATATATATTAATTGTGAATTAATATATATTAAATAAATATTTAAATTACTATTTATGGGGCAACTTCCTACATTGGGCTGAATCCTCGGAGGGAAACAACCCAAGAGGAACCCACCCCAAAGGGCAACTTGAACAATAGCGGCAGCAGGCCCACATGGGAGCCCACGCAGGCACGCAAATGCTAGCTAATGCGCGGGCGGGCGTTGGTCACCGCCGTCGCCAGCGGGCCCCGTCCGCGGCCCACGCGGGCGCGTGCGCGCGGGAACGGGCATGGACTGGCAAGCCGGCCAGCGGCCCACCCGGCTACCACCATCGCTTCGGAGGCGTGCTGGGCTAGGCCTACTGGCGCGCGCGGGAGGCAGCCCACCAGGGCACCACCTCACTCGCCTGGCTACTAGGCTAGGCGCACGATTGGCCCATCTCACCACCTGGCCAAGCCAGATGTGCCCCTCTCCTTTGCCTTTTCTTTTAGTCCCACATGGGGACTTGAAGGAAATGTGTACCCTTTTTTCTCTATATAAAGAGGTCTATATTGAGAAAAAAAGACACACAAAAATAAAAGGAAATTTCCTAAGGCTATTTTTTCCTTAGGGATTTTTTCCCTCTTTCTCAGTTGAGTCTCACGAGTGCGGTTCCATGAAGAACTGCGTACGAGAGAGAGTCAACACCACCAACACGCCATCGCGATGCTGGATCTAGGTTCTAGAGGGTCTACTTCCGCATCTCGGCTGGATCAGGAGAGAGGAGTCGTCGTCAGACACCGTACGTGTGCGATACCTTGGACAACGCTGCCACTTGTGGCGCTGGGCTATCATGCAAGGACCAGGAGGAGACGAGCGAGGAGCTTCGTGACCTTGAGGTCGGGAGAGTACGACTACTTCATCAATCGGCGGTTTGATCTATAAGGGTATGTATTCGAAACCTAATCTCATTTCTGCATTAACTAGTAGATAGATACGGTGCGTTCTAGTTAGGAAAAAATTGTGTTTCCGCTATGAAACCTTAAACCTAGAGCCAGTGACCATAGTGAAACAAACCCTGTATTTAATGACTGTAAATCGCGTTTTTCTAAGGCCGATGACCGTATCGATAAAGGGTTGCCATGGATTTTACTCTAAATAAATTGTCCTCGCCCTTACGGTGGAGCAAGCATTTCTAACGTACTCAAAATGTCTCCGTCTTTGTTTGTCTTGCAGGTACCAAGAAATAAGAGAAGTAGAATTGCAGCTAGGTTCTTATAGTTTCTATAGGTTTTTCGGCCTCTGTTTTTCTACTGTTCAAAAATATTTCACAAATAAGTATTTCACATGTCTCAATCTTTTTCATAAAAGTTTCAGTTGTGTTTCAATATGACGTTAGCACAACGGCTGCCCATGTGCTGGCCAAGACTGTCTCACCAATCTTAAAGCAAAAAATATGTGGTACATGTGACTCTTGTATGTAAATGCTCCGTCTAAAACGATTTTCAGTCACATTTGCCTCTTCGAAAAGGAGGTTCAAACACATCGGTAACCGTCAGATCTTCGAGTGTATGGTGCCAACTTCTGTTTTTTTGCTGCCGCAAAGTTGTGAGGGCCTAAACTAAAAAATTCCATGTCAACTTTTGTTTGAGTCGCGCGTCAATTGAAACCTTTTTTCTGCGAAATATATTCTTACTAGCATTGCATTAACCAGATTTTGAGCCCATTACCTGTAACCCCATGAGATATATTGTAAGCAACAGGAAAATTCAGTTTTTGCTAATTAAGAAGATAGGTGATGAATTGACTACGTTTTGAACCAAAGCAAGCATTACAGGCAACATATCCCCTACTGTGCGGTCCAAATAAGCAAAACCACCGCAACATATCCCCTACTGTGCGGCCCAAATAACCAAAACCTCCTCAACAACTGAATACCTTACATGCACCGATCAGATTAACCAAACAAGCTCCAGCCAAAAGCTCAAAATGAAAGGGAAAAATGCGAACAGCATATAGTTGTACTACAAGGAACAAGGAAGTCCATAGCTCATTTTCGCAATATATTTGGACACAGAAGTCATCTTAGATGGCCCGATATTCTTTCGCCTGCTTAACCAGTATACATGTATTCCAAAATGCCTGACGATCTCAAATCTATGGATTCCAAACAGACACGAACTGAGTACGTAGATAGAATTGATGTCACTTTCCGAAGTGTGATTCAAACCAACGACGCCAGTGTGTTCGTGATACTACTCAGTTGATAGACGATGTTAATAGCCGGGCAAACACTATCTCCCCTATCTAACGAACCTGACCTCCATTCATCTCCTTAGACTGGTTAGCCGCCGGCGGCGGCGTGGTGGGTTCGCCGGTGTCGTACCGGTAGCTCAGGCCTGTCTCCAGGAGCTTGGACCGCTTCCGCCCCAGGGGCACCATCAGGTTGCCGTCCTTGTCCTCGAAAGTCTGCATGAACCAACGCGCGCAACTCAGTGTGGCAATCAGCCAAGAACGATCAAGAGTGACGATCGATCGCGCTACGCACCTCGATGCCACCAAAGGCAGAGGGAGTGAACCAGGGCTCGGACCCGGTGCTACGCACGAAGTGCCGCTCGCCGTACGCGTCGATGGGGATGACCTCGTGGTCCGCGTGGTGCGCGCACAGCTCGGAGCAGAAGGCGACGCGGCAGACGGTGCAGAACGAGTCCCTCCGATGCCCCTTGGACAACGCGGCCGAGCCGTCCTTCTCGTTCGCGGTGGCCGCGGCGGTGTCGTGGCCTCGGTGGTGTTCCCCGCAGCAGTGCCCGCAGAAGGTGGCGCCGCCACAGGTGTTGCACACGCGGTCCTGGGCGCACGTCTTGCAGAAGTTCGCGGCGAGGAGCTGAAACATCCACGGAGGGCACTCTTCGCCGCCCTGCACCATCACGACCGGCTCCGGGGACGGGAGAGTGAGGGCAATCTTCAGCTGCAAGGGCATCAGCAGATTGCCATGCTTGTCCTTGAAAGTCTGCAGCGGAACCCAATCAACTTCCTCCACACGATCAATCAATTCAAGAGTAAACAGACAGGACGTAGTTTACCGACCTGGCCGCTACCGAGGAGGCCGGCGAACCACGGCTCAGTTCCGGTGCATCGCGCGCAGTACCAGCCGTTGTGCTCGTCGACGGGGATGACCTCGTGGACTTCGCTGACACCGCCCGCAGCGTGGTGCGCGCACAGATCGGAGCAGAAGGCGACGCGGCAGACGGTGCAGAACGAGTCCCTCTTGTGAACCGCTGAGGGCTCCTTGTCCTTGGCGGTGGCAGCGGCGGTGTCGTGGTCTCGGTGGTGCTCCCCACAGCAGTGCCCGCAGAAACTGGCGCCGCCGCAGGTGTTGCAGACGCGGTCCGTGGCGCACGTCTTGGAGAAGTCCCCGATGAGGAAATGAGAAAACCACGCAGGGAACTCTGGGACAGGTCCTCGCTTCCAGTGCAAGGGCACCAGAAAGTTGCGGTGCTCGTCCTCGAAAATCTGCAACCAAAGGCCAAAGCAAACCAGCGCAACCCAATCAGCAGAGAACTACTACCATAGCAGATCGATCAGGAATGGATTCGGGAGACGGAGTCGATCGATCGATCGAGTCACCAACCTTGACGCCGTCCAAGAAGGTGGGGAACCAGCGCTCCCACCCCGTGCACCGCGCGCAGTACCAGAACTCGTGCTCGACGACGGGGATGACCTCGTGGCCCTCGCCCGCGGCGTTGTGGTGCGCGCACAGGTCGGAGCAGAAGGCGACGCGGCAGCCGATGCAGAAGGAGTCCACGCGGTGCGCCGCCGCGGCGTGGTCGCCCTTAGCGAGGGCGGCGAGGGAGGTGTCGTGGCCTCGGTGGTGGTCCGCGCAGCAGTGCTCGCAGAAGGCGGCGCCGCCGCAGGTGCTGCAGACGCGGTCCGCGACGCACACCTTGGAGAAGTTCGCCTCGGCGAGCTGGGACATCCACGGAGGGCGGTCCGGGGCGAAGACGGAGGGCCGGCAGGGGAAGCGCGGGACGATACCCACCGGATCTGCGCAGGGGTAGGTGTAGCGAGGCGGCGGCGGCGGTGGCGGAGACGCCAACAAACCGCGGATGCGATCCTCCATCGCGGAACTCATTTTGGTCTGAGAGATCTACTCGCCGAACGAACGATGGCTTGCTAGGCAAAGAGGAATTGCGGGTTTGGTTAGTTTTCTAGCGTAGGATTTGTGGGCCTTATATAAGCGCCGAATGGCCTTGGGGCCGAACCGAACGCACTCTCTGCGGCGGCCCTGCTTTGGGCTTTGGATTCTTCCGGCTTTTGGAAGCTTCGAGTGTCGAGACCGAGATGTTCACTGTTCAGGGTTCGATCGCAGCTTTCCTTTCGTGCATGAGAAGAAATCTCGTACTACTCGATCTTTATTTTTTTATTAGGAAGACGATAGGGCTGCCCCGGGGATCCGATCCTCCGCTTCGACCGGTTTCATATCATGAAGGTGTCAACACAGCGAGTCAGAGATAGTGGGCCCAGCATTTTATCTCCTCGCCTCTCTTCATCCTTCTGACTATCTCTCCTTCCTCCCAACAACCACGCACCGCCGACCCAAGTAGGCGTTGTTGTCGCCGCATCTCCTCCGCCGCGCTCCCCATCCGACGCCGTCGCCACCACTCCGCACGATCCCCGCGCTCATGTGCAGCCCGCACCGCCGCCCACCCTTGTAACTCGCCGAAATCCTCCACCGACTCCACACCGGCGAGCACGCCGGGCTCCAGTCATAGGTCCCCAACCGCCGACGCTCGCACCCCACCCCTGTCTTGATCCACCATAGCCGTAACTCATGTGCCCGCCGCCAGGAAGATCCCATGGACCTCCTTCCCGTTCGTCACCGGCACACCTTCGGCTACACCATGCCTCCAAGCGGCTGTGGGGCGGAGAGCCGCTCTGCTTCTCCCCCGGTGCACCGCCCCTCTGTTGCAAGGTGTGCCCCGCAAGGTCGATGATGTTTGTTGTACTATAATAACATCAAATATCACACCATAACAGGGTGACTATAAAAGTGGGTTCAGGTATTTTGAAAGTGTTACGTAGAGACTCATGGATCAAGTGTGGGGATTTGTCCATCCTAGAACGGAGAGATATACTCTGGGCTCTCTCGGTGATATCACATTAACACCGGTTGCAAGCATGTGACTACGTCACAAGGATGTTATATCATGGAACGAGTAAAGAGTGTTGGGTTCGTAGCATAGAAAACAAATTTTTTTCCTATGATGTGGGAACATCTAAGCACCAAGATCTATCAACCTAGATATAATCAACGGGTGGATATACATCCTTAGAGAACATACCCTTGAAGATCGACAAAGCATTGTTAACGAAACTGATTTCGTGGTTGATGTAGTCGTACACTTGCCGATCTCAAGATCGTGATAAAGTCCAGCGAGTCCAGTAGGTCCAGCACCAGCAAGTCCATCAGGTCCAGCACCAGCAAGTCCAGCACCGCAAAGCAGGAGTGCATCCGTGATCGCACACACGTCCGGTACCCCGACAACCTCCGCGTCCTCGCTTCAGCGATGCAGCGGAAGCAGCAACTCCTCTCTAGATAAAGCCATCAGGAACATGTATCTCTCTAATTCGAGACCATGGGGAATAATTTCTAGAGGGAGAGAGAGATCCTTCACGAGGAGGTGTGAGATGAGAGGAGGAGTGGAGGGCCTTTTATAGGGGAGAGGGGCAGCCCCTCCCATGGCCGACGGCCAAGGTGGTGCCCCCACCTCTTCCATCATTCATGTGGGTGGAGCTCCCACTCACATAAACATGCCTCCACTCAAAAGTCCACTCACCTCCATTAAATTTTCACCAAATTTAATGCAAGCTCTCATTAAATAAAACTAGTTTATTTATTTTATTCAGAATTTTTTTAATTACTTTAATTAATAAACATTCACATAAAACCCCCTGCAACATTTCAATATCACATGTAGGACCAGTTTCTGAAATTTCATCCGAAACAATTCTGGTTTCCATAGAAATGATTTCAGCGCTTTCTTAAATCTTTATTTGAAACATATTTGCTCTAAATGGCGTCGGTATCCCTTAAGTGTGTCACCCTATGGTTCGCGAATAATGCATATATGATCGAGACCCCTCTCCGATCAATAATCAGCAGTGAGACCTGAATATCCGTACTGACTCCCACGCATTCAACGACGATTCTAGTGATCGTGTGAACCTTTTAATATCATAACTAAATCCCTTTGTCTCGTGATATATTACATGTCCGAGATTCGATCATCGGTATCTCCATACCTAGTTTGATCTCGTTACCGACATGCACTCTTTTCTCGTTCCCATGATATAACATTCTAGTGATCACATCACTTGCTTGCAAGCTATCTCAATGTGATATCACCGAGAGGGACCTAAGTATATCTATCCGTCATCGAGATGGACAAATCCCATTCTTGATCCATGAGCCTCTACATAACATCTTCGTAGGACTGGACCCATCTTTATAGTCACCCTATCATGGTGTGACGTTTGATGTTATCAAGATACTCTTCTAGTGTTAGTGATTGACATGATCTTATGGTCTAAGGACTAGGATTATTTTGTATGGTCTTATAGCTATATAAATATAATGACTTTGATCGTAATGTTATACTTCGGATGAATGTTCATCACACCATTCAACCAATGTTGTTACCTCGTTATTAACAACATCCAATGTCTGTGATTAGGAAACCTTGATCATCTTGTTAATCAACGAGCTAGTTTATAAGAGAGGCATAACTAGGAACCCTTTGTTTGTTTATTAAACACACATGTATTAATGTTTCCAATTGATACAATTATAGCATGCAAAATAAACATTTATCATAAACAAGGAATAAGATAATAACCACTTTATTATTGCCTCTCGGGCATATTCCTTTCAAAGAGTTATCAGGAACAAGATCAAACTAGGGTATGATTGATACCTATGATCGGATCTCAGACAAGTAACATATCATGAGACAAAAGGAATTGGGTACGACATTAATGGTTGATACCTTCGATCCAGATTACGGATGTAGTATAGCTTCTTTTTCCCTAGTGGACCTAGGTTATAGAATCGTCGAGAAGCGAATGCATAGTGAAGTTACTTTAACGGACCTTTGGGAGTTTTAGAATTCCTTTTGTGTTTTTACCGGACCAATAGCTTACGTCTTTTTGTTATTGTCGATGATGGAAAGAGAGGGCGTAGGGCGTTCGGTTTCACCTGTAGCTGTGCAAAACATCTGATGGGAATAAAAGATAAAAATAAAGTATGCATGTACTTGTTAGAGCAAGATAAATTATATGTGGGCAATGCATCCATAATTGCTATTGCATTCACAACCTCTTATAGCAATAAACTACTAGTCTCGTCCATAGAAGAAAGATAACTAATGATATGCATAGTGATGTCACTGTTAATCTCAAGTAAATCCCTCACATACAACCGTACTACCTTTTTGTCACTAGGGTTCCCAACCTACAGATCAGTCATTACTCATACTCCATATACCTGGCTCAACCCTCAAGGTCTTGGGTACCTGACAAGTCCTTAGATTGAGGCAAGTGAGGATACAATAATTATCATGTCATACAAACTAATACATGATCCCATCTATGATAAATAACATGCACAAACGCTACATGGCTAGGCCGAAGCCCTTAGACCAAGGAGAATTACTCACACATAGAGATGAGATCAATAATCATAAACATTGTAATGAAAATCATAAGATTGATAGCAATAGTCTTACAATGTCGCTAATCAAAGAAGAGATCTACTATTACAAGCGGTGGAATATGGCTATAGAGATGGCGAAGGGTTTTGTGATCTAGAGGCGGCTAGAGATGTCTATGGTCTAGGGGCGGTTGGAACTTTTGGCGAGGTCTGGCTTGTTTTCTCGTAACTTGAGGCTTCTTTATATAGGGGTCCCTTCACGAAAGTTGTTCTGTTTGACCTAACAGTGGCAACGCCAACTATATGACCGGAGCTATACGGCTGGAATTTTGCTCCGGTCGTATAGTTGGTCGTTAAAGCACCTGCCTCCGCTTGACGGCTCCTAGTTTCTTCTGGTTGTTGGATATCTTGTATCTTTGACTTTAATGTAGTGATTCCCATCTTCAAACAACATTATCTGTGTAGGAAAAAATATAAAAAGAAAGGATTGCATACCCCTCTGAATATTAGGCATTAGTGTCAGGGTTTAGAGAGATATTTTATCAAAAATATGAATAATATACAGTTTAAATGTGGACGTGGATGGCTATATTTTAGAGCCATCAACCTCCCCAAGCTTAAACTTGATCGTCCCTGAGCAAGAAAACCAAAATCAAAAAGGAACTCAACATTTAACTAAAATAACGAGATGGTGATCTTACTCATGATTGGTAGTCTCATGTTTCCTCCACTTCATAAATCTGAAAAACTTCAGCATAGATAGAGTAATGGCAAGCATATCATACGGGTTTTATGCATCCTTATAGTGCAACAAAATTATTGTTAACATGGATGATTCAAATGAGTAAACTTTATTCCATGTCATGTAATCAATTCATAGGCTTGCCTTTGAACAATTAAGTATAATCATGTAAATTGAGAGTGTGAGAGTTGTCATGAAAAGCATATACACTAGAGTATCTCAATTCTCCCACATCAATAAATCAAGACTTTTCAAGCACTACTTTTGTATTCATTGTTGACGAGGGGTAACCTCAGCAATGCCCATGGTGATGGACTTGGGGTTTCACGGAAAAGAGAATACTGGGGATTTTGTCGGATGTTCAGGGAAACAATGGAATCAAAGTCGCCTGATTATTGAGTAATCACACTATTATAAGTTGTCCTCTAAATTTCGGTACCCTCGCTTGGGCTTCTACCGTCCTATATATAATAGGCCGGGTCTCAAAGCTGTATGCGGATAGGTTTCATACACGCGTAACTACAATGTCAACATAATGTCAGTTCATAGTCTTTTTCCCAATATAATCAAATTCTTCGTCGATTGCTTCCTTGGGCTGTTTATTTGAGATCTTCATGGGTTGTAAGCCTTTTACCCAATATAGGGTAGCGAATCATAGCCATCTGAGTAGTCATACCCATGTTAGTAGCCCCCGAGATTCTACTTGAACCGTAGTTTCAGGTTGAGTCTCAAAGTTTCTTTTCCTTTATTTTTATCACTTTTTTTTGTTTTGTAGGGATTTGGTACAACGAGCCTGATGCTTCCGACGGATCGGGAATCAGTTAATTGCTCCTGGGCCAAAACAAGGTTTTCCTACATCAAATTCAAGTCCCCGGGCTTGAATCCGGAATTGATTACTGGCGTAATTCAGTTCGGGTTGCTGAGGTCTTACCAAACATTGAATTCCAGCTCCTTATTTTATCGGGTACCCAACGCGTCCGTCGGGAGTTTTCTTCATATCATTGATACGGATATTTTTCTGGCAGAGCGCATTCTTATGCGACTACCAGGCCACGCAGGACGAATCCTGGGGTCTTACCTTCATGTTTCTGAACACGACATTCGGATTTTTGTCGCGTTTGAGCGCGATCCGAGATTTTTAGAGCTTTCGCGGTTGCCTTGCTGGGCCGATTTACCGAATAGTTTTAGTGCTTTATACTGGCTCCTGATGGGAGTAATATTTCTTTTAAGAATACCTTTTGGAGGATACATTGATGTAAGACTCAAAGGTACTTTCCAATCATAAATATTTTGTTTTTTGTACAATTTTATTTTTATTGGGTGCACACCAGCGCTTCCGATGGGAGTAGCCCCCGAGGCTATGTTCGGATGCCTGTATCTGGACATAGGCTCATAGTTGTTGTTAGCTTGATAGAAAGCATAGATCTTTTGAACAATAATAAACAGCTATAAGGCACAGAAAACTTATCTCTGTATACATAACGTGAAAAATTTGATGAGACATTATTCTTTGGGCGGATGGCATCTAGCCACTGACCTGGATATTCTGGATTTAAGGAGCTGAACTATAACTCTTATCATATTGTAAGTAATCTTATGCATAAAATCATTGTAGCTGTGCTACATTCCATGAATTTGAGTAATTTACTCATATCTTCTTGTCTTGTAGTTGATATGCTCCTCCAGGAATAAATTATGTGATGATGTATGGTCTTTCCCATGGCGATTCTAACTTCTTGTGGCCATCTTGCTTGAGGCGAAGAACTAGGTCCCCTACCTCAAAGGACCTTGGTCGCAATCTTCTGCTGTGGTAATTGCGCAGATTTTGCTGGTACATAGTTACTCTTTGGAGGGCTTCATCTCGAGCTTCATCAAGTGCATCCACATCTTCTTCAAGTGCTTCTCTTGATTCCTCTTCATCATATGCAGCTACTCTTGGGGATTCATGTGACACCTCAACAGGAAGCACGGCTTCCGCATCATGGAACAAAAAGAAAGGTGTCTCTTGTGTTGAATTATTTGGAGTTATATGTAAGCTCCATAACACGGATGGCAATTCATCAACCCATGCTCCTTTTGCTTTGTCAAGTGGTGCTAGTAGTCTTTTCTTGAGTCCAGCGATAACTAGTCCATTGGCTTTTCTACCTATCCATTTCTTTGCGGTGAGCTGCCAAAGCGTAGCTTACTTTGATGCCCATCTCCTGGCAGTACTCCTTGAACTCATTGGAAGTAAAGTTGGTCCCATTATCCGTGATGATGCTGCTTGGTACGCCAAACCGAAATACTATGGATTTAATAAAATTCACAGTCGAAGTTCCGTCTTGGGTGGTGACAGGCATTGCTTCAATCCATTTAGTAAATTTGTAGACTGCTATTAGTAGAAAGACGTGTCTGAAGGAAATATGCCCTGAGAGGCAATAATAAAGTTGTTATTATGTATTCCTTGTATATGATAGATGTTTATTTTGCATGCTATAATTGTATTGATTGGAAACGCCAATACTTGTGTGTTTAATAAACAAATAAAAGGTTCCTAGTTATTCCTCTCTTATAGACTAGCGCGTTGATTAACAAGATGATCAAGGTTTCTTGATCATGGACATTGGATCTTTGTTAATAACGAGGTCACAACATTTGTGAAATGATGTGATGAACATTCATCCGAAGTATAGCATTACGATCAAATTCATTATGTTTATATTGCTATAACATCATACGAAGTAATCTTAGTCCTTAGACCATGAGATCATGTTAATTTCTAACATCAGAAGAGTAACTTGATAACATCAAACGTCACATCGTAAAAGGGTGACTATAAAGGTGGGTTCAGATACTCTGAAGGTGTTATGTTGAGGCTCATGGATCAAGAGTGGAATTTGTCAATCCTGATGACGGATAGATATACTCTGGGCCCTCTTGGTGATATCACATTAAGATAGCTTGCAAGCAAGTGATGTGGTCACTAGAATGTTATATCACGGGAACGAGAAAAGAGTGCATGCTGACAACGAGATCAAACTAGGTATTTGGATGCCGATGATCGAATCTCGGACATGTAATATATCGCGAGACAAAGGGATTAATTTACTAGCGTTAAAGGTTCTCACGATCACATAAGTCATCGTTGAATGTGTAGGAGTCAGAATGGATCTCCAGGTCCCACTTCTGATTATTGATTTGAGAGGAGTCTTAATCATGTCTGCATTATTCGCGAACCATAGGGTGACACACTTAAGGGTTGACAAACACCATTTGGAGCACATATGTTTCATAGGAAAGAATTTCAAAGCGCTAGAATCATTTCAAAGGAAACCAGAATTGTTTCGGGTGAAATTGCAGAAACTAGTTCTCCATGTAATATTGAAATGTTACAAGGGGTTTTATGTGAATGTTTGTTAATAAAGTAATTAACAAAATTATGAATAAAATAAATAAAAGAGTTTTCTTAAATGAGAGTTGCATTAAATTTGGTGGAAATTTAATGCATGTGAGTGGAACTTTGAGTGGAGGCTAAATTGATGTGAGTGGAGCTTCCACCACATGAATGAGGAAGAGGTGGGGGCACCCCCCCATGGGCGCCGGCCATGGGAGGGTAGGATCCCCCTCTCCTATAAAAGGCCTCCCTCTCCTCCCTCACAAAGCATACCTCCTCATGAAGGATCTCTCTCCTCTCTAGATATATTCCCCATGGTCTCGGATTAGCGAGATACATGTTCCCGGTGGCATTTCGTCTGTAAGGAGTTGATGCTTCTGCTGATTCGCTGGAGCGAGGAGGTGGAGGTTGTTCGGTGGCCTGAATGTGTGTGTGAGGATGGATGCGGTGCTGATTTGCGGCGCTAGGACTTCCACACGATCTTGAGATCGGCAAGCGTTCGACTACATCATCCACGAGTTCCAACTTGTTAACAAAGCTTTGTTGTCTTCGAGGGTAAGTTCTCCATGGATGTATATCCACCCGTTGCTTGTATCTAGTAGATAGATCTTGTCGTATAGTTCCAATCGTAGGAATTTTTTGTTTTCTATGTTGCGAACCCAACAGTGTCCTCCTAGCAAGATCTGTGAAGTTTTCCCACCATATCTAGTCCCCACTGAGCAAAAGGCTAAGACAAAGGTATAGGATTCAACTCAGCGGCGGGTGCTCCAGGTTTTGTTGTGAATCGTTGACATGCCTCACATGTTCTGACAATGTCTTTTGCATCTTGAACTGCAGTGAGCCAGTAAAATCCTACCCTGAATGCTTTTGCAGCAATTGCTCGGCTACTAGCATGGTGACCACAAAATGCTTTGTGTATATCTTTGAGTATGATTTTTCCTTATTCGGGTATTACGCAACGCTGCAACACACCTAAAATACTTCTCTTATATAGCTCTCCTTTGATTATCCTGAAGGCCTTCGATCTTCGGGTGATTCCCGGTCTTCTATCACATCTTCAGGTAACTCTCCCTTAGTCATATATGCTATATACGGCTGCATCCAGGTAGGATCAATTAGCATGACCTCTCTAGTGTCTTGCTCTTCTTCTTTGATGGCATCTTCTATGTTTTTGGCTTCTGATGGAGCCCCCGAGTCTTTTTGCAGATGTTTCTTTTTTCATGTTTTTGGTGCTACAACCTCGGAGACCCTTTTTTGCTTTGATTGATAACTCCGTTATTTCTTCCCAAAAGACTCCGGGTGGTATTGGTAAGCACAAGGATCCGATGTTTGCTAGATTGTCAGCTTCTTCATTGCTTGCTCTCCCTATATGTGATACTTCACACCCATCGAACTAGGCTTCCATGACACCATATAGATCGCGATAAGCAACCATATTTTCACTGACGACGTCGCACTTGTTCATTGCTTGTTGTGCCGCAAGGTTGGAATCTCCGAAGATTGAGGAGAGTTGCACCGCAACTTTGGCCATTCGCATGCCATGCAATAGGGCCTCGTATTCTGCTTCATTATTGGATGCGTTTGCAAAGCTCATCCGAAGTATATAGCACATTTTGTCGCCTTGAGGGTATATTAATATGACTCCTGCTCCTGCTCCTTCTGTTCCTTTTTATCCATCAAAGTACATTGTCCAAGCACTAGAAAGGTCTGGTGGACCCGGACATTGTAACTCTGTCCACTCTGTGATGAAATCCGGCAGAACTTGTGACTTGATTGCTTTGCGCTTCTCATACGTGATATCCCAAGGGGATAATTGATACGTCCATTTTGCATCACTATTCTATGTCTTAATTCACTATTATTCATTGATATATTTCGTATTGAGAGGTGATACTTATGTTATTTCATCTGTTTTTGCATGGTTGATGACTTTTGGAACATGGACCGCTGCAGTCAGGATTCTGATGGAAAAGGTGCTGTTTGGAGGCAAAATTCGCGAAGATCAGAAAATCCGGGAAAATATACGGAAAATCCTATTTTTCCAGAAGACTAAGGATGCCAGAAGATGGAGTGGAGATGGGCCACAGGGGGCCCACACCACCCCCTGGCGCGGGTAGCCCTAGGTCGCGCCAGGAGGTGGTGTGGCCACCCTGGCCCACTCCAGCCTCTCCCCTCTGGCGTATATCATCCTCCTGAAACCCTAAGACTCGGGGAGCGACCACAGAAAGATTCCGCCGCCTCTGCGGGGCGGAAATCACCGAGAGAGAAAGATCTCTCCGGCAAACAGATTTTTGCCAGGGGAATTCATTCCCGGAGAGGGGAGATCGTCGCCATCAACACCACCATCAAGCTGGACTTCATCGGGATCATCATCATCACCACCACCATCATCACCATCAACACCCTCATCACCATCTCCATATTGCTGTAACAATTGAGTTGAATCTTGCATTAGTTTATAAGGGAAACTTTCCCGGTGTTGATTACTCTTTGTAGTTGATGCTATTGAGTGAACCATTGAATTATTGTTTATGTTCAGATTGTTATACATCATTATTCCATCTCTGAGTATGATCCATATGATGTCTTGTGAGTAGTTCATTTTGTTCTTGAGGACATGGGAGAAGTCTTGTTGTTAGTAGTGGAGTTGTGTTGAGAAAGATTCAATAGTTTGATATTTAAGTTGTGGTGTACTTCTTCTAGTGGTGTCATGTGAATGTCGACTACATGAAACTTCACCTATATGGGCCTAGGGGAATGCATTGTGTATTTGGCTACTAATCATAGGGGTTACCGGAGTGACAGAAACCTGAACCTCCGTTAGGAAACCATTGCACAAGGGACGTAAGGGTCTTAGAGTTTAAAGTTGTGGTTAGGTTTCTACCTTAATTACTTTCTTGTACTTACGGATGTTTGCAAGGGGTATAATCACAAGTATGTATTAGTCTTTGATGGGGCGGTACATTAGCACAGGTTCACCCACACAACACTTAGCAAGCTAGAGAAGATTAATCAGCTATATGAAGCGAAAGCACTTGACAGTCTTCCCATGTGTCCTCGAGAACGTTTGGTCATCTTAAGTAATACAACTGGCTTGTCCTTTGCTGCATAAATGATTGGGCCACTTGCTGCATTTATTCCTAATGTCTTTTATTTACTCGTACTTTGTTTACTTGCTTTATCGAAAACCCCTAAAAATCCGTTTGCTAAGTATTTGCAGAGAATTCCTGATCCATACCACTAGCCAACACCTTCTGCTCCTCGTTGGGTTCGACACTCTTACTTATCGAAAATACTGCGATACACCCCCTATACTTGTGGGTGATCAAGACTATTTTCTGGCGCCGTTGCCGGGGAGTGAAGCGCTATTGGAGAGTGGAACTGGTAAAGGAAACCTCTACTGTGAGTATTGTTTACTTCTGCTAGTTGATTTATTTTCAATATGGATAATTCGCTGAGTTTCTTATTTGGTAATGCTACTACCACTGCTAAGGTAGTAGATAAGCCACCACCTGCTGAGAATGATGTTTTCAAAATACCTACAAGAATTATTGATCGTGTTATGGATAACTACTATGTTGGGGATGGAACTGTCCATCCCGGTGATCATTTACTCTGTATACACGAATTATGCGGGTAGTTCAAGTGTGCAGGTATCACTACAGATCAAGTTAAGAAGAAGTTATTCTCATTATCACTAAAAGGAAGAGCTGAGGAATGGTATAAGCTGCTGAAGAATGGTCAAGCTCTAGAATGGGAGGAAATAGTGCCTCTCTTTTATTCAAAGTTTTATCCTCCTAGTGAGATTTGTAAAGATAGGAATCAAATATACAACTTTTGGCCTCTTAATGGAGAGAGTACAGCCCAAGCTTGGGGGAGACTGAAGTTACTAATGCTCAAATGTCCCATTCATGAGCTCCCCAACAATATTATTATCAACAACTTTTATGCAAGGCTCCCTCTACATGATAAGGATTTATTGGATGCTTCTTGTGCTGGATCATTCACTCGCATGGAAGAAGAAGTTAAATGGGATCTTTTGGACCGTATTCAAGACAATGCTGAAGCTTGGGAGAATGACAAAGGTAAAAAGTCAGGTATACATTATGATTATGAATGCATTGAATCTTTTATGGGAACTGATGACTTTCAAAATATTAAAAATGCTTATGGTCTAGACTCTCAAGCTATTGCTTCTTATTTTAAGGCTTTTGCTTCCTACATTGAAGTGCCTAAAATGAGTGGAATAAGTATCATGAACCTTATAAAGATGTTGCTAAGAGTGTTCCTGCAAGAAATACTGAAGGTTATACTGCTAATCATGTTTTACCAGAACCTTACATTGAGAAAATGCCTTTCCCAGTTAAGATAAAGGAACATTATATGATAGCAAGTATGGTTAATGAAAGTGGAAATAAAGTTGTTGAACCTGATAAACAAATGGTTGATGAACCTATAATAGCAAATGTGAAAGACTTTGTTCCTAAATATGAAGAAGAGGGACACACTATCCTTTGTAAGGATACCTTTAATTTTGTTTCACAAAGTAGATTTATGAGAGCTAGAATTCCTGTGTTTTCTGTTAGAATAAGTGATCATTGCTATGATGGTCCTTGTGATAGTTATATTGTTAAGTTTATGCATGATACTGAAAGTTACTATGAGAGAGGGAAAAGTGTTCTTATGTATCTCAATAATATCAAGTTTCCTCGTTTTATGCTGAAAGTTTTTATGTTGCACTTCTTTTGCCTTCTTGTTTGTTTAAAAAATTACCTTGCATAGGAAGTGGGTTAGACTTAAATGTGTGTGTTTTTGCTTCTTAATGCTCTCTTTCACTTCAATTCATATCCCTATGAGAGCTTCTTCAAAATTATCATGCCCATCTTAATGGTTATTACTTCGGTAATAACAACTCCTTATCCATTTTGTTTGGTTTTTGTGTCAAGATCAACCTCTAACGAGAGAGAAATAAGATTTGGGAAAGTTGCTGTCACGATCCAAATTTTTTGTGCCCCACCATAAAAATTAGTGAGAGATCTCTGTATGTCGGATTGAGCTGTAATTTTTTGTGCTTCTGCCCCAGGTTGTTATTTAACTTTAGTTAGTTTTTAACTTTTTGATTTGAGCAACAGAATATTTTCGAATAAATTGATCTTTACCTGCTGGTCTGTTTTGACAGATTTTGCCACGTTTGCATTTGCTTCTTTATTCGATTTCCTTTTTGAATTCTTTTTGGGTTTTCGGAAGGAGTTGCTATAGTATCTTATGTTTTGATGGTTTTCAGTTGAAAGTGGACTCAAAAGGTTTTATCACTTCACTTATACTAATGTTGCTAATGAGAACTGTGTGAAGTTTTGTGTGAAAGAAATTTCCTAGTAGTGGAGATGTTGGTGTAATAAGGAAGAGAAAGGTTTTATGACTCAAGTAGTAAGTGTATGAAGATGAAGATACTGATGATTATTCAAGTGGAGACTCTAGAAGAATCTACTAGATATCAAATTGAGAGACCTACAGAGTCCTTTTTCAAATAGGTAACAGTTCTGGTAAGAAAAGTTCCGCGAAAACACTATCCAACTATATTTTTGCAGTTTTTAGTCAATAAGGAAAGCTACAAAGAGAAAAAGGGACGAAAACGGAGCCAGGGTGGCTCACACCACTCTGTGGCGCGGGCCCACCCCTGGCCACGCCACCAGGTGGTGAGTCCACCCCAGACTCTGCCTCCGACTCGTTTTCTCCCAGTACCTTCCTTTTGATATGAAACTTCGTAATATATAATCCCCCGGGTCTTCTGAGGTTCGTATATCGTGTTTTTTTTTCGATTGTTTCTACCAGGACATACTCTTTGAAAGTTTACAAGAACAATGGTGTCTGCCAAGGATAAAGGGAAGGAGCTGATGGAGGAAGACCTCCAAGACCCCGAGAAGGATAAGGAGATCAAGAGTGAGGGTGAAGAGGAGCAAGGCCAACATCCGCATACCAGCACTACCATTGCAAGCATTGGAGTGGTGGAAAACCCAGCCATTGGAGGGAAGCCTCCTCATCACCGTTCAGATCCCTAGTCACTTCCTCCACGCACCTAGAATCCTTTCCATACGCTTATCCATGAGCATCAATACCAGAATATGCCCAAGGGGAAATTACCCTCCAATTGGGATTTGCCTCATTCTAGCCATGCAGGAAAAGAAGACTTCAAGGAGGAAGAATGTGGAAAGAATAGCAAGAGCTAGAATTCTCAACACGACATGATCATGAGCCGCATTGAGCAAAATTCACAGCTGATTCGGAATCTCACTTTCAAGACTGAGAACTTGGGGAAACTGATCAGAGAGCTCATCGAGAAGATACCACCACCACCTAAGGAGTAATTCGTCATCGGGTTTGGCATCCCCTTGGTTTGTTCCAAGCTTGGGGGAGTGTCGCGGTATCACATCACTATCTTCTATCTTTTTACCTTTTTAGTAGAGTCATATCATGAATAGAGGAGTTATTATGTAGGATGGTTTGCATTATGGAAGTGTCCCCTCTCTCGTTAGATATGTATCCCTTGGTGTGAGTTGCCATTATGGAATATTAATGAGAAGTTCTATCATTTACTCATTTGCATAGCTTATATTAGTTTTCAATTCGTGGTTATATGATTGATCTTATTGTTAGTATTGGTATCACTTTGGGATCATTAAGTTAATCTAGTCGGTTTTGGCAAACCTGGCTCGGTCAGTAGCAACACTATTTTCGAGAGTTGAATGAAAAAGATAGAAGTACTCTAAAGAAAAATAATTTCATCATCTTTCTTTCTTGATTTGCTCATAAGTCTAGTATTCTCTAGGTAAGATCTTTTGTGCTTCCAAGGAAGATTGCATGTTTGTTTTTATCACTTGTATGTTTGGTTGTTTCCTTCAACTCTTATACTTGCTACCCAGCCTTACTAGCCAAAAAACTGTACCGAGAGGGAATTCTTCTCGTGCATCCACCTCCTTTAAACCAAACCCATGCCATTTGAGTCCACCATACCTACCTAGTAGCACTATTGCTATTCCAAGTAAATTCTTGTTTTATCTACCTCCCAAATTAAACTTGTTATGTGAAAATTAGTGGTTAAAGCTGTCACGAACTTGATGGCACACTTTACTTTCTTGCATTTAATAAACTTGAACCATTGGGTCCTTCTTTGTTGCGTATATGCTTGCGCTTTATGAGTTGAAGTTAGCAGAACCATGCATCATGGGGACCGTTTCAACACTTCATTGGTACTTGTACCTAGTTGATATCATGTTCTTTTGCTTATGGATCCCGACGGTGTGAAATAAAAGTGGAACTTGTAAGATCATGGAGTTTATATGTGTGTTAGAGAAACGCCTAGGCCACTAGCCTAAGCCATGCTTAATCATGGTGGAAACTTGCAGCATAACTATGATGGGTTCGTAGCATGGAAAACAAAAAATTTCTACCGTAAGAACGAACAAAACCCAGATCTAATCTAGATAAAAGCCAAGATCTAATCTATTAGACATGTGCAACGAGATAGATAGGAACTAACCCTCGTAGATCCGAAAGCGTTAGCGAGATTAGATCTCGTGGTTGATGTAGTCGATCACTTGCCGATCTCAAGATCGTGTGGACGATCCTTCCGGCGTCGCGTTCCGGCAGCGCTTCCGCAGTCGGTCAAGTGGACGATCCTTCCGGCGCTGCGTTTCGGCAGCGCTTCCGCAGTCGGTCACACGTGCGGAGTCGAAGCAGACCTTCCTCTCCCCGTTCCAGCGAGCAGCGGAGGTAGTAGATCTTCTCCACGGAATCCCAGCAGCACGACGGTGTGGTGGTGGTGGTGGAGTAGAGAATTCTGCAGGGCTTCGCCTATGCCTGTGCAGAAGAAAGGTGGAGGAGAGAGGCGGCAGAGATTGGGAGTTGTGAGAGAGGGCTAGGAGGGGCGCCCCCTCCCTTCTATTTAAAGGAGGGAGGCGCGCTTGGGAAGGGGGAGTCCTAGTAGGACTCCCCTCCTATGGCCGGCGGTGGGAAGGGGGGAGGAGTCCTCCTCCCCCACGAATCCGTGTCTTGCCCCACTAGGTTTCCTTTGACCCTTTCTTGGTTTTCAAGCAAACTCCAAGAAATCCTCTAGAACCTTCCGGAACATTTCGAAACCTTCTAGAACCCTCATACAAATACTCCGGAACATTTCCTAACTCAGAAAATGATCCCCAATATATGAATCTTATTCTCCGGATCGTTCCAGATCTCCTCGTGATGTCCCGAATCCAATCCGAGACTCCGAACAACATTCGGTCTCCAACGCACATTCCATATCTACTTAAAACAACTTCGAACCTTAAGTGTGTCACCCTACGGTTCGTGAATATGCAGACATGACAGAGACACATCTCCTATCAATAACCATCAGCGGGATCTGGAGATCCATAATGGCTCCCACATACTCAACGATGACTTCGTGATCGATTGAACCATTTACATACGAAACCAATTCCCTTTGTCACGCGATACTATACTTATCCGAGGTTTGATCGTCAGCATCTCCATACCTAGTTCTACCTCGTTACTGATAAGTACTCTTTACTCGTTCCGTGATATGTCATCCCTTGTGACCCAGTCACATGCTTGCAACCTAACTAGATGACATTCCACCGAGAGGGCCCAGAGCATATCTATCCGTCATATGGATGGACAAATCCCAATCTTGGTCCATGCGCTTCAACACATACTTTCAGAATACCCAATGACACCTTTATGACCACCCAGTTAAGAAGCGGTGTTTGATGTCATCAAAGTACCCATCCGGTGATGGTGATTAACACAACCTCATGGTCGAAGGATTAGGTTACTATGCATTTAAAAGCTTACAGCAATACGAACTTAATGACTTGATCTTATGCTACGCTTACTATGGGTGTGTGTCCATCACATCATTCTCCTAATGATATAACCTTGTTATTAATCACATCCTTATGTCCATGATCAGGAAACCATGATCATCAATTAATCAACAAGCTAGTTCAACAAGAGGCTTACTAGGGACTCTCTTATGTTTACAAAACACACATGTATTAGTGTTTCCTAATAATACAATTATAGCATGGGATGTAAACATTCATCATAAACACAAAGATATAATAATAATCACTTTTATTATTGCCTCTTGGGAATATCTCCAACAAACTATAGTGAGAATTCTATGAAGCATCCTCAATAAAAACCTATGCAAATAGCAAATAAAAAGATCGCTGAGATGCTCACTGTCTGCTTGCCTTGTCATTTTGATTATGGGATAGCTCCTGTGTCATGTGCAAGGGTACCCCGTTGGCGGTTCTCAATGATACGCACGTATTTACAATGACAAAAGCTTGCTCGTGACTGAAGTTGAGTAGCATGAGGATCGGTACTCATAAGTAAGGGGCATGAGATTTCAACTTATAACTTGTTAAGCATATCCTCTTAGTTGTGTCACTTTTACCTTAACCACCAAAAGATGCCTATGATAGGGGAAATGAGAGCTGAAAGCTAGTAAGTATCATAATTTTTGGAGCTCTTTATGAGACTTGCAATCCCTGCTTCCCTCTGCGAAGGGCCTTTCTTTTACTCTTTAGTTGAGTCAGTAAACCTACTCCCTTCTACCTTAGCAAGTATTTTGAGTTCTTGTGTTTCATTCATTCATATGATGATTTATTCAATCATGTTTCTTATGTTACTTGTTTTGCACATTGCTCTTATCTTGATGTTTTACTACTTTGAAAGATATCATTAAAAACCAGCTATTTGTGAACTCCAGCAAATTATTAACTATTCTTCGACCAAGAGCTAAGTTTGTCGTTACCAATTACGATTCACTTTATGAATCTTTATTGTGTTTCCTGTACTTATTACAAGTTGAGTTATATAATAGTGAGTTGTCTTCTATTATGATCTATGCCTTTGATGAACGTGATGCTTCTTGTCCGTATTCTTTTATCGACTCTTCACTCCATAAACCTAAGGCCATGTTTATTGAGCTCAGTTTCGCTTGAGGACAAGCGAAGTCTAAGCTTGGGGGGAGTTGATACATCCATTTTGCATCACTATTCTATGTCTTAATTCACTATTATTCATTGATATATTTCGTATTGAGAGGTGATACTTATGTTATTTCATCTGTTTTTGCATGGTTGATGACTTTTGGAGCATGGACCGCTGCAGTCAGGATTCTGATGGAAAAGGTGTTGTTTGGAGGCAAAATTCGTGAAGATCAGAAAATCCGGTAAAATATACGGAAAATCCTATTTTTCCAGAAGACTAAGGATGCCAGAAGACGGAGTGGAGATGGGCCACAGGGGGCCACACCACCCCCTGGCGCGGGCAGCCCTAGGCCACGCCAGGAGGTGGTGTGGACACCCTAGACCACTCCAGCCTCTCCCCTCTGGCGTATATCATCCTCCCGAAACCCTAAGACTCGGGGAGCGACCACAGAAAGATTTCGCCGCCTCTACGGGGCGGAAAACACCGAGAGAGAAAGATCTCTCCGGCAGACAGATTTCTGCCGGGGGAATTCCTTCCCGGAGAGGGGAGATCGTCGCCATCAACACCAGCATCAAGCTGGACTTCATCGGGATCATCATCATCATCACCACCATCATCACCATCAGCACCCTCATCACCATCTTCATATTGCTGTAACAATTGAGTTGAATCTTGCATTAGTTCATAGGGGAAACTTTCCCGGTGTTGATTACTCTTGGTAGTTGATGCTATTGAGTTAACCAGCGAATTATTGTTTATGTTCAGATTGTTATACATCATTATTCCATCTCTGATCATGATCCATATGATTTCTTGTGAGTAGTTTGTTTTGTTCTTGAGGACATGGGAGAAGTCTTGTTGTTAGTAGTGGAGTTGTGTTGAGAAAGATTCAATTGTTTGATATTTAAGTTGTGGTGTACTTCTTCTAGTGGTGTCATGTGGACGTTGACTACATGACACTTCACCTATATGGCCTAGGGGAATGCATTGTGTATTTGGCTACTAATCGTAGGGGTTGCCAGAGTGACAGAAACTTGAATCTCCGTTAGGAAACCATTGCACAAGGTATGTAAGGGTCTTAGAGTTTAAAGCATTGGTTAGGTTTCTACCTTAATTACTTTCTTGTACTTACGGATGTTTGCAAGGGTATAATCACAAGTATGTATTAGTATTGGATGGGGCAGTACATTAGCATAGGTTCACCCACACAACACTTAGTAAGCTAGAGAAGATTAATCAGCTATATGAAGCGAAAGCACTTGACAGTCTTCCCACGTGTCCTCGAGAACGTTTGGTCATCTTAAGTAATACAACCGGCTCGTCCTTTGCTGCATAAAAGATTGGGCCACTTGCTGCATTTATTCCTACTGTCTTTTATTTAGTCGTACTTTGTTTACTTGCTTTATCAAAAACCCCTAAAAATCCGTTTGCTAAGTATTTGCAGAGAATTCCTGATCCATACCACTAGCTAGCACCTTCTGCTCCTCGTTGGGTTCGACACTCTTACTTATCAAAAATACTGCGATACACCCCCTATACTTGTGGGTCATTAATAATTCGATGCCCCATAGAGAGACACGTCCAGTTGCTTCTGGATTGTTGAGGATGCTTGACAAAGGCGCTTCATTGACCACTATGATTGGATGCTCTGAAAACAGTGGCGTAATTTTCGTGCGGTCATAAATACCCCGTATGCTAGTTTTATGTAGTGTGGGTACCTTTGGTTGGATGGCGATAAAACCTCGCTCAGGAAGTAGACTAGCCTCTACACACCGTGGGTCTACCCTTATTCGGGTCGCTCTACGACCAGGACCATGCTGACCACTTGATTTGTAGCAGCGATATAAAGTAGTAAAGGCTCTTTCTCTTTTGGTGACACGACGATAGGAGATGTCGAAAGTGTCCTTTTAAGATTTTCAAAGGTGCACTGAGCTTCTTCCGTCCATTCAAATTTTTCTGATTTCCTCATGAGGGTGTAAAATGGTAGTGCTTTTTCTCCTAACATTGCAATGAAACGACTGAGTGCCGCTACTCGCCATGCCAATTGTTGTACGCCACACAGGTTTGATGGCTTCTTGATACATTGCAAATGTATCTATAATTTTTGATGTTCCATGCTTGGTTTTATCTACTTTCTTATGTTTTGTTCCAACTTTGGAGTACTTTTCATATGATTTCTTGGACTAACCTATTAATAAGAGCCATAGTGCCAGTTGCCTATTTTCTGCTGTTTTTGGTTCCAGGAAAGTCAGAAAATCAATATTATCAAAATTGGACCGGACAAAAGCCAAAGTTGATATTTTCCCGGAAGACTCACGGAGCCGGAAGGAGAGTCAGAGAGGGGCCATAGGGTGGCCACACCACCCCATGGCGCTGGTCCCCCCAGGCCCTGCCAGGGCATGGTGTGGGCCCCCTAGCGCCCACCGACCTTGCCCTCTGGCCTATAAGAAGCCTCCTGATGCATAAACCCTAAAGAGTCAAGCCTCCAGCCACGAACAGTTCCGCAGCACTGCCGCCACCGAAAGGGAGATTCGGGGGACAGAAAGTCTCTGTTTCGACACCCTGCCGGGACAGGGAAGTGCCTCCGGAGCCATCTCCATCGATCTCCACCACCATCTACATCACCATTGCTGATTCCCATGATGAGGAGGGAGTAGTTCTCTCTCGAGGCTAAGGGTTCTACCGGTAGCTATGTGTTCATCTCTCTCTCTATGCATGATCATATTGTGATCATGAGCTTTGTAATCAAGTAGATCTACCTTGCTACTCAAGTGCTTTAATAGATCTCTGCTCTCCGCATGTGTGTGAAAGTGACAGCGTGCTCACCATGGTGGCACTTAGGCTATTACAAATACTTGTTATGAGTTATATTTGGAGTTGGATTTCTCTATGAAATTGTGGTGTTTGTTGGACTCATCTAGTGCTCAAGGTGACAGTGTGGGGTTTTCTAGATGGGAAAGGCTTACTTTGACGTGTACTGTTATAGCCCTATCGTTGATTAGAGTGTCCAACCGGAGAGTAGTTCAGCGTAGTATCATAAAAAAGAATATATTTATATGAGAGTGTTCACTAGTGAAACTATGATCCCTAGGCCTTGTTTCTAAGCATTGATACACCGTTTGCTATTAGATATGTTACATGTTTGCTTGCTTCCATCTTTATTTCAGTTTTACTTTAGTCTTTTCCACGCCACCAAGCTATTTTCTATCACCGTTACCACTTATAATTATCTATACCACTTGTATTTCACTATCTCTTCGCCGAACTAGTGCACCTATACACCTGACAAGTGTATTAGGTGTGTTGGGGACACAAGAGACTTCTTGTATCTTGATTGCAGGGTTGCTTGAGAGGGAATACCTTTGACCACTTCCTCCCAGAGTTCGATAAACCTTGGTTGATCCACTTAAGGGAAAACTTGCTGCTGTTATACAAACCTCTGCACTTGGAGGCCCAACAACTGTCTACAAGAATAGAAGTGCATAGACATCAATTCTTCATTGTTAAGATTGCTTGTATTTTCTCGGTATTAGCCTCGATTCCTCTAGGTGATACCAAATATCTGAGGAGTTGCCCTGCCAGGACTCCAAAGGAGCATTTCTTCGGGTTCAGTTTGATGCTGAACTTATCGAGTTTTTTGAATGTTTCCTCAAGGTCCTTGATGAGCGCAGATCCTGTCTTGTTGTAACTATAACGTCATCAATATATACCTGTACGTTTGTGCCTATTTGGCTTCCCAAACACTTCCGCATCATCCGTTGATATGTTGCTCCGCGTTCTTGAGGCCAAAAGGCATTGTTGTGTAACAGAATACACCATAAGGCGTGATAAATGCCGTTTTCTCCTGATCTTCTTCCTTCATCCTGATCTGGTGGTATCCTAAGTAAGAATCCAGGAAAGAAAGACGTTCGCATCCCACGGTTGCTGATGTCTACGCACTTATATTCTTGTAGACAATTGTTGGGCCTCCAAGTGCAGAGGTTTCTAGAACAGCATCAAGTTTTCCCTTAAGTGGATTACCCAAGGTTTATCGAACTCAGGGAGGAAGTGGTCAAAGGTATCCCTCTCAAGCAACCCTGCAATCAAGATACAAGAAGTCTCTTGTGTCCCCAACACACCCAATACACTTGTCAGGTGTATAGGTGCACTAGTTTGGCAAACAGATAATGAAATACAAGTGGTATGGATATAAGACAACGGTGCTAGAAAATAGCTTGATGGCGTGGAAGAGACTAAAGGCAAACTGAAATAAAGATGGAAGCAAGCAAACATGTAACAGATCTAGTTGCAAACATTGTTTCAATGCTTAGAAACAAGGCCTAGGGATCATACTTTCACTAGTTAACACTCTCATATAAATATCTTATCTTTATGATACTACTCTAAACTACTCTCCGGTTGGACACTCTAATCCATGGTAGGGCTATAACAGCACACCTCAAAGTTTGCTTTCCCCATCTAGATGACCCCACACTATCACCTTGAGCTCTAGATGGTTCCAACAAACACCACAATTTCATAAAGAAATCCAACTCCAAATATAACTCATAACAAGTATTTGTAATCTCTAGCCTAAGTGCCACCACGGTGTGCACGCTGTCACTTTCACACACATGGGGAGAGCAGAGATCTATTAAAGCACTTGAGTAGCAAGGTAGATCTACTTGATTACAAAGCTCATGATCACAATATGATCATGCATAGAGAGAGAGATGAACACATAGCTACCGGTAGAACCCTTTGCCTCGAGGAAGAACTACTCCCTCTCGTCATGGGAATCAGCAACGGCGATGGAGACGATGGTGGAGATAGATGGAGATGGCTCCGGGGGCACTTCCCCGTCTCGGCAGGGTGCCGAAATAGAGACTTTCTGTCCCCCGAATCTCCCCTTTTGTGGCAGCGGCTCTGCGGAACTTTTCATGAATGGAGGCTTGACTCTTTAGGGTTTTTGCATCGGGAGGCTTCTTATAGGCGAAGAGGCAAGGTCGGTGGGCGGCCAGGGGGCCCACACCACCTGGTGCCGTGGACAAGACTAGCCCGCGCCACCACATGGTGTGGGCGCCCTGTGGCCCCTCTCTGTCTTGTCTTCTGGCTCCGTGAGTCTTCCGATAAAATATCGACTATGGCTTTTGTCTGGTCCAATTCCGAGAATATTCATTTTCTGACTTTCCTGGAACCAAAAACAGCAGAAAACAGGCAACTGGCACTGTGGCATCTTGTTAATAGGTTAGTCCAAGAAAGTGTATAAAAAGTACTCCGAAGTGTAGACAAAACATAAGAAAGTAGATAAAAACCAAGCATGGAACATCAAAACTTATAGATACCTTAGCAACGTATCAACATCCCCAAGCTTAACTCCGGCTCATCCTCGAGTAGGTAAGTGATAAAAAGAAAGAATAATTTTTGAGGTGACATGCACCACCATAAACTTGATCAAAGTATTTGTAAAACATGGATAGCTGGGATTATAGTACTTCAACATAGCATGAAAGATAAAGTTCTAACAATAAGACAAAGCAACTATATTGCAACATGAAAAGGCATAAACAAAAGATTCATGAATAACAATGCTTTGCAAGACGTTTTTTTGTTTCACATAAAGAAAACATAGCATAGTGGCATTCAGCTTGTCCCTCATAGAGTAGCAAAACATAAATGCATAGGACACCTTAAAAGTTCATAAGGGTGACTAGATACAAATAGCTTAAGAACAAACAATATCAAAGTTATGCATCAATCAACAAGTCTTGGGACAATGCACATAGAACTAAGAATGACCACTCATAATAGGTGCATAAAGGTAGAATATGGAGACTTAACATAAAAGTAAAAGAAAGGCCTTCATAGAAGGAAGTAGAGATTCAAGTTTCATAAGAGCTTCCAAAAAATTATGGTACTTGTTAGCTTTCAGCTCTCATTGCCCCTATCATAAGCATCTTTAAGTGATTAAGGTTAAAGTGACACAACTAAGAGGATATGCTTGACAAGTTATAAGCCGAAATCTCATGCCCCTTACTTACGAAGACCGAAGCTCATGCTAATCAACTTTAGTCACAAGTAAGCTCTTGTCATTGTAGTACATATGTATCATAGAGAACCGCCAACGGGGTACCCCTTGCACATGATACAGGAGCTATCTCATAATCAAAATGATAAGGCAAGCAGACAATGAGCATCTCAGGGATCTTTTTATTTGCTATTTGCAGAGGTTTTTATTAAGGATGCTTCATAGAGTGCTCATTATGGTTTTGTTGCAATTTTCCACCATGATTAGGCATGGCTTAGGCTAGCGGCGAAGGCGTTTCTCTAGCACACATACAAACTCCATGATCTTACAAGTTCCACTTTTATTTCACACCGTCGGTATCCATATGCAAAAGAACATGATATCAACGAGGTACAAAGTACAAGTGCAATGTTGAAAGCGTTTCCCATGATACATGGTTCTGCTAATTTCAACTTATAAAGCACAAGCATATACGCAACAAAAATGGACACAATGGGTCAAGTTTATTAATTGCAAGAAAGTAAAGTGTGCCATCAAGTTTGTGAGAGTTTTAATCACTAATTTTCACATAACAAGTTTAATTTTGAAGGTAGATAAAAACATGAATATACTTGGAATAACAAATGCTAATAGGTAGGTACGGTGGACTCTTTGGAATAACTTGGGTTTATTTGGATTTGGATGCATGAGTGGAACTCATACTTGGTACATGCGGAGGCTAGCAAAAGACTAGGAGCGACCAACTAAGAGAGCAATAATGGCCATAATCATGCAAAGTGACAAAACATCATTAATTAAAGCATAAAGTGATATTACAAGTCGAAAACTAAATGATCATAGAGGCTATGGTGACTTGGGATAGTCTTAACATGGTGTGAGCATGCGCCAAGCCAACCCAAATAAAGCACCAAAGGAGAATACCACAATACTATGCTTTAATATGCTAAAACAACGCATGATTCTTTCAAGGCACATTAAGCAATCTCAATTGTTTATAACAAGTCATGCTACAACAAGAATCACTAAGCATAAAGTCAAAACAATCAAGCATGAAATGATAAAGTCTAAATCACAGTAAAAACAAGCTCCCTTTATACTACTTAAGCATGAACTTTCCTACTCTTTTCCAACACCAATTGACTTATTTGAAACAACTCACAAAGATAATAATCAATAAAGATCAGTGAGCTTGTCTCACAAATCCACAGAGAAGAACTAAAAAGTTCTAAGATGAAAGCACAAGAAAACTAAGGCTAAACATAGTGCTAGCAAAAGAGAACACTCACAGAACAATAAGAGTGAAAACTAGAGTGTTCTAGGCAATGAATAACATAGTGTGTCTCTCTCTAAAAGAAGTGTGTTGGGATCCAACCAACTTATTTAAGAAAACCAAAAAAATGAAGCAAATGAAAACTAAGAACGAAAACAAAGACGCTCCAAGAACAACAGAACTGTGCATGAAACATTAAAAATGAAGTGTTTGGAAGAAACCTAGATTTTTATTGATGAAGAAGGGGATGCCTTGGGCATCCCCAAGCTTTGACGCTTGTACCTCTTGAATATTTCTTGGGGTGACACAGGATGGCATCCCCAATCTTGAGCTTTTGTCCATTCTTCATCTCATTACATCATTCTCTCCATACACCTGAAATTCTTCCTTCATCAAAACTTCACACAATCTTTATTAGCAACATTAGTGCACCCAAGATAATAAGTCTTTAGGTTCAGTTTCAAAACCAATAAAACTTCCATTAAAACACAAGCTACTCTACCACTTCCCTCAAAAAGCGCAATTCCCCAAAGATAACTCAAAAAGGAACCCACAAGAAGCAAATGCAAATAATGGCAGAAATCTGTCAAAACAGACCAGCAAGTAAAAACCAAAATTTTAGAACACGTTCTGTTGCTCAAATCAAAAAGTGTTGAACTAACAAAAGTTAGATAACAACCTGGCAGAAGCACAAAAAATCACAGCTCAAACCGACGTACAGAGATTTTACATGAATGTTTACAGTGAAGAACAAAAATCTGTTTCGGGACATCAACTTTCCCAAGCATTACTTCTCTCTCATTAGAGGTTACTCTTGGCACAATAACCACACAAAAATGATAAGGAGAGGTTATTACAGAGATAATAACTTCAAAGACTCAACTAAAACTTTTGGGTTATCTCCCAATAAGTACTTTTCTTTAACACCTTTAAGTTAGGCATGATAGTTTGAGAATATGCTCACATAAGAAATATGAATTGAAGTAAAAGAGAGCATCAAGAAGAAAATTTGGAACAAATTTAAGTCTAACCCACTTCCTATGAAAAATAATCTTGTAAAGAAACAAGTCATGAAATCACAAAGCAACAAGCATAGGAAAGCAAAACAAGTGCAACTTCAAAATTTTCAACATAAAGAGGGGAAACTTAATATTGTTGAGATACATAATACCATGTTTCCCTCTCTCATAATAACTTTCAGTAGCATCATGAATAAAATTAACAATATAACTATCACATAAAACATACTTATCATGAGCCACATGCATAAAAGAATTAATACTCTCCATATAAAAATAGTCATTCTTATTAATTTTAGTGGGAGAAAATTCAACAAAATAGCTATCATTATTATTATCATCACCATAGTCATAAAATATAGGAGGCATATTGTAATCATAATTAATTTTCTCCTCAATAGTAGGTGGACTGAAAATATCATACTCATCATTGTAATCCTCATATATTGGAGGCATAGTATCATCAAAGTAAATTATCTCCTCCATACTTGGGGGACTAAAAATATCATGCTTATCAAAACAGGCTTCCCCAAGCTTAGACTTTTCCATAGCATTAGCAATAAGGGTGTTCAAAGAATTCATACTAATAACATTTCTATTAGCATGCAAATAAAGTTCCATAAGTTTTTTAATTTTCTCTTCAAACACTTCATGTCCTAACTCAAGGTAAATACTATAAAGCTCTCTATTTTTTATTGTTTTCCATTAAGCCTAACTAGTGAAAACAAGAAACAAAAAGACAAAATTGCAGAATCTAAAGGAAATAACTTCAAGCACTCGCATCGGAGGATGTGAGTACCTTTTACCTTACCTCCCCGGCAACGGCGCCCGAAAATAGTTGCTGGCGTGTGGTTGACGTGGGAGCTTCTTCTTCTTAAATCCCCGGTAACGGTGCCAGAAAATAGCTTGATGTCTACGCACTTCTATTCTTGTAGACAGTTGTTGGGCCTCCAAGTGCATAGGTTTGTATAACAGCAGCAAGTTTTCCCTTAAGTGGATTACCCAAGGTTTATCGAACTCGGAGAGGAAGTGGTCAAAGGTATCCCTCTCAAGCAACCCTAAAATCATGATACAAGAAGTCTCTTATGTCCCCAACACACCCAATACACTTGTCAGGTGTATAGGTGCACTAGTTCGGCGAAGAGATAGTTAAATACAAGTGGTATGGATATAAGACAACGGTGCCAGAAAATAGCTTGATGGCGTGGAAGAGACTAAAGGCAAACTGAAATAAAGATGGAAGCAAGCAAACATGTAACAGATCTAGTTGCAAATGGTCTTTCAATTCTTAGAAACAAGGCCTAGGGATCATACTTTCACTAGTGAACACTCTCATATAAATATCTTCTCTTTATGATACTACTCTAAACTACTCTCCGGTTGGACACTCTAATCCACGGTAGGGCTATAACAGCACACCTCAAAGTTTGCTTTCCCCATCTAGATAACCCCACACTGTCACCTTGAGCTCTAGATGATTGCAACAAACACCACAATTTCATAAAGACATCCAACTCCAAATATAACTCATAACAAGTATTTGTAATCTCTAGCCTAAGTGCCACCATGGTGTGCATGCTGTCACTTTCACACACATGGGGAGAGAAGAGATCTATTAAAGCACTTGAGTAGCAAGGTAGATCTACTTGATTACAAAGCTCATGATCACAATATGATCATGCATAGGGAGAGAGAGATGAACACATAGCTACCGGTAGAACCCTTTGCCTCGAGGAAGAACTACTCCCTCCTCATCATGGGAATCAGCAACGATGATGGAGATGGTGGTGGAGATCGATGGAGATGGCTCCGGGGGCACTTCCCTGTCCCGACAGGGTACTGGAACAGAGACTTTCTGTCCCCCGAATCTCCCCTTCGGTGGCGGCGGCTCTGCGGAACTTTTCGTGGCTGGAGGCTTGACTCTTTAGGGTTTTTGCATCGGGAGGCTTCTTATAGGCGAAGAGGCAAGGTCGGTGGGTGGCCAGGGGGCCCACACCACCTGGTGGCACGGCCAGGGCTAGCCCGTTCCACCACATGGTGTGGGCGCCCTATGGCCCCTCTTCGTCTCATCTTCTGGCTCCTTGAGTCTTCCGGTAAAATATCGACTTTGGCTTTTGTCTGGTCCAATTTCGAGAATATTCATTTTCTAACTTTCTTGGAACCAAAAACAGCAGAAAACTGGCAACTGGCACTGTGGCATCTTGTTAATAGGTTAGTCCAAGAAAGTGTATAAAAATTACTCCAAAGTGTGGACAAAACATAAGAAAGTAGATAAAAACCAAGAATGGAACATCAAAAAAATATAGATACCTTAGCAACGTATCAGTTGCATCGATTATCTGGTCGATTCGTGGCAATGGGAAGTGATCTTTTGGACAATGTTTGTTCAACGCGGTAAATTCGATGCACATCCAAAGTTCTGTAGTATTTTTCTTTGGAACACATACTGGGTTTGCGACCCACTCTGCTTTTATTAGTTCCATGATAAATTGGCGTCAGTAAGGCAATGGAGCTCTTTTCCAATGGCTTTACACTTTGGTTATGCGAAGCGATGAAGCGATTTCTTTACTGGCTTCGCCTTTGGATCCGGATTTAATGCGTGCTTAGCGAGTTCCTTGGGAATCCCCAGCATGTCAGAAGGTAGCCATGCGAAGATCTCCCAGTGTTCACGGAGGAACTCGATGAGCGCGCTTTCCTATGTGGGGTCAAGGTTGGAAGCCACAAATGTTGTTTTTGTCGGGTCGACAGGGTGGATCTGTACTTCTTTTGTGTCCTTTGTCGTGTCAAAAGCCTGATCAGGATTGACACATGCTACTTCGAATGGTTGTGCGTCTGCTGAAGTTTTGAGTTGTTCAAACTCTGTTCCCATCCTGAAAGATTTAGAAATTTTGTTGAACTCCTGATCACAACTGTCGGCATGTGTGAAGCTTCCTCTTACTGTGATGATTCCCTTTGGATCTGGCATTTCCATTACTAGGTACGCATAGTGCGGTACTGCCATAAACCGTGTGATACGTTGCTAACGTATCCGTAATTTTTGATGTTCCATGCTTGGTTTTATCTATTTTCTTATATTTTGTTCCAACTTTGGAGTACTTTCTATACACTTTCTTGGACTAACATATTAACAAGAGCGACAGTGCCAGCTGCCTGTTTTCTTCTGTTTTTGGTTCTAGGAAAGTCAGAAAATGAATATTCTCGGAATTAGACGAGACAAAAGCCAAAGTCAGTTTTTCACCGAGGGACACAAGGAGCCAGAATACGAGACGGAGAGGGGCCAGGGGCTGCCACACCACCTGGCCATGCGGCCTAGCCTGGCCCGCGCCAGGGGGTGGTCTGGCCGCCTCTGGCACCCCCCGGCCTCCCCTTCCGACTATAAGATGCCTCCGATACAGAAACCCTAAGTACCCAATCAAAATTTCACGAAAGAGCCTGTAGCCGCCGTCATCTTCATCCCTAGATCAGGAGGGATCTAAATCTCTTCCAGGCACCCTGCCGAAGAGGGGAATTCACCCTGGAGGCCTTCTTCATCACCATGCAAGCCTCCGGTGTGATGCGTGAGTAGTTCATCCTTGGACTATGGGTCCATGTAGTAGCTAGATGGCTGGTTCTCCTCCTTTGTGCTATCATGTTTAGATCTTGTGAGCTCCGTTCATGATCAAGATCATCTATTTGTAATTCTACATGTTGTTTTTGAGGGGATCCGATGGATATTGAGATGCTATTTCAGATTGATTATTGATTCTATCATGTCTTTGTTATTTGTGATATTGCATGCTTTCCGTTGTTAGTAGCTATCTTGGCCAAGTAGATGCTAACAACTCCAAGAGTTAGTATTTATGCTCGATAGTGGGTTCATGCCTCTAGTAATCTGGGGAAGTGATAGAAATCTCTAAGGTACTAGATGTGATGTTGCTACTAGGAAGAAAACAACAATCCTTTGTTCATAGAACAATCGTATTGTTTACTTTACACGCAATGCGTAATGCAATTATACGTTGCTTGAAACTTAATACTGGAGGGGGTCGGATGATAACCTGAAGGTGGATTATTAGTCATAGATGCAGTTGGATTACGGTCTATGTATAATGTTGTAATGCCCAATCGAATCTCAAAGGAGTCAAGATGAGTAGTATATGCATATTGCTTTCTTGATGTTTTTCAATTGCCCCGCTGTAATTTGTTCACCCAACATGTCATCTATCTTAAGGAGAGCCACCACTAGTGAACTATGGACCTCGGTCCTTTCTTTTACCATCAATCTACAATCAACTATTTACTGTTTTCTGTTTACTTTCTGCAAACTATTACTTTCTTCCACTCGATACGTTTAATCCTTTGTTTTCAGCAAAACCGGTGAGATTGACAACCTCATCGCAAGTTGGGGGCAAAGTTATGTGGTTGTGTTGTGCAGGTCTCCACGTTGCTACTGACGCCGGTAGTGCGCCCTGCCAAAGTCCAGCTAGCAACACCTTTGGGGTGTTTCCTTGATCCTACTGGATTGATAACCTTGGTTTCATAACTGAGGGAAAACTTGCTGCTATGCTCATCATACCTTCCTCTTGGGGTTCCCCAACAAGCTCGATATATTTTGGGCTAAGCACCGTGCAAAGGCTGGTCGTCCGAGGATCGCATGATATTGTGATGGCCAGTCCATGACTTCGAATTCGAGTTTTTCTCGCCTGAAATTTACTTTGGAACCAAAAACAACGTCAAGAAATACTTTGCCTAAAGGAATTTTGGCTTTACCTGGTACTATTTCGTGGAAAGATGTTTCTGTTGGCGCGAGATTGTCCAGTGGGTAGCCTATTGTTGTCAGCGTTTTTGTGTAGATCATATTTATGTTGCTTCCTGCGTCCATGAATACCTTGCTCATATCGAAACCACCAATTTGTGCTTCTACTATCAAGGCTAAATGGCCTGGTTGTGGGACCCGAAGCGGGTGATCAACTCTGCTAAATGTGATTTCTTGCTCAGACAAATGAAGATATTCGGGTGTGGTTGATGTTGTTGTATCCGCCATATTGATTTGTCTTGTGATGAGCTTCTGAATTCTGTTGGGTGGACGCCCTTTCTGAATCATGGACATTGCTCCTTTTGACCTAGGGTACTCGTTGTTTTGATCATTTGTTTTTTGTGGTGGTGCCGCTAGTGGTGGCAGTGGTGCGCCAATGGCTAATGCGCTAGGCGTAGATGCATATCCACGGTTCGCCGCTTCGGTTGCCTTTGTGTTACAAAGCTCCTACATCTTCAGGAATGTTCGGCAATATTTCATGAGGTGGTTAGATTGTCGTTTGCCTGCTGAGTCGACGTAAAAATGCATATTACAGGGTGCTTCTACCATTTGCATTGCGATCATAGGTCGGTCTCGTGATCTTGGCTGATACCGCTGTGCGGACTGGCTTCCTCCAACATCGTCCCTATTCTGGCGGTATCTACCATTGTGGTTGTTGCTTCTGTTATTTCCTTCATCGAAAAACCTGCTACGACGTAACTTGGTCCGTGTTTCCATCATTGCTCTTTCTTCTTCTATCATTGCCGCGATTATCCCTGTCTTCTTCGGGTGATCGCGCGCGCTTATTATGCAGCACATCCTCCCCACCAGCCCAGTGATTTGCTATTTCCATTAGGTGTGAGATTGTTTTGGGTTTAACCCATCCCAGTTCTTCTATGAATTCTCGGCGACGGAGGCCATCGTTAAAGGCGTCAATGGCCCTTTCGTTAGATATGGACTCAGCTGAGTTTTTGATGATATTCCATCGCTGGATGAATGCTCTTATTGATTCCCCAGATTTTTGCTTGCATGCTCGCAACTCCTCCAAGGATGCTGGTCGTTTAAACGTGGATTGGAAGTGCCAGATGAACTTATCTTCCAGGTCATTCCAGCTACCGATGGAATCTTCGGGTAACTGCCTAAGCCATGATCTTGCGGTGCCGATGAGATGTAGTTGCAGGCTTTGCATTGCGGTAGTTGTGGAGCCGCCCTGTAATTTGATAGTGGCTAGATAATCTGCTAACCAAGCTTTAGGTTCCTGTAGCCCATCGTACTTGTGGCGGTCGTGTGGAAGTTTGAAGTCCTTGGGTACTAATGTCTTGCAAATCCGCTGGGTGAAACAGCTGGCCCCGCATAACTCGTGATCGTCTTCGTCGTATCCATCATGATATCATCGGTTGCGGTTCTTATCCCTTGATCCCTCACTCTGGTGTTGCACATTGTCGTTTCTTGTGTTACTTCACGGCTCGGGTCCTACGAGATGTGCCTGGTGTGGCGATCGAGATCGTCGGGTGTGTCCCACTTGCTGAGGACTGCTGTGACGGCGTGGGGATCTATCGGGTTGTCGCGTGATTCCTTGCTCTCCTTCCGCGAGAGAGACTCCCACCATGCCAAGGTTCATCAGGGCAGAGCGGTGGAGGGCCGCTCGGGGATCGTCGGGTGCGGGCTGAGTGGTGATTAGATATGTTTGCGTGGCCACAATGGCTGCCTGAGCTGTTTTCGCCTTGATCTTTCCTGCTTGGTCAATTGACATGAATGATAGGCCGAGATCTCGGATGAGTCCACTTCTTTCTGCTTCAAGGATATGCTGCAGTCGAGATGTTGCTCTTCTTGGTGGTGCTCCTCCTGTTATGCTCCGTGATCCCCGAGTAGAGCTTAACTGTGCCCGTCCTAAGCTGGATTCATCGGCTAACCTTTTCCTTTCGTCGAGTTGCCTCTGCCTCCTAAGTAGGTCTCTCTTCTTGTGGTGAAGCAGGTACTGGTATGCTAGTAGATCCTCATGTGAAGCATTCGCTGTCATTGGAACTGCTCCCGAAATTGCCTCCCTTGCTTTTTGCCATGCCGATGCTGGCAGCCAAAGTCCCTGTCTCTCTCCTCTATGCGGTTCTCCGCGTCCTCCTCGGACTATGCGATTATCTGTTGGTTCTCCCCCGTTTACGTGGTCTCCTTCATTGCCGTGATTTCCTGCATTGTCATCTGATAAAATATCGTCGGGGTTGAGGAGAGGATTACCGTTTTCATCATGTGGTGTTGAGGTGTCTCCGTTGATCATGTACACTTGATGGCGTGTTATGCGTGGTATGATTGCGTCATCTTCTGCTTCAAAAGATGTACTGATAATGTTTCGAGATTGTATTTATGGATAGATCTTCGCCATCCTTTCTTCGAAGTCGATGTTTTCGCTGCTTTCTTCGGGTTCTGAATTTTTCAGGTGTGCTTCGTGTGGTGTGGTTGGCTGATGATCTGACCCAAAGGAGATATTTCCATGAAGGCCATCAAGATCTCCTAGATCCATCTCAATTCGCTCTCCTTTTTCGCCTTCTTCGATCTGTGTTGTGACGTCCGTGGAGGATCCAACGAAAGATGCAGGTGCCGCTGTGGGCGCAAGTTTTTGCACTGACGGTTCAGATGTGATCAGGGCCGAAGGGTGCGATTCTTGCGGGTCGTCTACTTGGAAGTGGAAGCTTATGATGATTAGATCGGATCCGCCGTTGAAATCGGCGGGTACCAATACAGGGGTGGGCGACCGTGGGTCTGCTTTCGTTGAGTTGATGCTTGGTGGAGAGCGGTCTGTCGAATCCGTGGTTCTAGCGTTCAGGTTTCCCACAGACGGCGCCAATTGACGAGGGGTAACCTCGGCAATGCCCATGGTGATGGACTTGGGGTTTCACGGAAAAGAGAATACTGGGGATTTTGTCAGATGTTCAGGGAAACAATGGAATCAAAGTTGCCTGAATATTGAGTAATCGCACTGTTACAAGTTGTCCTCTAGATTTCGGTACCCTCACTTGGGCTTCTCCCGTCCTATATATAATAGGCCGGGTATCAAAGCTGTATGCGGATAGGTTTCATACACGTGTAACTACAATATCAACATAATGTCGGTTCATAGTCTTTTTCCTAATACAATCAAAGTCTTTGTCGGTTGCTTCCTTGGGCTGTTTATTTGAGACCTTCATGGGCCATAAGCCTTTTACCCAATATAGGGTAGCGAATCATAGTCATCCGAGTAGTCATACCCATGTCAATTGTCCTTCAATAATTTCAGTTCTTGAGTAATTGAGAGCATGCCAAAGATTTTTATTAGTTTATCGGGCTGTGATGGACACTCGTGGCATCACTAAGATTTTTGTTCCTTTTGCATAATGATTACTCATAGCAGCCAGAGGGGTGATTCCATCATGATTACAGCTACCCGGGAGTGCCAAGAATCTTACCTACTATAGCATTGCTACTACAAGTGTTTAATCAACTCATAGCTGAAATCTAGGAGTTTCCTCCATGAAGATCGTTCGTAGGCCAGCGGAGTTGTTGGCATCCCATGAAATCTGACACGCATAAAGCTATATCATTCTTATGATTAACAAGTCAAACTTTGGCATGCTCACAAAAACCACTAAACATTAATTCAATCGAACAAATCTTTTTAAAGAGAGCTATGAAGTCAATCAACATTTTCAGTGGCGTTGAGTGTCTCTAGAAATAAAACTTCAAGACTAAGCACTACAACATGTTGGGTTCGCAGCATAGAAAACAAAAAATTCCTATGATGAGAACTATACGCCAAGATCTATCTACTAGATATAGAGCAACGGGTGGACATACATCCATGGAGAACTTACCCTCGAAGACAACAAGTTTTGTTAACGAGTAGGAACTCATGGTTGATGTAGTCGTACGCTTGCCGATCTCAAGAGCCGCAAATCAGCCACGCATCCGCCCTCGCACACACGTTCAAGCTACCTGACAACCTACACCTCCTCACTCCAGCGAATCAGCGGAAGCAGCAACTCCTTCTAGATGCAAGGCCACCGGGAACATGTATCTTGCTAATCCGAGACCATGGGGGAATATCTAGAGGGGGAGAGAGATCCTTCACGAAGAGGTGTACTTTGTGAGGGAGTAGAGGGGGCCTTTTATAGGAGAGGGGGGACTCCTCCCCTACCATGGCCGGCGGCCAAGGAGGGAGCCCCCTCCTCTTCCTCATTCATGTGGTGGAAGCTCCACTCACATCAATTCAAGCTCCACCCAAAGTTCCACTCACATGCATTAAATTTCCACCAAAGTTAATGCAACTCTCAATTAATAAAACTATTTTATTTATTTTATTCAGAATTTTGTTAATTACTTTAATTAACAAACATTCACATAAAACCCCTTGCAACATTTCAATATCACATGCATAACCACTTTCTACAATTTCACCCGAAAAAATTCCGGTTTCTATCGAAACATTTCCTATGCTTTGCAAACCATTTGTCTGAAAAATATGTGCTCCTAAATGGTGTCCGGCAACCCTTAAGTGTGTCCCCCTATGGTTCGCGAATAACGCAGACATGATTGAGACTCCTCTCAGATCAATAATCAGAAGCGGGACCTAGAGATCCATACCGACTCCTGCACATTCAACGATGACTTCTGTGATCGTGAGAACCTTTAACGCTAGTAATTTAATCCCTTTGTCTCATGATATAATACATATCCGAGATTCGATCATCGGTATCCAAATACCTAGTTTGATCTCGTTACCGACATGCACTCTTTTCTCGTTCCCGTGATATAACATTCTAGTGATCACATCACTTTCTTGCAAGCTATCTTAATGTGATATCACCGAGAGGGCCCAGAGTATATTTATCCATCATCGGGATTGACAAATTCCACTCTTGATCCATGATCCTCAACATAACACCTTCGTAGCACTGAACCCACCTTTATAGTCACCCTATTACGGTGTGACGTTTGATGTTATCAAGATACTCTTCCGGTGTTAGCAATTAACATGATCTCATGGTCTAAGGATAAAGATTACTTCGTATGATGTTATAGCAATATAAACATAATGACTTGATCGTAAAGCTATACTTCGGATGAATGTTCATCACATCATTTCACAAATGCTGTGACCTTGTTATTAACAACATCCAATGTCCATGATTAGGAAACCTTGATCATCTTGTTAATCTACAAGCTAGTCTATAAGAGAGGCATAACTACCTTTTTGTTTATTAAACACACATGTATTGACGTTTCCTATAAATACAATTATAGCATGCAAAATAAACATCTATCATATACAAGGAATACATAATAACAACTTTATTATTGCCTCTCAGGGCATATTTCCTTCAGTCTCCCACTTGCACTAGAGACAATAATCTAGTTTACATAGTGATAAATCTAACACCCATGGAGTTCTGGTGTTGATCATGTTTTGCCCTAGGGAGAACTTTAGTCAACGGATTTGCTACATTCAGGTCTGTGTGCACTTTACAAATCTTTATATCTCCATCCTTGACATGCTCGCGGATGGAGTGAAACCGGCGCTTAATATGCTTGGAATTCTTGTGAGACCTTGGTTCCTTTGCGTTGGCTATGGCTCCATTGTTGTCACAATAGATCACCATTGGGTCCAATGCACTAGGAACCACACCTAGTTCCATTATGAACTCCTTCATCCAAACCGCTTCCTGCGCCGCTTCTGAAGCAGCAACATATTCCGCCTCCGTCATTGATCCAGCCACCACAGGTTGTTTGGAACTCCTCCAACTATCTGTTGCTCCGTTCAAGAGAAATACGTATCCAGATTGAGACTTCGAGTCATCCGGATCGGTGTCAAAGCTAGCATCGACATAACACTTAGCGACTAGCCCTTCTTCACCTCCGTATACAAGAAACATATCCTTAGTTCTTCTCAAGTACTTAAGGATATTCTTGACCGCTATCTAGTGTTACAAATCTGGATCAGATTGGTACCTACTAGTCAAAGTAATAGCATGTGCCACATCCGGTCTTGTACATAGCATGGCGTACATTATAGAGCCTATGGCTGAGGCATAGGGGATCTTATCTATTATCTCTCTTTCTTCCGCCGTAGCCCGACTTTGAGTCTTACTCAATGTCTTGCCTTGCAACATAGGTAAGAACCCCTTCTTACTTCCATCCATATTAAACTTCTTTAATATCTTATAAAGGTATGTACTCTGCGATAGCCCAATTAGGCGTCTTGATCTATCTCTATAGAGTTTAATGCCTAATATATATGAAGCTTCACCAAGGTCTTTCATCGAAAATTTGTTGTTTAGATAACTTTTAACACTGTTGAAAAGATCAATATCATTTCCAATCAATAATATGTCATTCACATATAATATTAGAAATGCCACATTGCTCCCACTCAATTTCTTGTAAATACAAGCCTCTTCATAAGTTTGGAAACTCTTTGATCACCTCATCAAAGCAGAGATTCCAACTCCGGGATGCTTGCTTCAGTCCATAGATGGATCGCTGAAGTTTGCATACCTTATCAGCATCCTTAGGATCGACAAAACCCTTAGGTTGTATCATATACAACTCTGCATCAATATTACCACTGAGGAACGCAATTTTGACATCCATCTGCCATATTTCATAATCGAAATATGCAACAATTGCTAACATAATCCTAACCGACTTTAGCCTCGCTACGGGAGAGAATGTCTCATCGGAGTCCTTGAATTTTTCGAAACCCCTTTGCGACAAGTCGAGCTTTATAGATGGTCACATTACCATCAGCATCAGTTTTTCTTTCGAAAATCCATTTATTCTCAACGGCCTTTCGATCGTGAGGTAAGTCCACCAAGGTCCAAACCTGGTTTTCGTACATGGATTCCATCTCGGATTTCATGGCTTCTAGCCATTTGTTGGAATTCGGGCTCATCATCGCTTCTTCATACGTCGTAGGGTCATCTATTTCATCAATCATGAAATTCATAATAGGATTGCCGTACAGTTCAAGAGCTGCACGTGTCCTGCTTGACCTGCGAGGTTCGGTAGTGTCCTCTTTCGGAGTTTCATGATCATTATCATTAGCTCTCTCTTCATTAGGTGAAGTGAACTCCGAAACAACTTTCGGTGCTGCGCTACTCGCCAGTTCATGAAGAGAAGGTTCAATAACCTCTTCGAGTTCTACCTTCCGACTACTCACACCTTTCGTGAGAAACTCCTTCTCAAGAAAGGATCCATTCTTGGCAACAAAAACCTTGCCCTCGGATCTGTGATAGAAGGTATACCCAATCGTTTCCTTAGGGTATCCTATGATGACGCATTTTTCTGCTTTGGGTTCGAGTTTATCTGGCTGAAGTTTCTTCACATAAACATCGCATCCCCAAACTTTAATAAATGACAGCTTAGGTTTGTTTCCAAACCATAATTCATACGGTGTCATTTCAACGGATTTAGATGGTGCCCGATTTAAAGTGAATGCAGCGGTTTCCAGTGCATAACCCCAAAATGGCAGTGGCAAGTCAGGCAGAGACATCATAGATCGAACCATATCCAATAAAGTACGATTACAACGTTCCGACACACAATTACGTTGTGGTGTTCCGGCAGGCGTGAGTTGTGAAACTATTCCACTGTCTTTCATATGTGTGCTAAACTCGTAACTAAGATACTCTCCTCCACGGTCGGACCGTAGAAATTTGATCTTTTTGTTACGATGATTTTCCACTTCATTCTGAAATTTGTTGAACTTTTCAAAAGTTTCAGACTTGTGTTTCATCAAATAGATATACCTGTATCTACTCAAATCATCCGTGAAAGTAACAAAATAACGATATCCACCTCACGCCGACACACTCATTGGTCCACATACATCAGTATGTATGATTTCCAATAAATCTGTCGCCCGTTCCATTGAACCAGAAAACGGCGTTCTAGTCATCTTGCCCATAAGGCACGGCTAACATGTATCAAATGATTCAAAATCAAGTGATTCCAAAAGTACATCAGAATGGAGTTTCTTCATGCGTTTAACGCCAATATGACCTAGACGGTAGTGCCACATATATGCAGATATATCATCATCAAGCTTAATCCTTTTAGCATCAACATTATGAATATGTGTAATACTACTATCGAGATCCAACAGAAATAAACCATTCAACACATGTGCATGACCATAAAAGATATTATCCATATAAATCGAAAAACCATTGTTTTCAGACTTAAACGAATAACCACTTTGTATCAAACATGATCCGGATACAATGTTCATGCTCAGTGTAGGCACCAAATAACAATTAGTCAGATTTATAACTAATCCCGATGGCATATGGAGAGGCAGCGTTCGACAGCGATCACATCAACTCTTGATCCATTGCTGACCCGCATCGTGACCTCATCCCTTGCTAGTTGTCGCTTGTTCCACAACCCCTGAATCGAGTTACATATATTAGCAACCGATGCCGTATCAAATACCCAGGTGCTACTTCAAGTACTAGTCAAGTACACATCAATAACATATATATCACATATACCTTTGTTTGCCTTGCCGGCCTTCTTGTCCGCCAAATACTTGGGGCAGTTGCGCTTCCAATGGCCAGTCCCCTTGCAATAGTAGCACTCGGTATCAAACTTAGGGCCAGCTCGGGATTTCTTTTCAGGTGCGGCAACAGATTTGCCGCCCTTCTTTCCCTTTTGCTTGCCTTTCTTGTCCTTCTTGAAACCGGTGGTCTTATTGATCATCAACACTTGATGTTCTTTCCTAATCTCCACTTCCGAAGTCTTAAGCATTGACAGAAGCTCGAGAAGGGACTTCTTCATGCCCTGCATATTATAGTTCATCACGAAGCTCTTGTAGCTAGGTGGCAGAGATTGGAGAACACGATGTATGCCTAAGTCAATGGGAATCGTTATTCCCAAGGACACAAGCTTATCGGTGTACCCAGACATTTTGAGTACATGCTCACTAACGGAGCTGTTCTCCTCCATCATGCAGCTAAAGAACTTTTCAGAAGCATTATAACTCTCTACGGCAGCATGGGTATCGAAAATCATTTTCAATTCTCCCATGGTATCAAAGGCATTGCCATTTTCGAATCACTTTCGAAGTTCTGGCTCTAGCCCATATAGTATGCCACAATGAACTAAGTTGTGGTCCTCCTGACGAGATATATAGACATTATTTTCCTTGTCAGGGGCATCAGGAGCTTGTGGGGGGCCTAGCGGCGCCTCTAGCACATATTGATTTTGTGCAGCAGTGAGGAGAATCCTCAAATTCATAGCCCAGTTGGTGAAGTTGCTACCATTCGCAGCAAGTTTCTCTTTCTCCATGAACACATTCAAATAAAAAGCAAGTGGTGCCATCTACAACAGAATTTGTAAAGTTTATTTAGACTAAGTTTATGATAGATTGAGTTAAACTAATCCAAATTACTAATGAACTCCCACTCAAAAACGACACCCCTCATGTCTTTTTGGTGATTACATGAACCAAATCCACTACACCAAGTCCGATCATCACGTGAGTCGGTGTAGCTTCAAAGGCGAGCATCTATATGGGCATCATATCAACTATATGACTCATGCTTAACCTTTCGGTCCATTTTCCGAGGCCATGTCTGTACATGCTAGGCTCGCCAAGTAAGAACCTTAGTACTCGCGTGTGTAAAACTGTCTTACACCCGTTGTATGAAAGCGTAGAGTCGAGTACACCAGATCATCACGTGATGTCTCGAAACACGATCCATAGAACGGTGCATACTTAAGGAAGAACACATTTTTAGCTTGATATCTAAATGAGGGATCATCTTACAATACTACCAAAAGCACCAAAGTAGCAGTATAAGATGCTAACATCTAATGTGTAAAGTGAGATGATATGGTTCATGCATATGATCTCTATCATTTGCATCGTGGTATGATCTCTATCATTCCTTTGTGTGTAAGGACAATGTCTATGGAACTTACACGTTGAGTGTGTTGTAAGAGTATCTATCATACATCTACTTACAACAATACCATATCAAGACACTAGCCCAGCAATGATCTAAACTAGACGCCTCTAATTTATCAATTGCCAGTTTTATGTGGCTTAGGGCTTTCGGAGATAGAACCGGTCTTACCTACGAACATGAACCACAACGAGGATAACCAAGTTATTAGCAACTTGTTGTAAATCAGATATTGACTATAGTAGGAGAGACAGACACCCGCCAGCCACTTATGCAAAACTAGTTGCATGTCAGTCATGGAACCGGTCTCATGTACGATGACATGTAAGGTTGGTCCGGGCAGCTTCATCCCACTATGCCACCAATATCCAAAATACATAGAAGATGCAATAACATGATCATCATCGCCCACATATAAACATATGTGTACTACCCATGCAAAGCATCTATGCATAGATCAGCCTCTGATACCACTGTTGGGTTCGCATCATAGAAAACAAAAAAAGTTCCTACGATGAGAACTATACGCCAAGATCTATCTACTAGATACAGAGCAACGGGTGGACATACATCCATGGAGAACTTACCCTCGAAGACAACGAGTTTTGTTAACGAGTAGGAACTCGTGGTTGATGTAGTCGTACGCTTGCCGATCTCAAGATCGTGTGGAAGTCCGAGCGCCGCAACTCAGCAGTGCATCCGTCCTCGCACACACGTTCAAGCTACCGGACAACCTCCACCTCCTCGCTCCAGAAAATCAGCGGAAGCAGCAACTCCTTCCAGACGCAAGGCCACCGGGAACATGTATCTCGCTAATCCGAGACCATGGGGGAATATCTAGAGGGGGGGAGAGATCCTTCACGAGGAGGTGTACTTTGTGAGGGAGGAGAGGTGGGCCTTTTATAGGAGAGGGGGGACTCCTCCCCTACCATGGCCGGCGGCCAAGGAGGGAGCCCCCTCCTCTTCCTCATTCATGTGGTGGAAGCTCCACTCACATCAATTCAAGCTCCACCCAAAGTTCCACTCACATGCATTAAATTTCCACCAAAGTTAATGCAACTCTCAATTAATAAAACTATTTTATTTATTTTATTCAGAATTTTGTTAATTACTTTAATTAAAAAACATTCACATAAAACCCCTTGCAACATTTCAATATCACATGCAGAACCACTTTCTACAATTTCACCCGAAACAATTCTGGTTTCTATCGAAACATTTCCTGTGCTTTGCAAACCATTTGTCTGAAAACTATGTGCTCCTAAATGGTGTTCGGCAACCCTTAAGTGTGTCCCCCTATGGTTCACGAATAACGCAGACATGATTGAGACTCCTCTCAGATCAATAATCAGAAGCGGGACCTAGAGATCCATACCGACTCCTGCACATTCAACGATGACTTCTGTGATCGTGAGAACCTTTAACGCTAGTAATTTAATCCCTTTGTCTCATGATATAATACATATCCGAGATTCGATCATCAGTATCCAAATACCTAGTTTGATCTCGTTACCGACATGCACTCTTTTCTCGTTCCCGTGATATAACATTCTAGTGATCACATCACTTGCTTGCAAGATATCTTAATGCGATATCACCGAGAGGGCCCAGAGTATATCTATCCGTCATCGGGATTGAAAAATTCCACTCTTGATCCATGAGCCTCAACATAACACCTTCGTAGCACTGAACCCACCTTTATAGTCACCCTGTTACGGTGTAATGTTATCAAGATACTCTTCCGGTGTTAGCAATTAACATGATCTCATGGTCTAAGGATAAAGATTACTTCGTATGATGTTATAGCAATATAAACATAATGACTTGATCGTAATGCTATACTTCAGATGAATGCTCATCACATCATTTCACAAATGTTGTGACCTTGTTATTAACAACATCCAATGTCCATGATCAGGAAACCTTGATCATCTTGTTAATCAACAAGCTAGTCTATAAGAGAGGCATAACTAGGAACCCTTTTTGTTTATTAAACACACATGTATTGACATTTCCTATCAATACAATTATAGAATGCAAAATAAACATCTATCATATACAAGGAATACATAATAACAACTTTATTATTGCCTCTCAGGGAAAATTTCCTTCACAACACCCAAGCCTTCAATTGTGAGACTTTTTCTTATTGCAACTGTTTAGTAATTTTTAGGCAAGACTTGGTTAATTACAAGAGCTGGAACAAAACATACCCAACTAAATACCCATGCAAAAGAAAATCTTACTACAATACAAAGACTCACTCCACCAATATAATATCTCAACATTTACTACTAACTAGCATAGATTTCTCAAACTTCAAAAGTGGGGAGTCATAAGGCATACCTCTCATGTTTGGTTCCACTTCTCTCTTCCTCTTTTTATTTGCTTCTTGGAAAGTTGAAGTCGATCACTCTCCTGCAAACATATGAACCTCGAGGCGGAAAGAAAATAAAGAGGGAAAATAAGGAAAAATGGAGAAATCTTTTTGTGGTTTTTAAGAGAGGGAATTTAAAGAATAGAAAATTGGCAGCAAAGCTCGGCTAGAAAATCTCGAAAGCATATAGAAAACTAAAAATAAAGTGTTAGGGAAACCAACACGAGTGCTTATAAACTCAAATAAAAACACAACCTCAAAATAAATAGAAGCAAAAGAAGGCCAAATAAAGATACATGAGGAAACTTCCCCAAGCTTAGGCTTTTGCAAGCCCTTCAAATCATTGTGGTGGCGGGAAAAGTCATTACTCCAGTTTGCAAATTGAGTTGAGATGTTACTAGTGGTTTCTAGGAGGTTCAAAGAGAGGCTATGCATCCTCTCCACAGTCCTTCCAAGTCCTTGGAAATCTTGGTATGTGGCGAAGCGGGTTTGTGGTTTCTCCTCTTGGTAAGGAACTTCTTGCTCCTCCTCTTGGTCCTCATCCTCCTCTGGAATCTCCTCCTCGGGTTGGTGTTGCTCAATCTGCAAGTCATATAGCAAACGTCCCTCCTCAATAGAGGAAAGACCATTAGGCATAGGAGCGGGGTAGAGACACCCAGCTCTAGCAATACTTAGGTAATAAACACCACCTCTCCTAGTGAGCATTCCACAAGCTTTCAAAGTGGAGAAACCAACACGCCGCTCACCTAGCACGGGTTGCAACTCACCTAGGTTGATGCATAGGGTAGTGTCAAGCATGGTGATGACGCCTCCACCTGTGATTGGTCCTTGGCTTTGGGAGGCTTGGTGCTCCAAGTAGCGCACAAGGATGGTGCCCAATTTGAGTAACAAGCCGTAGTTGATGTAAGAATCCTTTGTGAGGACTAGGATGTCCTCCTCGTTGAGTCTTGTGAACTCATTACGTGCCTGCAAGGTGTTAGCAATAACATAGAACAAATAGCGAATTGCAGGATGTTGAATATTCTTCCCCTTTCTCACTCTACTAGTGAAACTCATTCCATTATAGTATTGTTCAGGGGTAGGTTCTAAGCCAGTAAAGGATCGCGTAGGGCATTAACATCATTGTTTAGAAAATTAAAACATGTGCACCATTCATCTAAAGTTAAAGTGTAGTTGTTGTTCATGAAGGGTAACGGGTAGGCTACACTAGCGTAAAATCAAAAATTTCTACCGCGTCAACCAGGAATACTATTGTCATAGATCACGGGATTACCGCTAGACACGCAGGTGCGGAACTCGATGAAGCACGTTGCGGCAGTGTAGATGTTCTACATCTCCTCCTCGTCCTCGTCCCACGAGCAGCTCCCCTTTGCGCGGCTCGTCCAAGTGCTACAGATGCAGCACCTCCGAGGTATCCACACGTCCGGAGTTGAAGTCGTCACACGCCAGACTGCTAGGTCTGCGCGTGCAACACAGGCGGAAGAGGAGTGGCGGCTGGGTGGAATGCTCTCTCTTTTTCAGCTCGCCTCACTCCCTCTTATATAGGCATCCCTGGTGGGCTTCTACATTAGCAGCCCATTAGCAGCCTAAGCCTGGTCTAATTCGGATCCAATCCTCATTAGGCTTCCAGCCCCTAAAGTGTGTGACCCTATAGGTTCATACACGTATAGACATGACGCGAGTACACTTACTCCGTCAATAGTTGGTAGCGGCCTCTAGCAAGACGTGCCAACTCCTAAACGCATATAAAGATCATTCGGACGAACCATCACAAGGTTGAGTACATGTCTTTCCCTTTGCCTCACGATATTTGGTCTAGCTCTAAGCTGACCTCTCTTTCTCGATACTATGATTCAGAATCCCTTTACTAGGTTAACTCTTAACCATATGTAGCACGGCCATGCATTTCTGGATCCGATCACTCGAGGGGCCCAGAGATATCTCTCTCAAGTAGAGAGGGGCAAATCCCATCTTGATTGACCGATGCCTTGCAGCATGTATCAGGACAAACCCGAAAGCTACCTTTATAACTACCCAGTTACGGAGTAGTGTCTGATAGCCCCAAAGTAGGTCGATCCACATCTCAAGTACATGCGACAATCTCAGGTCTAAGGACAAAACGTACACGATGTGTAGAGAGAGCTGCAAGTATTATTGCTAGTCTCATGTTGGGTCAGTCCAACCCCATGTTCATAACATGTGTCCACATCATTGGTTTGACATCTCCATGTCAATGACTTGCGAAACATAGTCATTAACCAATCGATGTGCTAGTCTAATATTCACGTGTGTCCTCGCATGAACTCCGACTAGGGACAATTATTAGATAACCATACAAGTAAAGAGTTTCACAAACAATTCACATAATTGCCAATCAATACAAGTTGCCTGGTATATGGATATTCAAGGAACATTATAATAACTCATGGATACACATGAAATACAATCATCTCTATGATTGCCTCTAGGGCATATTTCCTTCAGTTCATAAGTCGGAAAGAAAGTGTCCTCTCCTTACCATTATCTACTAGTGCTTTGTAACGAACTTAGGAATTCAATGGTTAAGCAGCGATAAGTAGGCACATCATTGTACACAAAGTTTTGTAGGCCAGCTCTATTGCAAAGTAAATTAAAGTCATCAGAAATACCGAGTTGGTTCAATATAATGGGGCAAGCCCACTTGGTGGCCTTCACTTCACGGTTCTTGATCTTGTTGAAGTGATCATGTTGGGGCTCATCCCTGAACCGTATCCCCATGCGTTCTTGAGTGACAGCCCCAGAAGTGCTAGCAGTGGCACGAGCACGAGTTTGGCTCCTTGTGTTCATCATCTAAAACATTGAAGAAAGACAAATAAAACTTTTTGATCCAACAACAGTAAGTACAACATATTCCTCATCATAGCACATTACAGAATCTCCTCAAAATAATAATCTAGGCAAGAGAATCATGGAAATTCGTTCATAGTAGGTCTCACCCTAGATTGATAATGACAATAGATCAAAGATGAATTTGCAAAAATTAATTGGAGGATCGGAGTAGAAACATACCGTAGATCACTTGTGTGTGAGGAAATCGAACGAAATTGAGTAGAGATGAAGACCTCTTAAGGTTTTGAGAGAGTTTGGAGGTAGAAGAGAGAGAGAAAAGGATTGAAGCTTTGGAGTTGGAGGTACCTTCCCGTGCGATTTTATGGTCGGACGCAACTATACAGGCGCAACTATACGGCCGGAACAATGCGTTCCCGCCGTATAGTTGGCCATCTGTCAAAATTTTAGGGTTTCCTCCTGGCGGCGCAGCTATACGGCCGCAACTATACGGCCCAAGAACAAAATGTTCCTGCTGTATAGTTGGTCGTTAAACTGTCTATCCCTGGGAAAAGAAATATACAAAGGCATCGATATGTATACGACCGGAACTATATGGCCGGAATTTTATTCCCGCCATATAGTTGGTCGTTAAACTCTCAGTATATTGGAAAATAATTTGTACGGAGGCACCGATATCTATACGACCGGAGCTATACGGCCACAATTTTTATTCCCACTGTATAGTTGGTCGTTAAAATCTCAGTACATATTAAAGAAAAAATTCAATGGCAAAGATATCTATACGACCGGAATTTTTATTCCCACCGTATAGTTGGTCGTTAAACTCTCTGTGTGCACCAAAAAATTTCTGTTTCTTCGAAAATTGCTTCTTTCCCTGTAACTTAGTGATATACCTTGTTTTTTGATAGAAAATTGACAGCAAATATTGTCGACCAACAACAGCATGAATAAAACAGGATTTTTACACTACTAGGAAACAACTTATAGATAGATAAGATATTCAGTGGCGCATATGTAAAAATATGCGCCACAGATATATATCAGTGGCGCACTAGAAACAATGCGCCACAGAAGTTTGGCACTTCAGTGGCGCACGAAACAAATATGCGCCACAGAAGTCCATATTTCTGTGGCGCAAATTTTCGTGTGCGCCACTGAAGTGTCAAACTTCTGTGGTGCATATAGATGTATGCGCCACAAAAGTTTGATGGGACCAAGCAGCAAAAAAAGGGGGAGAAACTTCTGTGGCGCATATGTCCATATGCGCCACATAAAGTGATGTTTCTGTGGCGCATATAGCTGTATGCGCCACAGAACAAGCATATAGGGGGAAAACAGATCCCCCGCTGTTGTGGATCGCCTTTTCAGTTTTGTAAAAATTAAACAAAAATGATAGAAACTTCAAAAAAATAATTCCTTTAAGTTGTAGTTAGAATTTAGGGTATAGATCTTGACAAAATTGAAAAACATGAACTTCGATGTATTTTGCAAAAATAGGTCATGGCACGGTAAAACGGCTCTAACTTTTGCATACGATGTCGGAAAAAAATCTTTAACCAATCAAAATGATCGTCTCAAAATTTTCTACTCGATTTCAACAGTTGGAAGATTTTTTAGATTCCCCAAATTCCAAAAGAGTAAAAAGTTATGGCAGACAGAAGATTTTTTCCTGCAAAAAAATAAAAAAGAGGGAGAAACTTCTGTGGCGCATTTCCACCATATGCGCCACAGAAGTCTTGGGCGGGATTCGAAATTTGAATCCCGCCAGCGCCCCTTCTCCTTATATTCCACCATTTCTTCTCCTTCTTCCCCCCTTCTCCTCCACTTCTACTCCCCTCCATACTTCTCCCCTCCATACTTCTCCCTCTACTTCTCCTCCCCTCCATACTTCTCCCCTTCTCCTCCACTTCTCCCTCCACTATTCCTCCCCTCCACACTTCTCCCTCCACTCTCTGGCGACATCCACATCCGGCCATGGCTACCTCGGTGACCCTCCTACACCTAGATGACCTCCTCCTCTGGCGACCTCCTCCACCACCACCATCTCCGGCGGTCTCCTCCAACCATCTCCGGCGGTCTCCTCCTCCACCTCCGGCGGCCTCCTCCTACTACTACTTTGACCACCTCGGATGGCCTCCTTCTCCTCCGGCCATCACATTTGATCCACCTCCGGCGACCCCCCAGCTCCGGCCAGATCTGGCCCGGGTTTTTTTTTGAAATTTGAAAAAAACTTTTGTGGCTCATATTGGCCATATGCGCCACAGAAGTTTTAGATCTGGCCCGCCTTTTTTTGAATTTTGGAAAACAACTTCTGTGGCGCATATTGGCCATATGCGCCACTGAAGTTTGAGACTTCTGTGGCGCATTTTGAAATGTGCCACTGAAGTTAGTTATCAGTGGCGAGGTATCAGTGGCGACTAGGAAATGCGCCATAGAAGTTGAAAAAAGGTGTGCCACAGAAGAGCTGTTTCCTAGTAGTGTTAGTACTACCGAACTTCTTCCCTCAATTGGAGTTTTCTAGCACTCTTTATTAAACATAAACTTAAACTAAAACTTAAAAAAACTTTACTCAAACCTTTATTTCACATGGGTTGCCTCCCATGAAGCGTTCTTTTATGGTCAATAGCTTGACCTTAATGTTGCTCACTTAGTCTAGATGAGTGGAACACCCACCCCAAAGTAATTAGCCTTCAAAGTGATGGCATCCTTTTCATCATGCTTGACTTTCTTCTTCCTGGGGAAATGAATAACAAAAGGATCCCGCAAAGGCGATTGAAGCTTCACGTTCCCTTCATGTAGATTAATCAAATCCTTAATAGTTCTTAAGAGAGTACGACCTAATATAATAGGAGCAGTAGCATCTTCAGGCATGTCAACAATAATAAAATCAATAAGAGTAGGACAGCCTTTAATGTATACTAAAGTATTCTCCTTAATTCCTACAGCTTGTTTGTAGGTAGAATCTGCTAGATGCAATTTTAACTCAGTGATTTCAAAGGAGCCAAGATTTATCTTGTTAAAAAGACTCTTCAGAATTGTTGAGACGCTTGCACCTAGATCACAAAGTGCAGCTATCTCATTGGTTCCAATTTTAATCTTAATAGTAGGCTCAAATATGTCATCAAGCTTCACAGGTAATTTTTCAGCAATTTGCTTATATTCTTCCTCAAGCTCGCGTACCTTTATTGCTACATGATTAACAAAGTGTTGGTACATAGCTTCCTCACTATCTTCACTTACTAGAATCTAGACGTTGATCCTTTTTACGAGATCTTCAATGGTGTAGCTTGGTGAAGGAGCATTACTATAGTCAAGTTCTTCAGGTTTCTCCCTTTGGATTCTCATCATTTTGAGGTCTTCAACGGGATTTGGCTTAGCTTTACCTGCAAATTTAGCTAAAATGAGAGTTTGACACTCGGTTATCTTACCTAGTTGTGCCTCAATGATCCTTGTTATTTCTTGGAGGGCCTGCAAATCATTTCTCTAACTAACAACTTGGTTAGATAATTTACCAAGCATAGCATCATGGTTCTCCGTTATTTTAACAAGAATATTGTTTTTTTCATTTTGCGAGTCTATAAAAGACTTAAGTGTTTCTTGGAGACTACCATTACTAGTTCCCATATTATTATTAGAGTTACCTACATGACTAGAATAATGTTTCTGAAAATTAGGATTATAATTCTTCTTCCAAGCAGGGTTATAATCATTATGAGCTACGAAATCTGTTTCTTCAATATTTGTTTCAGGGGTAGCTCTTACCTGGGTTTCCTTACCTTTACGGCTAATATGAGCTCATCCAATTTAGCATTGAGTTCTTCATTTTCTTGTGGTGAGATGGAGTTCACCTTCTTCGTGTTTGATTTATCCACATGCCATTGAGCATGGTTGTCTTGCATATTGTCTAGTAGCTGCTTTTCTTCGGTAATATGTTTACCCATAAACGTTCCTCCAGCTGCAATATCAAGCATAGACTTAGACACGTGATTAAGAGCATTATAAAATAGATGGAGAATTAACCAATCTTCCATCCCATGACTAGGACAGTTTCTCATGCATTCTTTCATTCTTTCCCATGCAAGCGCTAGTGGCTCAGGCTCTTCCTGTCTAAAGCCAGTAATATAGATCTGAGTTGCATAGTCTTTGCGTATGGGAAAATTTTAGTCATAAATAAAGAAGTACATCCCACCCATGATGTAATAGTATTTCTAAGCAAAGATAGCAACCATTCTTTTGCTCTTCCTCTAAGAGAGAAAAGGAAATAAATGCAATTTGACCGCATCGGGGTCAACATCTTTTATACGCATCATATCACATATTTCAGTGAAAATATTAAAGTGCATACCTGCGTCTTCAACAACAGAGCCTCCATATTGATTCTATTGAACCAAGCTTAAATAATGGGGCTTAATTTCATAGTCATCAACAGCAATTGCTGGCTAAGTAATATGAGTATGCAAATAATCATTGTTGGGAGTAGCAAACTCCCCAAGCTTCTTTTCAGCCATATTTCCTATGTTTTTGGTTTTTATTAAACAAATAATTATAATAGTAAAAGCAAGAATTTAAAAGGTAACTATTTTTTTTGGTTTATCAAATAAAGACTGAAAGCAAACTAACAAAATTAAAAACAAGAACTAAAAATAGCAAGGTTTATCATAACCTCACCAGGGTAGCTATTGCTTCCCCAGCAACGGCGCCAGAAAAAGGGTTGATACCTTCGATCCGGATTACAGATGTAATATAGCTTCTTTTTCCCTAGTAGACCTAGGTTATCGAATCCTCGGGAAGTGAATGCATAGTGAAGTTACTTTAACGGACCTTCGGGAGTTTTAGAATTCCTTTTGTGTTTTTACCAAACCAATAGCTTGCATCTTTTTGTTGTTGTCGATGATGGAGAGAAAGGGCCTAGGGCGTTCGGTTTCACCTGTAGCTATGCAAAACATCTGATGGGAATAAAATATAAAAAAAAGTATGCATGTAGTTGTTAGAGCAAGATAAATTATATGTGGGCAGTGCATCCACAATTGCTATTGCCTTCGCAACCACTTATAGCAATAACCTACTAGTATCATCCATAGAAAAAGAGAACTAATGATATGCATAGTGATGTCACTGTTAATCCCAAGTAAATCCCTCACATACAGCCGTACTACCCGTTCTGTCACTAGGGTTCCCAACCTGCAGATCAGTCATTACTCATACTCCCTATACCTAGATCAACCCTCGGGGTCTAGGTACCTGACAAGTCCTTAGATTGAGGCAAGAGAGGATACAATTATCATCATGTCATACAAACTAATACATGATCCTATCTATGATAAATAACATGCACAAACGCTACATGACTAGGCCGAAGCCCTTAGCCCAAGGAGAATTACTCACATAGATATGAGATCAACAATCATAAATATTGTAATGAAAATCATAAGATTGATAGAAATAGTCTTACAATGTCGCCAATCGAAGAAGAGATCTACTATTACAAGTGGTGGAATATGGCTATGGAGATGGAGAAGGGTTTTGAGATCTAGAGGCAACTGGAGATGTCTATGGTCTAGGGGCGGCTGGAACTTTTGGTGAGGTCTGGCTTGTTCTCTCATCGCCCGAGGCTTCTTTATATAGGGGTCCCTTCATGAAAGTTTTTTTGTTTGACCTAACGGCGGCGGCGCCAACTATACGACCGGAGCTATATGGCCGGAATTTTGCTCCGGTCATATAGTTGGTCATTAAAGCGTCCGCCTCCGCTTCATGGCTCGTGGTTTCATATGGTTGTTGGAAATTTCGTACCTTTGACTTTAATGTAGTGATTCCCATCTTCAAATGACATTATTTTCCCAGGAAAAGTATAAAAAGAAATGATTGCATACCCCTCTGAATATTAGGCATTAGTGGCAGGGTTTAGAGAGATATTTCATCAAAAATATGAATAATATCCAGTTTAAATGTGGACGTACATGGCTATATTTCATAGCCATCAATGGTTTACACAGTCTCAAGTGTTATCGTTGAATGTGTGGGAGTTAGTATGGATCTCTAGGTCTGGCTACTGATTATTGATTAGAGAAGTGTCTCTATCATGTCTGCATTATTCACGACCTGTAGGGTGACACACTTAAGATATACCTACACAAATGGACAGATAAAACATAACAAAGAAAGGTTTTATTAGAGCTGGAATTGTTTCGATGATCACCGGAATTGTTTCGGGTCAAATTGCTGAAATTGGTTTCAGGTGTGATATCAAAATAAAGGAAGGGGTTTCATGTAATATTTGTTAATTAAAGTAATTAACAAATTTCTGAATAAAAAATAAAAAGAGTTTATATTTGTGAAAGAGTGCATTTAATTTAGTGGACATTAAATGCAAGTGAGTGGAGAGGGGAATCATGTGAGTGGAGTGTCCGCCCACATGAATGAGTGAGAGGTGGGGGCACCTACCATGGCCGGCTAGCCATGGTCTTGGGGCTGCGCGCCCTCCCCTATAAAAGGATCACATTCCCTCCTCTCCATTTGCATCACATCCTTGTGAAGGTTCTCTCCTCCCTCTAGCAATTCCCCATGGCTTCGGATTAGGAAGCACATGTTCTGGTGGTTTGTCTAGAAGGATTCGCTGCTCAGCTAGAGTGTGAGCATGGAGGTTGTCGGGAGCTGGATGTGTGCACGAGGATGGATACACTAATGGTTTGCGGTGTTCTTCAACTAGATCTTGAGATCAGCAAGCGATCGACTACATCAATAACGAAATCAGTTTTCATAAAAAGCTTTCAGTCTTCGAGGGTAAGTTATTCTAGTTACCCTTACTCATTACTAGCATCTACTAGATTAGATCTTGGTGTAATCAGAGGCGTTCATATAGTAGAATTTTTTCTTTCCTATGTTGCAAAACCTTAAGCTTCACCATCGGCGCTCTCTTCCACATGGTAGCTCCTTCTCCTGTTGGGCCACACAGAGATAAACACAACTTTTCTCCTACGCGGTACTTCCAAGATCTAGCTCAGGTGATAGGCCACAGGATTACCGTTAGACACGTAGATGCGGAACTTGATGTAGCGCGTCGAAACAATACCGAACAATCCCACATATAGCTCCTCTGAATCCCACGAACTCCTTCACCGGATCCCCACGAGCTCCTCTGTCTCCAGCACCGCACGTGCAATGTCTCTACCGGTATCCACACGTACATGAAGAAGCTCCAGACATAGGATTGCTAGATCATGTTTAGCCTGAAATGGAAGTGGAGAAAGTGATGGCTAGGCCAGAGACTATCCCTTATCACTCCACTTATATACACTCCTCGCTAGGCTCAACGCGTGAGGCCTATTTGTTGGGGATCGGTGCGGAAAACAAAAAATTCCCTACGATGAAACCCCAGAAACTTAGCCTAGGATCTATCTATGTAGTAATGTGGTAACGGCCGAAGCGTAGAGAGTACATACCCTTGTAGACCATACACGGTTAACGTTCCGCGGGGAACGTGGTTGATGTAGTCGTACTCGAAGCCGACCTCAAGGTCGCGAAGCTCCTCGCAGGTCACTCCTTGCTCCTTCTTGATCTTCATCATCTTCATCGTGCAACAACTCCACCTCACGACATTTAAGTGCCCCAAGTGTTGTGCCTCGTGTCTTCGTACACATCCGGTGCACGATGAGACCTCCGGCTCCCCGATCCCGCCAGGAGTGCGGAAGTTGATATCCGGCTAGGAATTCCTGCAGCGCAACGGCGTACTGCAGGTGTGCCTCGATCGCACAGCCCAGACATGGGGCCATGGTCACAAGGCATGGAGGGAGAGAGAGAAGGAGAAAGTCAACCAAAGGACTTCTCCAAATATTGGTGTGTACAATCCCACCCATGGGCACCCCTTTATATAGGGGGAGGGGTGTGCCCTCCCCTTTGGGTTTCCCATGTGGGACTAAACAAGGGAGAGAGGGGAGGGAGTGCATGGGCCACATGGGCCGCCAGCCAGGGGTGGGCCCCACCCCGTGCACAGCCCTAGGCTGGCCGGGTGGGTCCCCTCAAGGCGCCTGGGCCTTGGCCCTTTGGCCCTTGGCACTTCCCTCCTCAGGTTTTCCCTCATGGGCCCTATTTCCCTAGGAAGTTTGGCCCATTAGTGGAATAACTCTTCAAATTACATTTTAATATTATATTTAATATTAATTACACTAATTAATATGTAAATACATATTACAAAATCCATCTTGATCCGAAACACCTTTCGGTTCCCTTTCGATTTGCTCCGAACGACTTTGGATCTTTCTGCGGAACATTTTCGGTCCTTTATTCTTTCTCCGAACAACTTCGGATCTCTCCACGGAACGACTCCGGCTTTCTCTCTTTCTCTACTATGATTCCGTCTTACGAATGATCGCTCTCATCGTACCCTTAAGTGTATCCTCTCACGGCTCGGGAATGCTCTAGACATGATCTGTATTAATGATCAATAGAGGGACCAGGGATATCCATGTGACCCCTATGCATTCCTGATGACAATGTCGTTTGAACCGTCTAAATGTAGCATCCTCTTCCTTTTGTTTCTCGATACAACTTGTCCGAGATCCGATCATTGGTATCCTATACCTTTGTTCAATCTCGTTCACAACAAGTTATGTTTTCTTGTTACCGTGATATTACATCCCTGTGACCTAGTCACATGTTGCAACATATATGGATGTAATCTCACCATGCCGGCCGTATGTATCTTTACCCGTCATGTGGGTGAACAAATCCCGGTCTTGGAGTCACATGTCATCTACTGTTCCTTCGGAATACCCAACATACACCTTTATAGCCACCGTATTACCAGATGACGGTTGATGCAGTCTAAGCAGCCTAGGGAAACAGTGAGTAATATGAGCTCACGGTCTAAGGAGAAGGAGTCTAGGTATAGCTGTTGCAACAATGAACTAGATGACTTGATCGTGTTGCAATCCTTCGAGGAATGTCCAACCACATCATTCTCCAATGATATGATCTCATTGTCAGTTGGCATAAATGCCCATGATCTTGAAACCTAGATCATCTTCGTGACCAACGAACTAGTATGAATAGAGGCTACTAGGGACTTTGTTGTTTCATACCACACATGTACCAATGTTTCTACTTGGCACAGTTATAGCACAATATGAAACTATTATAAACTAATTGAGATATGATAATAAAAACCTATTTATTATTTGCCTCTAGGGCATATCTCCTTCAGTCTCCCACTTGCACTAGAGTACAAATAATCTAGCTTGCATTTTACTCATATAAACCATATATCATATGCGTTTACAGATCATGCATGCTCATGGGAAACGTCATGTCCATGTTCTGTTTTACCAGATCATTATGTCTTTTGCAAATCGTTAATGTCTTCCTAATCTGACATTCACTCCATTATCTTATAATGGGTCGAAGCATTTGTTTGGCAACAAAGTGAGACTTTTGTTTCTAGTGTTTATGATGACGGTCGTTATTCACTATTGTCATCTAAACTTCGAAACACACTTTGCTATCCTTTGTGTATATACTATAGTCATGGCAGCAGAATGAGGCCAGATTCCAGGAGCTTATAGTGACGTTAGATCAACCTCGAGGGCTTTCTCATGGGCACTGGGCCCTGGGACACATCATTCTACGTTAAAAGCGAACTAGCCCCGCCATAACATTATATATCACATCAGATGGAGCCTTTATACTTCTATATCTATGTAGATCCTAGTGCATGAAATGCATCTATGCCACTTACATTGCTTCTTGCTACTTAAGTACAAACTCAATTCTGGTTTAGTGATCAACTCAGGAATCACTTAAAGACATGTTCTTATAGTTAAGACTTTGTCTTACCAACCAGAACTTCGGGTCACATTACGTCGAGTATACAACATGGTTATATGGAAGAACCTATGACTGAGGCATAGGAGATGCAACACATCTCTTTCTTTCAACCATAGTTGCAATACTAACTCAATGCTTCATATAGTAAGAACTTCTTTCTTACCTTGTTCCATTCTGAGCTACTTTAGAATCTTGCTTAGGACATTCTGAACATCGTTCAGAATCAAGTCCAGGAAGCATTCAGCATCTAGTGTTTATTAAACCTACTAATCTATCTCGATAGATCTTATTGTTTAATAACTTCAACTTCATCCTTATTTATCTAACTTAAATATTATTAACACCAATCACATCATTCACATATGTCGTTCACATATCCTAGAATGATTTCACGCTCCCACTCAAATATGACATTCATGTCTGAGATCGAGGGATTTCACTTTGCTTCCACTCAAATATGACATTCATGTTTGAGATCTAGGGATTTCACTTAGCTCCCACTCAAAATATGTCAGTTACATATTATGAATTAGCCAAGCTGATTTTCTCCCACTCAAATCTAGGTCTCTCAATAATCTTGGACATTCCAAAATTCTTTGATCATTATCAATTTGAGAATTCCAATTACGGGACTTCAGTATCCATATATTTCTAGTGTAAATCCAAAAGACTTAAGCATCACTACTGTTGTAGTCAACTCCTTGAATTTGTCCAAACTTGTGACAAATCGAGCTTTTTGTCATTCATTAAGTTTCATTTCCTTCTTATGACTTTGCAGTCATTCAAAGATATAAAATAAACTTCTTTACTTTAATAAGATCAAGTAAAATGTTACTTTGTAATCTTAAATGTAACTTAATATAGGATTTTATGACTCCTTGTCATTTCTCGCACTCAGGTCCATCACGTTTCTTTGTAATTTGTAGGTATGTCTTGTTCAAAACATGACAAGTGAATCAACAATATAATTTCCACAAACTTGTAGAATATATAGACGAATCCTACCTTCTTTAGTAAAAGTATTCGATGAAACTTTATGATCATTATCATTGGTTTCTCCTCTATTTGCAGAGTTTGGATTCACGAAACAAATTCCGATGCGCCACTCAACAATTCGGAGGTAAGGTCAAATACCTTGTTTTTTGTCGTGGTGGTGTCACGGCAGATGCCATGTATAGGCTAAAGGTGGGGACTAATACTCGCTAGGGGAATCCAGGGAGGGATAGTGAAGTGATTCTCCACACAAGAGCTTATATTGATTTTCTTCCAAGGTTACAAGTGCTCCTAGAGCTGTATTGGCGAGAGGAGGAAGAAGGAACTCTCTTACTCTCACCCACACACCACACCGGAAACCCTAACCCAAACAGAATAGCAGAAAGACCAACCCCTTCTACAGAAGCCCTAGCCCCCCTTTTATAGGGGAGGCTCGGTTTCTGCCTAGGGCATACGTGGAGGCATATCCTAAGAATATGCCTCCTCCCAAAGTGGTAAGCCTACCGGGGTGCTTTTTCCCCCGCGTCACACATGCTTTAGCTACGTGAGCCTCTGACGGCACCCTCGTCAGCCGACACGGGCGTCGTCACGCTTGTCAGCCACGCCCCGGTGGTCCTGTCCTTGCTCGCTTCACTCAGGCAGTGCGTACCGGGGCTCCTTTTGACCAGCGAGATTCCTTCCTTCTCCTAGAAGCTTGCTATGACCCGGATGATGGTTCATCTGGCCACACCCGTTCCTGCATACAGGTAAAACATTCACTTCCGACTTACTGCTTAAGTCGGATGAGACCTAGTTAGGCGAACGCCCCCAGGTCCGGATTACCCCGTGATTCGGCCTGCCTTGAGGTGACCCGGCCAGCATCTGCTTTGGCCTTGCCGAACCTTGGCTAACTCGGCCTTTATACCCCGGCATGACCCTACCCAGGGGTATCCCCCCAACATTAGTCCCCGAAGCTGGTGCGATCTTAGCTGCCTTGGCCGCTAAGGCCATACCAGGTTCAATTTTGTGCCCCGGTGGTTGTTACCGAGTTACCTCTGTACCCCGGACTGCTTGGATTTACGTTCCCTTCGCACATTTCAAGTTTTCACTTGCCGGCCGGGTTACGACAGTTCCATCCGGGTCTTGCTTCCTTCTGTCGTACGCTAACCCATGTGAAGGGTAATCATTATGTCGTCTTATTTTAAGGGACGGTACAGTAACCGCCGCAGTAATTGTCAGTTATCACCGTGCGCGGGTCACGTCACGCCTGCCTCCTCGTTTACCGCATCAGCGTGTCACGTCACAGGACTCTCTCCGCCCTGTGGCCCTCCGTGTGGCTCCTCACTGATTGGTCCGGACGGGTGATACACGGCCACAGCGTGCGGCCGGTCCACAGGGCACGATCCCACTCATCCCTGATAGGAGTGGTTAAATAGCGGAGGGGTGCGTCCGTTAGGATTTTTCCCCCTCCGCACCCCTCTGCCTGCTGCCATTCTTCTTCCTCTTCCTCGCGACCGCACCGCCGCCAGCATTGCCAAATAACAGCGTCGCCACCGCGCTTCTCCGTCGCACCTCCGCGTCGCCGCCACCGCGACGTGAATTTCTCGCCATGGGAACGCACCATTTCCGGCCACTGTCCCCCGCCGCCTCTAGTGCCAGCGAGGGCCTCGAGGACCAGATGACTGAGGAGGAACTCATTGTTGCAGAGCAGGAGATGGAAGAAGACGCCGCGGCGGTGGACCGCGGCGCGTGGGCCGGCTCCTGGGTCTGCCAGGATGACCTGGACTAGCTCTACCGAACCAGGCGCATCCCTGCCGGCATTGCCGCACGTCTTCCTTCCAACGAACTGGCCCCCTCACCCAATCCGGGCGAGTTCGTCATGTTTCTGTCTCATTTCCAACGGGGCTTCGGCTTGCCGGTGAGTGATTTCTTCCAGGACTGGCTCGGTACATACCAACTCCAACCACACCACCTTCCAGCCAACGCCATCACCTCTCTTTCTGCCTTTGCTTCTACGATCGAAGGCTACGCCGGACTATGGCCCACGAAAGAGCTATGGATCCGGTTCTTCGGCCTTCGTCGCAACGTCATTCCCAACATCCACGCTGATCCGGAGGACAAGCGGCTCACTCAATTCGGAGCGGCCTCCATTTCTCCCCGGCGATTTTCCGTTTTTCCCCGGGTCACCGGGCTAGAATCCTGCAAAGTATGGGCCCATACCTTCTTCTATGTCCAGAATACGGGCACCGAAGACTTGATCCGGTTGCTTCTCTACACTCCGGGTCCACCTAACCCGGACCTGTGGTACATGATCCCCAAGAAGCCCACAGCCTTGGCCAACCAAGTGAGCAAAAGGTTCGCGGAACTGAAGGGGCTCGGGCTATGCAACGAGGATGCCATGATCACCTTTGTGCGTAACCGAATCTCACCCCTCCAGAAGCACACTCACAAGGTGTGCCATATGAGCTACGGCCGCGATCCTAACCGGACCTCATCCTTCGAGCTGACCAACTTGGAGATTTATCGCCGGGTCAAGGCTCTCTTCACCACTCACAAGGACTTTTCCACTGATTGGTCTTGGGGGATTGAGCATTTATGCCGTGACCGGCTTCCTCCCACGGTAAGTTTCATGCTGCAAACTTAACCCGGACTAATCATATGTCAGTTATTGTTTCAATTTTTGACTCTTTTGTTCGCTCTTTTCCTCAGAAATTCCTTCAGCAGACCCTTGAGGACGGCACCGATATGTCCCTCAAGTTGGCGCCGGACCGGGAGACTCCGGATGAGGAAGAGCCGGACCAGGAGATGTTCCTCCCTATGACCGATGCCACGAAACGACCCACGGGTAAATCCTCTTCTATTAGAGATTGGCCCGATGATGAAGATGACTCGGAAATCGAGGTGATTGAACCTTTTGAGGCTGTCCCCCTTTCTTTTGCTTTTCCGCCATCAGCTCACCCCGGCGGTCATATTCATGAGGATCCCCCTCTCGCTACGGGCGAGCCTGTTCTGGTGGCAACGAAGAAGAAACGTGGGGCTTCTTCGAGTTCTTCCTCCGGACCATCTCAGCCCGTTAAAAGGTGAAAGAAGTCCGGGGACAAGACTGCCGCCAAACCAGCAGGCAAGGCCCCAGCACGAAGGGCTCGGAAACCCAAAGCGGCCGAAACCTCGGATGCGTAAGTCCTTCTTTCTTCTATAACTCGTTCTTCCTAACTTCATCGTAATTTTCCTTCTGACGTTATTTGATTTCGCAGGGCTCCGGTGGAGGTCCCTCAAAGTGGATCCAGCATCTCTTCACCTCTCCGGCCTAGCCCTTCACCCCGTCATGACGATGAGTCACGTCCGCTGAGCCCTATTCCGGAGGGCTCTGCGGCCGCTCCGGGTCATCCTGGAGCAGGGGGAACCGGCCCGGCCAGAGCGATGGCACCCACCACCTCGGCAACGCCACAACCAACAGCCACTAAGGCTACCTTGACTCCAGCATCCGTTCCAGTACCAGCAGCCAAACCAGCACCATCTCCAACTCCGGCATCAGCACCCACTCCGGATGCGAAAACATCAGCGCCGGCACCAAGTCCAGCAACGAGAGTACCAGCGCCCAGTTCCTCTGCATCTTCCGAATCTTCTCAATCTCTGAAAACCGCTGCTATGGCTTCTTCTTCCCTGCAAGCCAAGGGCAAGAAGATTCAAGACGCTGCCAAGCCCAGTGCTGCCGAGCCTGGGCAACGTACCCTTATATCGATGCTTCCTAAGAAAACACCTGCGGCAAAGGACGCGCCTGCCGAGCCAACCGAAGCCCAGTAGTTGGTCCTGCATACCAGCCCCGCCCTTGCCTTGGTGGAGAGGAAGGAAGCACATGCAAAGGGCTTGGTAACGCCCCATATGCCCACGGGTGAACGGTATCCTCCGAGCCTGATGGAATTTGTCATGAACTGGAATAAGGCAGAGGTAGTCTAGGAATCTGATCTCCCGGAAAAGTTCGGCCCCGCCGAGTTTTCCGCTCAGATGAATACCGCCGCAAAGGCCATTAACCTCGCTGGACGAATGATGGAGGTACGTCGTTTCTCCTTTGCAAATTGTAGATAATAACCATTAGTCCCCAAGCCTCCGGGGGAGTAACTTGTTACTTGGCCGGATGCTCTTTTATAGAACTAACGTAGCTCCAAGATAACTTCGAACATGCACACACCTAGAGCCGGGTTAAGTTCCACTTGGCCCGGATTTTAGTACACTTCGAACATGCACACACCTAGAGCCGGGTTAAGTTCCACTTGGCCCGGATTTTAGTACACTTCGAACATGCACACACCTAGAGCCGGGTTAAGTTCCACTTGGCCCAGATTTTAGTACACTTCGAACATGCACACACCTAGAGCCGGGTTAAGTTCCACTTGGCCCGGATTTTAGTACACTTTGAATATGCACACACCTAGAGCCGGGTTAAGTTCCACTTGGCCCAGATTTTAGTACACTTCGAACATGCACACACCTAGAGCCGGGTTAAGTTCGACTTGGCCCGGATTTTAGCACACTTCGAACATGCACACACCTAGAGCCGGGTTAAGTTCCACTTGGCCCAGATTTTAGTACACTTTGAACATGCACACACCTAGAGCCAGGTTAAGTTCCACTTGGCCCGGATTTTAGCACACTTCGAATATGCACTAGGCTGACTTAAGTTTCTGTATATCTTTTAGGTGACCACCAACCGCCGGAGTGCTGAATTCCAACGCTTACTGGATACGCACAAGAATCTTCGCACGAAACAGGCTGCACTCATCGCGGAGTACGAGAAAAGGGGTAAATTTCTTTCTCATCCTTTCCTCAATTTTCTTCAACTTTGTTTGCTGAACTAATCTGATTGTTCGGTTTCCGTAGCTGGGGTGGAAGCTGAAAATAAAATAATGCGGAAGAACTTGGAGCAGATCAAGGGTACATCCTTCTTGTCTCTCTTTACCGTGGTTTCCATCGGCTTTCCTCCTTGGCTCGGCAAACATTCATTCTTCGGCACTGCCAGGCCAACGCACTATTTCATCATCGCTTGAAGATAGTGTGGCTGTGCCTGACGTGATGCTACGTTTTCTCGAACAAGCAGGGCAGCACCAAGCCGAACTAAAGAAGAAAGATGATGAGCTCGTCCTCCTCTGGACTAAAGACGATGAGATAGCCAAGCTCAAGGCTGAGATGGCTAAAATGAAGGCGCAACACCAAACCGAGCTAAAAAAGGCTGGCCAAGACTACACTGAAGAACGCGAGCACCTCAAACTCCAAAATGCTAAGGATCGTGAGGTTCTTCAGGAAGCCGAGGTCAAACTTGAATCGGCAAATTCTGAGCTCGAGCAGCTTCGGAAGACGCGTGAAGCTTGCACCAAGGAATTGACCCGGATTCACAGTCACATCTCACGTAATTTCTTTTCCTTTATCCGCTTTATTTCTCCGGGTTACTTCATATGTCCTGTTTTCTCAACTTTGTCCTTTGCCTTGTTTCCCAGGCCATTTTCCAGAGGGTACTGCTATTGCAAGTGCTGTTGTCGCCAATTTCCGCCGAGAAAGGGGTACTCCGGTCGCTCTTGAGGGTGAGAGCATTCCCTTTGACATGGAGGACCTGTTGGTCAGCCTGTCGTCTCGCGTGGAAATCATCAAGAACTATGGCAGGGACCTCCTCGATGTTTCAGTCCGAGTCTTCAATGCCTTCTGGCCTGCCGATGATGCTCCGGAGAGAGTCACACAGCTCGCTGAAAGACTTTCAGAAATTGAGACCCAGCTCGACCTCTGGCGAGAATCCGCTGGACATGCTGCTGCCGGTACCATCCTTCACCACATTTTGACGTGGTATGAAAAGATAGATCTCAGCCTCCTCACACGCCTGCGCACCGGATCCAAATGGACTGATGACCCGGAGTGGGTAGCTCGGCGCCAGGCTTGCGCCCACAGCCTCATCGAATATGCCCCCATTCATGAATGGACTGAGGGTCCGAGCTTCCTGGAAGTCGCAGGCGAAGAGGAAGTTGAAAACGTTGAAGATGATTCGGGTGAAGACGAAGAGGACACTGCCTCAGATATCGAAGAGGGCGACGATGATGCCGAACTTCCTCCCGCTGCTCCTTAAGTAAAAAACACTTGAAAATTTATGAGATCCCCGGTATGCCGGGTGGAATTGTATTCCAAACACATGTGATATTTTGCTACTGAGTACTTATGCCGGATTAACTTGGGCGTAGTTCCCGAGTTTCTTTTTCTTGTTCGTTCAATCTTTTGGCTCGGATCGTGTCTACCTTGATTCGGTTTTACAACTTACAAATCCGAGCTTAAAAATTGTCTTAACAATACTGGGAAACTTTTAGACTTAGCTCAAAAATAAAACTATATAACAATTGGAAAATGAATACAGGGTTAGTCCGAAACATAAACGTCAGCTCGAATAAATTCTTTTCCTTAGTCGTTTTTCATGTGCTACGCAATTCCAAACTTTTTCTCTTGCTTGCCATGAAGCCAATTCTTGTTGGACAGCAGCAAGTCGAAGAGTTGGGTTTTTGGTGCTCACACACTACTAATCCGAGCTAAGTAGAATAACTTACTCCAGCTGACGCGCAGAAAATAACAAACATTATTAAGGCAGTCCCTGAGTTACTGCTCGAGGTGCCAACATTTCATTGATAAGCTCATTGCCGACATACATACCGACATATGAGATAACTCGGATACATACACTTCTTAGCTAGGTGTAGAAAGGCCGAAGTAGAGCTATGTTCCATGGTCGCTTGGATTCCTCTCCGGACTTGTCTGCCTTGTTCTTTTCCTGTGGCTTTGCATCTATAAGATAGTAAGAATCGTTGTGCAATGCTTTGCTCAGGATGAACGGCCCTTCCCATAGGGGGGATAATTTATGCATTCCAGTAGTACGTTGTACCAACCGGAGCACCAGATCGCCTTCCCGAAAGACTCGGGGGCACACTTTCCGGCTATGATAGCGTTGGAGATTTTGCTGATATATGGCGGATCTAGACAGTGCCAGTTCTCTCGCTTCTTCCAGCAGATCAACATCATTTTGCCGGGCTTCTTGCACTTCGGCTTCTGTGTATTGGGTGACCCTAGGCGAATCATGCTCTATGTCGGCTGGTAATACAGCTTCTGCCCCATATACCAGAAAGAACGGCGTATAGCCTGTTGATCGATTTGGAGTTGTTCTTAAACTCCACAGTACCGCTGGTAGTTCTTCTATCCAGCACCCCGCTGATCTTTGCAGCGGCTCAATGAGCCGGGGTTTTATCCCGGATAATACTAATCCGTTGGATCTTTCCACTTGTCCGTTTGATGTGGGGTGGGCTACCGAAGCTACGTCTAGTTGGATCCTCTTATCCCGGCAGAAACGAGCGAATGCTCCTTCCGCAAAATTTGTGCCATTATCAGTTATGATACTGTGTGGATAACCGTACCTCAAGATGATATCTTTGAGAAACGTTACGGCCGTAGCTCCATCACATTTTCTTATAGGCTTCACCTCAATCCACTTCGTAAACTTGTCCACCATTACCAGAATGTGGGTCATATTTCCCCTTGTTGGTTTGAACGGGCCAACCATATCCAAGCACCATACGGCAAATGGCCAAGTGATTGGGATGGTCTTGAGTTCCGACATTGCCATGTGTGTCTTGGTAGCGTACCTCTGACAACCATTACATTTTCTCACCAGATCTTCTGCTTGCTCTAAGGCATTTGGCCAGTAGAATCCGTGTCGGAAAGCTTTTGCTACCAAGGCTCGAGATGAGGCGTGATGCCCGCATTCTCCCTGATGTATATCTCGGATGATTTCAAGCCCTTCTTCTGGGTCAACACACCGCTGGAGGACATTGGTCACACTTCTTTTGTATAACTCGGAATTGATGATCGTGTAGGCCTTTTCCCTCCTCTGTGTTTGCCTGGACAGCACCTCCTCAGTGGGTAACATTCCATCCTTCAGGAATTGAAATATAGGCAGTGCCCAAGCCGGTATTGGCCGTACGGGGAACACGTCCTCGTCTATCTCCACCTGATCCACCGGCATAACTTCAACCGGACCATGCTGAGCAGTCCCCGGGTCTTGCGAAGCAGTCCCCGGGTCGTGTGAAGAAGTCCCCGGGTTTTGCGCACCACTTCCTGTGTCAACGTCCATGGGCACAGCTCCGGATTCGGTGTCCTCCGGGACATAGATTGACTCGGATTCTGGGGATGGCCTGATGGATGGTTTCTTGAGGTGCTCTAATGCTACACCCGATGGAATTGCTTGTCTGGTTCACCCGAGCTTTGACAGCATGTCGGCAGCCTCATTTTCCACCCGGGGTACATGATTAAATTCGCATTCCTCAAAGTAACCAGAAATCTTCTGCACATGAAATATGTATAGTGCCATGTTTGGATCAAGGGCGTCCCACACTCCGGACACTTGCTGCACCACCAAATCCGAGTCGCCAAAGCATATGATCCGACGTATACCAATTTCTTTTGCTACCTTGAGCCCATGCACAAGTGCTTCATACTCAGCGACATTGTTTGATGCAGTGAAGTGGATCTGCAGCACATATTTCAACTGGTCCTTCTTCGGCGATGTGAGTACAACTCTGGCACCTAGCCCGGTTTTTGTCTTTGATCCGTCAAAGTGCATTCGCCAATAGTTCGGATCCGGAAGTGGTGGTTCGTACTGCACCTCGGCCCAGTCCACGAAAAAGTCCGCCACAACTTGAGACTTGATGGCTTCTCTCCTGTCATATTGCGGAGCATAAGGAGCTAGCTCAATTTCCCATTTTGCAATTCTGCCGCTTGCATCCTTGTTACTCATTATCTCGGATATGGGGGCCTCACATATGACCCGGATGGGATGCTCCTCAAAGTAGTGCTTCAGTTTCTTGGCGGCCATGTACACGCCATAAGCCACTTTTTGATAATGTGGGTAGTTCTGCTTTGAGGTGGACAACACTTCACTCAAGTAATACACCGGCCTTTGCACCGACTTACCTTCCTCATCGCGCTCCACCACTATCACTGCACTTACAACTCGGTTGGTTGCGGCTATATAGAGCAACATTGGCTCCTTTGATAGTGGTGAGGCTAGCACTGGTGTCGTGGCTAACATTTTCTTTAGGTGGGTAAAGGCTTCATCAGCCTGCGGTGTCCAAATGAACTTATCCGACTTTTTCATGAGTTGGTAAAGAGGCAAAGCCTTTTCTCCCAACCGACATACAAACCGACTTAACGAGGCCAGGCAACCTGTGAACTTCTGGACATCGTTAAGACACTTCGGCAGTTCCATTCGTTCGATGGCCCGGATTTTAGTAGGATTAACCTCGATACCTCGGCTGGAGACGAGAAAACCGAGCAATTTTCCAGCCGGGACACCGAAGGTGCATTTTTCCGGGTTAAGTTTCATCCGGAACCTTCTTAGGTTTGCAAATGTTTGCCTAATATCGTCAAGGAGCGTTTTGCTTTCCTTGGTCTTGATAACCACATCGTCCACGTACACCTGTACATTTTGACCTATTTGGTCGTGCAAACATTTTTGCATACACCTCTGGTATGTTGCCCCTGCATTACGTAAACCAAACGGCATGGTGCGATAGCAATAAGCCCCATACGGGGTAATAAACGCAGTCTTTATTTGATCATCCGGATTCAGAGGTATCTAGTGGAAACCAGAATAAGCATCAATGAATGACAACAGTTCGCATCCAGCAATTGAGTCTATGACCTGATCTATTCTTGGCAGTGGGAATGGGTCTTTTGGACACGCCTTGTTCAGGTTCGTGTAATCGATACACATACGCCAAACCACTGCCACGTTCAGGTCATCCTTCTTCTTTTCCACCAGCACCGGATTAGACAGCCAATCCGGGTAAAGGACTTCCATGATAAATCCTGCAGCTAGCAACCGAGCTATCTCATCTCCAATGACTTTCCTCCTATCTTCGGCGAAGCGGCAGAGAGGTTGCTTCACCGGCTTGGCTCCGGGTCTCACATTCAAAGAGTGCTTGGCCAACTCCCTCAGAACACCTTGCAAGTCCTGTGTGGACCAAGCAAAAATGTCCCGATTCTGACGGAGGAAGCTGACGAGCTCGCTTTCCTATTTATCACTTAGCCCGACACCAATTGTTATGGTGTGCTCTAGGAACATGTCATCAACGGGAACCTTCTTGGTATCTTTCGTGGCCTGGAAAGATACAGTTCCATGCGGGTTACTCAGCGCCGGCATATACTGCTGCGCGGACTGAGCCAATGTTGCCCCCTCTTGAATTTTTCTCTTTTCCTCGGCTAAGTTTGATCCGGCCGACGCACACTCCATCGAACATCGGAAGTCCCCAGCAATGGTAATCACTCCGTTTGGTCCGGGCAATTTCATCTTCAAGTAGCTGATATGACAACTTGCCATGAACTTGTTCAGCGCTGGCCTTCCGAGCAACGCATGATACGCGCTTTCTAAGTTCACCACTTTGAACTCCAGATTTTCGGTTCGGCAATTATCCCTCGTGCCAAACAAGACGTCGACCCGGACCTTGCCTATGGGCTTGCAAGAAATGCCGGGCACAATGCCATGGAAAGTTGTCCTTGTGGCCTGGAGCATGTTCTCCGAGATACCCAACTTGCGCATTGTGTCCGCATACATGATATTTCTGCTACTGCCATTGTCGATCAGTACCTTTGAGAACCTTACGTTAATGCTAGGTCCAATGAACGTAGGATCCAGCACCAACGCATACGAACCAGGGCTCGGTATGAGCTTGGGATGATCCCTAATGCTCCAGGTGATTTCCTGATCGGACCAAGGCATGTACCTCGTCACTGCAGGCATTACTGCATTCACCTCCATATGCCTACGCTGCAAGCTTTTTCTATCAGTTCCCTCTGTGGTGAATACACAGTAGCTCTGGTGATGCTCCCTGTACTCGTTTCTCCCCTCATTTCCGGGGTGCCTCTGATCCGGCTGATGCTGATTTTCTACCTGATGCACTGCATCCCTTCTTTCATTGTTATCGTACCTCGGCGGAGGGGGAGGCAACATTAGCTGTTGCGTGTTTGCTCCGGAGAGCAATTGCTGCCGGGGTAACTCCTGCCGAGGCTGATCATTCCGGGGTGCCTAAGCATTGCCCGAACCACCTTGCTCGATCTTGCGCATCCACTCGCATTGCCTCGTCGTATGACCCGCTGGGTTGTTCGGATTTGGCGTGTGAAACTTACACGGCTGGTCCAACATCGACTCGTAAGTATACCTCGGACGGTCATTCCTTTCTTGCCACTGCTTCTTTTGCTCCGGTGTCCAAGTTTTCTTCCCGTTGTTCCTTGGAGTCCATTGACCTCCAGTTTTCTGGCACTGGCTACCCCCTGCTCTGGGTTGATCTTGATTCACAGCTGCAACTTGGTGCGAACCGTACCGGTGGTCCGGTCGATCATCTCTCCTTTTTCCTCTGTAATCATTCCTCCAAGATGATCCGGATCCATCCCTCTGATAGTACTCATCGCTTGACTCGTTGGACGCGAGCCTTGGTTGGGTCGGGTCACCCAACGCATACGAATCTGCAATCCGGATCATTTCGGCCAACGTAGCTGGCATTTTCCGTTGCAAGTTCATCCACAACTCGCTTCCATATCTGCACCCCTGTGCAAACCATGCTATGGCCTGTGATTTTATCACGCCCTCGCATGAGTTTCTCACGGTACACCACCGGGTCAAAAACTCCCGGTCTGTCTCATTGGGTCTTTGCTTGCACATAGCTAGGGTCTGTGGCCTATTTGGCCTTTGATACGTACTCGAAAAATTGCTGATGAATATCTCCTCGAAATCTATCCAGCAGTTGATGCTTCCTGGTGGCAAATTGTTCAACCACACCATTGCCGGGCCTTCCAACATTTGAGGTACATACCGTACGGCCCATCTCAGGTTGCCTGTGGCAATTTTTACAGCCGTAGCATAGTTTATCAGCCAATCCTCTAGCTTGGTACTACCGTCATAAGTCTTGGTGCCCCTGGGCAGCTGAAAGTTCGGTACTGGTGGATCTTTCATGATCCGGGGTCCAAAACATGTTGGACCTGGTGGACCTTGACATTCAATCTGTTCCGACCTATATAGTCGATCCAGTTTCAACCTTGCATTGTCCGGCATCAAATCCCTACTTCCCAATCTCGACCCTATCACATGATAGTCCGGTCTCGGGTATCCCGCATTTGCCCTCTCCGAATCACCGTCGTTATATCGGTTTTGCTCTTGCGGCGCACCTTTCTGTTGCACACCTCGGCCGGCACTGTGCTCTTGCCTTGGCGTGTTCCGCTGCTGCGGTTGTCTTGCTCCAGCTGAGTTTTGCTGCCCGGCATTGCCGTTGACAACGTTCCCTTGACCGGCATTGCCTTGGTCGCGGTTACCTCGGCCAGCTTCGCCTCGGCTCACACTCCGTCGATCATCATTTTTCTGCGCTTCTTTTTCTTTCTCTGCCCATGTCGGGTCATACGGGACAATCTGCTTGTTCCGTCTGGCCGAGGTCACCACCTCCTCTCTCCTTGGACCACCATGAGGGGACGATGCGGCTCCAACGGATTTCTCCGGGTTACCCACCGCCGAATGGACGATCTTAGAGGCTCCAGCTCTCTCCGGGTTTGCCCTGAGCAGTTCCTGATTTTGCCTATTTGCAATCCGAACCAGCTCGTTAACCCGATCTTGCTGCCTTTGCCGGGCTTCACCCGTCAGTCCCTCTAACTCGGACGCAGCTGCATCCGCTGCTCTGAGGTTCTTGGCCGGGGTACTATACCTCGGCAGCCCCATGGGCAAACAGTTTTCTGACTCCTCATTTCCGGCATCACCTTCTCTGTTCATCTCGCTCATGAGATTTCTCCCTTTGACTTTTACATTATCTACCTTGTTCGCCTTAGCGTACTCATGCAGCGTCATGTTCAACGACTGTTGGGCCGCGGCTATTTTCTTTGCGCCCTCTAGTATTTTCTGCCTAGTTTCATCTAGCTCGGCCTGTGCACGAGCTGGATCTACCGCTGCTACTACAGGGTTTGCCAAGCTATCCATTGCCTCTCTCAACATGTTTTCCGGCCTCTCTAGCAGAGGACCTCTACCTTCCTTGGTGCCTTGGGTGTCACCTTCGGATCTGGTGCCGGATCTTTGCTCGCACCCGCACCTGGCGCTGTCATCATTACCTCTGCATGGTCCGGGGAACGAGCGATACGCTCCCCGCGAGCCATAGTGAGGGGCGGTTCGCCCGCTTCGATGACATGGCGCGGATGAACGCTAGACACGACCACCGCAACGTAGACCTTATGCGCGCCGAGCTTGACGAAGATGTCGTTGCGCGGGAGAGGGCGCGTGCCGAAGCAGCCTGCATTGTCGCTGACGAAGTCCCGCGCTCCAAAGCGCTGAACGAGCCCGGAGACGATGCGCTCGCCGGTGGCGATGAAGTTTCCCGTCCGGATTTTGACCCCTGCTAGCGCCGCTAGCCCCACGGTGGGCGCCAACTGTCGTGGTGGTGTCACGGCAGATGCCATGTATAGGCTAAAGGTGGGGACTAATACTCGCTAGGGGAATCCAGGGAGGGATAGTGAAGTGATTCTCCACACAAGAGCTTATATTGATTTTCTTCCAAGGTTACAAGTGCTCCTAGAGCTGTATTGGCGAGAGGAGGAAGAAGGAACTCTCTTGCTCTCACCCACAGACCACACCTGAAACCCTAACCCAAACAGAATAGCAGAAAGACCAACACCTTCTACAGAAGCCCTAGCCCCCCTTTTATAGGGGAGGCTCGGTTTCTGCCTAGGGCATACGTGGAGGCATATTCCTAAGAATATGCCTCCTCCCAAAGTGATAAGCCGACCGGGGTGCTTTTTCCCCCGCGTCACACATGCTTTAGCTACGTGAGCCTCTGACGGCGCCCTCGTCAGCCGACACGGGCGTCGTCACGCTTGTCGGCCACGCCCCGGTGGTCCTGTCCTTGCTCGCTTCGCTCAGGAAGTGCGTACCGGGGCTCCTTTTGACCAGCGAGATTCCTTCCTTCTCCTAGAAGCTTGCTATGACCCGGATGATGGTTCATCTGGCCACACCCGTTCCTGCATACAGGTAAAACATTCACTTCCGACTTACTGCTTAAGTCGGATGAGACCTAGTTAGGCGAACGCCCCCAGGTCCGGATTACCCCATGATTCGGCCTGCCTTGAGGTGACCCGGCCAGCATCTGCTTTGGCCTTGCCGAACCTCGGCTAACTCGGCCTTTATACCCCGGCGTGACCCTACCCGGGGGTATCCCCCCAACATTTTTGATCTTTTACTTTCTTCCACCTGTATCTTCATCAAGACACGTCAACTTAGGACAACAGCAGGTTAGCCCCTTCGTGGAAGATGCATTCATAGCTTCCTAAGAATGCCCTACAAAGACTTGTTTATTCGCCACGAATTCGACTTATCGAAATCTCCAGAAACTCGAACTTGCCATAACACTTATGGTGTTGTTTCCACGAATCTTTAGATGTTCCTTTGTATTTCAAATGAGTGTTTGCTTATTTTAATCTTCAACTCTAAACGATAACTATAACCCCGATAAGATATAATATTGTACCATATGTATCTATGATGTTTAGATATTTCAACAAAGTTTGAATTCATCCAATTATCATAATTTGTGAAACATCTTTCACAAGTTCCTTTTATGCTAAACTTAACTTGAATACTTTAGTCATGTTGATCAAATCAAAGAGACTTCGTATTCTTGTTAATTTCAATATCCTTTTTAGTCATGAACTCATTTGAACAATTCAAATCATTTCAAACTTCATGTTTCATTAAGTAAATACACTTATTCACTTAAGTCCACAATTTACTAATGATTTCCACTACTTGTTGAAAATGTGATACATCATTATGTATAAGTTTCAACATTTCTTCGCATATCACCGTTTTACCAGAATGCGGAGTTTTAGTCATTCTGCCCAAGAGGCATGGTTTTGCAAAGTCTCTAGATTAAGCATCCAGGACCCCGATCTTTCATAAAGAACCTGCAATAACCAAAATGACTTAAACTATAGTGTTATTTCATTATTAAGCTTTGGACATCTTTTAGCATTCTAATCCTTTATAAATGTTTAAACTATTATCATTAACATAGTGATGAGAATAACTTGTTTATAATCATAATGTGACCATAAGGTATTGTTCATAAGAATAGTACAAACTGGTTTGTAACTTGTTCATATGAATAATCGTCTCGCCAAAAGCAAGACACACAAACTGGGATTACAATTTTATATTCAAGTCCACTAATCTAAATGACAAACTATGAGGCAAGAGGTGATGTTGGCCAAAACTGTTTTGCTTGCCGTCATCAAGTCACGTTGCCTCAAAACCAGCAATTCTCAAGCAGATCATCCTGTTTTCACAAAACGGGACAAGTATCAAATACTTTGCAAACTGCAACGAGTTTTGCAAGAACCACATTTATAATTTGTATATCTTACATATACCTTTTCATCCATGACCTCCATTACAATCAAGCCCTTCCAAGAGTTCTCAACTCTAATGCAAGATCGCTAAGTGTTTTTGCAAACAATCTCTTTTCATCCATGATGGAGGAAAACTCATCCAACGGCTCATACTCTATGTGCCTTATTCTGTAGAATACAAAATGTAGCCCAACTCTCCATCGAATGGAGAATGGCTTATTGGATGATTATGGAGAAAACACAAACATTCCTGAGTCATCGAACTATCTCCTAATGGTTATTGTATCAAGAAGAGAAGATCACCTTTTAGAAGGATATCCCTCAGGCGTGGGTATTAATCTATGAAGTTGGACCCTTTTGCTAAGTTCCATATTAAGCAATATATTCCCATGGTCACAAAGGACCTCAATGGGATAGGCCAAGGTCTACTAAGATATTTGCAAACAGACATCTATACTAAGTTAATATAAGAGATCAATTTGTCTCCACTAAAACGGTCATCCCCTGGAAGATTTTAGTGATCGCATGATCCCTATCCTCTTCACCTCCCCTGATCGTCACGGCCATCAGTGCAGTATCAAAGGTAGACATTCAATAATGTCAATCACATCATCCATGTGACTCATGCTCGATCTTTCGATCTCTTGTGTTCCGAGGCCACGCTTCTGTAGCGTGCTAGGCTCGCCAAATCTAACCTGTGTGTATTCGTTGTGCAACATGGCTTACACCCACTGTATGCAAACGTAGATATGTCTGACACCCAGGCCTGTAACCCTGGATCGCCTCATACCGAAGAACTTTCTTGGTGGTGCACACACAAGGGGAACACGGAACATTGGAATTAAATAGGGATTATCTTATTTGCTACCGTTGAGTATCTAAATACTAGCACACAATAAGATGTAAAAACTAGGTATCAACATCATATGTATAATGTGATATGATATGGTCTTCTTGCGCCTTGATCTCCATCCTGCCCTTGGTTTGACACCTAGTCCACGACTCCTCCACCAGGTCGTTCATCAGAACGATGACTATTACTATACTACTTAGTAACACAAAAGTAAACTACTTTACCTTCGTAACGACCAATGCCATATCATAATTACATGCCCCCCTGCAAAATAAAGTTAGACGCCTCTACTTTATCTACTGCAAGTTTTACGTGGTTGTTAGGGCTTTCGCACTAGAACCGTTTCTAAACTACGAACTTTCCAACCACAACATGGATCCGAGAGTTGTCTCTATTACACCCATTTCGGGGCCCTCCGTTGTAAATGCTATATCAACTATTGAATGAGAGACAGACACCCGCTAGCCACTTATACGGTACAAGCCGTATGTTGAGCGTGGAACCAGTCTCGCGTACGAATACGCGTAAGGTCGGTACGGGCCCCTTCATAAAACAATACCGCGATATAAACAAGTACACGTTAGACGATAACAACTAAGGGATCAATGCCCGCACAAAACTTGTGCGTAATGGCCGTACAACACTCCTACGCATAGATCGGCTCTGATACCACTGTTGGGGATCGGTGCGGAAAACAAAAATTTCCCTACGATGAAACCCCAAAAACTTAGCCTAGGATCTATCTATGTAGTAATGCGGTAACGGCCGGAGCGTAGAGAGTACATACCCTTGTAGACCGTACGCGGTTAACGTTCCGCGGGGAACGTGGTTGATGTAGTCGTACTCGAAGCCGACCTCAAGGTCGCGAAGCTCCTCGTAGGTCACTCCTTGCTCCTTCTTGATCTTCATCATCTTCATCGTGCAATAGCTCCAGCTCACGACATTTAAGCGCCCCAAGTGTTGCACCACGTGTCTTCGTACACATCCGGTGCACGATGAGACCTCCGGCTCCCCGATCCCGCCGGGAGTGCGGAAGTTGATATCCGGCTAGGAATTCCTGCAGCGCAACGGCGTACTGCAGGTGTGCCTCGATCGCACAGCCCAGACATGGGGCCATGGTCACAAGGCATGGAGGGAGAGAGAGAAGGAGAAAGTCAACCAAAGGACTTCTCCAAATATTGGTGTGTACAATCCCACCCATGGGCACCCCTTTATATAGGGGGAGGGGGTGTGCCATCCCCTTTGGGTTTCCCACGTGGGACTAAACAAGGGACAGAGGGGAGGGGGCGCATGGGCCACATGGGCCGCCGGCCAGGGGTGGGCCCCACCCCGTGCACAGCCCTAGGCTGGCCGGGTGGGCCCCCTCAAGGCGCCTGGGCCTTGGCCCTTTGGCCCTTGGCCCTTCCCTCCTCCGGTTTTCCCTCATGGGCCCTATTTCCCTAGGAAGTTTGGCCCATTAGTGGAATAACTCTTCAAATTACATTTTAATATTATATTTAATATTAATTACACTAATTAATATGTAAATACATATTACAAAATCCATCTTGACCCGAAACACCTTTCGGTTCCCTTTCGATTTGCTCCGAACGACTTCGGATCTTTCAGCAGAACATTTTCGGTCCTTTATTCTTTCTCCGAACAACTTCGGATCTCTCCGCAGAACGATTCTGGCTTTCTCTCTTTCTCTACTATGATTCCATCTTACGAATGATCGCTCTCATCGTACCCTTAAGTGTATCCTCTCACGGCTCGGGAATGCTCTAGACATGATTTGTATCAATGATCAACAGAGGGACCAGGGATATCCATGTGACCCCTATGCATTCCTGATGACAATGTCGTTTGAACCGTCTAAATGTAGCATCCTCTTCCTTTTGTTTCTCGATACAACTTGTCCGAGATCCGATCATTGGTATCCTATACCTTTGTTCAATCTCGTTCACAACAAGTTATGTTTTCTTATTACCGTGATATTACATCCCCGTGACCTAGTCACATGTTGCAACATATATGGATGTAATCTCACCAAGCCGGCCGTATGTATCTTTACCCGTCATGTGGGTGAACAAATCCCGGTCTTGCAGTCACATGTCATCTACTGTTCCTTCGGAATACCCAACATACACCTTTATGGCCACCGTATTACCAGATGACGGTTGATGCAGTCTAAGCAGCCTAGGGAAACTGTGAGTAATATGAGCTCACGGTCTAAGGAGAAGGAGTCTAGGTATAGCTGTTGCAACAATGAACTAGATGACTTGATCGTGTTGCAATCCTTCGAGGAATGTCCAACCACATCATTCTCCAATGATATGATCTCGTTGTTAGTTGGCATAAATGCCCATGATCTTGAAACCCAGATCATCTTCGTGACCAACGAACTAGTATGAATAGAGGCTACTAGGGACTTTGTTGTTTCATACCACACCTGTACCAATGTTTCTACTTGGCACAGTTATAGCACAATATGAAATTATTATAAACTAATTGAGATATGATAATAAAAACCTATTTATTATTTGCCTCTAGGGCATATCTCCTTCACTATTTAGGTTATACCCCAATTACCATATGGAGCTAATCCACATGGGATCCTTATCCTTAAGGGCTCCTTCGGTTGTTTTGGAATGAATCCATAGCATGGAACTGAGCCGCACTTGGATTTGGTTGATCCACGTACTCCACCCAATCCTTTGTAAATTAATTACCCATAATACAGGCGTTAAGTTTCCCTTCGATTAACCCAGGCCTGGTAGAAATGCTGCCTTGGAAACAACACGGCAGCAGCTTATCTTCCGTCGATTTCTGTCGTGGAAAATTTTCCACACATCAAGTGGTGAGTAATTTTTTGTAGGCCTAGACAGAGAAAAGTACATGGATCACAATGGCCCATAATCCAGACATGGGGTAACTGAAGAGCAAGAATTAACTAGGCTGATAAAATTACTTCGTTGGCCTTGATACCCAAGATTGGGATGCAACCCATGCTGACCCCGCTGGGTTCGGGCGTAAATGAACGAGGCCTAAGTGTGTGACCCGGTAGGTTCATGTACACTTGGATACGACATGAGCTACTCCTCCAAGTATCCCATCATGGATTTGAGTCCAACTCACTCTCATGAACACGTGGTCTCAAGTCGTTAGACGATGGTAGCGGCCTCTAGCAAGGCGTGCCAACTTCCAAGTGTCATAAAGTAAGAAGACGAATCTTTCTCAATGTGACTTTCGTCCAATTCTCTTTGCCACATGATATAACTGGCAAGCTATAGGCTAGTAGTTTCCATCCCTTTAATAACTTAACTCTCTTCTTGTTCCATGATATGTGATTTACTGAACTAACACTTAGTCTGACTCCTCAGTTAACACTTAACTGAGTAGCGCATGGCCATGCTTCCGAATCATATAACACGAGAGGGATCAGATAATATTTCTCTAGTTGTAGGAGCAAAATCCCATCTTGATAATCCATGTCACGCAGCTTGATTTACAACCAACCCAAACTCTACCTTTATAACTGTCCATTTACGGAACAACGTTTGATAGAACCTAAATTGGCGATCCACAACTCGGATCATGCAATCACCTCAGGTCAAAGGATTCCATTGCTTGAAACTGCAAATGAAAACATGCTCGTTGCATCTCAACTGTGGGTCACTCGTATGCGCTAAACTCTTTAGCCGAATTAGTATAAGTCAGAATAGCATTACATGCCCATGACAAGTGGAACTGTGTCATCACTCAACTTGCATATTGGTCTAAGTTGTGTGTCCAGTACAACCTCAATGACCAAGCTCAATCTAGTATAAACAATCATGAATATATAGTTCCACAACTGAATCACGCATTCAATGATATATATCTGATGTTCATACAAGGACAACTTTATTACTTTATGAATACTTTGGGGAATATCACCATACATGATTGCCTCTAGGTCATATTTCCAACATCTCCGCCTTTCTTCTCCATGCACCGGATCCATCTCTCTCCATCCTCTTCCATTTCACCCGTTCTACTTCACTGACACACGCCTTCTGTACAAACAATCTAGTTCACTGACTCCCTCATTGCACAAGATCTACTTCACCAACATCGATGTCTACCATATGGATACGCTTCAATGCATCACTTGTTCGCCGCCTCGAAAATGCCCAAGGGTTGCCCCCGCCGCCCAATCCGCCATGCCCTTCCAGGACACCCCCGCCACAGAGTGGTACTTAATCTTCCTTGTTTGTTGTATGAACGTTTGTTTTGATTTTTTTGACACTCTCAAGCTATGAAAGTATTAGGATGTGGCTACAATATCCTGTATGACATTGTCATTTCGTTTGCACCTGCATCTAGTTGGTCCTATGTACATGATTATCTACTCCCTATTATCTCTCTTCTGCTATTTTTTGCATTGTCTTGGTGTGTTACAGAGGCTAGTAAAATTTTCTGTTATAAGTTTTACTCTCTCCATCCTGAAATAAGTGACTTTAGTTTTTTTAGATTTTTACGTATGTACACAATAAAATATGTCTAGATACATGCGAATCAAGATAAATCCAAGTCGCTTATTTCAGGAAGGAGGCAATATATAATTTGTATACATGATAACTTTTTAAAGTAATGATACTCCTTCCAATCCAAGTTAGTGTACTTAGATTTGCACAATACATGTATGGTCTTAGATTTTTCTAGTTTATCTAGATTCAAATGTACCTAAAATATAACATGTCTAGATGCATCTGAATCTAGATAAATCTACGTCCATTAATTTGGACCAAAGGGAGTACTTAAAACCTTGGCATAACAATTCTATTCATATTTTGTTGTGTTTCTATCGGTGAATACTTTAAGTTATACAAAAAATGCTCATCTTGTTTCAATCATACATATGGTCAGTTTTAATCTTATCTTTTGGCTAAGTTCTGAAGGAGATATGCCCTAGAGGCAAATAATAAATAGGTTTTTATTGTCATATCTCAATTAGTTTATAATAGTTTCTTATTGTGCTATAACTGTGCCAAGTAGAAACATTGGTACAGGTGTGGTATGAAACAACCAAGTCCCTAGTAGCCTCTATTCATACTAGTTCGTTGGTCATGAGGATGATCTGGGTTTCAAGATCATGGGCATTTATGCCAATTGGCAACAGGGTCATATCATTGGAGAATTATGTGATGGACATTCCTCGAAGGATTGCAACACGATCAAGTCATATAAGTTCATTGTTGCAACAACTAAATCTAGACTCCTAATTCCTTAGACCATGAGGCTATATCAATCACAGTCTCCCGAGAGTGCTTAGATAGCATCAAGCGCCATTTGGTAATACAGTGGTTATAAAGGTGTGTTCGGGTACTCGGAGGAACCGTAGAGGCAATATAGGTCAAGAGCGGGATTTGTTCGCCCACGTGACGTGTAAATATACATATGGCCGGCTTGGTGAGATTACATCCATAAATGTTGCAACATGTGACTCGGTCACGGAGATGTAATATCACGGTAACAAGAAAACAGAACTTGTTGTGAACGAGATTGAACAAGGTATGTGATACCAATGATCGGATCTCAAACAAGTCGTATCAAGAAACAAAAGGAATATGGATGCTAAATTTACCGGTTCAAACGACATTGTCATCAGGAATGCATAGGGGTCACATGGATATCCCTGGTCCCTCTATTGATCATTGATACAAATCATGTCTAGAGCATTCCCGAGCCGTGAGAGGATACACTTAAGGGTACGATGAGAGCGATCATTCGTAAGACGGAATCGCAGTATAGAAAGAGAAAGCCGGAAATGTTCCGCAGAGAGATCCGAAGTTGTTCGGAGAAAGAATAAAGGAAAAGACCAAAAAAGTATTTTCGGATAAATGGGAATTTAAATATATATTTATTATATGTTAATTATGAATTAATATATACTAAATAATATTTAAATTAAGATTTATAAAGACAGATTTTATATTAGGCCAAATCCCCAGAGGGAATTAGCCTAGAAGAAAAGCTGCAGAAAAAGAAAAAAAGGGAAAAGGAAAAAACAGCCAGCCCCATGGGCGGTGGATAACCGCCACCGCACAGGACGCGCTGCAGCCGCTGGCTGTCACCATAGCGGGCCACTCGACCACAGCCTAGCGGGCACTCGGGGGAGCAGGCTGGCCAGGCCACCGCTGATACATTGCAAATGTATCTATAATTTTTGATGTTCTCTGCTTGGTTTTATCTACTTTCTTGTGTTTTGTCCACACTTTGGAGTACTTTTCATATGATTTCTTGGACTAACCTATTAACAAGAGCCACAGTTCCAGCTGCCTGTTTTCTGCTGTTTTTGGTTCCAGGAAGTCAGAAAATGGAATTGGACGGGACAAAACCCAAAGTCGCTATTTTTCCGGAAGACAGCTAGAGCCAGAATACAAGATGGAGAGGGCCTGGGGCCTGGCCACACCACCTGGCCGTGCGGCCAGGCCTGGACCGCGCCAGGGGGTGGTCTGGCCGACCCCAGCACCTCCTCGGCCTCTCCTTCCGCCTATATATTACCTTCGATACCAAAACCCTAAGTACCCGATCAAAATTCCACGAAAGAGTCTGTAGCCGCCGTCATCTCCATCCCTAGATCGGGAGGGATCTGAAGCTCTTCCCGGCACCCTGCCGGAGAGGAGAATTCACCCTAGAGGCCTTCTTCATCATCATGCAAGCCTCCGGTGTGATGCGTGAGTAGTTCATCTCTAGACTACGGGTCCATGTAGTACATATATGGCTGGTTCTCCTCCTTTGTGCTTTCATGTCTAGATCTTGTGAGCTCCGTTCATGATCAAGATCATCTATTGTAATTCTATATGTTGTGTTTGCGGGGATCCGATGGATATTGAGATGCTATTTCAGATTGATTATTGATTCTATCATGTCTTTGTTATTTGTGATCTTGCAGGCTTTCCGTTCTTAGTAGCTATCCTGGCCAAGTAGATGCTAGCAACTCCAAGAGTTAGTATTTATGCTCGATAGTGGGTTCATGCCTCTGGTAATCTGGGGAAGTGATAGAAATATCTAAGGTACTAGATGTGTTGTTCTTACTAGGGAGAAAACAACAATCCTTTGTTCATAGAACAATCATATTGTTTACATTACACGCAATTCATAAAGCAATAATCTGTTGCTTGCAACTTAATACTAGAGGGGGTTCGGATGATAACCTGAAGGTGGATTATTAGTCATAGATGCAATTGGATGGCGGTCTATGTATAATGTTGTAATGCCCAATCAAGTCTCAAAGGAGTCAAGATGATTAGTATATGCTTGTATGCTTTCTCGATGTTTGTCAATTGCCCCGCTGTAATTTGTTCACCCAGCATGTTATCTATCTTAAGGAGAGCCACCTCTAGTGAACTATGGACCCCGGTCCTTTCTTTTACATACAATCTACAAACTGTTTACTACTTTGTGTTTACTTTCTGCAAACTATTACTTCCTTCCATTCGATACGTTTAATCCTTTGTTTTCAGCAAAACCGGTGAGATTGAAAACCTCATCGCAAGTTGGGGACAGAATTCTATGGTTGTGTTGTGCAGGTCTCCACGTTGCTGCTGGCACCGGTAGTGCGCCCTGCCAACGTTCAGCTAACTACACCTTTGGGGTGTTTCCTTGCTCCTACTGGATTGATAACCTTGGTTTCATAACTGAGGGAAACTTACTGCTGTGCTCATCATACCTTCCTCTTGGGGTTCCCCAACGAGCTTGTTAGTACACGAGTCAGCAAGTATTTTTCTGGCGTCGTTGCCAAGGAGTCAAGGACATCTTCACAAGGGGAGTCCCTCATAACCAATCTCTTTACTTTGTTATTTTTGTTTTGCTTAGTTTACTTTTGTTTTGTTTGCTTGCTTCTTTATCAAAAACACAAAAAAATTAGTTTTACAAGTTTGCTTTCTTTATCAAAAACACACAAAAAATGACTACTCTGGAAAACACTAAGTTGTGTGACTTCACTAGCACCAACAACGATGATTTTATGAGCACACCTATTGCTCCACATGTTCCTGAAGCTACTTTCTTTGAGATAAAACCTGCTTTACTCAATCTTGGTATGAGAGAACAATTTTCTAGTATTTGTAATGAAGATGTTGATGCCCATCTAAATAACTTTGTTGAACTTTGTGAGATGCAAAAGCATAGGGTTATAGATGGTGATATTATTAAGCTGAAATTGTTTCCTTTCTCCTTGACAGGAAAAGCTAAAGAGTGGTTGAATTCCTTAACTAGGAATAGTATTGATTCTTGGACTAAATGCAAAGATGCTTTCATTGGAAAATACTATCCTCCTGCTAAGATTATATCTATGAGAAGTGAAATAATGAAGTTTAAACAATCTGATAATGAACATGTTGCTCAAGCTTGGGAAAGAATGAAATCTTTGGTAAAGAATTGTCCCACTCATGGACTGACTGCTTGGATGATCATCCAAAAAAATTATGCAGGATTCAACTATTCTTCAAGGAACCTATTGGATTCTGCTGCTGGAGGTACCTTTATGACCATTACTTTGGGTGCTGCAACAAAGCTTCTAGGTAATATGATGGTTAACTATTCTGAATGGCATACCGAGAGAGCTCCACAAGGTAAGAAGGTAAATTCTATTGAGGAAACCTCCTCCTTGAGTGATAAGATTGATATTATTATGTCTATGCTTGTGAATGGGAAAGCCCATATTGATCCAAATAATGTTCCCCTAGCTTCTTTTGTTGCTCAAGAAGAGCAAGTTGATGTGAACTTTATAAGAAATAATAATTTTAGCAACAATTCCTATAGGAATAATTTTGGTAACAACAATTATAAGCCATATCCTCCCAATAATGGTAATGCTTATGGAAACTCCTACAACAATAATAGGAGTGCTCCCTCTGAACTTGAAGTTATGCTTAAAGACTTTATTAGTAAACAAACTTCTTTCAATAAAACTATTGAGGAAAACCTCTCTAATGCTGAAAGAAATATAGCATCACTTGCTGAAGCTCAAACTTCGTTGAATAAAATGGCTGCTAAACCCAAAATTAATGATAATCCCTTTGCAGCTACTAATTCTATACAAGTAAGAATTGATGAAAATGTTAGACTATTAGCTGAATTACATGCTAAGTGGGAAAGAGAAGATGAAATTACTAGAAACATTAGTGTTTCTACTATCACCACCACTAGTGTTGAGGCTAGTAATAGTTCAAATACTTTAGATGATAATTTTGATTTTGATCTTGATCTTGATGGTTGCAATATCTCTGAAGTTATTAAGTTTGTACAAAAGCTTGCTAAAATTCCTAATGCTAGTGCTATGAACATGGCCTTTACAAAACACATTACTGATGCTCTCATAAAGATTAAAGAAGAAAAGATGAAACATAAAGCTTCTATTCCAATAAAACAAGAAGATGGTTGGGAACCCATCATTAATATGAAAGTGAATTACTTTGATTTCAAAGCTTTATGTGATCTTGATAGTAGTGTTTCTATTATGCCTAGAAGGATTTATGATATGCTTGATTTGCCTCCACTTGAAGATTGTTATTTGTAATGTCCCACTTGATGATAATGCTAAAAAGAAACTCATGGGGAGTATTAATGATGTTCTTATTATGGTTAACAATGCCTATGTCCCCGTTGATTTCTATGTTTTGGATGTTGAATGCAATGCTTCTTGTCCTATTACTTTGGGAAGACCTTTTCTTAGAACTGTTGGTGCCATTATTGATATGAAAGAAGGCACCATTAAATATCAACTCCCACTCAAGAAAGGTATAGAATACTTCCCTAAGAAGAGAGAGAAGATTTCTTTTGCCTCTCCTATGAAAACAAAATTTGGTTTTAATGCTTCTTCATTTGAGAACACTTGATTCTTTTTCTTGCTTCTAATGCCTAACTTAAAGGCGTTAAATAAAAATACTTATTGGGAGATAACCCAAAATTTTTAGATGAGTCTTGGAAGTTATTACTTCTGTAATAACTGCTCCTTATCCTTTTTATTTGCTTTTTGTGCCAAGAGTAACCTCTAATGAGAGAGAAGTAATAATTGGGAAAGTTGTTGTCCTAAAACAGATTTCTGTGCTTCACCGTAAAAATTCGTGTAAAATCTCTGTACGTCCTTTTGAGGCGTGAATTTTTGTGCTTCTGTCCCATGTTGTTATCTAACTTTATTTAGTTCAACACTTTTTGATTTCAGCAATATAAGATCTTCGAAAAAATTCATCTTTACCTGATGGTCTGTTTTGACAGATTTCTGCCATTTTCTGCATTTGCTTCTTGTGGGTTCCTTTTTGAGTTCTTTTGGGGAATTGAGCTTTTTGAGGGAAGTTCTATAGTAGCTAGTGTTCTAATGGAAATTTATTGGTGTTATAACTGAACCTAAAGACTTATTATCTTGAGTGCACTAATGTTGCTAATAAAGATTGTGTGAAGTTTTGTATGAAGGAAAAATTTCAGGTGTATGGAAGGAATGAGTCATTAGATGAATGATGGACTAAAGCTCAAGCTTGGGGATGCCACGCGTGTCACCCCAAGAAATATCCAAGAAGTACAAGCGTCAAAGCTTGGGGATTCCCAAGGCATCCCCCTCTTCATCAACAAAAATCCCAGGTATCTTCCAAACGCTTCATTTTTATTGTTTCATGCACAGTTGTGTTGTTCTTGGAGCATCTTCTTTTTCGTTTTCATTTTGGTTTTTTGTTTGCTTTTGTCTGCTTAGTTTGCTGAATAAATTTGTTGGACCCCCTCTTTCATACATTGGTTTTCAAATAGTTTGGTTTGGTTTGGAAAAGAGTAGGAAAGTTCATTGCTTAAGTGGTAAAGAGAGCTTGTTTTTGACTGTTGCCTATGATTTGTCATGCCATGCTTGATATTGTTTTGGCTTTATTCTTAGTATTCTTTGCTATAGCATGACTTGTTATAAACAATTGAGATTGCTTAATGTGCCTTGGATGAATCATGCATTGTTTTAGCATATTAAAGCGTAGTATTGTGGTATTCTCCTTTGATGCTTTATTTGGGTTGACTTGGCGCATGCTCACACCATGTTATGACTATCCCAAGTAACCATAAGCCTTTCTGATCCTTTAATTTTTCAACTTGTAGTATCACTTTATGCTTTGATCAATGATGTTTTGTCGCTCTGCATGATTATGGCCATTATTGCTCTCTTAGTTTGTCGCTCCCAGTCTTTTGCTAGCCTCCACGACCAAGTATGAGTTCCACTCATGCATCCAACTCCCTAAACCAAGTTATTCCAAATAGTCCACCATACCTACCTACTAGCTTATGCTATTCCAAGTATATTCATGATTTTGTTTACCTTCCAAATTAAACTTGTTATGAGAAAACTAGTGATTAAAGCTCTCACGAACTTGATGGCACACTTTACTTTTCTTGCCCTTAATAAACTTGAACCATTGTGTCGTCTATGTTGTATATGCTTGCACTTATTTGTTGGGAATTAGCAGAACCATGCTATCATGGGGAACGCTTTCAACATTGCACGGGTACTTTGTACCTAGTTGATATCATGCTCTTTTGTCTATGGATGTCGTCGGTGTGAAATGAAAGGGGAGCTTGTAAGTCCATGGAGTTATGTATATGTGTTAGAGAAATGCCTGGGCCGCTGGTCTAATCCATGCTGACATGGTGGAAACCTGCAGCGTAACCATAATGAGATGTCTATGAAGCATTATTCTTATAAAAAAAGAGTCCTATATAGAGAAAAAAAAGAGAAAAAGAAAAAAAAGAGATTATGAAAAGTGGAAAGAGAGAAAAAGCACCATATTCCCATGGTAAATAAGAAGATTGCTGAGATGCTTTTTGTCTGTTTGCCTTGTCATTTTGATATGGGGATTCTTCCGTATCATCAGGCAAGGGGTACCCCGTTGGCGGTTCTCTATGATACACATGTACTTACGATGACAAGAACTTACCGGTGACTAAACTTGAGTAGCATGAGGAGCGGTCCTTGTATTCAAGGGACATGAGATTTCTAACTTATACTTCGTCAAGCATGTACACCATAGTTTGTTCACTTTAACCTTAATCACTTCAAGATGCTTATGATAGGGGCAATGAGAGCTGAAAGCTATAAGTACCATAATTTTTGGAAGCTCTTTATGAAACTTGAATCTCTACTTCCTTCTATGAAGGCCTTTCTTCCACCATTATATTGAGTCTCCACCTTCTACCTTTATGCACCTACTTTGAGAGCATAGTGGCCATTCTTAGTTCTATGTGCATTGTCCTAAGACTAGTTGATTGATACATAACTTGGTATTGCTTGTTTTAAACTATTTGTATCTGGTCACTCTTATGAACTTTGAAGGTGTCCTGTGCATTAATATTTGCTACTCTATGAGGGACAAGCTGAATACTATTATGCTATGTTTTCTTTATGTGAAACAAACAAACATCTTGCAAAGCATGGTTATTCATGAATCTTTTGTTTGTGCCTTTTCATGTTGCAACATAGTTTCTTTGTGTTATTGCTAGAACTTCGTCTTTCATGTTATGATTGAAGTACTATGATTCCAGCTTTGAATGTTTTACAAATACTTTGATCAAGTTTATGATGGTGCATGTCACCTCAAAAAATATTCTTTCTTTTTATCACTTACCTACTCGAGGATGAGAAGGAGTTAAGCTTGGGGATGTTGATACATTGCAAATGTATCTATAATGTTTGATGTTCCATGCTTGGTTTTATCTACTTTCTTGTGTTTTGTCCACACTTTGGAGTACTTTTCATATGATTTCTTGGACTAACCTATTAACAAGAGCCACTGTACCAGCTGCCTGTTTTCTGCTTTTTTGGTTCCAGGAAGTCAGAAAATGAATATTCTCAGAATTGGATGGGACAAAATCCAAAGTTGCTATTTTTTCGGAAGACATCTGGAGCCAGAATACGAGACGGAGAGGGGCTAGGGCCTAGCCAAAGCACCTGGCCGCGCAGCCAGGCCTAGCCCGCGCCAGGGGGTGGTCTGGCCGAGCCTAGCACCCCCTCGGCCTCTCCTTCCGCCTATATATTGCCTTCGATACCAAAACCCTAAGTACCCGATCAAAATTCCACGAAAGAGTCTGTAGCCGCTGCCATCTCCGTCCCTAGATCGGGAAGGATCTGAAGTTCTTCCCGGCACCCTGCCGGAGAGGGGAATTCACCCTAGAGGCTGTCTTCATCATCATGCAAGCCTCCATGTGATGCGTGAGTAGTTCATCTCTGGACTACGGGTCCATGTAGTAGCTAGATGGCTGGTTCTCCTCCTTTGTGCTTTCATGTCTAGATCTTGTGAGCTCCGTTCATGATCAAGATCATCTATTTGTAATTCTGCATGTTGTGTTTGTGGGCATCCGATGGATATTGAGATGCTATTTCAAATTGATTATTGATTCTATCATGTCTTTGTTATTTTTGATCTTGCATGATTTCCGTTGTTAGTAGCTATCTTGGCCAAGTAGATGCTAGCAACTCCAAGAGTTAGTATTTATGCTCGATAGTGGGTTTATGCCTCTGGTAATCTGGGGAAGTGACAGAAATCTCTAAGGTACTAGATGTGTTGTTCTTACTAGGGAGAAAACAACAATCCTTTGTTCATAGAACAATCATATTGTTTACATTACACACAATTCGTAAAGCAATAATCTATTTCTTGCAATTTAATACTGGAGGGGCTTCGGATGATAACCTGAAGGTGGATTATTAGTCATAGATGCAGTTGGATGGCAGTCTATCTATAATGTTGTAATGCCCAATCAAGTCTCAAAGGAATCAAGATGATTAGTATATGCTTGTATGCTTTCTGATGTTTGTCAATTGCCCCGCTGTAATTTGTTCACCCAGCATGTTATCTATCTTAAGGAGAGCCACCTCTAGTGAACTATGGACCCCGGTCCTTTCTTTTACATACAATCTACAAACTGTCGTGGAAATGGCCACGGCAGTCGCTGCCACTGGAAGCGATTGAGTGTTTCGTGAGGAAGAGTTGGCGGCCATCTGCGGTGCGAGATGGGGGCGGATGCACATGGGTTTACCCAGGTTCGGCCCCCCGGAGGGTAAAGACCTACTCCTGCTAAATTAGATTATGAGAGAGCGAGTTACAGGGGTGGCGAGCTCGGCGGCTAGGCAGCGAGTCGCTTGAGGGGGTGTATGATGGAACGTAAGGTTCAAAGATACCCTAGGGAGGTTTATATATGAAGCACCTCGCTAGGGTTTACAAACTGTCCCCGAACAAGATAAGGATCCGAAGACTTTTGACCTAATCCGACTGGGCTTCCGCTATGCTTCTAGGCTTCCAGTCGCCAGTCGATGGGCCTTTCCTTTCTTCATGGCTCAGTCGCTGTCCTTCAGACGCACTCGCAGGCCTTTCGGCCCGCTCGGAACGTTCTGCTGGGCATACCCCCTTTGGCATATCCCCATCAGTAGTCCCCGAGGCCATCGTTGATGCAGGCGCGGACGTCCTTTTGGCGTTCGGAGTAGGCGAGCCCAATTTGGGCGCCCAGTCGAGTCAGCGATGGACTCTATTAGAACCGAGGAAGATTTCCCCAGGCTTCCACTCTTCACTTCAATGAACATCTCCGCCGCCCAGTCGTCGCTTCGGCGAGAGGAAAGACTGGCGGGTGGCGGGTAGACCAAAGGAGTTGGACCGTCAAACCTGGTCAAACTATCCGTTGGGATTTCCAACGGTAACTATGGTGCAATTACTGTGAGTAACGGCTATCCTGATTTTGGCAGGTGACGTTTCCGATATAAGGGGAGTGATGGCTTCAGCTCTGCAATCCTTCTTCGCATTCTTCATCCTTCCTCATTTGCTCTTCCTTCCTGCGTTCTCCGACTTGTTCTCCCCGTGTCGCGCGATTCCACATCTTAGTCGATGGCGCCTCCCAAGGGCTCATGGGGGAAATCCAAGTGCACCACGGCCCAACTTAGATCCTTCGAGGATGCCGGGGTGCTCCGCAAGGGGAATTGGCGGGTTCCCCCCTCCTCCGAGACCGAGCCGAGGCCGCGACCCGGCGAGTTCATCTGCTTCACCAGTCATCTTGAGAGGGGTTTGGGGTTCCCCACCTCACTCTTCTTCCACCGCTTCTGCGCGTATTACACGATCAAGCCGTCAGATCTTGGTCCACACAGCATTGAGCAGCTGGCGATCTTCGTCGCCTTCTGCATGCTACCTTGGCTGTAGACCATATTTCCCGCTATGGCTGGAGCTTTTTCACGGCCGCATCGGGCGCGAGGCGTCCAGTGGCTTGATGCTGGCCGCAAGCGGGGTCACCTTTCAATTGAAGCCGAAGGCCAACTTCGTCAAGCTCCTCCTGCCAAAGAAGGCCGCCAGCGAGTGGAAGAAGAGCTAGTTCTACGTCAAGGAAGCCACTCCCTCTGGCGAGGTGTCTCTTCCCGAGTTCGTCACCGAGAGGAGCGAGCCCTGTCGATTAGTGCCGAAGAAGCTTCCTGAAGATCAGCGGATGACCGTCGCAGAAATGATGGATCAGATCTAGAAGCTGAAGGACTAGGGGTTGATTCCGATCAACCTCTACAACTGCTGGCTCGGGCGGCGCCTGGTTCCGCTGGCGGCTCGACCGCACTGGATGTACGAATACAGCGGGAAGCATGACCCATCTCGAACCAACAAGGATTCATGGGAGGCCGAGGACTACAAGGCCGCCTTGAAGAAGATTACCGACGCGGAGTTCACCGGCGCGGCGGTCGGGGTCGCCCCGTACACTCCTGTGAAGAATGAAGCCCCCACAGTAAGTTCTCTTTCCAATCGCTACGTCCGTATCTCAATTTCAGTCTTCTCGCTTGGTGTTTTTTGACTCATGGTGGTTCTCAGCTTTTTTAGGTATTGGAGGGTTGGCTCCCTCCGCTTGATGAAGAGGTTCCCCAGGAACTGGAGGAAGACTCCGAGGGGGATCCTTCCGACAGTGACGGGGAGGAAGAAGAGGTCCCTCCCCTAGCACCTATGGCTCGCAAGACCCGGATGCAGAGACAACGAGAAGCCGAAGCGAGCCGCAGCCTAGACGAGTTCGAAGAAGGCGACGACGTCGCCCAGGAGCAAATGTCACGGTGCACCGCCACACCGTCAAAGCCCCCGCGCCATCCCAAGTTGCCAGCGAAAAGGCCTGCGTCACCGGCCAGGTCGTCGATGGTGTTCGAGTCGGATGATGATTCCGACAACGAAGGATCTCCCGAAGTCTCGCACAAGGCCCCAAGGGACACAGTCTCCGCGAAGGGGTTGGAGGGCGAGGACACGGAGGTGGTGGTAGAGGTTCCCCTGGCGGCGATTGCGCCGACGACCTCAGGGGTTCCAAGCCAAGAAGCAGCCGAGGCGATGGCGCCCAAGTCGCCACAGTCGTCAAAGGCGGCCACATCGGAGCCGGAGATCCCTGCGACCGCAGCTTCATCGTCAAGGAAGCCCTCGGTTTCATGGGCTTCAGACGTCTTCGAGAGGGGGCTCAGCCGCAAGCTGGGTCCTGAATTGGACAAGACCGCCCATATTAGCGATGGGCTTCGCGTCCTTCCAGCCGCTAAGTAAGTAGCACTTTCTCGTCCCACTTCGCCTTGCTCCTTTTGTGTTGCTGTTGTGTTGATTGAAGGGGCTCATGCAGGTCGGGGGCTAAAAAGATTTGTCGCCCTTCGGTGGCTAAGATTCCACCGGCACCGACATGGGAGAGGGTGACCTGCCCAAGAAGAGGAAGGCCTCCGAAGATGTGGCGACCGCCGCGGTCGCGAAGAAGCAAAAGGGGGGCGTCGACGACGCTGCGACCAGGGAGAGCGTCGTGGAGCCAGCTGCTGCGCCAGTCACCAAAGAGGTTGTGGCGACGCGATTGGAGCCAACCTTGGCTGCGTCCGAGCCGGAGGCATCGGTCCCGGCAACCAGCGCCCCCGCCAGGGCGTCGGCGACGTTCCCTCGTTTTATGGCGAAGGGGTTTCCAGGTGTAGCGGACACGCAGTCTCCGCAGAGTCCCGAAATCATGGATGCGGACATTGGGTCCCGCCGCGGGCGCACCTCCTTAACGATCCCGTCGACTGATGCCAGGGAGCTTCACAAGATGCTCGGCGCTGCTATTCAGGTATGTCCAGTCCCCGAATTCCTAGTCGCTAAATTTCAGCGGCCAGGGATTGGTTTTCTTTTTCTTCCTTCTCCAGTCCCCGAGTTCCTAGTCGCTGAATTTCAGTGGCTGGGAACTGGGTTTTGCTCCTTTCCAGTCTCCGAATTTCTAGTCGCTGAATTTCAGCGGCTGGGAATTGTTTTTCTTTTTCTTCCTTCTCCAGTCCCCAAGTTCCTAGTCGCTGAATTTCAGCGGCTGGGAACTGGGTTTTGTTTTGCCAAATGCTTAGGTGAGTTCTTTGTTTGCAGGGATTACAACGGGAGTCGACTGATCGGTGATACATTGCAAATGTATCTATAATTTTTGATGTTCCATGCTTGGTTTTATCTACTTTCTTATGTTTTGTCCAAACTTTGGAGTACTTTTCATATGATTTCTTGGACTAACCTATTAACAAAATGCCACAGTGACAGTTGCCTGTTTTCTGTTGTTTTTGGTTCCAGGAACTTTGACAAAAGCCAAAGTTCCTATTTTACCGGAAGACTCACGGAGCCAGAATACAAGACGGGGGAGGGCCAGGTCCTGGCCACACCCCCCCAGGCGCGGGCTAGCCTTACCCGCGCCACCAGGTGGTGTGGGGCCCCCTGGCACCCCCTCGGTCTCCCCTCTCGCCTATAAGAGCCTCCCGATACCAAAACCCTAAATAATCAAGCCTCCAGCCACGAAAAGTTCCGCAGCGCCGCCGCCACCGAAGGGGAGATTCGGTGGACAGAAAGTCTCTGTTCCGGCACCCTGCCGGGACGAGGAAGTGCCCCCGGAGCCATCTCCATCGATCTCCACCGCCATCTCCATCACCATTTCTGATTCCCATGATGAGGAGGGAGTAGTTCTTCCTCAAGGCTAAGGGTTCTACCGGTAGCTATGTGTTCATCTCTCTCTCTATGCATGATCTTATTGAGATCATGAGCTTGTAATCTATAGATCTACCTTGCTACTCAAGTGCTTAATAGATCTTTGCTCTCCCCATGTGTGTGAAAGTGACAGCGTACTCACCATGGTGGCACTTAGGCTAGAGATTACAAATACTTGTTATGAGTTATATTTGGAGTTGGATGTCTTTATAAAATTGTGGTGTTTGTTGGAACCATCTAGTGCTCAAGGTGACAATGTGGGTTTTTCTAGATGGGAAAGGCTTACTTTGAGGTGTGCTGTTATAGCCCTACTATTGATTAGAGTGTCCAACCGGAGAGTAGTTCAGCGTAGTATCATGAAGATGATATATTTATATGAGAGTGTTCACTAGTGAAAGTATGATCCCTAGGCCTTGTTTCTAAGCATTGAAACTTCGTTTGCTACTAGATCTGTTACATGTTTGCTTGCTTCCATCTTTATTTCAATTTGCCTTTAGTCTTTTCCACGCCATCAAGTTATTTTCTATCACTGTTACCACTTATAATTATCCATACCACTTGTGTTTCACTATCTCTTCACCGAACTAGTGCACCTATACACCTGACAAGTGTATTGGGTGTGTTGGGGACACAAGAGACTTCTTGTATCTTGATTGCAGGGTTGCTTGAGAGGGAATACCTTTGACCACTTCCTCCCTGAGTTCGATAAACCTTGGGTGATCCACTTAAGGGAAAACTTGCTGCTGTTCTACAAACCTCTGCACTTGGAGGCCCAACAACTATCTACAAGAATAGAAGTGCGTAGACATCAAGCTATTTTCTGCCGCCGTTGCCGAGGAGGTAAGGTAAAAGGTACTCATATCCTCCGGTGTGAGTGCTCGAAGTTATTTCCTTTAGATTCTGCAATTTTGTCTTTTTGTTTCTTGTTTTCACTAGTTAGGCTTAATGGAAAACAACAACAAAATTAGAGAGCTTTTTAGTCTTTTTCCTAAGTTAGAACTCGAATTGTCTGAAAAGAAAATTAAAAACCCCATGGAACTTTCTTTGCATGCTAATAGCAATGTTATTAGTATGAATCTTTTGAACACCTTTGTTACTAATGCTATGGAAACGTCTAAGCTTGGGGAAGTTGGTTCTTATGAAAATGATCTCTTTAGTTCCCCAGTTTTAAGGAAGAAAATTTGCTCTGATGATACTTTATCTCCCATTTGTGGTAATTCTAATGATACTTGTGATATTTTAAATCCACATGCTGAAAGCATCCCTTTTAAAATACCTATAAAAATCATTGATCGTGTTATGGATAACTACTATTTTGGAGATGGAACTGTCCATCCCAGTGATCATTTGCTCTTTATACACGAATTATGCGGGTTGTTCAAGTGTGCAGGTATTACAACAGATCACGTCAAGAAGAAGTTATTCTCTTTTTCACTTAAGGGCAAAGCAAGGGAGTGGTATGAGCTACTAGATGATCCTCATCATTTGGAGTGGAAGGAACTTGAATCTCTCTTTTACTCTAAATTTTATCCTCCTCATGAAATTCATAAAGATAGGAATTACATTTATAATTTTCATCCTCATGATGGAGAAAGTATCGCCCAAGCATGGGGGATATTGAAGTCACTAATGCTCAATGTCCCATTCATGAGCTCCCCCGTAATATTGTTATTAATAATTTCTATGCAAGGCTTTCAGGACATTACAAGGACTATCTAGATACTTGTTTAGAGGGATCCTTCACAAGTAAGGAGGTCAAAGCTAAGTGGGATCTTCTTGAAACAATTCAAAGCAATACCGAAGATTGGGATAACAACAAAGGTAAAGAACCAGGTATAAACTATGAGTATGATTGTATTAAGTCTTTTGCTGAAACTGCTGATTTTCAAGAGCTTAGTGCTAAATATGGTCTTGATCCTCCAATTCTTATTGATAGTTTTAAAACCTTTGCTTCTCATATTAATGCTCCTAAAGAAAAGTGGGACATGTATCATGAGCCTTTTAAAGACACTTGCATGGAAAATGAAATTGTTGTTAATGATAGCAATAAACATGCTCAAACCTCTGAAACCACTATTTCTTATAAGCATGTTAATTTTTTTGGGATACATAGACCTTGTGAGAGTAATCAAGTTGAAGAAGAATATTGTATCACCCACAGGAATGAAAAAACTAGAATGTGGTATAGGGCTCTAAATGATCATGGTAAAAAAGTTTGTGCCCTCTATCCTTTTATTTGTGAACTTTGCTTTGAAGTGGGTCGTTTCAATTTCCAGTGCTCATGCCATAATAATAGCCCTTCTAATCCAATGAGTACTGCAAGTTTGTATTGTGATGACATGATCACTCCTAATCAGCATGATCAACTTACATTATTTTTGGGGTGTGAAGAGTTATCAAGAAAAACCTCTTTGGTAGATATGGGTGCTTTTGATATGAATAGTGTCCTGCATGGTTGTCATCTTTATTGTGTTGATAATTGTCACACAAATACTTACATACAAAATATTATAGAAGATGAGATTTTACCAAAATATGATAGGACTAATATGTATTTTGATCTTATTAATGAAAAGAAGGAATCCTCCAAAGTTTCTTCTATTGTCTCTAACAATGAACCAGGGTATATGGAGAAGCTTACTTTCAAGCCTCTCCCTCCTAAAGAGAAGAAGATAAAGAAGAAAAGGAGGAGTAAAAGGAGGGAGGAAACGGTATTTTCCCCTAAGCATGTAGCTCCTATTATAGTTTTTGATGAGTCTGAACTCGATGATGTTCCTATGCCTATTACCTATAGTAGTGATCATGATTGGGAAAAGCACACTACTTTTGATATTGATAATCTCTTCGGTACCAATTCTGAAAATGATGATATTAATAATTGCTATACTATTAGTGATATCCATGATCCTTCCAATGATGATATGTTTACAAATGAACACACTTGGGAAGATAACTATTCTATTGCTTATGAGGATGCTATACCTCCAATATATGATGATTGCAATGATGATTATGATATTTTCAGTCCACCTACTATTGAGGAGGAAATTAATTATGATTACAATATGCCTCCTATATTTGATGATTATGGTGATGAAAATAATAATGATAGCTATTTTGTTGAATTTGCTCCCACTACAATCAACAAGAATGACTATGTTTATGTGGGGAGTATTAATTCTTTTATGCATGTGGCTCATGATAAGAATGTTTCTTGTGATATTTATATTGTTACTTTTATTCATGATGCTACTGAAAGTTATTATGAGAGAGGGAAGCATGGTTTTATGTATCTCAACAATATTAAGTTTCCCCTCTTTATGTTGAAAGTCTTGAAGTTGCACTTGTTTTGCTTTCCTATGCTTGTTGCTTTGTGCTTTCATGACTTGATCCTTTACAAGATTCCTATGCATAGGAAGTGGGTTAGACTTAAATGTGTTTTGAATTTGCTTCTTGATGCTCTCTTTTACTTCAATTCATATTTCTTATGTGAGCATCTTCTCAAACTATCATGCCTAACTTAAAGGCGTTAAAGAAAAGTACTTATTAGTAGATAACCCAAAAAATTTAGATGAGTCTTGGAATTTATTACCTCTGTAATAACCTCTCCTTATCCTTTTTATTTGCTTTTTGTGCCAAGAGTAACCTCTAATGAGAGAGAAGTAATAACTGCGAAAGTTGCTGTCCCGAAACAGATTTATGTGCTTCACCGTAAAAATTCGTGAGAGATCTCTGTATGTCGGATTGAGCTGTAATTTTTTGTGCTTCTGTCCCATGTTGTTATATAACTTTCGTTAGTTCAACACTTTTTGATTTGAGCAACATAAGATCTTCGAAAAAATTAGTCTTTACCTGCTGGTCTGTTTTGACAGATTTCTGCCATTTTCTGCATTTGCTTCTTATGGGTTCCTTTTTGAGTTCTTTTGGGGAATTGAGCTTTTTGAGGGAAGTGCTACAGTATCTAGTGTTCTAATGGAAGTTTATTTGGTGTTATAACTAAACCTTAAGACTTATTTATCTTAAGTGCACTAATGTTGCTAATGAGATTGTGTGAAGTTTTGTATGAAGCAAAAATTTCAGGTGTATGGAAGGAATGAGTAATGAGATAAAGGATAGACTAAAGCTCAAGCTTGGGGATTCCACGCGTGTCACCCCAAGAAATATCCAAGAAGTACAAGCGTCAAAGCTTGGGGATGCCCAAGGCATCCCCTTCCTCATCAATAAAAATCCCAGGTTTCTTCCAAACACTTCATTTTTATTGTTTCATGCACAATTGTGTTTTTCTTGGAGTGTCTTCTTTTTTGTTTTCGTTTTATTTTTTAGTTTGCTTTGGTTTGCTTAGTTTTCTGAATAAGTTGGTTGGACCCCCTCTTTCATACATTGGTTTGCAAATAGTTTGGTTTGGTTTGGAGAAGAGTAGGAAAGTTCATGCTTATGTGGTAAAAAGAGCTCGTTTTTGACTGTGGCCTATGCTTTGTCATGCCATGCTCGATATTGTTTTGGATTTATGCTTAGTATTCTTTGCTGTAGCATGACTTGTTATAAACAATTGAGATTTCTTAATGTGCCTTGGATGAATCATGCGTTGTTTTAGCATATTAAAGCATAGATAGTGGTGTTCTCCTTTGATGCTTTATTTGGGTTGACTTGGCGCATGCTCACACCATGTTATGACTATATCAAGTCACCATAGCCTTTATGATCCTTTAGTTTTCAACTTGTAGTATCACTTTATGCTTTGATTAATGATGTTTTGTCGCTCTGCATGATTATGGCCATTATTGCTCTCTTAGTTTGTCGCTCCCAGTCTTTTGCTAGCCTCCACAACAAAGTATGAGTTCCACTCATGCATCCAAATCCCTAAACCAAGTTTTTCAAAAGAGTCCACCCTACCTACCTACTAGCTTATGCTATTCCAAGTATATTCATGCTTTTGTTTACCTTCCACTTGTTATGAGAAAACTAGTGATTAAAGCTCTCACGAACTTGATGGCACACTTTACTTTTTGCCTCTAATAAACTTGAACCATTGGGTCCTTCTTTGTTTCGTATATGCTTGCGCTTTATAAGTTGAAATTAGCCGAACCATGTTTCATGGGGAACGCTTTCAACATTGCACTTGTACTTTGTACCCCGTTGATATCATGTTCTTTTGCTTATGGATCCCGGCGGTGTGAAATAAAAGTGGAACTTGTAACGTCATGGAGTTTGTATGTGTGTTAGAGAAACGCCTGGGCCGCTAGCCTAAGCCATGCCTAATCATGGTGGAAACTTGCAGCATCACCATAATGAGCACTCTATGAAGCATCCTCTATAAAAACCTATGCAAATAGCAAATAAAAAGATCGCTGAGATGCTCATTGTCTGTTTGCCTTGTCATTTTGATTATGGGAAAGCTCCCGTATCATGTGCAAGGGGTACCCCGTTGGCGGTTCTTAATGATACACATATACTTATAATGACAAGAGCTTACTCGTGACTAAAGTTGAGTAGCATGAGGATCGGTCTTCGTAAGTAAGGGGCATGAGATTTCGGTTTATAACTTGTCAAGCATATCCTCTTAGTTGTGTCACTTTAACCTTAATCACCTTCAAGATGCTTATGATAGGGGCAATGAGAGCTGAAAGCTTTAAGTATCATAATTTTTGGAAGCTCTTTATGAGACTTGAATCCCTACTTCCTTTTATAAAAAGGCCTTTCTTCCACCATTATATTGAGTCTCCACCTTCTATCTTTATGCACCTACTTTGAGAGCATAGTGGCCATTCTTAGTTCTATGTGCATTGTCCCAATACTAGTTGATTGATGCATAACTTGTTATTGCTTGTTTTAAACTATTGTATCTAGTCACTCTTATGAACTTTGAAGGTGTCCTATGCATTTATATTTGCTACTCTATTGAGGGACAAGCTGAATACTATTATGCTATGTTTTCTTTATGTGAAACAAACAAACGTCTTGCAAAGCATTGTTATTCATGAATCTTTTGTTTGTGCCTTTTCATGTTGCATCATAGTTTCTTTGCTTATTGCTAGAACCTTGTCTTTCATGTTATGATTGAAGTACTATGATCCCAGCTTTGAATGTTTTGCAAATACTTTGATCAAGTCTTTGATGGTGCATGTCACCTCAAAAATTATTCTTTCTTTTTATCACTTACCTACTCGAGGATGAGCAGGAGTTAAGCTTGGGGATGTATCGGTAGGCTGCGAGAGAGTGCCTGGAGCGTGACTTGCGCGAAGCGCAGGAGGTGAACCGGCGGCTTCAGGAAACTATTGGTGAGTGTCTGCTTCGTCTTTGTTCTCCTCTTTCGGGTTTGAATTGGTCGTGTATAGCGTTCTGATGTATTCTCGTGCAGATGCTTTCCCGGCTGAGATCTCCAAGGCCCGTGATGAGTATGTTCCGGTCGCCAAGCTGGACGCGGCGAATGAGCGAGTAGCCTCTTTGGTCAAGGATTTGGAGGAGGCGAGAGCGGCCTCGATTTCTTCAGAGGAGCAAGCGAAGGCTGTCGTTGCCGCGGCTGAGGAAGAGTGCAAGGCCACTGATTCCATCATCGTGGGGTTGCACAACAAGCAGACTGCCTTGGAGAAGCACGTCAAGGAAAACTGCCACAAACTCCTTGGTGAGTCTTTGTTTTGCTTGACCCTTTCGTCTAGTCCCTGCTTTGGGGATTTCATAGTTTCACTGACGTCTGACTTTGCAGCTGTGGTAGGCCAAAGCGACCCGGTTGTGTAGACTTACAACGCTTCGTAGTGCGTGACTGCCGTGGTGAATGCAGCCACTGCCTCAGCGTTGTGCGTCCAAGCGGCTCTCTAGGGCATGTCTCCCACCGAGGTTATCCCTGGGGGCTGACGGAGGTGTGGCGCTATCTGGAGGAGGTGCCCGCCTTTGTGGAGTGGATGACGCGCTCGGCGTTCAGGCGCGGGGCCACCATGGCGTTGAGATTGGGTCTCGCCCATTTCCCCGATGACTTCGATCTTGACGATGTGACGAGTGGCTATCCGTCGGCGACTGGCACGGTGGAGATGTCGGAGGTGCTGAAGATGACCGCGAAGGCCACTCCTTACGCCGATCGTGTCTTGGCGATGGGGGATCTGTTGCCATATCAGGAGACGGTGTCGGCGCCTGGCGACCCCGAGCCGGAGTACCGCGACATGAAGTCGAAGCAGCCCTTTCGGTCGTCGTTGTCGAAGTCGCTGACAATGTATCCGACGAACCCATGGCAGCCTTTTGTGCGCGTCAAGGGGGGTGGTGCTGCTTCGTCATCGGGGCCTGTAGAGTAGACAATGTAATTTTTCCAAGTTGTGATGAATGCCAAGTGGCGAGTGCTGTAAGATATTTTTGTAATATATGCCACGGGGGGGTCGATCGACTCGTGTTTTGATGAGTAATGTATGTTGTGTTTTTTCTTATGCATTGTTTTAATTGAGCGAGTCCCCGGGCGCGTCCGCCTTTTAATGGGGTATAACTCGATTGTATACTTTTGTGTGTTTGTTTTGTTTACACGTTTGTTTTTATCCCTCGCGTCTTCTGAGTGGTGAGTCCCCGAGCGCGAGTAGGGCTGATTTGTGAGCGAGTCCCCGAGCGTGGTGCCCGACCGTATTGGTCGTGATCCTGTTGCAGGTTGTGAGTGCGTTGTTTGTAACGCGTCTCCTCCCCTGGCCCGGAGAGCCAGTCGCTTGGCGAGCCCTAGGCAGCTCTCTTACTTGGTGTGTTCCCGAGCCGCGTGGGGGTTCCCGTTTTGCGGAGTCCCCGTCCGTGGTACTTAACCGTTCGAGTCGCTTTGCGCGAGGGTGGGAGGGACAGAGCGCTGTGGGAAGCGTGTATCGGATATCTTGGCCTGGCGGGCCAATCGGGCTAGGCGACTCCAATGGTGGCTCCGGGTTGGCGTTTTTCGTGGACGACCCAAGGCTCGAATATTTCCGGTGCCCTTGTGCCGCACTACTTTGCCGTGCCGGTCGCTCGACCAGAGGTTGAGTTCCGTAAGTAGCGTATTGCTAGCATGTACGAGTGCGAGTGGCACAAGAATATGGCGAGTGGGCACAATTTGTGCGATCCGAATGAATTTCATTATATATTCCGATGGAGTACAGTGTGAGGTTCTAAGTATAGAACTTTCTGAGGAGGTTTACATTCCATGGCCTCCCGACCTCCAATTGGCCATCACCCCGTATGTCGATGAGGTAGTAGGCGTCGTTGCCAAGGACTCGGCCTATGGCGAATGGCCCCTCCCATGGGGGGAGAGCTTGTGCATGCCCTTCTTGTCTTGGGCCAGTCGTAGGACCAGGTCGCCTTCCTGGAAGGTGCAAGTTCGCACTCGGCGGCTGTGATAGCGGCAGAGTCCTTGCTGGTATATGGTTGTGCGGGAGCGAGCCAGGTCACGTGCCTCGTTTAGTTGATCGATGCTATCTTGGCAGGCGATCTCGTTGGCCGCCTCAACATAGTTGGCGACTCGAGGTGAGTCGTGCTCCAGGTCTGTTGGCATCACGGCCTCGGCGCCATACACCATGAAGAAAGGCGTGAACCCGGTTGATCGGTTGACGGAGGTGCGAATCCCCCATATCACAGAGGGGAGCTCGTCGACCCAGCATCCTGGGGTGCGCTCGAGGGGCACCTGCAGTCGTGGCTTGAGCCCATGGAGGACGCTCTAGTTGGCGCGCTCTGCTTGGCCATTTGATTCCGGGTGGGCGACTGATGCAAGGTCGAGTCGGATGATGTGTTCCCCAGAGAATTCCGCCATGGCCCCCTTGGCGAAGTTGGTGCCGTTGTCTGTTATGATGTTGTGTGGGTAGCCCTACCGGTAGATGAGTTTGCGGAGGAACTTGGTGGCCGTCTTGCCGTCACACTTTTTATCGGCTTGGCCTTGACCCATTTGGTGAACTTGTCGACTGCGACCAGGAGGTGAGTGAACCCAAACGGGGCCTTCTTGAACGGGCCTACCATGTCCATGCCCCATACGGCGAATGGCCACGTGATGGGGATTGTCTTGAGTGCCGAGCGAGGGAGGTGCGTCTGGTTGGCGTACTTCTGGCATCCGACGCATCGTTGGATGATGTTGGTGGCATCGGCGTGTGCGGTGAGCCAGTAGAAACCGTGCCGCATGGCCTTGGCGACTAGCGACTTGGCGCCGGCGTGATGGCCGTAGTCGCCGGCATGAATGTCCTGGAGGATCTTGCGGCCTTCTTCTGGCTGTACACAGCGCTGGAACATGCCGGTCATGTTGCGCTTGTGGAGTTCGCCGTTGATGATGACGAAGGATTTGTAGCGGCGCACGATCATTCGCACCTCTGTCTCGTTGCTCGGTAGGAGTTTGTGTTCCAGGAAGGGCGACGTATGGCGCTGTCCAGTCGCTAGGTTCCACAATCATGGCGACTAAGGCCGGTTCTGGTTGCAGTGGGACCCCGACATCGATCTCCTTCGGTGGGCTGACTGAGGGCTTGTGGATGATGTCGAGGAAGACACCTACTGGTGGCGCCTGTCGGGTCGATCCGATGCGGGAAAGGGCGTCTGCCTCCTTGTTTTTATGCCTCGATCCACTCGACGGAATAGCCATCAAAGTGTCCTCCCAACTGGTCGACGGCTTGGCGGTACGCGATCATTGTTGGGGAGACAGCGTCGCACGTCCCGGCCACTTGGCCGGCAACTAGGTCGGAGTCGCCATAGCATCGTAGACAGTTAATGTTCATCTCCTTGGCAGCTCTCATGCCGTGAAGGAGGGCCTCGTATTCCGCCATGTTGTTGGTGCAGGGCTTGAAGTTGAGGTGGAGCACGTAGCTGAGCTTGTCTCCTTTGGGGAAGGTCAGTATGACCCCAGCCCCCGTGCCGTCGGTGTTCTTGGAGCCGTCGAAGTGGAGTGACTAGTAGTGGAGGTATGGTAGCTTCTCTGGCTGTTGTGCTTCTTCCCAATCTGCGAGGAAATCAGCTAGGGCTTGTGACTTGATCGCTTTTCGGGGCTCGTACTTGATGTTGTGGACGCCGATCTCGACGGCCCACTTGGCGACTCGCCCGGTTGCCTCGCGATTACGTATGATGTCTTGCAGGGGCGCGGAGGAGACCACCGTGATTGGGTGCTCCTGGAAGTAGTGTGGGCGCCGCCGTTGTGCTCGGAATACCGCGTACGCCAGTTTTTGGTATTGCGGGTAGCGTTGTCGTGAGTCCGTTAGGACTTCGCTGATGTAGTATACGGGGCGCTGTATGGGGCGATCCTTGCCCTCTTCCGGTCGTTCGACGACCATCACGGCGCGGACGACTCGATTGGAGGCCACAACGTAAACGAGCATTGGCTCTTTGTCGAGTGGCACGGCGAGTAGTGGTGCCGCAAGTAGCACTTCTTTGAGCGCTTTGAGTGCGTCGTCGGCCTCCGCGTCCCATTGGAACGTTGGTTTCTTGCACATCAGGCGGTAGAGGGGCATTGCCTTCTCGCCTAGTCGGGGGATGAAGCGACTGAGGGCCACGACTCGCCCTGCCAACTTTTGGACGTCGCGCAGGCACTCGGGTTTCCCGAGTCGTGCGATGGTGTCGATCTTGGTGGGGTTGGCTTCAATGCCTCGCTTGGAGACTATGTATCCCAGAAGCTGTCCGGTGGGTACGCCGAAGGTGCATTTTCCAGGATTCAGCTTGATGTTGTACCTCCGCAAGTTTCCGAAGGTTTCAGCTAGATCGGCGAGTAGATCGTCCTGGCGGGTGGATTTTACCACCACGTCGTCGATGTAGACGTGAATGTTGCGGCCAATTTGGCTCGCTAGACACTCCTGCATGCACCTCTGGTATGTGGCACCTGCGTTCTTGAGGCCGAACATCATGGCCGTGTAGCAGAATGCGTCGAATGGCGTGATGAACGTCGTCTTCTCCTCGTCTTCGACCGCCATCTTGATCTGGTTATAACCAGAGTAAGCGTCGAGAAAACACAGCGACTTCGATCCCGCGGTCGAGTCGATGATCTGATCGATGCGCGGTAGGACGAACTCCTCCTTCGGGCAGGCGCTGTTGAGGTTGGTGTAGTCGATGCACGTTCTCCATGTGTTGTTCTTTTTGAGAACCAGGACTGGGTTTGCCAGCCACTTGGAGTACTTGATTGGCCAGATGAAGCCTGCGGCTAGCAGGCGCTGGACTTCCTCGGCGATTGCTCGGCGGTGCTCTTCATTGAAGGGCCGTAACAACTGCTTTACTGGTCGCACTTTGGGGTCGGCATTAAGTTTGTGCTCAGCGAGTTCCCTCGGGACACCTGGCATGTCAGATGGCTTCCATGCGAAGATGTCGCGGTTCTCACGGAGGAACCCGATGAGCGCGCTTTCCTATGTGGGGCTCATGTGCGCCCCCATCGTGACCGTCTGGCTGGAGTCGCTAGGGACGAGCTTGACGGTGCGGGTGTGAGTGGTTGCCTCGAACGTGGAGTTCGCGGTGATTGGTTTCATCAGGATGGTGGGGTCGTCCTTGTTGATGTTGCCCGTGTATTTCACGAGCTCCTCCGCGTGGTCGGTCTCCATGGCGATGACGGCGTCGGCGGTCTCGGCGCCTTTTTCCTCGCATTCCACGGCCATGGCGGGGTCGCCGTGGACGGTGATGATGCCACTTGGCCCGGGGAGCTTCATCATGTTGTAGGCGTAGTGTAGGGTCGCCATGAACTTTGCGAATGCCTGGCGGCCCAGGATGCAGTGGTAGGGGCTGCGGAAGTTCACCAGCTCGAAGACGATCCTTTCCGTGCGGTAGTTTGCTGGAGTGCCGAAGGTGACTGGCAGCGTCACTTTCCCGATCGGGTACGCCTTCCGATCGGGGACGATGCCGTGGAAGGTCGTCAGTGTTGGCTTGATGGCTGTTTCTGGGAGCTGGAGCCTTTTGAACGTGTCGAGGTACAAGATATTGATGGAGCTCCCACCGTCCATCAGCGTCTTGGGCAGCCAGTAGTCGGCCACCTTGGGCCTGACTACCAGGGCGACTCGCCCTGGGTACTCGATTCTTGGCGCGTGGTCCTGGCGACTCCAGGTGATGCTCTACTCGGACCAGTTTAGGAAGCGAGGGATGTCGACTTGCGTCACCGCATAGACGGTGACCGCGCGGGCGAGCACCTTCTTCTCGCGCTTGGTGCTGAGTCCGGTGAAGGTATGTAGCGACCCGACGGCGGTTCCGAAGCCGCCACCGTTCCTGTTGTCCCGAGGTGGGTTGTTGTTAGGGTCCTCCCTTGCACGTCTCGCCTTCTCAATCTCTTTGAGAGAGTGGCGATCGGCGGTGGTGTGGGTGGCGGGTTTTCCCTCCCTACTATGGTAGATGCAGGGCTGATTGAGCAGGGCAGCAGGGTCGAATTTCGGCCTCGTCGTGTTATTGGCGTGGTAGTTCCCACTATCGCGGTAGTTTCCTCCATCGCGGCGATAGTTCTTGGAGTCGCGCTAGCCGTAGCCGGCGTTGGCGACGAAATCGACTCGCCCGTCCGTGCGGCGCTTGCCGGTGATGCGGGTGTTGCTGTAGCGCATGTCGCGCAGGCGCCCACTGGCGTGGACACTAGTGCGACGTCTTCCTCCTGACTCGTTGTCGGAGTCTTGGTTGGGGTCATCCTCCGCGTAGCGCTTGGCGATCTCGAGGAGGTTGGGGATGTTATCGAGCGTCCGGTAGACCCTCTTGATCTTGGCGACCAGGGGTTCATACTGGCACGCGTTCTTGAAGCAGTGCATCGCCGTGTCTGGGTGGATGCCAGAGGCGTTTATCCATAGTTCTTGCCACCTTTGGATCCACCGGCGGGTCGACTCGCATTGTACCTGTATGCATCGCTCCAGGTCTTCTATGGTGGTGGCGCGGGTGTAGGAGCCCTCGAAGTGCCTGATGAAGGCGTCCCGCATTTCTTCCCAGGAATCAATGCTGCCGGGAGGGAGCGTGTTGATCCACTGCCGGGTCGCACCCTCCATCATTAGGGGGAGATAGCGAGCGGCGAGCATGTCGGTGTGGCCTGCGATCCCCATTGCCATGAGGTATGTGTCCAACCAGACAGCGGGGTCGTACGTTGGATCATACTTCTCGATCTCCTTAGGGGCCTTGAAGTTGGCGGGGTATTTTTCCCCGCGAATCATTGGTCCAAAGCATTGCGGCCCGACTCGGTTGAGCGAGCCTCTTGGCTCCGGTTCGCCGCGATTGGTGAGGGTGTGCCGCGGGTCGTAGGGCTGGCGCGACCGCCACGTCTGATTGTTGATGATGTTCATTCGGGCGTCGAGGGGCTGCCCATTGGCGGCGACCGTGTTGTTCGCCGATCGCGGCTCGTTGGTTGACAGCGCATGATTGGCGGCCCGTGGTTGGTTTGCCAGGGGCTGGGGTGGTGGGCAAACTAATGCGTTGGCCACGGTGGGGTGGCCGCTTGATGCCGCCCTGCTTGCTGAAGAGCGGGAGTACATTCGCCCCCGCGGGTCGACTCCCGTGACTTGTTGCTCGACGGCCGTGACGAGTAGGGCCTTGGTGTACTGGATCTGTAGCGCGCCGTCACCTTGGACATCGAGGTTGACGATTGCGGCATCAGCCACGACGACGTTGTCCATCGGGGTGGAGTATAGCGGTAGCCCGTTGGCGTCACGGTCTTGAGGCGAGATGATGATCCGCGGTTGGTCCGGTGGGGGCGCGCGGCCCATGGGTGGTGGAGGAGCCCCAGTCGACAGCGCTCCAGGTGGTGGTCTTGCGGGGTTGCTCCCGCCTGGCGGCGTGTTCTCGCAGTATTAGCGCTCGCCGGCGCGCGTGGGGTCACCCTCGTCGTTGAAATTCGGGACGCGGCCCTGAACGTCGGGGTTCAGGCGGGTCCTGATGCGGCGCTGGTGGTAGAGTGGCAGCTCCCACGCCGTTTCTCGCTCGAGGCGGTATTTCTCGCGCTCGGCGAGTTCGTTGCGTTGCGCCTCCACGAGCCGCAGGCGGGCTTGCTCCACCTCTGTGGCCGTCGCGGTTGCCGGGATCGGTGTGGAGAACGGATCTGGCGGGGCGGCCGTGCTACCCGCCATGTAGATCGCGTTGAAGTGATTGGATCTGGCGCAAAAATCCTCGGGGGATTCCGAGCCGGAATTGGAGTCGAAGATCCCCAGGATGGAGGGGTCCTCAAAATCCTCGGGGTTGGAGACTCGCGTGATGGAGTCCTCCCGTGAAGCGGCGGTGATGGATCCGCCGACCGATGCAGGGGTCGCGGAGTCGGCGTCGTCGTTCAGGGCGTCGTCGTTGGTGGCGGCGTTAGTCTCAATCGCGTCGCTGGCGGCCGAGTCGTACTTGGTGACGAGGCTCCTGATGGAGCGGACCTGCTCCTCCGAAAGCAGGTCGCGGTGTGGCGGCGATCCACCGACGATCACCGTCGCGGCTGGATCGATCATGCCAGTGAAGCCGACGAAGAGGTTGATAGAGCCGATCGGCATCACCGTGGCGTGGGTGACCGGGCATGATGCCGAGATGTAACTGTAGGGCAGGATCTGTAAGATCCCGTCGATGGCAATCATGCGACTGGTGGCGATCGGCCAATCGATCGGCGAGTAGGGTCTCGCCGCAGAACTCAGGGCAGTCCCGCTATGCCCCATGGTGGTCGCCACTATCGTGGAAATGGCCACGGCAGTCGCTGCCACTGGCAGCAATTGAGTGTTTTGTGAGGAAGAGTTGGCGGCCATCTGTGGTGCGATATGGGTTTACCTAGGTTCGGCCCCCCGGAGGGTAAAGACCTACTCCTACTAAATTAGATTATGAGAGAGCGAGTTACAGGGGTGGCGAGCTTGGCGGCTAGGCAGCGAGTCGCTTGAGGGGGTGTATGATGGAACGTAAGGTTCAAAGATACCCTAGGGAGGTTTATATATGAAGAACCTCACTAGGGTTTACAAACTGTCCCCGAACAAGATAAGGATCCGGAGACTTTTGACCTAATCCGACTGGGTTTCCGCTATGCTTCTGGGCTTCCAGTCGCCAGTCGATGGCCCTTTCCTTTCTTCATGGCTCAGTCGCTGTCCTTCAGACGCGCTCGCAGGCCTTTCGGCCCGCTCGGAACGTTCTACTGGGCATGCCCCCTTTGGCATATCCCCATCACAAACTGTTTACTCCTTTGTGTTTACTTTCTGCAAACTATTACTTCCTTCCATTCAATACGTTTAATCCTTTGTTTTCAGCAAAACCGGTGAGATTGACAACCTCATCGCAAGTTGGGGACAGAGCTATGTGGTTGTGTTGTGCAGGTCTCCACGTTGCTGCTGGCACCGGTAGTGCGCTTTGCCAACGTTCAACTAGCTACACCTTTGGGATGTTTCCTTGCTCCTACTGGATTGATAACCTTGGTTTCATAACTGAGGGAAACTTACTGCTGTGCTCATCATACCTTCCTCTTGGGGTTCCCCAATGAGCTCGCTAGTACACGAGTCAACAACCGCGAACCACAGCTGACCGCCAGCTCGCCCGGGCATGCCCGCTCCAGGCCCACCCGGGGTGGGGAGCTGGACCGGTGGGCCGGTGCGCGCAAGACCGGCCCATCCGGGTCGCTGCCGCCACAGGCAGTTATGGGGTGCGAGGTGGGCAGCGGCCAAAGGCCCACCCGGCCGGTGCAGCCTTCTAGCTGTTGCTTAATGCTGCTGTTTGACTATTGGGCTAAGATGCTAGCCCATCCGGCTGTTATCCCAAAATTCCTGTATATTCCTTTGTTATTTAGTCCCACATGGTGCACCTAAAGGGGAGTGTACACCTCCCTTAGCCTATATAAGGAGGTGCCTATGGGTGGGATTAAAACACACCAATACACCAACAATTGGAGAAGTCCTTTGGTTGAATTCCTCCTTCCCTCTCTCTCTCTAGCCCTTGTGACCATGGCCCCAAGTCTGGGTTGTGCGAACGAGGCACACCTGCAGTACATCGTTGCGTTACAGGGATTCCTAGCCGGATATCAACTTCCGCACTCCCGGCAGGATCGGGGAGCTGGAGGTCTCATCGTGCACCGGATGTCTACGAAGACACGAGGCGCAACACTTGGGGCACTTAAATGTCGTGAGCCGGAGCTGCTGCACGATGAAGATGAAGAAGGAGCAAGGGGTGACCCGCGAGGACCTTCGTGACCTTGAGGTCGGCTATGAGTACGACTACTTCAACCACGTTCCCCGCGGAACATTAACCGCGTACAGTCTACAAGGGTATGTATTCTCTACGCATTGGCTGTTACCGCATTACTACATAGATAGATCCTAGGCAGTTTTTGGGGTTCCCACGTAGGAATTTTTTTGTTTTTTGCTGCGGATCCCTTCAGTGGTATTGATACGTTGCAAACGTATCTATAATTTTTGATATTTCATGCTTGGTTTTATCTACTTTCTTATAATTTGTCCACACTTTGGAGTACTTTTTATACACTTTCTTGGACTAACCTATTAACAAGATGCCATAGTGCCAACTACCTATTTTCTGCTGTTTTTGGTTCTAGGAAAGTCAGAAAATGAATATTCTCAGAATTGGACCGGACAAAAGCCAAAGTCGATATTTTACCGGAAGACTCATGGAGCCAGAAGACGAGACGGAGAGGGGCCACAGGGCGGCCACACCATGTGGTGGCACGGGCTAGCCCTGGCCGCGCCACCAGGTGGTGTGGGCCCCCTGGTCGCCCACCGACCTTGCCTCTTCGCCTATAAGATGCCTCCCGATGCGAAAACCCTAAGTTGTCAAGCCTCTAGCCACGAAAAGTTCCGCAGCGCCGCCGCCACTGAAGGGGAGATTCGGGGGACAAAAAGTCTCTGTTCTGGCACCCTGCCATGATGGGGAAGTGCCCCCGGAGCTATCTCCATCGATCTCCACCACCATCTCCATCACTGTTGCTGATTCCCACGATGATGAGGGAGTAGTTCTTCCTCGAGGCTAAGGGTTCTACCGGTAGCTATGTGTTCATATGTCTCTCTATGCATGATCATATTGTGATCATGAGCTTTGTAATCAAGTAGATCTACCTTGCAACTCAAGTGCTTTAATAGATCTCTGCTCTCCCCATGTGTGTGAAGTTGACAGTGTGCACACCATGGTGGCACTTAGGCTAGAGATCACAAATACTTGTTATGAGTTATATTTGGAGTTGGATGTCTTTATGAAATTGTGGTGTTTGTTTGAACCATCTAGTGCTCAAGGTGATAGTGTGGGGTTATCTAGATGGGAAAGATGAACTTTGAGGAGTGCTGTTATAGACCTACCAATGATTAGAGTGTCCAACCAGAGAGTAGTTAAGAGTAGTATCATAAAGAGAAGATATTTATATGAGAGTGTTCACTAGTGAAAGTATGATCCCAAGGCCTTGTTTCTAAACATTGAAACACCGTTTGCAATTAGATCTATTACATGTTTGCTTGCTTCCATCTTTATTTCAGTTTTACTTTAGTCTTTTCCATGCCATCAAGCTATTTTATATCACCATTACCACTTATAATTATCTATAACACTTGTATTTTGCTATCTCTTCGCCGAACTAGTGCACCTATACACCTGACAAGTGTATTGCGTGTGTTGGGGACACAAGAGACTTCTTGTATCTTGATTGCAGGGTTGCTTGAGAGGGGATACCTTTGACCACTTCCTCCCTGAGTTCGATAAAGCTTGTGTAATCCACTTAAGGGAAAACTTGCTGTTGTTCTACAAACCTCTGCACTTGGAGGCCCAACAACTGTCTACAAGAATAGAAGTGCGTAGACATCAGGTATCAGAGCCGATCTATGTGTACGAGTGTTGTATGGCCAGTACACACATGTATTGTGCGAACATTGATCCCTTAGTTGTTACCCTCTAACATGTACTTATTTATATCGTGGTATTGTTTGATGAAGCGGCCCGGACCGACCTTACGCGTATTCGTACGCGAGATTGGTTCCACGCTCAACATACGGCTTGTACCGTATATGTGGCTAGCGGGTGTCTGTCTCTCATTCGATAGTTGATATAGCATTTACAACGGAGGGCCCTGGAAGGGGTGTAGTAGGACAACTATCGGATCCATGTTGTGGTTGGAAAGTTTGTAGTTTAGAAACGGTTCTATTGCGAAATCCCTAACAACCATGTAAAACTTGCAATAGATAAAGTAGATGCGTCTAACTTTATTTTGCAGGGGGCATGTGATTATGATATGGCATTGGTCTTTCCGAAGGTAAAGTAGTTTACTTTTCTGTTACTAAGTAGTATAGCAATAGTCATCGTTCCGATGGACGACCTGGTGGAGGCGTCGTGGACTTGGCGTCAAACCAAGGGCAATATGGAGATCATGCCGGAGCGCTCGATGGAGATCAAGGTGCAAGAAGCACCATATCATATCACATTATACATATGATGTTGATACCTATTTTACATCTTATTGTGTGCTAGTATTAGATACTCAACGGTAGCAAATAAGATAATCCCTATTTAATTCCAATGTTCTGTGTTCCCCTTGTGTGTGCACCACCAAGAAAGTTCTTTGTTATGAGTCTGGTCGTGATGATCGGGGGTCAGACATATTTACGTTCGCATACAGTGGGTGTAAGCCATGTTGCACAGCAAATACACACAAGTTAGATTTGGTGAGCCTAGCATGCACAGACATGGCCTCGGAACACAAGAGATCAAAAGATCGAGCATGAGTCACATGGATGATGTGATTGGCATTAGGGAATGTCTACATTTGATAATGCACTGATGGTCGTGATGATCGTGGGAGGTGCAGAGGATAGGGATCATGTGATCACTAAAATCGTCCAGGGGATGACAATTTTAGTGGAGACCAATTATAAATTGATCTCTTATTATAAACTTAGTATAGATGTCTGTTTGCAAATATCTTAGTAGATCATGGCCTATCCCATTGAGGTCCTTTGCGACCATGGGAATATATTGCTTAATGTGGAACTTAACAAAAGGGTCCAACTTCATAGATTAATACCCGCACCTGAGGGATATCCTCGCAAAAGGTGATCTTCTCTTCTTGATACAATAACCATTAGGAGATAGTTCAATGACTCCGGAATGTTTGTGTTTTCTTCATAATCATCCAATAAGCCATTCTCCATTCGATGGAGAGTTGGGCTACATTTTGTATTCTACAGAATAAGGCACATAGAGTATGAGCCGTTGGATGGGTTTTCCTCCATCATGGATGAAAAAAGATTGTTTGGAAAAACACTTAGTGATCTTGCATTAGAGTTGAGAACTCTTAGAAGGGCTTGATTTCAATGGAGGTCATTGATGAAAAGGTATATGTAAGATATACAAATTATAAATGTGGTTCTTGCAAAACTCGTTGCAGTTTGCAAAGTATTTGATACTTGTCATGCTTTGTGAAAACAGGAGGATCTGCTTGAGAATTGCTGGTTTTGAGGCAACGTGACTTGATGACGGCAAGCAAATCAGTTGATTGCCGACATCACCTCTTTACTCAAATTTTATCATTTGGATTAGTGGACTTGAATATAACTTTGTAATCCCTGTTTGTGTGTCTTGCTTTTGGCGAGACGATTATTCATATGAACAAGTTACAAGCCAGTTTGTACTATTCTTATGAACAATACCTTATGGTCACATTACGATTACAAATCAGTTACTCACATCACTATGTTAATGATAATAGTTTAAACATTTATAAAGGATTTAGAATGCTAAAAGATATCCAAAGTTTAATAATGAAATGACACTATAGTTTAAGTCGTAAAATGGTTATTGCATGTTCTTCATTCTAAATGAAGATGGGGGTCCTAGATGCTTGATCTAGAGACTTTGCAAAACCATGCCTCTTGGGCAGAATGACTAAAACTCCGCATTCTGGTAAAACGGTGATATGCGAAGAAATGTTGAAACTTATACATAGTGATGTATCGTATTTTCAACAAGTAGTGGAAACCATTTGTTAATTGTGGACTTAAGTGAATAAGCGTATTTACTTAATGAAACATAAGTTTGAAATGATTTGAATTGTTCAAATGAGTTCATACCTAAATAGGATATTGAAATTAACAAGAATACGAAGTCTCTTCGATTTGATCGACATGTCTAAGGTGTTCAAGTTAAGTTTAGCAAAAGGGACTTGTGAAAGATGTTTCACTAATTATGATAATTGGATGAATTCAAACTATGTTGAAATGTCTAAACATCATAATCATTATGTATTAGATACATATGGTATAATATTATCTCTTATCAAGGTTGTAGTTGTCGTTTAGAGTTAAAGATCAAAATAAGTAAACACTCATTTCAAATGCAAAGTAACATCTATAGATTCGTGGAAACAACACCATGAGTGTTATGGCAAGTTCGGGTTTTTGGAGATTTCGATAAGTCGAAATCATGGCGAATAAACAAATCTTTGTAGAGCATTCTTAGGAAGCTATGAATGCATCTTCCACAAGGGGCAAACCTGCTGTTGTCCTAAGTTGATGTGTCTTGATGAAGATATAGGTGGAAGAAAGTAAAAGATCAAAACAAGGTATTTGACCTTACCTCCGAATTGTTGAGTGGCGCAGCGGAATTTGTTTCATGAATCCAAACTCTACATATAGAGGAGAAACTATTGATAATGATCATAAAGTTTCAAGTAAATACTTTTGCTAAAAGAAAGTAGGATTCAACTATATATTCTAACAAGTTTGTGGAATTATATTGTTGATTCACTTGTCATGTTTTGAACGAGACATACCTACGAATTACAAAGAAGCGTGATGGACCTAAGTACGAGAAATGAATGGTCATTGAAATCTCGTTAGTGGAATTCTCGATTTGATGATGATCAAGAAATTTTGGAATGTCCAAGATTGTCGAGAGGACCTAGATTTGAGTGGGAGCAAATCAGCTTGGCTAATTCATAATATGTAGCTGACATATTTTGAGTGGGAGCTAAGTGAAATCCCTGGATCTCAAACATGAATGTCATATTTGAGTGGGAGCGTGAAATCATTCTGGGATATGTGGACGACATATGTGAATGATGTGATTGGTGTTAATAATATTTAAGTTAGGATGAAGTTGAAGTTATTAAACAAAGAGATCTATCAAGATAGATTAGTGAGTTTAATAAACACTGAATGTCGAATGCTTCCTGGACTTGATTCTGAAAGATGTTCAGAATGTCCTAAGACAGGATTCTGAAGAAGCTCAGAATGGAACAAGTTAAGAAAGAAGTTCTTACTATATGAAGCATTGAGTTAGTATTGCAACTATAGTTGAAAGAAAGAGTGTGTTGCATCTCCTATGCCTCAATCATAGGTTCTTCCATATAACCATGTTGTATACTCGACATAAAGTGACCCAAAGTTCTGGTTGGTAGGACAAAGTCTTAAATGTAATAATGTGTCACGAAACTAGAATTAAGTTTGTATTTAATGGCAAGAAGCAAAGTAAGTGGCATAGTGGCATTTCATGCACTAGGATCTACATAGATATAGAAGTATAAAGGCTCCATCTGATGTGATGTATAATGTTATGGTGGGGCTAGTTCGCTTTAATGTAGAATGATGTGTCCCAGGGCCTAGTGACCATGAGAAAGCCCTCGAGGTTGATCTAAAGTCACTGTAAGCTCCTGGAATCCGGCCTCGTTCTGTTGCCATGACTATAGTATATACACAAAGCATAGCAAAGTGTGTTTTGAAGTTTAGATGACAACAATGGAAACGACCGTCATTATAAACACTATAAACAAAGTCTTACTTTGTTGCCAAACAAATACTTCGACCCATTATACGATAACGGTGTGAATGTCAAAATTAAGAAGACATTAACAATTTGCAAAAGACATAATGATCTGGTAAAACAAAACATGGACATGATGTTTCCCATGAGCATGCATGATCTGTAAACACATATGGTATATGGTTTATATGAGTAAAATGCGAGCTGGATTATTTGTACTCTAGTGCAAGTGGGAGCCTGAAGGAGATATGCCCTAGAGGCAAATAATAAATAGGTTTTTATTGTCATATCTCAATATAGTTTCATATTGTGCTATAATTGTGCCAAGTAGAAACATTGGTACAGGTGTGGTATGAAACAACCAAGTCCCTAGTAGCCTCTATTCATACTAGTTCGTTGGTCATGAGGATGATCTGGGTTTCAAGATCATGGGCATGTATGCCAATTGACAACGGGGTCATATCATTGGAGAATGATGTGATGGACATTCCTCGAAGGATTGTAACACGATCAAGTCATATAAGTTCATTGTTGCAACAGCTAAATCTAGACTCCTAATTCCTTAGACCGTGAGGCTATATCAATCACAGTCTCCCGAGATTGCTTAGATAGCATCAAGCGCCACTTGGTAATACAGTGGTTATAAAGGTGTGTTCAGGTACTCGGAGGAACCGTAGAGGCAATATATGTCAAGAGCGGGATTTGTTCACCCACATGACGGGTAAAGATACATACGGTCGGCTTGGTGAGATTACATCCATAAATGTTGCAACATGTGACTCGGTCACGAGGATGTAATATCACGGTAACAAGAAAACAAAACTTGTTGTGAACGAGATTGAACAAGGTATGTGATACCAATGATCGGATCTCGGACAAGTAGTATCAAGAAACAAAAGGAATATGGATGCTACATTTACCGGTTCAAACGACATTGTCATCAGGAATACATAGGGTTCACATGGATATCCCTGGTCCCTCTATTGATCATTGATACAGATCATGTCTAGAGCATTCCCGAGCCGTGAGAGGATACACTTAAGGGTACGATGAGAGCAATCATTCGTAAGACAGAATCACAGTAGAGAAATACAAAGCCGAAAATGTTCCGCAGAGAGATCCGAAGTTGTCCGGAGAAAGAATAAAGGAAAAGACCGGAAAGTATTTTCGAATAAATGGGAATTTAAATATATACTTATTATATGTTAATTATGAATTAATATATACTAAATTTTAAATTAATATTTATAAAGACAACTTTTATATTAGGCCAAATCCCCGGAGGGAATTAGCCTAGAAGAAAAGCTACAGAAAAATAAAAAAAGGGAAAAGGAAAAAAATAGCCAGCCCCATGGGTGGCGGATAACCGCCACCGCATAGGGCGGACTACAGCCGCTGGCTGCCACCATAGCGGGCCACTCGACCCCGGCCCAGCGGGCACTCGAGGAGCGGGCTGGCCAGGCCACTGCGGTCCACAGCTGACCGCCAGCCCGCCCGGGCAGGCCGGCGCCAGGCCCACCCGGGGTGGGGAGCTGGGGCGCTAGACCGGTGGGCCGGCACGCAATACCAGCCCATCCGGGTCGCTTCCTCTCCATGCAGCTATGGGGCGCGAGGTGGGCCACGGCCAAAGGCCCACACAGCCAGTGCAGCCTTCTAGCTGCTGCTTAATGTTGTTGTTTGACTATTGGGCTAAGATGTTGGCCCATCCGGCCGTTAGCCCGAAATTCCTGTTTATTCCTTTGTTATTTAGTCCCACATGGGGCACCTAAAGGGGAGGGTACACCTCCCTTAGCCTATATAAGGAGGTGCCTATGGGTGGGATTCAAACACCCCAATACACCAACAATTGGAGAAGTCCTTTGGTTGACTTCCTCCTTTCCCCTCTCTCTCTAGCCCTTGTGACCATGGCCCCAAGTCTGGGCTGTGCGAATGAGGCACACATGCAGTACGCCATTGTGCTGTAGGGATTCCTAACCGGATATCAACTTCCGCACTCCCGGCGGGATCGGGGAGCCGGAGGTCTCATCGTGCGCCGGATGTGTAAGAAGACACGAGGCACAACACTTGGGGCGCTTAAATGTCGTGAGCCGGAGCTGCTGCACGATGAAGATGAAGAAGGAGCAAGGGGTGACCTGCGAGGAGCTTCGCGACCTTGAGGTCGGCTACGAGTACGACTACTTCAACCACGTTCCCTGCGGAACGTTAACCGCGTACTGTCTACAAGGGTATGTATTCTCTACGCATTGACCGTTACCGCATTACTACATAGATAGATCCTAGGCAGTTTTGGGGGTTCTCACGTAGGAAATTTTATGTTTTCTGCTGCGGATCCCTTCAAATTCAACTTCTTTCATCCTTTCAAACTAGCTGATTATTTTTAAATGAGATACCTAAACACACAGAAAGCACAATGGAGTACAAGGTTTAGAGTTCCAGCTACTTCGCTTCTATACGACTGGCAGATTGATGAGGAGTCAAACCCGCAAGAGAAAGACCTCATGTGATCCTGAACAACGTGCTACTGTAAGTACATTCTTACATATTTCACAAACAAAATTTTGTGCATATTTGGGCTCCTTGTGATTAGCTGATCTCTACTTTGTATAATACATGTTCCATGGTTCTTTATTGTAAACTACTTCATGCTATTACTAGACTGCAGTTAAAACCAAGCAAGAGTCTTTGAAAGACAGGATTGAAAGTTGTGATTTCTCTTTGCATTCAACTCCCATTGCATCTTTTAAGCAACTAGTCCACCTAGTACAACATTTGCAGGTGATAATGATAATAATATACAGGTTGAATTGCATGTAGAAAGATAGGGTGTAGCTGCTCTTAGATCTGTAGCTAAAATATTAAAAAAGAAGACATATAACAATATGAAACGAATCACCAAGTATAGAACTCGAATTGATCATGTCAATTCTTTTTCGTGAGATTTTAAAATGAAGATTTTGTTTTATGATCTATTGTAACTTAAATTCCGAAGAGAACTTGTTGTGATGTTTGTAATAAACTTTCATTATTACGTAATATTTAGTTTAAATTTTAGATATTAGTCAATCTGCATCATATTCTTTGGACATTCTGCCAAAACGGGCAGTGTGACCAACGTGCGACAACAATAGGGCAAGAGGCTGAAATAAACCAGCTACTTTGGCCAACATGTCATACTATGTGGGCTTTTGGCTGGCTGCCATGTGGTGGCCTGTGTAACACCCTCGAACCGGCCCTATGCAAGTTTTAGCGCTTCCCGCCAAACCCGCATAAAAACGATTCAAGGACGTCCACCAGGCACTTTCGTGCGGGTGGAAAACGAAGTAATACCATTACACAACAGTCCTCGATGGGACCCACAGAACAGATATATATACAACACGACTCCACGAGTCAAGAATACAGATATACAATACAGAGATCCAAATCACCTTGAAATCGATACAGCGTCTGAGTACGGACAAGATGCAAATGGGGCCAAGAGCCCTGAAGAATAACCAATGGCGTCCATAACCCTGCCCAGGCCAAGCCGGAAGGGTAACCCTGCTAACGACGTCGATCTCAAACCTGCTAAAACAAAAGGGGTGCCGACAAAGGGCAAAGGAAAAAGAGGAGCGTCAGTACTGAGGCCAGTACACGGCGAGGCTAGAATTCGGCGGCTCTCGCCTACATAGGTATGGTGGACTGAAGCGGCAGCGCAGCAGCACTAATCAACCTATAGAGACTCAGTAAACTGGCGGCTATTAGAGAGGGATAAGAAAGACCTATTCGAATCCAACCTGATACTAACACCAAACATACCCATCCTGGTATTTCTCCCTCGAGACCAAACGAGGAAGTCAAGCCGAGGAAACTCACACGGTTGGCAGATTTATTTATTCTTTCCATGGCAGTTATCCAATTTACTAGTCATCTCAGATACAAGTCAAATTATAGCAGTAAACTTTAGTTATAGTTGTCTATGATCGAGAAATTGTGCTCCAAGTCGTCCATAACCGCGGACACGGCTTTTCAAAAAGATTTAACCCTGCAGGGGTGCACCAAAGTATCCACACGCACTTTGACCCTTTTTGCCAGATCAATTAATATACACCCATCGGTATGTCGGCGGGGCCTAAGTCATGACGTTTCCCAGACCCAAATCAAGTACATGGGAGCCACCCCACTAAGCTACCCGCGACGAAGTCGGCCGGCTCCGAGACGGACCTAGGGTTTGCGACGACGGCGGTAAACGACCGGGAACCCGAAAAGTGTGACTGGGCTTGTCGATACCGCGAAAACGTGGCGCGATCCAAAACAGTACAGGTGCTCCACGCACAAATTAAATAAACAGTAAACATGGCATAAGTACAGAATAGTAATAAAGCCCGAAACTACTTGTGGCCCCCGGTACAGTACTTTGAAATCAGGTAGTAAGCCGATGGGGGTGCCCACACACCCCACCTATGGTTAGCGCGCTCGATCTCGGAACAGGTGTCAAGAACTCGGGTCCTAGGGGACACTAGTGAGCGGTTAAGAACCAAATATTGACTATTACCCACCGGTGCCTCTGCATTATATCTATTTCCAGCATTTTAATTATCAAGTTAGGATGTAAGCCAGGATCATCTCCACCGTTAAGCATCTCCACCATTAAGCATGTGCCAACCTCCCAACAACGGTGGAACAACAACGACGTGAAGCGGCACTCAAGCAAGCGACTACGACATGCAAAGGCCAACTATCTATCAAACAACAGGCTATAGGATGTGTCCAAGACAATATAGAGGATGCAGGGAATATAAATGGTGCACAGAAACTAAAGCATCGCAATACGGATAGCAATAGATCAACCGGAGGAAGTAAAGACTATAAATACAAAATAGGTAGAAAGGGGGAGAATGCTCGCCTAGGAAACACTGCCGAAGATTCATATCCGAAGAACTTGTCGATACTCGCATCCACTCATCGGTCTAATCCGCGAAGAAGCAAAGCACTAAAAGAAACACCGGATGCAATATTTAATACTACGGCAGAAGATCCGGCATGGTTATGATATGATGCATGGCATGACAGAGATGCGATGCAATTAGGCAATATTAAGCGGAACCGGGGTCCCGATAATTAATTATATGGTTCAAGTTATTTTTCTACCCCGCAAATTAAATGTTGTATTAATAGGGCGAAACATGGCATCGGTTCGCTATACAAATTTAAATGGAGTCTAGAATAAGACTAGAATAGCCCGCATATAGACTCCATATTTAGTTATTAGATGAATTGACTAACTGCCCGAAACCCACATGATGAGATGCAAGCATGAACCATTTAATATGCAACAGTTATATAGATGGCACTTTATAAAATAGGGCTAGAAAATGGTCACACATGTCGGATCGACGATCTTGGGGTTCACCGGGGTCGATGGGTTCGGTCTTGGCGGGATCGGTCTTCGGACTTCGGGAACGGGGCTCTAGGATCCGTGAGGGAATCTTGGCGTCCAGGGTTTGGCGTCTTCGGATACCGTGGTCTTCGGCGCTATGTCGGCGTACTCAGGCTCCATGAAGCATAAATTGTGGTGGTGGTCTTCAAGTACCACTTCAGGATCCCTCGTGTTCATCTACAAGCATCGGGCTTGGTCCTTCGGTAGCAGAGGAGACGAATATCTTGTGATACTCAGGAACAACAGGTGCGCGACACATAAAGCTAGGATAGGCCAACACGCGCGCTAGGCACAGGAGACAGCATAGGACGCGTTGTGTTGCACACAGTTGGTTGATCACTACTGGGAACATAAGGAGTAACACGGTTTGACTTTGGAGAGCTCGGGCGCCACGTGCTGGAAGGTCATCCAGGAGAAGCATCAGGAGACTGGCCTGCCTGCGAGGACGTCCGCGAGGAATTTGGCGTGACCTTGCGTGAGGAAGCGAAGGGAGGGCCCACGTGCAGGAGGGAACACGGAGACTTCCATGGCGAGGTCGACGGCTGGCAGGGCTCGGGGCGTGGAATCCGTGGAGGTAGAGGCCGGAGCAGAGCACGAGGAGGCGGCATGGTAGACAGGCGCTGGCGTGGACGGGAGGAGGCGGGCACGGCCACGGGTGGCCATGGCGGCAAGAGCGACGCGCGGACAAGGCGGACGAGGTGGTGGTGGCGCACGACGGAAGAGGGAGGCGAGGAAGCGGCAGAGCTCCGGCGAGGTCGTCCGGTGGAGCGGCGGCTGGAGAGGGGCTCGGACGGCCGGAGGAGAGGGCCGCAGCGGCTCGGTGACGAACGGCGGCAGGCGCGTGCTCGCGGCCAAGGAGGAGGGCGGATGGCGACCGCGCAGAGGAAGAGGGCGGCGCAGGCGGTCGCGGGCTCGAGGGCGGCTCCGGTAAGGAGGGGCTCGGCGAGGGAGGAGGCGGTGACCGAAGCGGAGGGGAGGAGGAAAGGCTGCCGAAGGCCGAGGCGGTGAGGCGGACGTCCGCGGATGCGGGAGAGGACGACGGCCTCGCGGCGGCGCCGGAGGGCGGGCCGGGGCATGGCGGCGCCAAGGGAGGCGCGGGACGCGTCGGTGGTGGTGCGTGTCCACCGCGTGGGGTAGGGTCAGCAGGTGGTGGGGCCAGGGCGGTAGGTGGCGATAGGAATTGGTGGAGGGGCGACCAGGTGGGGATGGCGACCGGTGGTTGGCCTCGCGGGGGAGCGTGCGCGCGCGCTGTGTCCGCGTGGGTGGGGGCTGGGAGCGTGGTAGGTGGGGTGGTGGGGAGTGGGCCGGCTCGCGGGGTGGGGCCTAGGGACCAGGGGAGGAGGCGGGTGGTGTGGTGGACAGGTGGGATGATGTGGCGGCCTGAGATAGGCTGGGGTGGTGTGGAGGTGTGAGGTGGAGGGAGGGGATTGGCCAGGGTGAGGTGGAGGAAGGGTGGGTAGGCTAGGTTTAGGTAGAAAAGGGTTTGGGGGAATCTAGGGTAGGTAGAATTTTTATCTGGAGGTGGCCGGCTGGGCTTTCGGGCCTGGCTGGCTGCCTCCCAAAAATAACTTAAATATTTTATTTATTAAAAACGAGGCTTTTGCAAACCGTTGATAGACAAAAAAATATTCCGGAGACCCGGGGTTTTAATTTGAATAGAGACGGGAATATTTAGAAAAACAAAACTAGGCGTTTTGAAAATAGTTTTAGACAAATCCATGCAAGATGATGACGATGCTCAAATGCAATGTGGCATGATGACATGAGCATGCGGCCATGATGATGCAATGCACAAAAACAACGCGATTTTCTAGTAGTGGTTTTGCGGGACGCCACAGCCTGATAGTTTAATGTATCGATTGTGGTGGCCACTTGGCACTCCTTGTTAGATAAATGGGTCTCCTCGTGTTAGCCATGCGATATGCCATGTAGCTTAATAGGTTTTTCTAGGTCCCCACGTCGTCAGCCTGCCAAGAGCAATTGGTTATCGATGGGCAACAACATGGACCGGCAGACCAAATCAATGGGCTGTTGGTCGGCGCCACGTATATGAGCATGTCAGCATAATGGGTTTTTTCTGAGGAACCACGTGGCGACCCTTCTGTCTTTATAAGCTTTTAGTGGGCTGTCATGTGAAAGCCCACCGAGTTTTATGAGCTTTTATTTTGCTTCCACGTGGGCCTGTCTGCTAATTTTTTAGGTTTTTACTGAACTGACATGTGGCGGCCTTCTTAGCATTATGGACTTTTGTTTTGCTCAACATGCTGCCACCCTGCCAGTTTTATGGGCTTTCACTAGGCCGCCTCAAGGATATCCACCTAGCTTTATGATTTTTATTTGGCATCCATGTGGGCCTGCCAGCCAGCTTTATGTGCTTTTGACGGGTTGCCACGTGGCAGCTCACGTAATTTTATGGGATTTTGTTTTGGTTTTAAGATGGGTTAGTCAGCTCAAATCTATCGAGCTGATGTCACATATGATGTCAATGGTTACGAAGTTCATACATGTAATTATCCGTTAACGGTGTTTGCCACGTGGTTGTTTACATGACGTCAGCAGATAGCAGGACCCACGAAACACATCTACCACGGTCTGAATTTTTGTGGTAGATGGGTTCCGTACACCACGATTTCCAAAAACCGTGGTAAAACTTTTTGTGACAAGACTTTTACCACGGGTGCTCATCCGTGGTAGAAGACCTTTAACTATGAGAAAACAGCCTTCTACCATGAAATCCGGTAGTGATAGGTGGCAACTTGTTTTTACCGTGGAAGCAGCGTGAAACGACTGGTACAACGCGTGGGTGGCTCGCGGATACGAAGTGACGCTATTACAATGATATAGGGAGACAAGCCATCACGGACGAGCGTTCCGTGTGGCTGTCAAGTGGGCTTGCACGGACGATCCGATGTGGCGCGCCTCCCCTTGGGTCAAGACCGACGCTAGAGTGCTGGACGGTTTGGTGGACTTTCTCCGCAACTTTTCTTTCTCCTTTTTCTCTTTTTTTGTATTTTGTATTTTGTATTTTTTCTTTTTCTATTTCTTTTTATTTTTATTTTTAAAATTATGTTTTTGAACAATGTATAGATTCAAAATTTGTTCATATTCAAAAAGTGTACTCCCTTCATCTAAAACTAATTGACTTATGTTTGTCTAAATTCAAATGTATATATACACTAAAATGCGTTTAAATACACTCGAATCTAGGCAAACTCAAGTCAGTTATTTCTAGACGGAGGGAGTATAAATTTGAAAATTGTTTGAATTCGCATTTTTGTTCATATTTTAAAATGTTTAGATTTTGAAAAGGCTAATTTTTTAAAATGTTTAGATTCGAAAAGTGTTCAAATTTAAAAGTTGTTCAAATTTTGAAAATATTTAAATTTTAACTTGTTTAGGTTTGAAAAAAATCAAATTTTGAAAAATATTCAGATTTTAATAACATTTTCTAAAAATGGTTTTACTTAAAAAAGTTTAGATTTTGAAAAATGGGTAAAGAAAAAAAAGGAAAAAGAGATAGAAACAGAAAAGAAAAAAGAAAAGGAAAACAGAAAAAACCACGGTTGGATGGTTGCGGCCCAAAGATGACCGCTTGGGGTGTGTGGTGCTCGTGCCCCGTATATAGGGATGTAAACGGATCAGATCGGATCGGATATCGCTCTCTTCATATCCTTTACCATATTATTTTGTCGGATTCGGGTCGGATCGGATAATGACCGGATGCGGATTCGAATGCGGATTATATCGGACTACTGATTCGGAGGGAAAATGGAGCGGACTTGGACCGGAAACGGACATAAATTATCAAATAAATACACACAAAGAAACGTAATTAGATTTTCACCATACAAACAATATGAACAACTTTTTATCCAAGTACATAACACTAGGCAATGATCAAACTGAGAACGGTACTATTTATTACAACTATATATAGGAACAATATTCATACATCAACACTAGCTAGACACAAACACCCAAATGGTGCAAAAGAATTTATATACGGAGACACGCGAGTGATCAGTTTAATGAATTTACTTGTTACATGTTGTACTAGGCTAGTCTAAATTACATATGGAGACACGTGCGTGATTAGCTAAATAAATTTATTAGATATTTTGGCATGCCTATTTGGTTACTTAATCGGATTATTCTAATTAAATAGATCGGATTATCCGCCATGCGGATAATCCACATCCGCAGAATAACAACAATACCGTATCCTCTGGATATCCGCAAAACAAAATTCGTATCCACGTACGTATCCGTCGGATTCATAGAATTGCGTACCATATCCTTAAAAAGGATACGGATACGGATTCAGTCCGAAAATTATTCGTACCGTTTACATCCCTATCCGTGTATGCCGACCTGGTCCACTCCCGGTGGAATACACCGAAAGCTTCATCGTTAGCAGTTCCGTCCTGACTTCTGACCCATCTCAGCCCATCAAAATGATCCCTGTCCCTGAGTCGTGGCTGATATATATAGGCTGCTCTGCTCAGTCAAACCCTCTCCGGCCCAAACGATTAAAACTGACACGGCCTTTTGATCTCCCCGGCTCCTTCTCCCGCTTGACGCGCCAACTGTAGCGGTTGCCGGCTCGGGGTCCGACTCCGACCTCCGACGTCCGCTGATTCGGCGGCCGCCGGGCTCCATCAGGGCGGAATTCCCCCTCGGATAATTTTCACCGTTTCCTGGAAGAACTAGCGTTGCTTCTTTCAATGAAGCTACATTATGGACACCGCGCCTGCCACCCGCCCACGGGGTGTTCGACCTTATGCCGCTGAAGCGGGCGAGTGAGCACCGACAACCGCGCAGCGCGGCGGAGACACCTCCGAACCATCAAAGCAAAGTGCAAATTCCGTTTCCTTCCGGAGGTGACAATGTCCGTGCTGTTATCCGTCGATCGTTCGAGGCCGCACAGAGGAATTTCCTGTATGACTTGAGGATGAGTTCAGGGTGAACGATTTGCTGTCACCTACGATGGATGGATGGAAAAGGCAAACAGCTGGCAGCTGCTCCTGATCAGGAGACTCACCGGATGCTGATTGATGAAGTAAAACATTTGAGGTGCACATGGTCCATCTGCATTAGCCGGACGTGGGGCAGAGCCGCAGAGGGATCAGTTTATGCTGGCTTTTCCAAGTCTTCTTCTACTACCTCTAGTGATCTGGAATCCCATGGAGCAATCGAGGTGGCAATCCACGGATACCGATCTAGCTATCTGCCTTGGTGAACCTGGTTGCTTCCTTGACACGCACAGCCTCTGATATGACATAGGTTGGTAATTGTTATACCGATTCCTTCCCATCTCTCGCATTGCACATTGTCAGCTCATCACGCTGTGTGTCCCTGCATCATGCAGGATGCTAATCTTCAGCATGGTGGAGTCAACGACTGATCATGCGAGCGAAAGCGCTTTTGCCGACAGATTATCTGAAAGGAGGCGTGCTTTCGGATCTCCTAACGAAGAAGGTATCCAGTCCCAGCTGATTGGGTGCCTCATCTGCAAAGCTAAGTGCTGTCGTCTACGTACTGCATGAGGGAAGATCTGTTTATTTGCTCAAGCACATGGTTAGATGTACAAATTACATCTTGCATGCCATTGCAGCTAGGTTAGTCGCTGTTCACTCGATCTATTAATCATTGTAATGCATTGCATATAGATTTTCGGCATTTTAGGTTCATAAATAAAATAAAAACAATGCAACAGAAAAAAAAAGGAAATGGCCGAGTTGGGTGTCGAAAGGGATCCTGAAAAGGTAATAACTGAGAAACAAACTGCCACTGATTTCACGAATAATAAATAAGATGTGGCGTGTTAATACACTATCATATTTCTTGAACTAGCCAAATTGTCATGTTGTGTTGCATGGAGATGACAGTATAGTGAATTTCTTTCCGAAATAAAGATGCTTCTGGTGTATCATAATTAGAAGAATCTTATCTTCTGGCATGCTGTAATGCTAGTTAGGCTCGTTTTTATATTACCCTAAAATCCTTAAAATTTCGTTTGTTTTACTATGATAAAATATGGACCTTCTTGATCCCATTAGCTGCAAGATAATCCCTTGAGAATAGCAACATTATTCAATTACGATGACAATTTTTACTAGAAATGTTTGAATAGAATATACTAATACTATCAAGATAGTCATATTAGTAGTTCTTTAGTTCAGAATTGCTATCAAAAGGGTGGCGTTCCGATACCCTTATTTCCAGGTAGCAAATGATAGTTCCACTTCCACGTGTATCATTCAATTGCATGCAGACTGGAATTATCCTTTTGTCCATGAATGTTCTGACTTTGTAGTATTTGCTTGACATTTGTGATATTCATTTCCCTATATTGCACTGCATAATGTCAGTTCGCACTTGGTGTGTCCCTGCACCTTGCTGGATGTTAATCTTCTGCTAATAGCATGTTGGAGTCAACGACTGATCATGTGAGCAAAAGTGCTTTTGCCGACAGGTTATCTAAAAGGAGATGTGCTTTCGGATCTAACTGAAAAAGGTATTCAGTACCAGCTGATTGGGTGCCACGGTTGCAAAAATAAGTGCTGCTGTCTACTAACTGCAGCGGGGATGGTTCGGCTTATTTGCTCAAGCACATGGTTAACCGTACAAATTACATCACGCGTGCCATTGCAGCTATGTTAGTGGCTGTTCATCAATCTATTAATCATCGCAATGCATTGCATATAGATTGTTAGGCATTTTGGGTTCATAAGAAAGGAAAGGAAATGGTTGAATCAGGTGTCAATAGGAATCCTTAAAAAGTTTGAATTTCAGTAACGGCTGAGAAACAAACCGCGACTGATATAATAATAATATATTGTATATTAATACACTATCATATTTATTGAACTAGCCAAATTGTTGTGTTGTGCTGTGTTGTATTAAGATCATGGTATAGTGAATTTCTTGGCAAAAGAAGGATGCTTCTGGTGTATCATAATTAGAAGAATCTTATGGCATGTTGTGATGCTACTTAGTCCCATTTTTTTACAGTATCCTAAAATCTTTAAAATTTTCTTTGTTTCTACAATATGATAAAAGATGGCCCTTGATCCCATTACTTGCAAGATATTCCCTTGAGAATAGTGACATTATTCAATTATGACGACACTTGTTTTTCTAGAATTGTTTGTATATAATAGGCGAATATACTAATACCATTTATGCTGAAGACAGTCATAGTAGTAATTATTTAGTTCAGAATTCCTATACCCTTATTTCCAAGCAGCGAATGATTGTTCCACTTCCGCATGTATCATTCATGGCATGCATACTGGATTTATCCATTTGTCTAAGAATGTTTGTACTGATATTTGTAATATTTCCTTTGGATGGCCCCTTCCACGATATCTTAAAATATAGCTCTTCAAATGGCTGTTTTATAGTAAGGAAGAACAAAGTACACACTATTGTAGACCCAGATTTGTCCTCTGATTCATGTCCCGTCCGATCACCCGAATCCCAACTCTCGTAGGTGTGAGCAAGTGAGAAACGTGCAAGCAAAAGGCAAAATGCTATGGAAGCACAAGTCAAACCCAGATGAATCAGAACCTAGTACTATATTGTTTGAATGCAGAACAAAAGTCAATCTTGGACCAATGATGCAACCATTACACCAACAGCACATCATTGTCTTCATGTCACCGACTGATGAGTAGGTTGGAGACTTCCGGTCATCTACTGCCCTTTTCAACTTTTTTCTCAACCTCTGTTCATGCATACAAAGTTCTTTACAATTGTTGTTTTAACAGCTTAATGAGCTATGAACTGACTGGCGAATTTTTCAACAAAGCTGGCTTTCCAGAAGGAATAGTATGTTTGAAATGCAGGGATGTCACGTGAGCTGTAATCACAGTTCAGTTCAATTTCGAGTGTTCTCAAACGGCCTGAAATCTGAAACGAGATCCATTTATTGTGTTCCAGGATTCAGAGTCTAAACCAAGACGTTGGGCGTGGCTGCGCATCATTGGGATGGCGATGCCACTTTTGGATAACAGGACAACTGTATGTCTCTATCTGATTGGACTTGTCCTCCCCATGGAATCCCTGGTACGTGCAGTTGAACTGAAGGAAACAAAGTAAAGTGTGAGGTGGTGCGGCCCATGCATGCACGCTGCTGCATTGCTGCCTGGCATGGCATGGGGGTGGACAGAGCTGTTGTGTGGTGGTTACTGTAAGTTTTTCTTCTCACCTTTTTTTTTGCTTGCCGTGGTCTCTTGAGGTTCAGTTATGTCACTGTCACTCCAATGCAAAAGTCACTTTCCCACTACCTGATAATTGAAATGCCAGTAGTGGGTGATTGGTCCTTCTCTGTTCATATGGTATATTCATAATAATAGTACATGTCGTAGATTGTTTCTTCATAATACAACTGCATGCACTATGTTCAGTTGTGTGATGTTAGTAGTAGACCCTCTTGGCTCATGGTATGCAGTCACACACTGTAGGTGCTGAATACCTTCTGTTTCAGTTAGAAAGAAAGCTACACTTATGCCTCCAGTAGTTGAATTAATCAAGTTAGGCTGGTAACAAAAACTGAATTTCCCTATGGGTAGACGATGCAAGTACACTCTGTTAGTCTTTTTTGTTACAAACCTTAGCAAGAGCATTATTTAATCAAGTATGGAAGCATCACGTAGTTGTCCTTGTGCCACCAAATCAAGGAGAGTAGTTGAACTGTTTAAGCACGTACGCTCTGCAAAGTGCACCAGTCTACTAGTTTCCAGTGCCCTTTTCATTCTTGTCACTAGAGATCAGGCAGAAGAAGCTCAAGTAACAAGTCAAAGAAACAAGGTTAGCCTTTAAAATAGCTGATCAACTCTGCATTATTGAAAGCTACTCTGATTGTTCAAATTTAATACTCCCTTGGACCCATATTAGTTGACTTGGATTTATCTAGATTCGGATGTATCTAGTACTAAAACATGTCTAGATACATCCGAATCTAGACAAATTCGAGTCAACTAATATGGATCGGAGGGAGTATATGCAAGCGGGATTCTACGTACTCTACCTTCTCCTTTGGTTTGTAGTGCATTTTCACTACTAGGAGCCCAGCACATTCTCTGACTGTGATACAGAGAGCAGGTAGTGTTTGACAACCCCGTTTCTCTTTTGCAGCTCAGGCTCCTACCACACCACAGGTCCACAGCAATGGGGGTTTATACACATCTTCTCATCTCGAGAGTAGCAGCCATCCTGTAAGTTCAGTTCCTCCTTGTAGTTCACAGTTGCATGATACCATCTTAGCAATGGCCATTCAGCTTGCTCTTCTCCTTCTATCGCTGCTCTTTGGCATCCTGCTTGCACCAGGATGCGTAGCCACGCCGGCCATGGCTCCTACTACTCTCCTCCAGATGAGGTCCAGTCTCATCGATCCTGAAGGCATCCTCTCCGGCTGGTCGCCGGAGGCTGATGTTTGCTCCTGGCATGGTGTTTCATGCCTGCCAGGAGAGAGCATTGTGGTAGCCCTCAACTTGTCCGGATTCGGCTTATCGGGCACAATATCGCCGGCGATAGCTGGCCTTATATCTGTCGAGTCTATCGACTTGTCCTCCAACTCGCTCACCGGGCCAATCCCGTCGGAGCTCGGCATGCTTCAGAATCTGAAGACACTGCTCCTCTACTCCAACTTCCTCACCGGTACCATCCCAGCGGAGCTGGGCCTCCTCGAGAACCTCAAGGTTCTTAGGATTGGCGACAACAGGCTGCACGGTGAGATACCACCACACCTTGGCAACTGCACGGAGCTCGAGATGTTAGGCCTGGCCTATTGCCAGCTGAGCGGCACCATTCCCAGTCAGATCGGCAACCTGAAGAACCTGCAGCAGCTGGTGTTGGACAACAACACTCTCACCGGCAGCATCCCGGAGCAGTTTGTGGGTTGCGCAAGTCTGCGTGTTCTTTCAGTGACTGATAATAGGCTCGGGGGCACCATTCCCTCGTTCATTGGCAGCCTCAGTGTTCTCCAGTCTCTCAACCTTGCGAACAATCAGTTTTCTGGAGTGATTCCGGCAGAGATTGGGAGCCTTTCCAGCCTGACATACCTCAACCTGCTCGGCAACAGCCTGACCGGCGCCATCCCCAAGGAGCTGAATCAGCTGAGCCAGCTGCAGGTTCTGGACTTGTCCCAGAACAACATTTCTGGAGGGATTAGCATCTCCACATCACAGCTGAAGAACCTCAGGTACCTTGTGCTGTCTGACAATCTCCTTGATGGCACCATCCCTGTAGGCCTGTGCCCCGGGAACTCGAGCTTGGAGAACTTGTTCCTTGCAGGGAACAACCTTGAAGGAGGCATTGAGGGGCTGCTCAACTGCATTTCTCTGCGATCCATTGACGCTTCGAACAATAGCTTCACCGGCGAGTTTCCATCGGAGATTGACCGGCTGTCGAATCTTGTCAACCTTATGCTGCACAACAATAGCTTCACTGGTGTTCTGCCACCTCAGATAGGAAACTTGGGCAACCTGGAGGTGCTGTCCCTGTACCACAACGCCCTCACCGGCGTGATCCCACCGGAGATTGGCCAGCTGCAGAGGCTCACGACCTTGTTTCTCTACGAGAACCAGATGTCTGGGACCATACCTGATGAGATCACCAACTGCACGAGCTTGGAGGAGGTGGACTTCTTCGGCAACCACTTCCATGGGACTATCCCTGAGAGGATCGGGAACCTCAAGAACCTGGAAGTGCTTCAGCTCCGGCAGAATGATTTGTCTGGCCCGATTCCAGCGAGCCTCGGCGAGTGCAGGCAGCTTCAGGCCCTGGCGTTGGCGGATAACCGGCTCTCAGGTACATTGCCGGACACCTTCAGGCATCTCACCCAGCTCAGCATCATCACCCTGTACAACAACTCCCTTGAGGGTCCCCTGCCAGAGGCGCTGTTTGAGCTCAAGAACCTGACGGTGATCAACATCTCGCACAACAGATTCAGTGGCAGCGTCGTCCCTCTCCTTGGGTCGAGCTCCCTCGCCGTGCTGGTGCTGACCGACAACAGATTCTCCGGTGTCATCCCAACGGCAGTCGCACGGTCGCGGGACATGGTACGGCTCCAGCTGGCTGGCAACCAGCTAGCGGGAGCAATCCCTGCCGAGCTGGGAAACCTGACACAGCTCAGGATGCTTGACCTCTCCTCCAACAACTTCTCCGGCGATATCCCGTCAGAGCTCTCCAACTGCTTGCAGCTCACTCATCTGAATCTTGAAGGGAACAGTCTGACAGGAGCCGTGCCTTCTTGGCTTGGCGGCCTGTGCTTCCTCGGGGAGCTCGACCTCTCGTCGAACACATTAACTGGTGGCATACCGGTGGAGCTCGGCAACTGCTCGAGTCTCCTCAAGCTGTCTCTCAGCGACAACCATCTCTCCGGCAACATTCCGCAGGAGATCGGCAGACTTACATCCCTCAACGTCCTCAACCTCCAGAAGAACAGCCTCACCGGCGTCATACCGCCGACACTCCGGCAGTGCAACAAGCTGTACGAGCTTAGCCTGTCGGAGAACTCGCTGGAGGGGCCGATCCCGCCGGAGCTCGGGCAGCTATCAGAGCTTCAGGTGATGCTGGACCTAAGCCGGAACAAGCTCTCCGGCCAGATTCCAAGGTCCCTCGGTAACCTCGTGAAGCTGGAGCGGCTGAACCTGTCCTCCAACCAGCTGCATGGGCAGATACCATCCTCGCTCCTGCAGCTCACCAGCCTGAACCGTCTGAACCTGTCGGACAATCTCCTCTCAGGCGCGATACCTGTCGTGCTGTCGAGCTTCCCGGCTGCGTCCTACGCTGGCAATGACGATCTCTGTGGCGCGCCACTGCCGAGATGCGGCGCGAACAGGAGGCCACTGCCGAGCGCGATGGTATCTGGCATTGTGGCGGGCATAGCTATCGTCTCGGCCGTGGTGTGCATGGCTCTGTTGTATATAATGCTCAGGATGTGGAGCAACTGGAGGGAGGTATCCGTGTCGAGCTCGGATGGCGAAGAGCCGCCGGAGCACGGCAAGGGGAGCAAGTGCGGCGCCAGGGACGGGAAGTACTGGAAGGTCGGCTCGGGCTTAGTTGTGGCGGCGTCGGAGGAGAAGTACAGCTCGTCGTCGGAGAGCAGCGTTCTCCATGGGAAGTCCACGGAGGCCAGCGCCATCAACTTGAAGGGCTAGTACTGCACCTTACATGCTACTATGTTTTTTTTCGCAAAATGTTTATGCATATCAGTGGCTATTTCTTCTAGTATCAAAGTAACTATCGCCTCCACTAAGCCTGTTGTTCTCGTTTCATTATTATATCTTGTCCAAGTGTTATTTTTCTGTTGAATTTTGTTATGTGTTGTTGATTTGAAGCTAAGCAAAACTTGAAGAGTTTTTCTTTGCTTGACAGTATGCATGGGAAGATTTTCTTTTAGTGTAACTGGGAAGAGCTTGTTTTTTGAAATCAACAATTTTTCGAAGGAGTTGTCTCCCTTGATTAAACGAACTCTAAAATAAACGACCAAATCATCAATTATTCAAACTCTTTCTTCTTCGTAGATACAATTATGTACTCTTCTGCTGCGGGAAAATGACACATGTGAATACAAACAAAGTTGTCCAATAATTTTGTCTTTGAGCGGAAATGCAAAGACTATGTGCTCGACGTGTCCATTAAAATACTCCCTCCGTTTTAAAATAAAATGTTTTATCTTTGTGAATAAAGTGTATCTAGACCTCTTTTAATATGTACTTTATCTAAGTTTGGAATAAACCTAGACACTAAAAAGGGTCTAGATACATTCATTTTACAAAGCTAAAACATTTTATTATTTTGAAACGGAGGGAGTAATTAACAATTAACTAATAACGGCAAAATTTTCAACACCAATATTCTAGGAAAAACCATCTAACTTCTTCGTTGATATCAATGCGAAGCCAGGAGTATGAACCACCATTTTCAAAGATGTAGCGGACAAATATTGCGAAGACCCTCCATCTTGTGCCAACCATGAGCCAACACCACCATTAACACCGGAAAGATCGCATGTCGATCTAAAGGGCGAAGAGTACTTATTATAGATGATGCCTTCGCCATGAACATTGTGGCCAAAAGTATAACGGCTACCAAAACAAACCCAATCTGTTTTAAAAAACCACTTTTATTGAAAACACCTCGGGTTTCTTGCTCCTCCCGATGACGACAAAGGTGAGATAGAGATAGAGAGCCGACGGATGGAGATGGTTGAGTTGTGACGGCTAGGTTTCTTGGAGGATAGGGCGACATAAAAGAGCTCGTAGTATTATCAGGAACTCCAAATGGAGGCCAAGCTCTAGGTAGCCCTTTATTGTAAAGAAATCAAAAATCATACTTCAAAGTTTAAAATGGTGAAAATAGCAAAATTGTGGATCTAAGCACAGTGAATAGTGTATATTTCAAAATAAATATTTGAAGTTTCAAGAAAATCTATTTTTTGTATGGAGTCAATGATATACATACTATAAGCGTGTAAAATAATAATTTGAAACAGTTTGTATTTAGGCTTCTTAAAATGACAAAAAAAGTAGATATGTGTATAGTGTACATTGCACATTTCAAAAATCCAAAATTTGTCATTATTGTGTAGCCCATAATACAAATAATTTTGCACACTTACAATATAATACCATCCGACTACCTCCAAATATTTTTACGAATGATTTTTTCTACTCCCTCGATCCATAACATTGACTGTGTAGCTATGTCTGTATTTTGAAGGCCCAAACATATACTGATTTATGCCGGCCCAAAATGCAATCCTTGCGGAGACACAAGCCAGGCTGCCAGATCTTTATTTCACGGTCTCTGCCTTAAGCAGGTGAACGACGCCCACGTACCGTGCAGGATTGGTCGGCCCAACAAGCCCAAAACTCTTTTTTATTTTTATGTTTTGCCTTTTGTTTCTGTTTTTTCTTCCTTCCTTTTACTTTTTTACCATTTCCCTTTAATTATTTTTCATTTGCTAAATACTTTCCCCCTTTTTCATGTTTTTTTACTTGTACGTTTCTATTTACTAGCAAATACATGAATCTTAACAATTACATAAAAATATATTATGACGTGAAGGATATTTTTTCATATATGAACACTTACTTTAATGTCTTTTTGATTGCATATAAAAGTTATTTTAATTTAACATTATCTGTTTTTATACATGAACATTTATTTTCATATATGAGAATATTTCTACCAGAGTGCGGTTTTTGCATACCATCCTCCCGACACATTGGTGTTCAATCCGTCCTAACATATATCCCCTTTCCCCTTTGGAAATTCCTATCTCAAAGCATATGGGTAGATTGAATGAACAAGTACATGTACATTTTCTTTTCCATTTCTTAATTTATAACATATTGTTTTTAAAATTATTAGACTTTAATTAAAATTAATTTGAAATATTGAGATTTATAAAAACAAAAATATAAAGTTGTATTAATAGGCCCTTCAGGATGTAGCCCATATTTAAGCCTTCAGGTGTCAAATAGGAGTTACCAAGTCAGCGATGCCAACCCATCATAACCATGAGACAAAGATGCAGACTTTATGACATTTGAAAATTTATTTTTTATGCTCTGAATGAAGCATACCATTTGCAGTACATTAAACAATCATGTTTTTTGAGATGATTTCTTTGAATTGGGACCAATGATGAATATATTTTGTCCTTTTCTTACAACAACATAATGTTGGAAATCCTAGGCATGTGCTACTTATTTTTCATCATTATTTCATAGTATTAGACGTGATAGCATCAACTTTACTCGACTTGCTTTTTTAAACTCAAACAACTCATATTACCGGGATAGTGAGCATGAAGTGATATACTTTCTCTGTCCATAAATAATTAATTTGGATTTGTCTAAATTCGAATGTATCTATACACTAAAACATGTCTAGATACATTCGAACCTAGACAAATTCAAGTTATTCATTTCTGAACGGAGGGAGTAAATTTCCTTCTATCCAGTGGGACATAGTCTATGGTCTTCTATAAACATTGTAAGAACCCTCTTGTAGGAACTACTCGAACACAAATAATGAACCTTTTGAATAGTCTATGGTTTTTCTTTTTCTCTTTCGTTTTTTTAGCTATGTGCATCTGTGATGGCTAGAGTTGCTTTGGACATTATGTTGTTTGCAGAGGTTGAGTGTAAGGTATCGTGTCGATTTTAATATATTCCCTTTATCAAAAAAATATGTTGTGCTACACTTATTTTATACATGTTTAAAAAATTAGTCACAAAATAAGGAAAATCATGTCAACTATAACACTAAAATAGAAAAAAAAAGGCAGGTCAGACAAAGGATTTAGCTGACGTGGAGAGAAGAGAAACAGGAGAAGGAAAGAGGATGCATGTAAATATACAATCAGTCTGTAGGATTTTTATAGACAGCTTATGGGTAATAATTTTTGTTGTTGTACAGATGTTCTTTGTAGTTATGCTCGAAAAAAGTGGACTTTAGCCTCTAGGAAGCATATACTACTGGATAAAACAGTAAATGTGAAATACATAAAAATTTAATTAAAGGTAATGTTACAACTTATCTTTAGTATGTATCGTCTCTAAGTGACAGGGAGATATTACAGAAAACTGCCACCTAAACTATTATGTATGCCCTAAGATGTGTGTAAAATGGAGTAGTGGAAAGAAAACCTCCGCCTTACTGCACCAGCACGCCAAGGCATCTCATTCTCAGCACATACTTTCCCTGTTCCACATAATCTTTTCTGCTTCATTTTACTCGATTACTGGCATCAATGGATTCGTTTCATGCTGCTGGAAAACTAAAGTTTTCCTCAGTTCATCAGCCGCGATTTCAGGATTATTACAAAGAACACCCTCTTTTTGGTCCCTGAATCCCATGCACTGAACAGTCAGCCGAGATGATTTCCTGCTTGCTGCAGAATGCTGTCTTGTCCGAATAATGAGCTTTTGCCCGACAGTCGTTTTCAGTGTATGCGACGCCATTGACCGCGCACAGATTCAGCGACAAAATCATCACCCCCATGGAAGAGGGCAGACTCGCACGCACGCACGCACGCCTATAAAATGCTAAATTCGCGTGATTATAATCAGTTTTTTTTCCGCTTTTCGTATATGGTATACGCATGTGTCAGCACAATGTGACGGCCCCCAAAGCACCTGGGATGGGAATTACAGGCGGGGCTCATGCCCTATGCACCGGGTATACCGTGGTCACCGCTCTTTTTGGTGGAGCTTTGCAGGCCAGTCAGGCGTCAGTTCATGGCGGATCTCCCCAGCTTTTCTGCGGTGCAGACGACACCTTTCCTGGCTTTTCCGGCCTCTGACTCTTTGTCACCTGAACGAATGCATCGGTTGAGCCAATGGGTCTCATCCCGTCACCAGATGCCTACTGTTTCTTTCTTTCATCGTCACATCGCAAAAGCGAGCGCAGCTCGTCCTAAACTCCTCAGCAACGTCCTCGGCACCCCGAAATCAGCTGGATTGCGCCAAAACCATCCGGCGAACTCAGGCCGAACTCAGCGCCTCGGAGTTCGCCGGTGGGCGTTAGATGGAGAGAAAATGGTGGGGCTGAACCGTCAAGTGGGGCTAAGATGTCAGCGAGAGAGGCCGTTCATCCTCGTCGCCTCAGCTCCCACGCAAATTAGTGACGTCAACGGTCAGCCTTTCTCTAGGCGCGTCAGGCCGACGTGTCCAATCGCCGTCCACGGGGTGCAGCTACGGCGAACTAGCGTCTCGGCTTCTCCCGCTAGCTTCCCGCGCGTGCTACACCCCTCCCTCTTCCCCACCGTCGATAAATAGGCCCCTCTCCTCGCCGTCAGTTTCACTGCAAAAAAATCTCTACCCCTCTCCCCTCCTCCTCAAGCACAGGCGAAGCCTCATCATCCATGGCGGAGCGCTATCCCGGCGACGGCTCAGCGGCAAACGGCTTCGTCCACCGCTCTCTCAACGAGTGGGAGGGACGTCTCTTGTACGAGGCCAACTACTCGGCACCGCCGGACTTCAGCACGCTGCTAGGTGGCTGGGCTGAGCGTCGACGACGTGCCGATCCCACTCCTCCCCTGGGCGTCGAAATGGTAGGCGAGATCCAGGCGGTGCTCGCGTCCGACGAGAACCGCGCGGACCCGTGGTACTACTCCGACAACCACGCAACATGGACAGAGTACTTCCGCGAGCGCCGCGTGCAGGAGATGGAGGCCTATGAGGGGCCGCCCCCGGTGCCGACTAGGAAGAATGCCGCAAGACGACACTTGTGGTAGGGCGTGCATGGGCGCACACTCGCCGCCGTCCTTGAGCACATCGATGCCGGCAACACGTCGTGGCTCACCTACCCTCCTAGGATACCGACGACCCTCTCGCGTCAGCGCGGAAGCTCCTGGCTGTCGAGGAGGATGGGAGGCATCTCCTCATTGTCCTCAGCCTTGGCCTCCCGCTCTTCCGGCAAGGCTCGGCGTGGCACGCCACCGCTCCTACCGGTGAAGCTTGAGCTGTCCTCGCTGCCGTCTTCGGTGGCAACCCCGACGCGCCGCCAGCCCCCTCGGGGTTCACGTGACATTGTCATCAGCGAGCCTCGCGCTTCGCCACCGCCCCAAGCATTCCCACCTTCCGGCCTCCTTCGCCCTGTCCGGCCAAAGAGAGAGCCGGTGGATACACCAAAGGACGAGCAGGACAACTACGTTATCAAGATGGCGTTGGAGGCCTCCCTCAATGATGTGGCGCCGATGTGGCTCACCGACGCTCTCTCCTAGTCCAAGGCGGAGTACGAGCGGGAGGAGGCCGCGCGCCAATGGACGCTCCTGCGTGCAGCCAATCGCCGGGCTCGCCGCCGCGGCAACGTTGTCGTACTGGACGACACCGACTCCGACGAAGGGCTGAGCAGTAGGCCTGCACAAGTCGACGATGCTGGCCTGGGAAGCAACCGCCTAGTGACGACGATGAAGACGACGACGATGATGGCGTTGACGACGGCGAATACGACACGCGGTTCTACCGGAGCCTCGGTATGAACTAGGCCGCTCCTGGCACCGGCGAACTATGTTTAGTTTATTGTTTACATGTTTTATTTATATTTCAGCCTAAATAGCCTATGTAATGAACCAATTTCATGAATTTCGTCCAAATTTACACATTTCTTTTTGCCTAATTTAGATTTAAATCCCACGAAATGAAGTGTGTTCGCCGGCGTGGCCTAGGCTCGTGACTGGGAAGTTTTAGGCCCCTAGGCCAAATCCTCGCCCAATCGTGCGAATTTTTTTGCCGGATTTCGGTCTAGGGGCCTCCAACGAGTGGAGATGCTCTTTTTAAGCCAGTGTTATAAAATTACATGTATTATTGCGACACAAAAGGGGGACATAAACATAAATTAGCAAGATTTTACCAGGGTTATTGACATAGAGTAAATCACACAAAAGAACATGCAAACTAAGGTATCATAAAAAACCACAACGATGGAAGATTTTAACACATAACCAATAACCTAGGGGTAACCTATAACCAAAAAAAAAATCCAAAACTCTCATGTGCTTAGCCATTTGATTTCTTGTCTGACATGATGGGCCCACCTGTCGGTGTATGCCACGGCTTGGCTTGGGCAGGTTCAGATATGCATTGAGTTGGCTAAGACGAGCTACGCTACCTATCAATTGGATAAATTAAAATATGGTCAAAATAGCTTCTGAAAATTGTTTGCCCTTAAGGTAGGCAAAATGAGCATATATCCAGAAACCCACCTAGGTAGTTAATTTTATTTTATTGACTTATGTTCATTCAAATGTGGCAAAATAACCACAGAGAATTGTTTCTCCTAAATGATTGGGCATAATGAGCTAAGAGTCATGTTGGTTTTATATTTCAATTTGTTTGGAAAGTATGAAATTTCAATTCAAAATTTCTGTAAATAGCTTTAGACAATTGATAATCCTAAATGACTCAGCGGAATGAGCGCAAGCTTAAATATATCATGGATGGAGGGTGGTAAGGTTGATTTTCTGGTATTTGTTATACAAAATCGGTATTTCTTAAAATTTATGTACAATTGGCACTAGAAGATCCCTCATATCCTCGAGAAGTTTCGTCATTTTCTCTCGCATTATCTTCCACATGAAGAGACTCAATGAGATCCGTAACGGAAACTCTTGTCTCTTATGTTTCAGAGAGGTAGCAAAGTTCCTCAATAATGAGGGAGGAAGCTTGGCATGCCACCGGCCACAAACTTGTCTGGTAAGGTATACTTGAACTACTCAAATTCTTTGGTAAGTGATTATATCTCTTGATCTTGCTCAAATGGAGTGCTCATCAACCATCTTGTAGTCATAAAATTTCTCTATGACATACGACTCAGTGCTAGCGTCCGAGACCTCAAACTTGGCCTGAAGCGCATCCCACGCGTTCTTGCCATTATCAAATGACATGTACAAGTCAACATTGTTGTCCCCAAGAACACTAAAAAGAGTCACTATAAACATGGTATCGACTTTCTTAAACCCCGCTTCCTGAGCAGCAGAAAGATCTCTTTCAGGTTTGCAAAGAGTGGCGCTATAACTGTTTAGGTTTTTAAACCAGAGAACTGCTCTTATACGCCATCTCTTACAGTGGTCGCAGCGGTAGCAACACCATTGTCGCCCATGTTGAGGTTGTCGAAGAGGTCGGTGACGACCGGGAAGAAGTCGTCGTTCGGGAACTCGTTATCGGACGACGTTGTGGATGCCTCAGTAGTTGCGCTTGAGTGCTCCCAAAAACTTGATCGTCCCTCACCCGTACAGGTTCACAAGAGGCGAGGTTTTGGAAGCCTACTGCCCCAATCTGCGGTGCTCGCCCCAAGTCGGTATGGGAAAGATGAAGACGGCAACGCAATATACTGGAAGGAGATGCGTGGGATGAGTTGTAGTCGCGTAGAGTTTGCGGGTAGTTTATATAGTGCCGATCGGTTCATCGATATTCCTGCAACCCGTGTGGCGTCGCGACGTGGTGTCGCGTTGGAGAAGGAGCGTGCGAGAGCTGTTTGTCTTCTCACTCACTTAGTAGTGCTAGAAATATATAAGGTGATGCAACTCCCTCTTACAACTAGCAATGTGGGAACTTTTAACTCCACTACACAACCACTTTTTCTTTTCAAAATTTGTATTTATTATGGACAAAGGTCCCGCACTAAAATAACTCAAATTTCAACACTCTCTAATCGGGCCCTCGACGCTCCTTTTACCCGTTGGGGTGGTGGGAGCGGCGCCCAGACGAATAAATCTGTCTCAACTCTACTCCCACACCGGCGACGACCTTCGAGGCGGCGCCTCGGAGTTGATGGCAACGTGTGCTGATCGGTCCTTTAGATCAATAGCTTGGTCTTCTCGCCGTTCTTCAGATCTGTCGAGAATAGTTTCTCGGTGTGTCGCGAACATTCGTTGTTATCCACGACAGCGCTAGCGGCCGGGGCGAGGTGGTTCTTCTGGAGCGAGGATGTTGGTCCGGAGATGGTGGATTTGTCATTCTTCTCCAACCTCGTCGATGGGAGGCGGCAGATCTTGGTCCAAGACAACACGGGGACGTCCCCCGGTCGACGTGCCACATCGACATGTGCCTCGCTGCATGCAACAGGCTTGTTCATCGACTCACAAAGCCTCGTTGGCGATGGTGCGGTTTTAGATCTTGCAATGGTGGAGGTTCGGCGTCTCTCCTGGTGTCCTCCTTGGCGGCGCTGGTGTTGGGCGGCGACTGCTGGCTATGGTGGTTGCGGAAAATTCTAGAGATCGTCTTGTTTTCGATTTCTTAGGATTTTATCTGCAAATTCAGGATAATCAGTTTATCCCGGTCTGTCGTTTAGGTTCCACGTATGTTGCGTCATGTAACTTGATTTTCTATTAATGAAATACGTGTGTTGCTCTCAAAAAAAAAGTTGTCATTGTCTTCGCCCCCAACATGAACGGCTCATTACCATGGAAACCAGAAACCGTTGGCCGAGTCACAAGTATTAAGTGCAGCGCTCTAAAGATCCGGACAATGATATTGCAGCAATAATATTTTTTTAAAACAGTATATATATTAAACAAGCAAACCGTCTCATTAAAAACCTTCCAGTCCTATTAGATACCCTGATAAGGAAAATAGTACGTTTGAAACTTGCTGCCCCTATTAATATACTGTTACATCATTAACCAATGAGTCTAGGAGAAATCTAGAAGGTTCATCGACCCAGTTACAATATAAGCTATTATCAAAACAAAACCAACGAGTCTAGGACAATGATATTGCAGCAGTATTCTAATTAGGCTATGCAGAGTCTTCGGGACTGTCTTGTTGCAGTGAAATAAAACCGAGCTTCTGAACAAATTTTTACATTCATCAGTATGTAGTTAGTAGTACGACACTAAAATGTCATACTCTCACCATGTGGTGCTAACAAATAGTACGACACTAAAATGTCAGGCTCAAACTCTATTCTGATTTCTGAAAACTACATTGGGTTCTTAACAACCTGCAGGCAAAATTATTACTCTCTTCGATCAAAATTAATATTCTTAGATTTATCTAGATTCGGATGTATGTATCTGACATTTAGATACATCCGAAGCCTCCAAGGCGGCTACCATGCTCGTACGCAAGCGGTCTGAATATATATGACAAAAAACTAAACACCGAGAGGACGCAGAAATAGCCGATTGATGAAACCGAATCAATATTCAATAATTAATCCGATGGACCGTATTTACAAGAAGGAAATCCATCGATCAGAGGTTGTGCAGCGGGTTCGACCCCGTCGGCGCGAACCTCTTGTCGTCGCGGAAGAAGCCGGCGCCGCCGAACCGCCGCGGGGCGAAGGCGACGGTGGCGCGGCCGCTCTGACCCGCGGCTATCCTCCGCCGCTGGTGCTGCCTCCATTGCTCCACTTGCACTACAGGAGCCAAGACGCCGGTGCTGCCCGATGCAGAGTCGGGGGAAGGCGACGGCACGACGGCGTCGCCGAGAAGCGACGCTCCCCGCAGCGCGAGAGGGATCAGGGAGACTAGTAGGAGGATCTTGATGCAGCTCATGCCAGCGATCACCTCCCTCTTCCTCTCTCTCTCTCTCTGCTATCTATCGGTGTAGAAACTGGTAGTAGGTTTTTTAGTTGACAGTGGCAGAGGTAGGGGATCTCGAAGAGAAATATGGGAGCGGTGAGTGAGACAGTGGCGCGAGCTTTGGCCTTGGCAACTTGGCATAAAAGCATTATCGGCAATGATGGACGGAATGGACGCAGTCATGCAGAGGGAGAGAGAGGATGAAGAGGGAGAGAGAGGGTGATTTGACGTAGGAGGGAGGAGGCGAGCAACGAGCCAAAGACGGCAGCTTTCCGGAGCTAGTGAGCCCAGCGCTGCGTATTATTCGTACCGGTTCTCGACTGGACGTGTGACGAATCATGAAATGACCGTGGCATCCCTCTCTCACTGACTCTGCCAGTTCACCTATTACCTCTGTCATGTTGTGCATTGTTGGCCTGTTGCTGAGTCAAATTTGGGCGCCAACAAATTTGTTCCGTTTATGTGAAGATTCCCTCAAATTTGGGACGAATTTTCAAAACTTTTCAAAAGAATCTGAAAATAATTCAAGGTATTAATTAATTTTCACTGAATAATCTAGAAAAATATATTACCTTTTACCAACTGCTTTGAAGTTTGCTTAGAATTTTTTAGATTTGTTAGATTCAGCCAATTTTTGGAACCCTTCAAAAATACTATAAATCCAATAAATTGAAGCACATGGTCACCAATTGATCTACATAGGTTTGAATCGCTGCCTCCCTACTACACTGCGACCAGCAACTCGCCATGCTTGTGACAAACCAGCTCGGCTGTCCCATCGTGGACCTTTCGATCACATACCTAGGGATTCCCCTCGCCATACACAAGCCCTCCGCTACCCAGCTTCAACCCCTGACCGAGAAGACAGCGGCACGCGTGCCCACCTGGAAGGCACAACTACTGAACAGATCTGGGCGGCCCGCGCTGATCAAATCGGTACTTAACGCCATCCCCCTCCACCAACTCATGGTGCTGCCCCCCCCCCCCCCCCCTCCCAAGAAAGTACTGAAGCAGCTACGACGAATTGAGAGAACCTTCCTTTGAGAAGGCAGAAAAGAGGGCGAAAGTGGCCACTGCTACGTTAGTTGGGACAAAGTATGTTGTCCACAAGTCACACAGAGGCCTTAGGGTCCTTGATCTTGAGCGCACAAGCATCGCCTTCCGTGTCCAGTGGCTTTGGTTGTCCCAGACGGACGACTCTCGCGCCTGAAATGGCCTGGACCTCCAATTCTCCCCGGAGGAGCGGGCGATCTTCTTCGCTTCCATGGCGATGACAATCGGCAATGGCCAAAAGACCCTATTCTGGGAAGACCGATGGATCGAGGGATAGGATGTTCATGAGATTGCACCCTTCCTATACGAGTGCATCCCGGCCCGAAGACGCAGCCAACGCACGGTTGCGCAAGTCCTGGACAACAATAGCTAGGCCAGAGACATCCACGACACAATTGGGCTGCCAGAAATTGGGCAATACCTACAACTCTGGCAGCGCGTCGCCAACACTCAGCTCTCAACCGACAACGACCGCCTCGTCTGGAAATGGACCGCCAGCGGCACCTACACCGTGCAATCTTGCTACCGAGCCATGTTCAATGGCTCCAATGCCGCAAGAGTCTGGAAACTCATCTGGAAGACTTGGGCTCCGCCGCGGGTTAAATTTTTTCATTGGCTTGCGGACCAAGATCGGTGCTGGACTGCAGAGCGCCACACACGCCACGAGCTCCAACACCACCCGCGTTGCTTTCTCTGCGACCAGGTACTAGAGACAATACACCACCTAATCATGGCTTGTCCCTTCGTCCAGCAAGTATGGCACGATGTCCTTGCATGGCTACAGATCCCTTGCCCCACCCGGCGCCAACGACACCCTCGACGATTGGTGTCGCGCGACACGGCAAGCGACTCCAAAACCAATGCACGAGGGAATTGCCTCCATTGCCCTGCTCGTGCCGTGGATGACATGGAAACACCGCAACGCCTGCGTCTTTGACAACGCCAGGCCCTCCTCACTCGTTGTTCGGAACGCGATCAAAGATGAAGCCATCCTTTGGGCCAGAGCTGGAGCCAAAGGCATTCGCGTCGTCTTGCCCACCGCCTGGGATGTTCACTGATTGTACTTTGTCTTTTCATGCGTGTGTTGCCTCTTAGGAGGTTTGTAAACAAACTGTATCTTTCGAATGAAATGAAACGCAAATGTCCTTTGCGTTTTCTCCTAAAAAAACAAGTTTGAGATATTTTCTACAAACCTACAAACTAGTTGCGGGAGATAAGCGAGGCTATGCCTCAGATGTTTGGTTAGGCTTGGATATTGTTATTTTTAGTTTATAAGCCACACAAGTACCTAAATAGGTGTTTTTGGCTTTTTCGCTTTTGAGTAGATATTGTTAAATGATGGCACAATCTGAAAGCCCAAATAAAAACACATGTTTAGGTGCTTTTGTTTCTTATAAACTAAAAGCCAAAATCTAGAAATAAGCTATACCGAACAACCCCTTAATTTTAGCTCTTGCTCCTTTTAGGAATTTATCGTCCTCCTCAGGATTTTCAAAGTGATCAATTGGAATGCTAGGTTTAGAAATTGTAGCTAATTTCTGACTAGATGCATTAGACATCTCTTGATTCGATGAGTTAGGAATATCCCTTATAGGAAAGATATCCTCAAATAAAGTCGTATCAGGTGAATACATGATTGTACTGACATGTACGTCAGGTACTCCAGGTTTACTATCAAGAATCTATAGCCAATGCTATGAAAATCATAGTTCAGAAAAACACAATCAACGGTTTTTGATCCGAACTTGCGTTTCTTGGAGATGGGCACATGAACCTTTGCCAAATATCCCAAGTCCGTATGTAAGAGGGTTTAACCTTTTTTTCTCCCATTGTTCAAATGTAGTAATTTATTTCTTCTTTGTTGGAACTCAGTTTAGGACATGACATGCGATCAATAGTGTCTCCCCCACCATTTCTTAGAGATACCCGATGTATTTAACATGGCGTTAACCAAATCTGTTAGAGTACGGCTTTTTCTTTTCTCCACCACATTTGACTGGGGTGAGTAGGGACGTGTCCTCTCATGGATTATACCAAGTTTCACACAAAAGAATGAAACTCGTTGGAGAAATACTCTCCTCCACGACCGGACCTAAGCCTCTTGATCTTTTGATCAAATTGGTTTTCTTCTTTAGGTTTATAGATTTAACTCAAAGCCTCATATTTTGATTTCGGAAGATACACATAACAATATCTAGTTGAGTCATCAATCTAAGTTATGAAATATTTCTTTCCACCTTCTATCAACAAACCATTCATCTCACAAAGGTCTCAATGTATGAGTTCTAGTGGTACCAAATTTCTCACCTTTTCAGCCATATGTGACTTGCGAGTTTGCTTTGCTTGCACACAAACTTGGCTTAGATCAACATTAGTGAAATTAGGGATTTAATTCATTATTGCTAGCTGCATCATGCAATGAAAATTAATATGACAAAGACGAGAATGCTAGACACTAGATTCAAAATTTGTGCAAATGCGATTAATAACTTTATTACAAACATATGACAATGATAGCGGAATAAGCCTCCATACTCACAGCCTTTACCAACTAAATTTATTAGACTCGAAAATAATCTTGTAGCCATCTCGACACATAAGATATCCTCTAACAAGATTTCTATTGATGGAGGACACATACTACATGTTCTTCAGACGCAGCAGAGTCTTTCCCAAGTACACTTCAGATCGGTCGTACCATCATCATGAACAGAAGCATGTGAGCTATTACCCATCAACAAGGAGGAAGCTCCTGTAACCTGATATGAAGAAAACATGGAATATTAGAAGAAACATGTACATTTACACCCATGTCAATCCACCAACCAGGAGAAAATGATATACTAAAAGGACGCTAGGAAATATACCATACACAGCATCCTCTATCTCAGTATTCCCAATGACAACATTAGTGGTCTTGTCACTCTTCCCATGTTGACGCTTGTCAAAGCGGTTAGGAAAACTATGAGCCACCTGATCAGGATCATCTCGCACATGATAAGCACCTTTCTTTTTATCAGTCTTCTTCCTAAAGTTGGTAGACTATGATGCTTTGTTTTTCCCATCAAACTTACCTTTGCCATACCAAACTTCTTCTTGTTCTTAAACTTGTGGGGCCGAAAGTTCTTCATTTGTACCAAGTTGGAACTAGAACCTCCCTCAACACCTCGAGTACGTGTATATTTTACTTTCGCCTTCTCTTTCACGTCAAGAGTCCCAATGAGATCCGAAACATAAATCTCTTGCTCTTATGTTTTAGAGAATTAGCAAAATTCCCCCACCAGGGAGGAAACTTGGCAATGATGACTTTGTCACAAACTTGTCTGGGAACACAAAAGTGAAGTTCTCAAGTTACTTGGAAAGTCACTATATCTCGTGAGCCTGCTCAACTATAGAACGGTTGACATGGGCATGACCCTTTGGGTGCCCATGGTATATACGGTATGGTTCAACAGAAGGCTCACTCGAAGATATACGAAGATACACGAATCTCATGATGGTTTGGCTGATATGAAACCTGTAATTCCAAGCATACAAGACAAGGAAAGTCTAAGACTAGACTAAATACGAACTCTAACTTGTAACCTACTCATATTGGTACCCAAGACCTAGCCTCCCCATATATAAAGGCTAAGAGGGTCCAATGAGGAGGGCACCTGATAATAGATCTAGACAATAGATATCAGATACACATGCCCCTCTCTCTCAATAAGATCACATCTAGTCGACTCAACGAGTTTGTAGTCTCCATTGATAATACGAGCAGACAAACAGGAAGTAGGGTTTCCTCTACGAGGGCCTGAACATGGGTAAATCGTCTCTCTTGTTTATCTGTTAAGCTGAAGAAATCACCAGCGCTCCTCTTTCCACGAAACCCTAAGTCCATAACCATGGGCATTGTCGAGGTTACCCCTCGTCAGCAATCATCAATCATCTTGTAGTCATAGAATTGTTCCATAGCATATAGATGTCCTTGTTATTATCAAATGACATATAGGGTTCAACAATTTTGTCGCAATAACACTCAAGAGAGCCGCCTTAAAGAGGATATTAGTTTTCTGAAACTCTTCCTCCTGACTAGGAGTGACCTCTCCCTCAAGTTTGCCAAGAGCGGCTCTATAGAAGCTCATTGTTAGAAACCATAGAACTTCTCCATACGCCACTTCTTACACTGCATACCCTCAAAGATTGTGGACTCATACCGTACCCTCAAAGATTGTGGACTCATACCACGGCAAAGCCACTTGGAGTAAATTTCTTGTAATAAGGTTTTTTTATTGTTGGAAATATGAGAAATTTACTATATGAGTTAATCCATAAAATCAGTACATAATACATGAGTAACAATATAGGAATAAAAGTAGTCATGCGCTCTAACAGATATATAGTACTTCCTCTGTTTGAAAATATAAGATGTTTTAGCTTTGTGAAAGAAGTGTATGTAGACTTCATTTAGTGTGTAGGTTCATAAAGGTTTGGAGTGAATCTACACACTAAAAGTGGTCTAGATACACTCTTTTCACAAAACTAAAACATCTTATATTTTGAAATGGAGAGAGTAAATAGCAAGGCTAAAAAGGTTACTACACATACTATATTAGGCATAATTTGCAGATAAAGAAATATGAACTCAACAAGATGGAGAAAGACTGCATACGAAGCAGAAGAGGAACCAATCACGTTGGTGTTGGCATCGGCGTGATTTCATCCATGTTGTCGAAGAGGTGTCCAACGCCAAGGAAGAAGTTACCGTCCGAGAAGGATTTGTTAGCGTCCATGAAAGAGTCCATGATGAAGCCAGTAGTGGCGTGGCAGCGCTCCACAAAAACCTTATCGCCCCTCTCCCGTATAAGATCGCAAGAAGCGGGGTTCCGGAGGCCTACTCTCCCGACTCACGGTACACGCCGCAAGACATGATGGGGAAGACTCGAAGATTTCTCTGTTCTCTAGAACGGATGGCGCTCTGTGTGTGTTGGTGTGTCTCTCTAGAGAGGAGCGACATCTCTTATGTAGGCACGGGAGGAGAAACTAAACATGTAGCGACCATATTCATTGTCCACTAGTGCAAAACGTTTCCGTTCATATTCCTGTGTGGCAGAAGAGAGACAACTTGCACACGAGGCATAGGTGAATCCTCGGCTCATCTCATTCCTGCAACCCGCGGCGCGCATCGCGACGCGTCGTGACGAGCATCGAGGGAGGAGGAGCGCTCGTGTACGTCCCTCTTCTTCTGATGCTCATACAAGAGGTAGAATAACCCCTCTTATAATAAAGTCCAATTCACACTCAACTAGCAATATGGAACTTCCACCTCTTGCCATATACATGAATGGAGCAGATGAGTCTCTAAGATTTCAGAAATTATTGCAATAAAATAAATTGGCTGGACCATATATTTAGCCAAAATTCTATAGCCTACATCAACTTTGACTTCTTATGGACACACTACCTCCTGATGGAATTGTGGATCCAAGCATCCACTTTTCGGATAAATCCTTCATTCTCAAAGTTTGTTAAAGAAAATACCATTTAATACTCTTTACGATCCCATGTACTACGTAGAATATAAAAGCACTAAAGAGCGTTGGAGTTTACAGTTTCCCGACGGAGAACCACAATAATTAAACCTGCCGAATTTTAGCCTGCAGCGCAGCAACAAAATAAACGTGCAGAGAAAAATGTCCCTGCAGCTTGTCTCGCAGCAATAGTCTCCGTGAACAGCGTCGGCCTTGCGTGAGAGCGTGTGCCTGCCGACTGCCGTCCAAATCCAGAGTCCTTATTGGTAACAGCAGTTATAGACCAACGAAGCGTTCCATCCAACAGCACCCGCCAAACTCCCCTCCTCCTCCTCTAGCTCCATCATCATGCAGCTAGCTCCAGTTCAGTCCTAACAAGAGCCCCAGTCGCAACAGTGATCTCTGATCTGGGCATGCATGCCTGCTGATGCTTGGGCTCACATGCATGGTCCAGAAGTGGAAACTGGAAGCTAGTGACACACATGCCATCCAGAGATACACCACTACACACTACAGACTGCGCTACGCGATAGCTAGCATCTATGATTGCTCCAACACATCGCGCCGATCAGGCGTCGCGGTAAACGGGCACATGGTTCGTGGTTCTGCGCGTCAGGGCTCTCTCTGAACCTCTGACGAGCGTCGTGTGCGCCAGAACAGTGTTCTTCTTGCAGGACGGAACGCGGAAAGCCAGAAACGAAGGCGGAGCTGTCTGAAGAGCTTGGGATGATGTTTTGGTACATGTTGATGACTGTCACAGTGCGTGCGTTACGTTTGCAGCATGCTGATGGTGTCTATCGATTGTTTGGATACAGTGACATGACGGGGTTCTGAAAAACTGAAACTTCCTATTAGATTACATAATCTCTGACACAATCAAGTGCTACGACAACGTATCCAGTGCACCGGGGATCGCAGTGCACCCGGTGCACCGGACTTTGGTTTTTCATGCTGCGAACTTTTAAAAAAAATCTACCAAAAACCTAGACGATAGAAATGACACCTACGTCTCTAGCACCAGGGGCGGAGCTACAGTGTTTGGCCGCCTTCTAGCTCGTCCCTTAGGCTCAAAGCCCAAATAAAAAAATAACCCCGATAGAAATATAATTTGACCCCAAGTGTCTACACGCAAGGGCAGCCCACTTCAGCTTTTTATTGGTCTAATAACTTCGTGCAATATTTTTATTGGCCATCCAGGGATCAGGCAAAGTATACGTATATCTCTTCGATCGCTAACCCTCAAAAAAAAAATTCTCTTCGATCGCTAGGAAAACACGCACACGCCCGCTCCTCCGCTCCTTGGTTTTCGTCCAGAACGGCCAGGGCTGGGAACGCCGCCGGCCGCGAGACTTGATTTTCTTAATCAGTCTTTCAGACTTTCCGTGCTCTTCTCCTCTGCGATTTATAGCTGTTGCCCGGATTTGATCCGTAAGTCTCGCATCCCTGAATCCCTGGCCGAACCTATAGAATAATACCTATTCTTCTAGAATACTATAATTAATTTAGGGTTTGACAACCTGTTATTTTTTACGATTGAATTGTCTGTAGCATTGGAGCAGTTCCGGAGTGCCGCACTGTCGTCGTGTTGTGGATTAGGATTTAGATCTCAAATCATCTGCCAACTGTCCTAGACAATGTCAAGTAAGAAAATAGCCCCTCGTATATGCACTTCCTCGCGTGTATTTGATGTAAATGTTAGTACTAAGAATTTCTTGCTAACTCGCAGGTAGTAAAGCTATAATGGATCGCATTTTGAATTTGAAAATAAAATCTCCACCAACTACAATCAATGAGGACTTAACACGAGTAGTGGTCTCGTTATGGGCTATTTGGACAGCTGGGAGGAAAGCTATACATGAAGCTATCTACCAAAGTCCTTTATCAACCTTCCATTTCATAAAGCCATACCTTCGGGATTTGGAGATTGTGAACCTGGGAAGGAAGAGGGTAGGGCCTGTTCCGCCTGCACCTGCTATTAATTAGGCGTTGGTTATCAATGGCATTACTGATCCCGCGACATTGGAAGCAATAGCAATTTCTGAAGGCTTTGCTTTGGCGACAGATCTCTATGTACAACAAGTTCAGGTGGCTTCTAATTGCCTAGGAGTGGTGCAGGACATCCATCAAGGAAGTTTGTCGAGCTACTGCTCGATTATTAAGGAGATTGAACAACGCAGATCAAGTTTCCAGGCCTCGGAGATGGTCTATGAACGTAGATGTCATAATGTGGAGGCGCATAACTTAGTCAGAAGTCGTGTTAATGCAGATATTGGTCGCTATATCTGGCTAGATAATACCCCAAATCCTGCTATTGTACCCTTCTCTCTCATTTGATAAATAAAATAGCAGTTTTTCCCTAAAAAAAACTACAATCAATGATTCAGGTGAAGGTCCATCAAAAAATAGACGTACTTGTCCTCCATGTCCATCTTCTTTGCCGGTATTTCTAAGAGAGGTAAATTCAGATGAGATTCCTTATGATCCCCAGGATATGTAGGGGCCAAGCTGTAAGATGAGATAAGACGAAAGTATCTGATTAGAGGTTCGTATAGACCACCACCAGGTTTCAAGTTTCCACAGAGGATGATTGCAGGTTCTTTGCGTCGATTTAGTCCGAAATGGTTTGCCGAATACGACTGGATAGAGTACAGCGTGAAGAAGGATGCTATTTTTTTGTCTATTGTTATTTGTTCAGAGATTCTATTGAAGGCCAAGGCCACAGAGGATGATTGTTCGTGGTTCTGCGCACCAGGGATCTCTCTGAACCTCTGACGAGCATCGTGTGCGCCACAACAGTTCTTCTTGTAGGACGGAATGCGGAAAGCTAGAAACGAAGGTGGAATTGTCTGAGGGCTGAGGCTTGGGATGATGTTTTGATACATGTTGATGACAGTGTGAGTGTCAGCTCCACTGTCAAAATGCGTGCGTTTCGTTTGCAGCATGCTGCTGGTGTCTATCGATTGTTTGGATATAGTGACATGCCGGGGTTCTGAAAAACTGAAACTTCTACTCCCTTAGATCCAAATTAATATTCTCATATTTGTCTAGATTCAGATGTATCTAGTCATGTTTTAGTGCTAGATACATTCAAATCTAGTCAAATCTGAGAACACTAATTTGGATCGGAGGGAGTATTAGATGCATACATCATTACATAATCTCTCACACAAGACATATCAGTTACTAGTTAATCCTCACAGTTTGTGTGCAAGAGTGTTGAAAGGGAGGTATTTTCCGAATGGAGACATTCTTTCAGTTGGCTGCCCTCAAAGCGTTTCAAAAGTGTGGAAGGCCATAATCTATGGCAGAGATGCGATGAAGAGGGGGCTGGTTCGTCGTGTGAGATCGTTCTAACACTCGTATGTGGTCAGATCCATGGCTTTTAGGAGTTCCGGGTCTTAAACCCCTTACCATCAACACGGGCACGAATTTAACACGTGTCGTGGAATTGATTGACCAGGCATCTGGTCAATGGAACGAAGAGCCGATAAGTAATACCTCAGCCCCATGGATGCAGAAGCGGCTCTTTGCTTGCCACATCCAAGGATTGCGGCAACGATTTCTGGACCTGGAACGAGGAGAAGACAGGAGTATACTGTGTCAGGCCAGCTTGCACAGGACATCGTGGATGTCCCGGAAACATCGAACTCTGCAGCAATGTGGAAGAAGGTATGGAGGCTTCGAGTGATCCCCAAGGTTCGGGTCTTCTGTTGGCGCGCCATCAAATGATTTCTTCCATCCTATTCTGAAATATCGAGGAGACATATCATGGACAATGGTACATGTAAACTCTGTGGACATGATGAAGATTTTTTTTAAAAGAGTATATATTAATATCACAGAGATACCAATTATACCCAACCCCTGCAACAACGCATGCCATAGCAGCCTTACGGATGCACACAACCCAGAAAAAAGAAGAAGAATTACAAAAAAGAAGAAAAGTCCCGCTATAGTAATCTACTCCTTGTTGCAGCGGACCAACCATCACCGAGACAACACCAAAAATCCAACTTCTCCAAAAGCAACGTCTCCAAGAAGGAAACAGTGCACAAGCGCCGTCATCGCCCTGATCATCGATCATAGGTTTTCACCCAAGAGAAAGTCCGAACTCACAAAATAATGCCTCCAACAAGGTCATTGCCATGCACAACCATCTTAGACCAGACCTTGGGCTTTCACCCTATAAGATTAGACTCTGAATTCCTCCTGTGTTGTCGCTCCCACTTGCCGCTGCCGCTGCTCCAAGTCACAAATCACCTAGCCAAAACCTCATCATCACCTGGACTCGAACCACCCTTACTCGTCCTCAGATCTTCGGCTTCCATGCCCTTATCGATGACTGACTTCACCGTGAGACTAAAGACATGTCCCATGATGAAAACAGATTGCAGAGCTTCGCAACGCTTCCTCTGAAACCAAACGGTCAGAAAAAACATGGATGCGCGCAACCAAAATCCATTCGATCCGGCAAACTCCAGGCATGTCGTCCATTTGAAGTTCGTCAGCCATGCACTCCAAAACTCGGCACTTCGTCCAGATCACTGACAATAGGCGACAAGCAGAACATCATCATGGTTTGTGAGGTATCTTAGGACCTCCACCTTTATTAGGCAGATCGACGCCCCCCACGCTGCCGCCGCCATGCCTAGGTCCGCCGCCCAAAGGCTTCCAAGTGTTGCGGGCAGAGCCACCGGCGCGCCTTGAGTAGACAGGGTCAAGAGATCGAAGCCCTCACGGGTGTACCTCACCTCACGCTCGTCAACATGCTGCAGGCGACAAGCAGGGTCGGGCTTGCCCACATGGGACTCGCCGCTCGCCCGCCTTGCCGCCGCTGCGCCCCTAGACTATCCGGCCACATCCTTCGCGCCTCACTGCAGTCGGCAGATCAAGGACAACGCCGCCTCCTTGCATCTGGGCCGCAACCAGCTGGCGCCCCGCCGCTGCCGTGCCGGCGCGGGCTTTGCCTGGTGACGCATGTGGCAGCGGCGGAGAGAGGGAAGGGAGATCAGAGGAGGCGCTAGGGGCGGCGGGTTGGGGATCCCGGCAAGGGTGGGAGCCGCCGCCGCTGGGTTGAGGGAGGGTTAGGTCTGGACTTGTAAGCAAGATGGGTTAGGTCGGTCGCTCCGATGAAGAATTGTTACTTCATGCTTTGGTCACATGCGATCATGCCAGCGGCGTTTGATCATTTTGGGGTTTCTTTGCCACGATTGCACCGGGCTTCCTAGCTGCAAGACTTACTGATGGGTCCTTCCTGCCAGCGGAGCACACCCTGATCGTGATGACACTGCTATGGTGTATATGGTCCAGCGGGATCAAGTACGTGCAGGGGAAGAGTAGTACAAGCCGCTGAGATCAATGAAACTGATTGAAGAACAGCTAGCCCTGCTCGAGCTACCGCCTCCTCAGCTTGCAAGGGTGAAGGGTGTGCCAAGATGGGAGAGACCTCCTGTCAGTTGGTCTTTGGTTAACACAGATGGTTCTCTAAACTGCAATACATGCGAAGCTGGTTCGGGCTATGTCCTTCGCAATGATATGACAGAGTTTGTTGAGGCTGGGTGTCGGAAGCATGCACATGTGGATGATCCTCTTGTCAGCGAGTTACTTGCTTGTCGGGAAGGCCTAGAGGCGACTGTTAGACTTGGGATACCCAAGCTTATCATCCAAACCGACTGCAGTTCGGTTGTGGATATGTGGAAGGAGGAAAATGAGCCAAGATTCATGGGGGCTCACATAATTAAGGAGATGAAGGTTCTATGCAATTCTTTCCAGGAGGTCAATCTTCTTCATATAGGTAGAGAAGGAAATAAAGCAACACATTGTTGTGCTAAATAAGCTTTAAGCGTAGTTAGTCTAGTTCGCTTCGATATAATTCCTGAATTCCTAACTGATGTGATTCAGTCTGAATGTAACCGCTGTCCTGTTTAATAAAACAGTGGATTACGATAAAAAAAGTGCTACGAGAACGTATCCAGTGCACCGGACTTTGGTTTTTCATACCGCGAACTCTAAAAAAATCTACCAAAAACCTAGACAATAGAAATGACTAGTCTGTAGCACTATATAAAGTTCTGACTCCAAATATAAATCACGGTTTCCGAAACAGAAATATCAAAATTCAGTTTGTATACTAATAATGGGCCAAATTTGTAGCCAACATGGAGTAGCTACTATTCACCAACAGATTTGTCTTTTTTGTTTGTGGAGCTATGTTCATGATTTTAAATTGAAACTTTGCATCATGCTGTTAAAGATATATTATGCCTATATGCTAACATTATTTTTGGATTTTTTGTCAACTGGTGAAAGACTGCACAGAGGTTTGGTGCACCGGGTGCACTGAATACTCCTCACCGCCCTATATATGGTGCTAGCACGCTCCCTCAGTTTTGTTTTGTTTTTGGGAAAATCTTGTATTGTCCATGAAAATGTTATCATGTCACGAATTTTAGAATCAAATTGTTCTGAAACAAAAGGGTGTGCGACTGTGCGTGAGTGAGAGAGGGTGGGGGTGTATTTTTTTTTCTTGACAACTTTACCCTACGGGAAGCCCCTACGGTAGAGATGCAAGTGGGATCCATCTAAGTCGCACTTCTAGCTTATTTTAAGATTTTTAGTGTAAAAGTTTGACAAAATTTTGCACTAGAAATCTCAAAATAAACTAGAAGGACTTGGGTGGGATCCCACTTGACACCTTACCCTACGGTGTGATTTTTATATATAATGAAATAAAGGAAACAACATTGTACATAATTCTAACAAACAATGGTTACATCAAGGGAGGAAGAAATGGGCAAACAAAAACATCAAAATGATTAACCTAAAGTAGTGACCAGCCAGTCAACAAGAGGTTGCACAAGGGCTGTCTTCACTCTGAATTTGTGAAGAAGAAAGTCATTCTGAAACCCCATTTTCTATCGTCTAAAAGAAGCTGGCAAGTCTCTGAAAATAAGATCATTATATGTACCCTCCAAAGATTCCAGGCAGCACAAGCTACTGTCTCCATAAAACATGGTCCATAAAAGGAATTTTTGCCTTTAGAAATAGAGGGTAGGGGTGTCAGAAAAGATTAACTGAAATATGGCTCTCTGTTTTCTCAGATGATTTATTTTATTCAGGTGCTAAAGTATATCATGGTTCGTCAACCCATATTTCCCCCAGGATTTTTCATGACCATGTTCCGGTGGGCGGGAAGACAGTATAACCCTCCGCAAATGGGTGGAAGCAAGCACCATATATTTTCTAATGACTAGGAGATCACCTTGGCCCTGACAGCTCAACTGCTTCCAGCTCCACTGAACTACACTCATCTTCTTCGCAGCAACTATAATTTGCAGGAGACGGCGAGAAGTGCGAGGCTGCGGGCATCGGTACCGGTATCGGGACATTCTTCAAGCCCTCCCATCTCTCCGCGACCGATCCGTATCCTTCAAGCATCCTGACGATTTCAGACATCCTGGGGCGATGAGCTGGGCTGAACATTGTGCAGAGCAGGGCGATCTGAACCATCTCCTTCAGCTCGGCGCTGTTGTAGTTGTTCAGCAGCCTCTTGTCCACGAACGAGCTTAGCTCGTCCTTTTCAAGGAGCTCCCTTGCCTGTAACACATGAGGATTTAAACATTCATACGCAACCGTGTGGGATTAAATGGCAGCTAAAATGAATCCACAAGTAGTACTGGAGCATATTATTGAACCTGTACATTTTGCCCAACAAGCTCTGAAACTCTTGAATATTGTGTGAAAAAAGGTATATGTGATTCTAAAAAAATATTGTCATGTTACTTGACTTGGTTGTTATCTTAATCTAAGATAAAGACTGATATTCCTGAAAATACTAAAGATCATGCCGTACATTAGATATATGTCTACTTCTTCTAGTATCATTCCTGAAAGTTCATATCTCAGTTTTGAGATTGTCAAAAAGAAAAGAACATTAAGATATGCATTTTAAAATCCACATCTTTTTGTATCTCAAAATTCCTTAAAATGTCTAGGCACAAAAAGAATACATATATGGTCTCTCCTAGTATCATTGTTTTTACCTCACATGACTGGTGATTATGTTTCCAATTCCATTTTATTCAGATTTCAGTAAGCTGAGATGGTACATATAATAAATTGGTTTAAACACAACCAAATAAGGTGCAGGTACATCTCACTAACTACAGAATACAGTTAAATAGTACTCCATCCATCCCATAATATAAGATGTTACTACAACCAATAATTGAGTATATTTTTTGTCATAACATCTTATAATATGGAACGGAGGAAGTAATGTAGAACATCCCTTTTCATTTCCCTAAGTGTATTTTTAACTGGTTTCTCTCCATGGAAAGTATAGGAAAGCCATCTTGTTCATGCACCTTTTTCTCCTTCCTATGCATGGTCCGTTCAATCCGTTTTTACGACATGTTACCCTTATAGATGTAAGATGTCCAAGGCTTTCTGACAGTGGACCTAATGAAATAAAATGTATTGGACATAAAAGGAAGGATTTACCCAATCAACCACTCCATTCGGATGATCGTCGTCGTGCATGTCAAATGATTTTCGACCAGTGATTAGCTCAACCAAAAGTAGTCCATACGCGAAAACATCAGTCTTCTCTGATGATTCGCCTTTCATCAAATACTCCGGAGCAATACGCCCAAATGTCCCGCGGATCACGCTGAAAACATGGGACTCCCCTTGACCCAAGAGCTTTATCAACCCAAAATCAGCGACGATCGCTTCAAGAAATTCATCAAGAAGAATATTGGAGGCTTTTATGTCACGGTGGATTATTTTTGGATCACACTGCTCATGCAAATAGGCGAGCCCTCTCGCAGTTCCAAGCGCAATTTTCTTTCTCCTTGGCCAGTCTAAGGCAGGTCTTCCACTGACATATGCTGACAAAACCGATGGAAAACACTTTGCTGAAGGTGATAGTTAAAAAAAGCAAAAGCTTCATTCTTAAAATAAATATGAACAGAATCTACAGAGAAAGAGTAAATAAAAGTACTTTTTTATTAGCAACACAACATATAACCAACTAATTGGTTCAACACATTATCATTTGGTTGCAGAATACACAAATCATATTAGTAGAGGAGTATATAGCGAAACATCCAGTTAAATGCCATTCCAGTAAATATGTTCTTCCCTTGTTTTGTAAGTTCGGTTGAGTGATTAGATAGCTAAAGTTTGTTGAGACATGCTCCCATCCGTATCTAGACAGAGATAAGTCAATTAATTTGGAACGAAGGGAGTAGAGCATATCCTAGACTAGCTATGTCTCATTACTGTTCAAGAATTTCCAGGGACTTGTACAAATGGTTGTCACATTTTTTCACAGCTGTATTATCGCTGGATACGCTGACTCACACTCAGGTAAAAACTTAGTGCATGCTAAATAATTATAGATATTCTTTTGGAGTCAGAAACAATCCCTCAGCTTCTTCCTGGATGAAACCGACAGAATGTTGCCTGATACTAGCTAGGTTCCATCTGTAATATACTCTGGCCCTCTGCTCTTTCTTACTTACTGTTAAGGAACAAATGCATTCAACCTTTCAAAAAAATTATTTATACATATTTTTATTTGTTAGTATAAATGAAACACTAATGTATTAATCATCAAAAGTACTGCATTTTATAAGTAAATGATTTTCTAATATATAATAATAAAAGTAATGGTCAAATATTTGTCTCTAAGATTGTACTTGTGTCAAGACGGCAAGGGAAAAAGACCGAAGGTAGTATTTACCTTTCTTATCACATTGTAAGAAGGAAATACTGCTGAAAACATAAGCTAGGAAACCAATTATCAACCAAGCATTTCTATTACTCCCTCCGTCTCAAAATAGATGTCTTAGATTTGTCAAAAGTTGGATGAATACCAGATTCATCCAACTTTTGACAAATCTAAGACATCTATTTTGAGACGGGATTCATCCAACTTTTGACAAATCTAAGACATCTATTTTGAGACGGAGGGAGTACTTTATCATATGAAGAAAATACGCTATAGTTTTTGATGAAACATAGGACCTATGACAATGATCGACTTCTTTGTGTATATGAACATCATGATAAACTGACCTTGTAATTTAGAAGAAACAGTTCCATTTAGCATGTAAGGGTACACAAGGAGCCTCTCATTATCTTCAGAGCAGACCCCAATTAGACTAAGGAGATTCCGGTGAACAACCAAGCTTATGACTTCAACTTCGGTGTGGAATTGACCTTCACCAGCAGAAACAAATTCCTTCAACCTTTTCACAGCAGCAATGGTGCCATCATGCAAGATAGCCTTGTATACTATCCCAAATCCTCCTTGCCCCAAAATGTTATTTGGGTTGAAGTTGTTGGTAGCTTCTTTGATGTCTTTGAGCGTGTACCTCTTCACATGACCAAGGAAAACTTCTGAATCCTTTTTGTCTGAAAAAATTATCCCTTACCATTAGTAGTGATCAGGTATAAGGCAGAGCGCTGCAAAGTAAAGTAATAAAAAAACGAATGTCCATTGCAGCTGAAGCAAACCAAGTAAACTAGCTAGGTGGCAATGACCATTAACCACATGAAAAGTAGGTATTTGCCAACTAAAAATGTTCTCATTCTAGGAAAGAATCGAAATTCTGAAATGCATTGAGGACAAAGAATGTAAGCTAATCCTTAAGAAAAATAAAAAAGGCAACAATGACTTGAGTTAAAATATCACATACATTTTCAAAACAAAATGAACTTGTTATTACTGTCTATCTATATCAAACTCATCATCTAACCAATGTATCATTTAGTGGTAAAGCCAAACAAATGGATGGAGAGCGAGCAGAGATAAACTTCTTCCAAACAAAGATTGAGAACGACTAGACCAAACTTTATATGTTGTACATGGTAGAAGAGTGTAATGTTTTGTAAGGTTATTTTTTTCTTTATAAAGTCAACCGTGTAAATCTGGTGGTTAGAACTCAAATGCTACCAGGCTGGTTTCGTTATAGCCCATCATAGGGAACCATTTCATCAAAGATATCGATACCAAGTTCCTCAGTATTCTCCACCCATGTACTAGTCGCCCCTTTCTATAGGAACATTGGTAAAGAAAGGTGAGTCATATACCAAGCACCTCTATGTTTTCCTTAGATGTTAGGCGTGATCATGGCGATCAACATGAGAAAAATGCATTGTTGAAGGAACAAGAGTCTTGTTTTGAGTAACTAGACATGTATGATAATGAAGAAAGGCCCCCGGACGCACGAGTTAAGCCTGAAAATGGTTCTTGAGTAAAAACCAATCGAAATCCTAAACGTTTGGATTGAGTTATAATAGTCAACATGGTGCCTGTCAGAGATTGTGAGTTAGAAACTATTCAAGCCCAATGGGCTACCCGAGCCAGGGTGATAAGTCCGAAACGGTTGAAGCCCAATGGGCTTCTTGATCTAGGTGATAAGTAAGAAACAATGAATCCCAATGGGCCCCTAGAGCCCATGTGATAATTGAGGTGGTCCAAGTAATATGCATGATTGGGGCTTATACCATGTATATTACATGATTGGTCCAAAAATCATTGGGATGTTCTTTTAGTGTTCTCTGTAGCCGCCAAAACAACTGGGCCAATCTTGCATAAGGTTAAACTATTAATGGGAATGCACTTCTCTAATAGGAAAACAAAGAGGTGGGTGGTTATTGTATTGATCGATGGACTCCTAGAACAATCATGTCCCACCTATCACTGTTTCTAGTTCCACTATTGACCAAGGAGTGAATGGCAAAGGTTCTGGGCACGTTGACTCGATAAAACAATGTGTCTTTTCTTTGAGTGAGTACATGGAGAAGATAAAGGTGATAAGGAAGGTTAATTATTAGTGTTCCCTAAGCATACGGCACATGATATATTAAGAGAAATCGAAGTTAACCTCCCAAATTTGGCGATGATATAGATAGACAGGTTAACATAGGATTCTTGTGCGAGGGAGATCATGATAGAATTTTTTTAAACTGGATGGCGGCAGGTCCGCCGATACGGGAGTGCGACATGGGCGACCCCATAGGGGCCCCAAATACAAGCGCTAGGGCGTGCATCTCCTCGCCAAATTCTGTTCTAGGCCTTGGTGTTAACTTCTCTTGATGGGCTAATGGCCCTTAACTAGGCTAAGGCTTCCAACTCCGCAATCTATTACACTATCCAACACAATCTAGTCAGGTCTCTCGATTTAGATGAAAGATATATTCACTAAAGGGGGATCGATCGTGAGTTTCCTTTGTTCATGTTGCGAGCGTCGTTCACCCTATTTTGCCCCAATCTATCGATCGACAATGGACCTGCCCGCCCCTTCCAAACCCAAATTGATCGACCATGCGGTCCTTGCGCACCGTGTTTCACATTGATTCCCCTAGGCCGAAGTGATAATGACATTCTCTAATTCCACATTTCGCCATGAGGAAAGGGACCACACCATAATGCCCAGATGTCTGATTAAGTCATAAATCGATACTCGGTTGATAAATCTTGGAAAGTCAGTACTTGATAGACCAATTCATTAATATATTATTTCCATTTTGTGGTTGCCACTCTACCCCATCTATCTTTTATCAGTATTAATTGTGCAAATTACGGTAGCATATATTTTCATGATAATTATTAATTAACAAAAAATTGTGTCTATTAATCCGCACTTCAATTACTTGGGGAAGATGGTTGGCTAGTTGCTCAAGTTGTCAAGCATCCAAGATTTCCAAAATATTGCTAATCATATTACTATATTTGGTGTATAAAACATGAAGAATCATGTATTCTAGAAACACAAAGTATGATTCTTCATGCAGAAATATGTAAGGAGACAAAGATTAGAAGCAACAACTCAAAATTTAGGGCCCCATTTTGCATCTCACTTATGGTCCAAAAGTTATTGGAGCCTGGTTGCAGTGTTTGGCTACTTCAACAATGTGTATTGCCAGTAATAACTCAGGAGTTTGGTGAAGTCTATAAAGAGCTCTTTGCGAGATATGGGTCTGTTACCATTGGACAACTAAAGAGATGCCATTGCACGACTTACAAATTTCTCATGGATTCAAATTGTTGGATTCCATATCACTTTGAAAAATGTGCCAAATCCATTCATTAATTCCTGACGAATTGTGCCATCCTCATCGGGTTATCATCCTACAAGGTTTATTATACTTCCATATTAGCTTCCTTGGGCTAATATTGCATTTCATCATGGACCAATGGATGGTTCTCCCCCATATGGTAGACGCAGAGAGGATGAACCGATGGGTAGTTGATTCCGTTGATTAGAAATAAGTGAAATCATTGTGAAACTTCCAATTCCATCGATCCGAAGGACCAAACCAGAGTTTGGCATCAAACAATAGTACAAATATCGCAAGAAACAGAAGTGCAAAACTACCGCTCGGGTTCCTCGTATGTTAAAATTCCTTAAAACAAATGGTTGCACGATAATTTGTCCAAATTGCGGTGCTCGTTCAAGCAGGGTGTCCACCTACTTGGGATCACCGGTGAGAAGCCCTTGGAATAATTTGTTCTTCCAACTATGTTAGGTTCGAAGAGAAAGGTTTACATGATAAATAGTACTCTCTATCAAGGGTTTTAGAATCATAGATTTTAATCTAAAAATCCTAGGTTCTAGCAACTAGAACCATAAAGTAAGTCAAGTCAATTTACATCGTAAAATTATAGGATCGTCCGATAGAATCCCCATTCCTGACAACCTTGATCCTCATGCTCCAAAAAGTTTCCTTATCCACCACTGTTTGATTTTAACATTGCATTTGTAATAGTCTTCTTTGCAAAGGTTGTGTCTTGACTAAGAAGTGGGGATGTAATGGCATGCAATATTCTGAGAAGGGGTGAGATGGACATTCAGAAGTATGTATGGGACTTTAGCATGCCGACAATCTATGTACTTTGGAATGAGTAAAAAGAGAAGGGACGTTTTTTGCAGAAACATTTGGACACCCAAGAGGTTATCATGCTATGGCTGCTTGGAGCTTTGAAGGTAATTGGGGTGGGACATAGGAGGCCGAGTTTGTCCTATGCGTCCTGGTGCCGTTGCTAGCGATTAGAAGGGTAGCAGGGATATATCGAGAGAAATTAGAGGGGTCGGAAATATCACCGTAGAAGGTAGATTAGAATTGATTATTGCTTGCCAAAAGAGACTAGATACATGCCCTTTTATAGGAGGACCAACACTAGGCCAGGAGATGCCCAAACCAACTAGGACTCATAGTATTCAACCAGGAATAGGACTCTGACACAACTAACCCTATTTCTTTAATTTAACTATACTAGTAACCGAACTAGATGCTTAAACTAATTGTAACCTGAATAGACTCTTACTGATGCCACAACACTACCCCCTCTTTAGATACAACTCATCCTCGAGCTATAATTCATGGTGGGTCTTTCTCCTCAGCATCATCAATAACTTCAAGGTAGAAAAGGCGTTAACAACGATGGCCTCTTGAGAACTTTTTGTTGCAGTTGATTCACAATCCCTTCTCCCTTCTACCTCCTTTCTTCCATATCTGTAGTTGTCAACCGACGGAGTGCACGTTCATTCCCAACTGGAACCGAACCAATCAAAAGGCATACCTTGCAGATGTCCTATGGCATGGATGACTTTTCGCTGGAGGATGCTTCTATGACTGAAGCAGCTGCGACTTTAGCCCTCAGTTCATGTGTATGGGAGAGGCTCATTGTCGTGCCCAAATCTTGCGGATTACGCAGCTCGATGTCGATATTCATCATGTCGATCAAGACAGAGGTAAAGATGGACACCTGTTGTGCCATAGAAAAGGCGTCAATGTGCCCTAGAAGTGCTAAAAATGTTTCTTGGTACTATGCAACAGTTACTGTCATCCGAAGCCTTGTTAATTCGTGTAGAAAATTGGATCGAACCAGAGGATCGAATCGATGATGACAACGATTTTTAAAGCAAGGCCAAGCAGGGATGCCTTCGTTGCACTCCAGCTACATGTACCACATTTGAGTAGTTCCAGTCAGGTGGTATGCAAAAAGCCGCACCTTGGATGATTCCCATGTCACCTGACCCCAAAAGAACCTCTCACATCTGTTTAGCCATCCGAGTGGATATTATTTTCCATCATAAGCTGGAGAATCCATCTTGTGGTAGCGTGGTACCCCGACAGTTTCAGCAAGGTGTCACACGCCTGGTGGCACCTGTTTGACCAAATGGGACCATGATGGCAGGGGACGCTGCTACCCTAGGGGCACTGACTTTGTCAGCCCAAAGATGGCCATAGCTAGAGCGGATGCAATGGCAGTAAGGTTAGCGACTAGGTCTGTAGCAGCGGACGATGCTGACAAAGGGAACTGCGATGTAGATGGTGTCACGTCCTTCAGAGGTGCATATAAGACTGTGTGGTGCCTAGTTCGAGCTCTAGTGCTTTCACATGGATTTCAAGCACTGCGGCGCTATCCTGGATGGTCTTGTTGGTCTCTCGGATGGCAACGTTGCTCTTGCGCAAATCAAGAATTGTTGCCATGATGCCATTCTGTGGTGTAGGTTGTCTGCTTTGCCTTCTCCGCATCGGTAGCCATGGTGATTGGCTCTGATGCCAGATGTTGTAGATGCTTGGAGCTTTGAAGGTAATAGGGGTCTTCACAGGAGGACGAGTTTGTCTTCTGCGTCCTGGTGCCATTTTTGGCGATTAGAAGGGTAGCAAGGATGGAGCGAGAGAAATAGAGGGGCCAGGAATAGCACATAGAAGGTAGATTGGAATTGTTTATTGCTTGCCCAAAAGAGACCAGATACATGCTCTCTTATAGGAGGACCAACGCCAGGCCATGAGATGCCCAAACCGACTAGGACTCCTAGTATTCAACTTGGAATAAGACTCCGACACAATTAACCCTATTTGTTCGATCGAACTATACTAGTAACCGAACTAGACTCTTAGATTAATTGTAACCTGATTGGACTCTTACAGACGCCACAACAGGTCAACATAACATGGAAGAAGATTGGTCATCATCCAAATAAAATCCCATTTGGCTCCTTGCATCTTAGATGTAGAGGCAAAAAGTTGAATTCTTTTGGAGTTGTATCTCCTCAAATTCAAATCAGCCTCTTGGCACAGAAGAGCAAGGGAAAGACTGTCTAGAAACCCCTTCCCCAGACCCCACAATGTCTGGGAGCTTGCAGCACTAGGTACGGCCTTTGTATCCCCTCAATATCGAATCATCCTGTTGGCATAAATAAAAGAGCAAAGGGAAAGACTGTCTAGATACCCCTTCCCCAGACCCCACAATGTGTGGGAGCTTTCGACACTGGGTATGGCCTTTGTATCTCCTCAATATGGTCCAAAGAATCAATAGAAGATTATATTTCCAAAAACCAGTCCATGCAAAAAACCGTATGAAAGCTCCCATGGAAGCAAAATGGACAAATGATTCTTATATGTTTGGGTTTTAAGTAGCGTAATAGAACAGACATAAAATTTGGCAGTACTCCTGCCATGTTTCCTAAAATGCTATTCATTCCTTAGTTTGTTTGCTAAAATCCATGTGACAAATATGAACCAGAGCCAGAAATATCTAAGATATAGGGTTTCAAGTGAAAATTTCCCACTCTGTTGAGTGAGCTTAATGCTACCACCCATGAAACAACTTTATGTTTACTGATGTTGCCAAGGAAGGTAAACAAGTCATGCAAATAAAAATAGAGCTAGGAGATCCCAAAATCACAAACTATATATTATTATGATTCTCATCTGAAATCCGAGACATGAGCATGTCACCGCTTCTCCTCCAGATGTAAGACATAAAGAACAAGCAGCGCTAATGCGTACACAGCATTGGAGATCATATGATTACCATCTATATCAGCAAAGATCTGGTGACGCCTGCGCCACTGCCGGGTAGCCGAGGCGACTACGGCCAGGAAGACAACTACCACGAAAGCGGTTGCCATGCACAGTAGCACCGTCTTGGTGCTTGTTGCAAAGGTTTGTGAGTTATCTGAGGCATATTAGAATTGATTGTAAGTAACTAGCAGAGGATACCATGGAGAAACCAAACTTAAGCAATCCCTGCGAAATAGTACTCCCTCGGTTTCAAAATATAAGATATTTTAACTTTGTGAAAAAAGTGTATCTAGACCCCTTTTAGTGTGTAGGTTCATGTGGATTTGAAGTGAACGTACACACTAAGGACTTGTTCGGTTAATCCACTCCCCAAGTGGATTGGGGTGGATTGGAGGGGAATTAGGGGGATTTTGATCTAGAATGGAATTAAAAACCGTCAATCCCTACCGATCCCATTCGATTCCCGTGAAACCGAACAAGGCCTAAAAGTGATCTAGATACACTCATTTCAAAAAGCTAAAACATCTTATGTTTTAAAACGGAGGGAGTACTATATGAAAAATGTTCTCCAAATTTGGGCAAAGAACAGTATGTCTTACTCTGCAGATCTTGCGCGGGGACTGTGATCTCTTCCTGGGTACGCATGGAGTCACATCTTGCTCCACAACTGGGATATCGTAGCAATGGATTTCCGTCAAGGCTGTTCCAGCATGTCATGAAAAGGCAGAGAAGAAAATCAGATTAGAAGTATGTACTCTATTTTTTTTGGTTAGATGTCATGTGGAGTAAGAATGGACATTTCAGTTAGCCCAAGGGGAGAGAGGGAAAAAAGTGAATAAGAAATCACTTACAATACATTCTTTATTCTAAATTCTGACACCGTGCCGCTCAGGTTGTTGAATGACAGATCCCTGTGAAACAGACCAATAATTTTCAAGATCACTTGTCACAATGAAAACAGATGGAAATAACAAATCAACAGTAATACGGGATTTTTCAGCAAAAAAAAAAGAGAGGGAAAACTGTAACAGATTAAGTAAAAGGAGATAGTACAGGATGAAGAGGCTGTCAGAAGTGATCAGTGGATCAGGTATGAATCCAGATAAGCTGTTGTGGCTCAGTTTCCTGAAGAGATGAGACAATCAGATGAACATATACGACCAGGTTTGATCAGAGATTCAGGCACGTATATATGTGTGAACAGCAATGCCTGAACAACATGTAAAATTATTCAGAACCAGGGATGTTTATCTTTCTTACACATAATAGAGGTCCTTGAGATCACCCAGCGTGTGCGGTATGGTGCCGTTGAACTGGTTATTGGACAGGTCCATCTTTTTTAGCAGCGGCAGCCCTCCTATGGTGTCAGGAATCGGGCCAGAAATAGCATTATGGTCCAAGAACCTGTGGAAAAACATCCAGACAAAACTCCTCATTTCCTGAATTTCAAAGGAAGTGTATCAAATTTCCTCTAGGATCCAGCCAGGTCTTACAAATTCCGCAGCTGCCGCAGGTTCCCGATTGCCGGCGACAGTCGCCCGGACAGGTTCTTGTTTCCCAGTTCCCTGCAGGCAGTAGATGCATAGAGAGAAACCATGAGACCGGAACTCCAATCCAAGCAAGGAACGAAATTCATGGCGGCACGTACAGTTCAGAAACAAGGCCGTCGGCGGAGCAGGTGACCCACATCCAGCTGCACGGGTCACCGCCGGAGGTGGCGATCCAGCCGCCGAGAAATTTGTCCGGGTCCCGCAGCGCCGCCCTGATGGTCAGCAGCGCCTCCACTGCAAGTGAACGTACGACGACGATCGAGCGTAGAGTAGAGTAGCATGCAACAAAAACAGTGAGTACATGAACTGAATTATTTTTAGGCGATCGAGGGGAGGAGGACTGAATTTTGGTCGGAAACAAGTGAGGCACGTACACGTACTGCTACCACTACGAAGTACTATAAACAACGAATCAAGAATCTGCTGTTCTTGTAAACGAGGAACAGATCAAGAGATCTGGATGGGTTACGTACGTCCTACGCAGAGCTAGCAAAGATCAGTACTAGGGAAAAGAAAAATCTGCCGTGAACAGAACGGATCGACGACGAGCGTCGCAGGAAGTGTACCTTCGTCGGCGGGGGAAGAAATATCCTCCGCGCCGGCGGACGAGGAGGAGGCTGTGGCGAGGAGTCCCAGTATGGCCAGTACCACCGCGGCTCTCATAAAAGCCAAGGCGGCAGCCCTGCCTTCGCCCATGCCGTCAACTCCAGCGACAACGACGATGACGACGACGACCACGAGCATAGAGCGAGAGCGCGAGGATACGCAAGACCCGAGAAGAAAAACTGCCTAGAGCCCCAGAGCGAGAGGAAGACTGGGAGAGAGAAAAGCCAACGGTGCGAATGCGGATGGAGCGGTGGCAGGGAGCGGGGGGCGCTGCGATGACATCCCGGTGAGACTTGGCAGCAGCGGCGCTTCGGGGGTGGTAACGGATGCGCTGCTTTGTCCGCTACTGCATGCCTGCCTGGCTCTCGGCCGGTTACGGATGCAGCGGAGGAGTGGACTGCCGGCCTCGGCCGCGAGCGCCCGCCCCGTCTGGCTGGAGGCGGTCACTGTGGCTGGGGTGACGTGATCACCGGCGCTACACGCCGGGGGTCGCATGCCAAGCGCGCTTAACTCACTGTATTTATTGAGTGGATCTGTCTACTTTTGGAATAAGCTACAGTATTCCTGAAAATATCGAAGCATCCGGAGAGAGATATCAATAGAAGATTTTCTAAGTGTTTTTTACCACATAATACCTTCTTATTCATTCTTAATCAATGTTACCACTTTTGCTCCGGTGTCCTTCCCAAAACAAAGATTTGGACGTATTTTTGGGACGGACGGTTGGGAACAATCAGTGGACGGCCAGGATCTGCTGGAACCGCTTCGACCGGAAGGGCTCGTGGACCCGTGGATACCCAAGGGAAGCTCGTACGTCGTATGTACGGTGCGGCCATGCACGTACACGTACATACGGTGTACGGTGGTGACGTGTGGGTATACCAAACCGTTCCCTGTATATACCAAATCGTCCCGGTCGTCATCCATCTCCCCCTCTCGCCCCCCGCCGATTTGGGAGAAAATCTCACCCACCTCCACCGCCTCCATTCTTGTGTTGCCGCATCCATCTGCTGACGCGGTCCGCCTCCGACGCTGTGACGATGGAAGCACGCGGCCGATCCGTGGCCGCCACGGATGCGAAGGTGTGTGCGATGACCGGCCGAGATGGCTCGTGGGAGGAAGGCGACGGTTTAGTTGACGATACGGGAGAGGAAGCTGGCAAGAAGGTGGCTGCGGTGGTCGATCTGGTCGAGAAGCAGGAGGGAAAGAAGGTCGTGGAGACCCTAACCCATCTGGAGTGAATGGGCCGTCGGTCTAGTGGCAAGGAGCGCAGTGGTGCTCCTGCCGGCGCGAGTTCACAACCCGGTTGAAGCAATTTAACTGCGTGTTTCCTCGTTGCCTCACACTCTTCTTCTTAATACAAAACCATATGGGTCCTCTGATGGGTTCGTAGCAGGGAAAACAAAAAAATTCTACCGCAAGAACGAACAAAACCAAGATTTAATCTATGGAAAAGCCAAAATCTAATCTATGAGATAAGTGTAATGAGATAGATTTGTACTAACCCTCATAGTTCCAAAGCCTTGTTTGAGATCGGATCTCATGGTTGATGTAGACGATCACTTGCCGATCTCAAGATCGAGTAGACGATCCTTCCGGCGCTCGATCACACGTACGAAGTCGATGAAGACCTTTCTCTCCCCGTTCCAGCGGGCAGCGGAGGTAGTAGATCCCCTCGGAATCCCAGCAGCACAACGGCGTGGTGATGGTGGTGGAGGAGAAGTCCTGCAGGGCTTCGCCTAAGCCGTAGCAGGAGGAAGGAGGAGGAGGAGGGTGGCGGCAAGGACAGGGTGGAAGGGGCAAGGGGGAGGTGCCCCACCCCTCCTTTATATAGAGGGGGAGGAGGCCTAGGGCTGCCCCCTTTGCCCTTCTAGGGCCGGCGCACCAACGGGTGGGGGGAGATTACTTCCCCCCAAGTTTTCCCCCTTTCTTTCTTGGTTTTCAAGCAAACTTCATGGAACCTTCCAGAACCTTCTGAAACTTTCCGAAACCATCTAGAAAATCCATAGAATACTTCGGAACGTTTCTGAAACCCAGAAATTGATCTCCATTATATGAATCTTATTCTCTGGACAATTCCGGATCTCCTCGTGATGTCCTGGATCCAATCTGAGACTATGAACAACATTCGGTCTCCAACTCATACTCCATATCTACTTAAAACAACATCGAACCTTAAGTGTGTCACCCTACGGTTCGCGAACTATGCAGACATGATCGAGACACCTCTCCGATCGATAACCAATAGCAGGACCTGGAGATCAATAGTGGCTCCCACATATTCAACGATGACTTTGTGATCGAGATGAACCATTAACATATGAAACCAATTCCCTTTGTCGCACGATACTTTACTAATCTGAGGTTTGATCGTCGGTATCTCCATACCTAGTTCAACCTCGTTAACGATAAGTACTCTTTACTTGTTTTGTGATATGACATCCCTTGTGACCTAGTCACATGCTTGCAAGTTAATTGGATGGCATTCCACCGAGAGGGCCCAGAGTATATCTATCCGTCATTCAGATGGACAAATCATACTCTTGATCCATGCGCTTCAACACATACTTTCAGAATACCCAATGCCACCTTTATAACCACCCAGTTATGGAAGTGGCGTTTGATGTCATCAAAGCACTCATCTGGTGATGGTGATTAAAATGATCTCATGGTCGAAGGATTAGGTAACTATGTATTTAAAAGCTTGTAGCAAAGTGAACTTAATGACTTGGTCTTATGCTATGCTTACTATGGGTGTATGTCCATCACATCATTCTCCTAATGATACGACCTTATTATTAATAACATCCAATGTCCATGATCAAGAAACTATGATCATCTATTAATTAACAAGCTGAAGGGTTCCGCAGCAGAAAACAAATTTTTTCCTACGTTGGAACCTCCTAACGCCCAAGATCTATCTATGTAGTAATGCAGTAACGACCAGAGTGTATATAATACATACCCTTGTAGATTGTACGCGGTTAACATTCCGAGAGGAACGTGGTTGAAGTAGTCGAACCCGTAGCCGACCTCAAAGTCGCGAAGCTCCTCGCAGGTCACCCCTTGCTCCTTCTTCATCGTGCAGCAGCTCCGGGTTACGACATCCAAGGTGCCTCAAGTGAGGCCCCTCATGGTTTTGTACACATACGGTGTACGATGATGACCTCCGGCTCCTTGATCCTTGCCGGGAGTGCGGAAGTAGATCTCCGGCTTGGAATCCCTGCAGTGCAACGGTGTGCAGCAGGTGTGATGTCTCTTTCTCGGACAGTCCTTACTTGGGACCGTGCCAACGCATAGAGATGGGAGAGAGAGAGGGAAGGAAAAAGTCAACCAAGGGACTTCTCCAAATATTGGTGTGTCTATTCCCACCCATGGGCACCCCTTTATATAGAGGGAGGGGTGTGCCCTCCCCTTTGGGTTTCCCATGTGGGACTAAACAAGGGAGAGAGGGGGAGGCGCATGGGTCTCATGGGCCAGCTGTCCAGGGGTGGGCTCCACCCCGCGCACAGCCTAGGCTGGCCGGGTGAGCCCCCTTGAGGCGCCTGGGCCTTGGTCCTTTGGCCCTTGGCCCTTCCCTACTTTGGTTTTCCCTCATGGGCCCTTTTTCCCTAGAAAGTTTGGCCCATTAGTGGAATACCCCTTCAAATTAGATTTTAATATTATACTCAATATTAATTAAATTAATTAATATGTAAATACATATTAAAAAATACGATTTGACCCGAAATACCTTTCGGTTCCCTTTTGATTTCCTCCGAACGACTTCGGATCTTTCCCGGAACGATTGCGGTTCTCTCACGGAACTTTTCCAATTTCCTTTTATCTTTCATATGGTGATTCCAACTTACAGAGGATCTCTAGCTCATCGTACCCTTAAGTGTATTTTCCCATGGCTCAGGAATGGCACAGACATGATCTCCATCAATGATCAATAGCGGGACCGAGATGACCATATTGACCCCTGTGCATTCCATGATGACAATGTGTTTGAACCGTAAATAGTCGTTTCCCATTCCCTTTGCCACTTGATACCTAGTTCATCCGAGATTTGATCTACGGTATCTCCATACCTTCGTTCGATCTCGTTACCGATGAACTTGGTTTCTCGTTTCTTTGTCGTTGCATTCTGTGACCCAGTCACACGCTTGCAAGCTTCGTTAATGTAACGTCACCGAGATGGCCACACATGTATCTATCCGTTACATGGATCGGCAAATCTTGGTCTTGATATGTACTCCTCTACGTGCTCCTTTGGGAAACCTAAGTAGCACCTTTTCGATCACCCAGTCACGGAGTGATACTTGATAACCATCTAAGCTCCCTCCAGAATGGTGATTTGCATTATCTCACAGTCTAAGGACAGGTTGCGAGGTTTCCTTAGTTTATCATTAATGGTGAACTTTGTAACTAGATCTCATTAAGATACAACTGGTTTGGTTGTTTGTCTATCACATCATTCAACTAATGACGTGACCTCATTGTCAATTGGCATAAATGTCCATGATCTCGAAACCCTAGATCATCCTCATGACCAATGAACTAGTTCGCTAGAGGTAACTAGAGACACAGTTTGTTTACATACCACACATGTATTAACGTTTCATATTAATACAATTATAGCATAGTATCAAACTATTATGAACTAATTGAGATATGACAATAAAAACCGATTTATGATTTGCCTCTAGGGCATATCTCCTTTAGTCACCCACTTGCACTAGAGTAAAAATAATCTAGCTTGCATTTTACTCATCATAAACCATATCACATATGCGTTTATTGATCATGCATTCTTATGGAAAACGTCTTGTCCATGTTCTGTTTTACCAGATCATTATGTCTTTGCAAATCGTTAATGTCTTCCTAACTTTGACATTCACACCATTATCTCATAATGTGTCGAAGTATTCGTTTGGCAACAAAGTGAGACTTTGTTTCTACTGTTTATAATGACAGTCGTTTTCACTATTGTCATCTAAACTTCGAAACACACTTTGCAATCCTTTGTGTATATACGACAGTTATGGCAGCATAACGAGGCCGATTTTAGGAGCCTACAGTGACTTTAGATCAACCTCGAGGGCTTTCTCATGGGCACTGTGCCCTGGGACACATCATTCTACGTTAAAAGCGAACTAGCCCTGCCATAACAATATACATCACATCAGATGGAGCCTTTATACTTCTATATCTATGTAGATCCTAGTGCATGAAATGCAACTTTTCTTCTTGCCATTTAAGTACAAACTTAATTCTGGTTCAGTGATTAACTCAAGAATCACTTCAAGACATGTTCTTACAGTTAAGAGCTTGTCCTTCCAACCAGAACTTCAGGTCACATTTTGTCGAGTATACAATATGGTTGCATGGAAGAACCTATGACTGAGGCATAGGAGATGCAACACATCTCTTTCTTCCTTTTAACCATCGTTGCAATACTAAGACTAACTCAATGCTTCATACAAGTAAGAACCTCTTTCTTTTCCTTATTCCATTCTGAACTACTTCAGAATCTCATCTAGGATATTCTGAACATCTTCAGAATCAAGTCTAGGAAGCATTCAATAGTGATGTTTATTAAACTTACCAATCTATCTCGATAGATCTCATTGTTTAATAACTTGTTCAACTTCATCCATATTTACTAACTTAAATGTTATCAATACCAATCACATCATTCACATATGTCGTCCACATATCCTAGAATGATTTCACGCTCCCACTCAAATATGGCATCCATATTTGAGATCCTAGGATTTCACTTAGCTCCCACTCAAAATATGTCTGCTACATATTATGATTCAGCCAAGATACTTAGCTCCCACTCAAAATATGTCTCTTACATATTAAGATTTGGCCAAGCTAATTAGCTCCCACTCAAATGCAGGTCCTCTCTATAATCTTGGACATTCCAAAATTCTTTGATCATCATCAAATTGAGAATTCCAGCTACGAGATTCAAATATCCATATATTGCTGGTGTAAATACAATAGACTCAAGCATCGCTACATTGTAGTCAACTCCTTGTATTTGTCCATATTTTGAGACAAATCGAGCTTTTACGTCTTCATTAAGTTTTATTTCCATCTTATGACTTTGAAGTCATTCAGAAATATCAAGTAAACTTCTTTACTTAATAAGATCAAGTAAAATATTACTTTGCAATCTTAAATGTAACTTAATATAGGATTTTATGACTCCTAGTCATTTCTCGCACTTAGGTCCATCACGCTTCTTTGTAATTCGTAGGTATGTCTTGTTCATAAACATGACAAGTGAATCAATAATATATTTCCACGAACTTGCAGAGTATATATTGTTGAATCCTACTCTCTTTAGTAAAAGTATTTGCTGAAACTTTTATGATCATTATCATTAGTTTCTCCTCTATTTGTAGAGTTCGGTTTCATGAAACAAATTATGCTGCGCCACTCAACAATTCAGAGGCAAGGTCAAATACCTTGTTTTGATCTTTTACTTTCTTCCACCTTCATCAAGACACGTCAACTTTGGACAACAACATGTTTGTCCTTTGTGGAAGATGCATTCATAGCTTCCTAAGAATGCTCTACAAAGACTTGTTTATTCGCCACGAGTTCAACTTATCGAAATCTCTATAAACTCGAACATGCCATAACACTTATGGTGTTGTTTCCATAAATCTTTAGATGTTCCTTTGTATTTCAACCGAGTGTTCGCTCATTTCGATCTCTAACTCTAAACGATAACTATAACCCCGATAAGAGATAATATTATGACATATGTATCTAATACATAATGATTATGATATTTAGACATTTCAATACATTTTGAAATTGCCCCTATTATCATAATTTGTGAAACCTCTTTCACATGTCCTTTTATGCTAAAATTAACTTAAATAATTTAGTCATGTCAATCAAATCGAAGAGACTTTTGTATTCTTGTTAATTCAATATCTTCCTTCACTTTGAAATCTTTTGAACAATTCAAAACAGTTTCAAACTTATGTTTCATTAAGTAAATATTCATATTCACTTAAATCCACAATGAAGTGTGAAATAATGATTTCCACTATTTGTTGAAAATACGATACATCCCTATGTATAAGTTCAACATTAAGTATAAATAATGATTTCCACTATCTTGTTGAAAATACTGTACATCATTATGTATAAAGTTCAACATTTCTTCGTATATCACCGTTTTACCAGAATGCGGAGTTTTAGTTATTCTGCCCAACGGGGCATGGTTTTGCAAAGTCTCTAGATCAAGCATCTAAGACCCCAATCTTCATTTAGAATGAAGAACATGCAATAACCAAAATGACTTAAACAATAGTGTGATATCATAATCAAACTTTGGATATCTTTTAGCATTGTAATCCTTCTATAAATGTTTAAACTATTATCATTAACATAGTGTTGAGAATAACTCATTTATAATCGTAATGTGACCATAACGGTATTGTTCATAAGAATAGTACATCTGTCTTGTAACTCGTTCATATGAACAATCGTCTCGCTAAAAGCAAGACACACAAACAAGGATTACAAAATTATATTCAAGTCCACTAATCCAAATGATAAACCTTTGAGGAAAGGGGGTGATGTCGGCCATCAACTGTTTTGCTTGTCGTCTCAAGCCACATTGCCTCAATTCCAGCAATTCTCAAGTAGACCATCCTGTTTTCACAGAACGGTACAAGTATCCAATACTTATATAAACTGCAATGATTTTTGCAAGAATTACATTTATAACTTTGTATATCTAACATATACCCTTTTTCATTTATGACCCCCATTGCAATCAAGCCCTTCTGAGAGTTCATAACTCTAATGCAAGATTGCTTAGTGTTTTTCCAAATATTCCCTTTTTCATCCATCATGGAAGAAAACTCATCCAACGACTCATACTTTATGTGCCTGATCTTGCGGAATACAAGATTGTAATCCAACTCACCATCGAATGGAGAATGGCTTGTTGGATGATTATGGAGAACACATAAGCATTGCGGAGTCATCGGATTATCTCCTAATGGTCATTGTATCAAGAAGAGAAGATCACCTTTTACGAGGATATCCCTCAGACGTGGGTATTAATCTATGAAGTTGGACCCTTTTGCTAAGTTCCATATCAAGCAAGAATTTCCCATGGTCGCAAAGGACCTCAATGGGATAGGCCATGATCTACTAAGATATTTGCAAATAGACATCTAGACTAAGTTCATAATATGAGTTCAATTTATAATTGATCTCCCACTAAAATTGTCATCCCCTGGATGATTTTAGTGATCACATTATCTCAATCCTCTACACCTCCCCCGATCGTCAAGGCCAGCAGTGCAACATCAAAGGTAGACATTCGCCAATGTCAATCACATCAACCATGTGACTCATGCTCGACCTTTAGGTCTCTTGTGTTCCGAGGCCATGTCTACACATGATAGGCTCGCCAAATCTAACTTGTGTGTATTTGCTGTGCACCATGGCTTACACCCACTGTATGCGAATGTAGATATGTATAGCCCCCGATCATCACGGCCGGCTTCATAACGACAAACTTTCTTGGTGGTGCACACACAAGGGGAACACTATCATTGGAATTATATAGGGATTATCTTATTTGCTACCGTTGAGTATCTAATACTAGCATATAATAAGATATAAAGTAGGTATCAACATCACATGTAAATTTGTGATATGATATGGTCCTTATCCTTGCGCCTTGATCTCCATCGAGCGCTCCGGCATGATATCCATCTTGCCCCTGCTTTGACGCCAAGTCCACGACGCCACCACCCGATCGTCCATCGGAACGCTGGCTATTACTACTTAACTTAGTAACATAAAAGTTAACTACTTTACCTTCGTAACAACCAATGCCATATCATAACACAAGCCCTCTTTTAAAACAAAGTTAGACACCTCTACTTTATCTTTGCATATTTTACGTGGTTGTTAGGGCTTTCGCAATAGAGCCATTTCTAATCTACGAACTTCCAACCACAACATAGATCCTACAGTTGTCTCTATTACACCCCTTTCGGGGCCCTCCATTGTAAATGCTATATCAACTTTTGAATGAGAGAAAGACACCCACTAGCCACTTATACGGTACAAGCCGTATGTTGAGTGTGGAACCAGTCTCGCGTACGAATACACGTAAGGTCGGTCCGGGCCGCTTCATCAAACAATACCGCGATATAAACAAGTACACGTTTAAAGGGTAACCAGTAAGGGATCAATTCCCGCACAATATTTGTGCGTACTGGCCATACAACACTCCTACGCATAGATCGGCTCTGATACCACTGAAGGGTTCCACAGCAGAAAACAAAAAAATTCCTACGTTGGAACCTCCTAACGCCCAAGATCTATCTATGTAGTAATGTAGTAACAACCGGAGCATATAGAATACATACCCTTGTAGACCGTGCGCGGTTAATGTTCCGAGAGGAACGTGGTTAAAGTAGTCGAACCCGTAGCCGCCCTCAAGGTCGAGAAGCTCCTCGTAGGTCACCTCTTGCTCCTTCTTCATCGTGCAACAGCTCTGGCTTACGGCATCCAAGGTGCCTCAAGTGAGGCCCATCATGGTTTCGTACACATACGGTGTACGATGACGACATCCGGCTCCTTGATCCCTACCGGGAGTGCGGAAGTAGATCTCTGGCTTGGAATCCCTTGATACATTGCAAATGTATCTATAATTTTTGATGTTCCATGCTTGGTTTTATCCACTTTCTTGTGTTTTGTTCCAACTTTGGAGTACTTTAAATATGATTTCTTGGACTAACCTATTAACAAGAGCAACAGTGCCAGCTGCCTGTTTTCTTCTGTTTTTGGTTCCAGGAAAGTCAGAAATGAATATTATCGGAATTGGACGGGACAAAAGCCAAAGTGCCTATTTTTCCGGATGTCATCAAGTGCCAAAATACGAGACGGAGAGGGGCCAGGGGGCCACCACACCACCTGGCCACGTGGCTAGGCCTGGCCCGCGCCAGGGGGTGGTGTGGCCGCCCCTGGCACCCCCTCGGCCTCTCCTTCCGCCTATATATTTCCCTCGGGACATAAACCCTAAGTACCCGATCAAAAATCCACGAAAGAGTTTGTAGCCACCGTCATCTCCATCCCTAGATCGAGAGGGATCTGAAGCTCTTCCCGGCACCCTACCGGAGAGGGGATTTCACCCTGGAGGCCTTCTTCATCACCATGCAAGCCTCCGGTGTGATGCATGAGTAGTTCATCCTTGGACTACGGATCCATGTAGTAGCTAGATGGCTGGTTCTCCTCCTTTGTGCTTTCATGTCTAGATCTTGTGAGCTCCGCTCATGATCAAGATCATCTATTTGTAATTCTGCATGTTGTGTTTTTAGGGATCCGATGGATATTAAGATGCTATTTCGGATTGATTATTGATTCTATCATGTCTTTGTTATTTGTGAACTTGCATGCTTTCCGTTGTTAGTAGCTATCTTGGCCAAGTAGATGCTAGCAACTCCAAGAGTTAGTATTTATGCTCGATAATGGGTTCATGCCTCTGGTAATCTGGGGAAGTGACAGAAATCTCTAAGTTACTAGATGTGCTGTTGCTACTAGGGAGAAACAACAATCCTTTGTTCATAGAACAATCGTATTGTTTACTTTACACGCAGTTCGTAAAGCAATAATCTGTTGCTTGCAACTTAATACTGGAGGGGGTTCGGATGATAACCTGAAGGTGGATTATTAGTCATAGATGCAGTTGGATGGCGGTCTATGTATAATGTTGTAATGCCCAATCAAGTCTTAAAGGAGTCAATATGATTAGTATATGCATGTATTGCTTTCTCGATGTTTGTCAATAGCCCCGCTGTAATTTGTTCACCCAGCATGTTATCTATCTTAAGGAGAGCCACCTCTAGTGAACTATGGATCCTGGTCCTTGTCTTTTACATACAATCTACAATCTTTTACTATTTTGTGTTTACTTTCTGCAAACTTTTACTTCTTTCCATTCGATACGTTTAATCCTTTGTTTTCCGCAAAACACGGTGAGATTGACAACCTCATCGCAAGTTGGGGACAAAGTTCTGTGGTTGTGTTGTGCAGGTCTCCATGTTGCTACTAGCACCGGTAGTGCGCCCTGCCAAGGCTCAACTAGTAACACCTTTGGGGTGTTTCCTTGCTCCTACTGGTTCGATTAAACCTTGGTTTCATACTGAGGGAAACTTGCTGCTGTGCTCATCATACCTTCCTCTTGGGGTTCCCAACGAGCTCTACATCAACACCGCTCTAGCATTTTTCTGGCGCCATACACAGAGCCATCAAGCATTTTTCTGGCGCCATTGCCGGGGATCAAAGAAGAAGAAACTCCCATGTCAACCACACGCCATCAAAAGACATTTTTTTGGCGCCGTTGCCGGGGAGTCAAGGACATCTTCACAAGGGGAGTCCCTCATAACCAATCTCTTTACTTTGTTATTTTTTTGCTTTGTTTGCTTGTTTCTTTATCAAAAACCCAAAAAATTAGTTTTACAAGTTTGCTTTCTTATTTGAAAACATAAAAAAATGACTACTCTTGAAAACACTAAGCTGTGTGACTTCACTAGCACCAACAACAATGATTTTATGAGCACACCTATTGCTCCACCTGTGCCTGAAGATACTGTCTTTGAGATAAAACCTGCTTTGCTCAATCTTGTTATGACAGAACAATTTTCTGGTATTGGTAATGAAGATGCTGCCTCCCATCTAAATAACTTTGTTAAACTTTGTGAGATGCAAAAGCATAGGGACATAGATGGTGGTATTATTAAGCTGAAATTGTTTCCTTTCTCTTTGAGAGGAAAAGCTAAAGAATGGTTGAATTCCTTAACTAGGAATAGTATTGATTCTTGGACTAAGTGCAAAGATGCTTTCATTGGAAAATACTATCCTCCTACTAAGATTATATCCATGAGAAGTGAAATAATGAAGTTTAAACAACTTGATAATGAGCATGTTGCTCAAGCTTGGGAAAGAATGAAATCTTTGGTAAAGAATTGTCCCACTCATGGACTGACTGCTTGGATGATCATCCAAACTTTTTATGCAGGATTGAACTATTCTTCAAGGAACCTATTGGATTCTGCTGCTGGAGGTACCTTTATGACCATCACTTTGGGTGCTGCAACAAAACTTCTGGACAATATGATGGTTAATTATTCTGAATGGCATACTGAGAGAGCTTCACAAGGTAAGAAGGTAAATTATGTTGAGGAAACCTCCTCCTTGAGTGATAAAATTGATATTATTATGTCTATGCTTGTTAATGGGAAGGCCCATATTGATCCAAATAATGTTCCTTTAGCCTCTTTGGTTGCTCAAGAAGAGCAAGTTGATGTGAACTTCATAAGAAATAACAATTTTGGCAACAATGCTTATGGTAATAATGCTTATAGGAACAATTTTGGTAACAACAATTATAAGCCATATCCTCCCAACAATGGTAATGCTTATGGAAATTCTTACAACAATAATAAGAGTGCTCCCTCTGAACTTGAAGTTATGCTTAAGGAGTTTATTAGTAAACAAACTGCTTTCAATAAAACTATTGAGGAAAAACTCTCTAATGCTGAAAGAAATATCGCATCTTTGGCTGAAGCTCAATCTACTTTGAATAAAATGGCTGCTAAACCTGAAACTAATGAGAATCCCTTTGCAGCCACTAATGCCATACAAGTAAGAATTGATGAAAATGTTAGACTATTAGCTGAATTACATGCTAAGTGGGAAAGAGAAGATGAAATTGCTAGAAACATTAGTGTTTCTACTATCACCACCACTAGTGTTGAGGCTAGTAATAGTTCTACCACTTTAGATGATAAAGTTGATTTTGATCTTGATGGTTGCAACATCTCTGAAGTTATTAAGTTCCTACAAAAGCTTGCTAAAAGTCCTAATGCTAGTGCTATGAACATGGCCTTTACAAAACACATTACTAATGCTCTCATAAAGATTAAAGAAGAAAATATGAAACATAAAGCTTCTATTCCTATAAAACAAGAGGATGGTTGGGAACCCATCATTAATATGAAAGTGAATGACTTTGATTTCAAAGCTTTATGTGATCTTGATAGTAGTGTTTCTATTATGCCTAGAAGGATTTATGATATGCTTGATTTGCCTCCTCTTGAAGATTGTTATTTGAATGTCCCACTTGATGATAATGCTAAAAAGAAACTCATGGGGAGTCTTAATGATGTTCTTATTATGGTTAACAATTCCTATGTCCCCATTGATTTCTATGTTTTGGATGTTGAATGCAATGCTTCTTGTCCTATTACTTTGGGAAGACCTTTTCTTAGAACTGTTGGTGCCATCATTGATATGAAAGAAGGCACCATTAAATATCAACTCCCACTCAAGAAAGGTATAGAACAATTCCCTAAAAAGAGAGAAAATATTTCTTTTGCTTCTCCCATGAAAACAAAATTTGGTCTTAATGGTTCTTCATTTGAGAACACTTGATTCTTTCTTTGCTTCTTATGCCTAACTTAAAGGCGTTAAACAAAAGTACTTATTGGGAGATAACCCAAAAGTTTTAGATGAGTATTGGAAGTTATTACCTTTGTAATAACCTCTCCTTATCCTTTTTATTTGCTTTTTGTGCCAAGTGTAACCTCTAATGAGAGTGAAGTAGTGATTGGGAAAGTTGCTGTCCCGAAATAGATTTCTGTGCTTCATGTAAAAATTCGTGTAAAATCTCTGGACGTCTTTTTGAGGCGTGAGTTTTTGTGCTTCTGCCCCACGTTGTGATATAACTTTCGTTAGTTGAACACTTTTTGATTTGAGCAACAGAAGGTCTTCGACAAAATTCGTATTTACCTGCTGGTCTATTTTGACAGATTTCTGCCATTTTCTGCATTTGCTTCTTGTTGGTTCCTTTTTGAGTTCTTTTTCAGAATTGAGCTTTTTGAGGGAAGTGCTACAGTAGATAGTGTTCTAATGGAAGTTTATTTGGTGTTGAAACTGAACCTTAAGACTTATTTATCCTAAGTGCACTAATGTTGCTAATAAAAATTGTGTGAAGTTTTGTATGAGGAAAAATTTCAGGTCTATGGAAGGCATGAGTAATGAGATGAAGGATGGACTAAAGCTCAAGCTTGGGGATGCCACGCGTGTCACCCCAAGAAATATCCAAGAAGTACAAGCTTCAAAGCTTGGGGATGCCCAAGGCATCCCCCTTCTTCATCAATAAAAACCCCAGGTTTCTTCCAAACGCTTCATTTTTATTGTTTCATGCACAGTTGTGTTGTTCTTGGAGCGTCTTCTTTATCGTTTTCGTATTGGTTTTTCGTTTGCTTTGGTTTTCTTAGTTTTCCGAATAAATTGGTTGGACCCCCTCTTTCATACATTGGTTTGCAAATAGTTTGGTTTGGTTTGGAAAAGAGTAGGAAAGTTCATGCTTATGTGGTAAAAAGAGCTTGTTTTTGACTCTGGCCTATGCTTTATCATGCCATGCTTGATATTGTTTAGGCTTTATGCTTAGTATTATTTTCTGTAGAATGACTTATTATAAATAATTGAGATTGCTAAATGTGACTGGGATGAATCATGCGTTGTTTTAGGATATTAAAGCATAGTATAGTGGTATTCTCCTTTGATGCTTTATTTGGGTTGACTTGGCACATGCTCACACCATGTTATGACTATCTCAAGTCACCATAGCCATTACGATCCTTTAGTTTTCAACTTGTAGTATCACTTTATGCTTTGATCAATGATGTTTTGTCGCTTTGCATGATTATGGCCATTATTGCTCTCTTAGTTTGTCGCTCCCAGTCTTTTGCTAGCCTCCACAACAAAGTATGAGTTCCACTCATGCATCCAACGCCCTAAACCAATTTATTCCAAAGAGTCCACCATACCTACCTACTAGCATATGCTATTCCAAGTATATTCATGCTTTTGTTTACCGTCCAAATTAAACTTGTTATGAGAAAACTAGTGATTAAAGCTCTCACGAACTTGATGGCACACTTTACTTTACTTGCCCTTAATAAACTTGAACCATTGTGTCTTCTATGTTGTATATGCTTGCAGTTATTTGTTGGGAATTAGCAGAACCATGCTTTCATGGGGAATGCTTTCAACAGTGCACTTGGTACTTGTACCTAGTTGATATCATGCCCTTTTGTATATGGATGTCGTCGGTGTGAAATGAAAGGGGAGCTTGTAAGTCCATGGAGTTATGTATATGTGTTAGAGAAACGCGTGGGCCGCTGGTCTAATCCATGCTAACATGGTGGAAACCTGCAGCGTAACCATAATGAGCTGTCTATGAAGCATTTCTTCTTATAAAAAAAGAGTCCTATATTGAGAAAAAAAAGAGAGAAAAGAAAAAAAAGATACTATGAAAAGAGGAAAGAGAGAAAAAAGCACCATATTCCCATGGTAAATAAGAAGAATGCTGAGATGCTCATTGTCTGCTTGCCTTGTCATTTTGATATGGGGATTCTTCCGTATCATCGGGCAAGGAGTACCCCGTTGGCGGTTCTCTATGATACACATATACTTACAATGACAAGAACTTACCGGTGACTAAACTTGAGTAGCATGAGGAGCGGCCCTCGTGTACAAGGGACATGAGATTTCTGACTTATACTTCGTCAAGCATGTACACCATAGTTTGTTCACTTTAACCTTAATCACTTCAAGATGCTTATGATAGGGGCAATGAGAGCTGAAAGCTATAAGTACCATAATTTTTGCAAGCTCTTTATGAGACTTGAATCCCTACTTCCTTTTACAAAAGGCCTTTCTTCCACCATTATATTGAGTCTCCACCTTCTATCTTTATGCACCTACTTTGAGAGCATAGTGGCCATTCTTAGTTCTATGTGCATTGTCCCAAGACTAGTTCATTGATGCATAACTTGATATTGCTTGTTTTAAACTATTGTATCTAGTCACTCTTATTAACTTTGAAGGTGTCCTATGCATTTATATTTGCTACTCTATTGAGGGACAAGATGAATACTATTATGCTATGTTTTCTTTATGTGAAACAAACAAACGTCTTTCAAAGCATTGTTATTCATGAATCTTTTGTTTGTGCCTTTTCATGTTGCATCATACTTTCTTTGCTTATTGCTAGAACTTTGTCTTTCATGTTATGATTGAAGTACTATGATCCCGGCTTTGAATGTTTTGCAAATACTTTGATCAAGTCTTTGATGGTGCATGTCACCTCAAAAATTATTCTTTCTTTTTATCACTTACCTACTCGAGGACGAGCAGGAGTTAAGCTTGGGGATGTTGATACATTGCAAATGTATCTATAATTTTTGATGTTCCATGCTTGGTTTTATCGACTTTCTTGTGTTTTGTTCCAACTTTGGAGTACTTTTCATATGATTTCTTGGACTAACCTATTAACATGAGCCACAGTGCCAGCTGCCTGTTTTCTACTGTTTTTGGTACCATGAAAGTCAGAAAATGAATATTCTCGGAATTGGACAGGAGAAAAGCCAAAGTGCCTATTTTTCCGGATGTCATCAAGTGCCAAAATACGAGACGGAGAGGGGCCAGGGGGCCACCACACCACCTGGCCGCGTGGCTAGGCCTGGCCCGCGCTAGGGGGTGGTGTGGCCGCCCCTGGCACCCCCTCGGCCTCTCCTTCCGCCTATATATTTCCCTCGGGACATAAACCCTAAGTACCCGATCAAAAATCCACGAAAGAGTTTGTAGCCACCGTCATCTCCATCCCTAGATCGAGAGGGATCTGAAGCTCTTCCCGGCACCCTGCCGGAGAGGGGATTTCACCCTGGAGGCCTTCTTCATCACCATGCAAGCCTCCGGTGTGATGCGTGAGTAGTTCATCCTTGGACTACGGATCCATGTAGTAGCTAGATGGCTGGTTCTCCTCCTTTGTGCTTTCATGTCTAGATCTTGTGAGCTCCGCTCATGATCAAGATCATCTATTTGTAATTCTGCATGTTGTGTTTGTAGGGATCCGATGGATATTAAGATGCTATTTCGGATTGATTATTGATTCTATCATGTCTTTGTTATTTGTGAACTTGCATGCTTTCCGTTGTTAGTAGCTATCTTGGCCAAGTAGATGCTAGCAACTCCAAGAGTTAGTATTTATGCTCGATAATGGGTTCATGCCTCTGGTAATCTGGGGAAGTGACAGAAATCTCTAAGTTACTAGATGTGCTGTTGCTACTAGGGAGAAACAACAATCCTTTGTTCATAGAACAATCGTATTGTTTACTTTACACGCAGTTCGTAAAGCAATAATCTGTTGCTTGCAACTTAATACTGGAGGGGGTTCGGATGATAACCTGAAGGTGGATTATTAGTCATAGATGCAGTTGGATGGCGGTCTATGTATAATGTTGTAATGCCCAATCAAGTCTTAAAGGAGTCAATATGATTAGTATATGCATGTATTGCTTTCTCGATGTTTGTCAATAGCCCCGCTGTAATTTGTTCACCCAGCATGTTATCTATCGTAAGGAGAGCCACCTCTAGTGAACTATGGATCCCGGTCCTTGTCTTTTACATACAATCTACAATCTTTTACTGTTTTGTGTTTACTTTCTGCAAACTTTTACTTCTTTCCATTCGATACGTTTAATCCTTTGTTTTCCGCAAAACACGGTGAGATTGACAAGCTTATCCCAAGTTGGGGACAAAGTTCTGTGGTTGTGTTGTGCAGGTCTCCACGTTGCTACTAGCACCGGTAGTGCGCCCTGCCAAGGCTCACTAGTAACACCTTTGGGGTGTTTCCTTGCTCCTACTGGTTCGATTAAACCTTGGTTTCATACTGAGGGAAACTTGTTGCTGTGCTCATCATACCTTCCTCTTGGGGTTCCCAACGAGCTCTACATCAACACCGCTCCAGCATTTTTCTGACGCCATACACAGAGCCATCATCCCTGCAGCGCAACGGCGTGTTGCAGGTGTGGTGTCTCTTGCTCGGACAGTCCTTACTTGGGACCGTGCCAACGCATAGAGACGGGAGAGAGAGAGGGAAGGAGAATTCAACCAAAGGACTTCTCCAAATATTGGTGTGTCTATTCCCACCCATGGGAACCCCTTTATATAGGGGGAGGGGGTGTGCCCTCCCCTTTGGGTTTCCCATGTGGGACTAAACAAGGGAGAGAGGGGGGAGGCGCATGGGCCTCATGGGCCAGCCGACCAGGGGTGGGCCCCACCTTGCGCACAACCCTAGGCTGGCTGGGTGGGCCCCCTTGAGGGGCCTGGGCCTTGGCCCTTCCCTCCTTCGGTTTTCCCTCATGGGCCCTTTTCCCTAGAAAGTTTGGCCCATTAGTAGAATACCCCTTCAAATTAGATTTTAATATTATATTTAATATTAATTACATTAATTAATATGTAAATACATAACAAAATCCGATTTGACCCGAAACACCTTCTGGTTCCCTTTCAATTTCCTCCGAACAACTTCAGATCTTTCCCGGAATGATTCCGGTTCACTCACGGAACTTCTCCGGTTTCCTTTTCTCTTTCATATGGTGATTCCAACTTACAGAGGATCTCTAGCTCATCGTAACCTTAAGTGTATTTCCCCACGGCTCGGGAATGGCACAGACATGATCTCCATCAATGATCAATAGCGGGACCAGGATGCCCATATTAACCCTTGTGCATTCCATGATGACACTGTCAGTTGAACCGTAAATAGTCGTTTCCCATTCCCTTTGCCACTTGATACCTAGTTCATCCGAGATTTGATCTACGATATCTCCATACCTTCGTTCGATCTCGTTACTGATGAACTTGTTTTCTCGTTTCTGTGTCGTTGCATTCTGTGACCTAGTCACACGCTTGCAAGCTTCGTTAATGCAATGTCACCGAGATGGCCACATATGTATCTATCTGTTACATGGATCGGCAAATCTTGGTCTTGATATGTACTCCTCTACGCGCTCCTTTGGGGAGCCTGAGTAGAACCTTTTCGATCACCCAGTCACGGAGTGATACTTGATAACCATCTAAGCTCCCTCCAGAACGGTGATTTGCATTATTTCACAGTCTTAGTACAGGTTGCGAGGTTTCCTTAGTTTATCATTAATGATGAACTTTCTAACTAGATCTCATTAAGATACAACTGGTTGGGTTGTTTCTCTATTAGATCATTCAACTAATGACGTGACCTCATTGTCAATTAGCATAAATGCCCATGATCTCGAAACCCTACATCATCCTCATGACCAATGAACTAGTTCGCTAGAGGTAACTAGAGACACGATTTGTTTACATACCACATGTGTATTAACGTTTCGTATTAATATAGTTATAGCCTAGTATGAAACTATTATGAACTAACTGAGATATGACAATAAAAACCTATTTATTATTTGCCTCTAGGGCATATCTCCTTCACAAGCTAGTTCAAGAAGAGGCTTACTAGGGACTCTTTTATGTTTACAAAACACACAAGTATTGATGTTTCCTCTTAATACAATTATAGCATGGGATGTAAACATTTATCATAAATATAAAGATATAATAATAACCACTTTATTATTGCCTCTTGGGCATATCTCTAATTGTAAGATCTCACCATAATAAGGTAAGATCCCTATGATTGCAGTGCTAGTCCCTGGATCGATATGCTAGAACCCACAGTTTAAGATGAAGTACACAGAAACAAAGGTCATTATTACATCGCATATCCAGGAATATAATGGTTCTTACAACTCACTTAGCCCAAGGATAAGACACTTAAAGTTCACATTACATCGCATAATAATAATAGAGTCTTTAGTCTCCATGCGCCACAAGCAAGCATGTCGAGTGTAGACCCGCAACCCTACTCATCATCAGAGTATCCTGCAACATAATAAGTTACAGCCACAAGGGTCAATACATTTGGAATTGTATTGGCAAGTGATACCATAGATACTTAGTATAATCCAAACATCTACATGAATATATGGCTAAGTCGGGTTATGGCTGGCTTTGCTAAAAGCTAGTTTAACTTATAGTTTTTGAAGAGTAAGTTTTCTCATTCAACACTAAGGTACCAATGATGGACATCACTGAACCTCTACCTTTGTTCACCCACAAGTTTTAACTTAGAGAAATTTGGATGAGGATATTATTGAACTACTTCACTGTCTTGAGGCTCAGAAATTGTCCATAACTGGGGACATAGCTAAGTACTTAGTTTTACCCTCTCGAGAGGTGGTGCACTTTCCCCACAAGACTCGACATGCATCGAGACAAGACTTTTCAGAAGCGATCCCTCAGGCCACCACGGACGCGTTCCATCCTACCACATCTACCACCTTCTGTCCGTCTGGCTGAGTTCTTGCAACTTAGTTGGTCAAGGCAGAGCCCATATGCCATGTGGCTGCACTAGAAGCTTCATGACAAGAATGTCTCCAATCTCTTTGTTCCTGGGTGGCCATCCACAAGTGTGATACACCAGCTGACCATAGACATGGCCCATGAGTAACCACTCAACATAATCCAAGCAAGCCCATTCCACCAAGGTGTTTCATTGATATTAGTTGTTTTCTTAGTCAAAAAAAATCTTTCCATACTATCTTATAAGTATATTCCACCCACGAATTCTAATAGCATGGCTAAGCACTCTAGCATACGAAGTCTTTCAACTAGGAGATACTACCAAGATATAGTCTATAGGGTAGCATAGCATAATATATAAATAATCCTATCATATTAAGATCTACCAAAATAACACTAGTGCAATAGTGAAAATAATAGGACATGAGATGAAATATCACTTGCCTTGGTAGCTAGGGGAATAGGTACAATCCTCACAGCAACAAACTTCACAATCCACACAATCTACACAAGATCAATACAACAACAATAATTCAATCAATAAAACATTACAAAAAAAACACGAATGCATGCAAGATGCAAGGATATGATCACAACTCTATAACTTACAAAGTATACAGTCAGAGGGTAAAATACCTTATCTAAATACATAAGAAATACCCCATAACAATTTATAGAACAATTTTTATGAGCAAAATACTCCTAAAAAGGTTCTGCCTATAAATCCAATTTTTCAGAAGCAAAAGTATGAAGGCCTCTATAATAAAGGTCTTATTTTTCTGAATCCATAGACACCAAATTTGCATTTTTTTGAATTGTGGAACAAAAGTAATGGATTTTCTAAATTTAATACAAAATCTGTCTAATTTCTATTTAAATAGATAATCCTGGGCGACGTGGCGCAATCTGATTGGCCCGTACCGGTTCGGTCGGATCGACCGCTGTGGGCCGTCCGATTTTAAGTGGCAAATGGACGGATCGGATTAGCCCGTACCGCTTCGGTCATCGATCTAATCTTAGCCGCTAATACCTGATCGAACAGTGCTCAACGCGCAACCACGAACTGGCGGCGCTGGTCCTCTGTGCGCGGCGGCCGATCGTCGGACGGCGGTGTTCTAGCGGTTATAAAGGGGCAGGGGTCCGTGGACTCTCACCAGAGGTCGAGGCGGTCGTGGCGGTCTCGATGGAGGTCACGGTGGAGGGAGGGGTGCTCTGCCTCGATCCCGATTCCTCGCCGGAGCTCTGTCAACGGCGGAGCTCGTGTCCCTGCGTCGGTGACGATGATCTGGGGCTCGAACAGGCAAGGAGAGGGGTTAGTGAGGTGCGCCCGGGTCAGCACGGTCTAGTAGAGGCTAAAAAGGGGCGGCAAAAACCCTAACCTTACCAGAAAACTCGACGGACGGCGGCGGCAGAGGGAGTTCGTCAGCGATGACCGTGTCATCGACCTGGAGCAAGAAAAGGCACGTGGCCAGGGTTAAAAGGTGCGCCAGGACACGACAAGGGTGATAGGGCAGAGAGGAGGGCGCGGCGCGGCCGGAGCTCACCGGAATCGTCGCCGGAGTCGCGTCCGACAGCGGCGGTTCGAGCTTGTAATTGGGGAGCCTAGGGGCTCTCGGGGGGAAGTGGCTGAGGGGAAACTGACGAGGAGGGGGAGGGGATTAATAAGGAGTGATCGCCGTGGAGGATTAATGCAAGAAACGCTCGAATTTGAGCCGATTCGAAATGGCAGAGGAGGGGAGGGGGTGAAGCTCGTCTCGCGTGGAAGAAGATGAGGTGGCGATGACGTGGGAGTGGGGCCAGGAGGTAAGTGGGTGGGGGTGTGCAGAGGGGGCGTGAGAAAAGAAAGAGAGGGGGAGAGGGAGGCCGGGTGGGCTGCTGGGCCGGATTGGGCCAAAAGCTGCTGCTGTTTAAAATCTTTTCCCTCCTTTTCTTTTTTACTTTTTGAATTCTTGTCTAGGTTTTGTTTGAATTTAGCAAAAGTGCTCCAAAAAGTCTCAAAATTTCACCAAATTTTTGGAGGACAAATCTAATGCAAAGTAGTACATGGCATGATGATTTGAATGCAATGATGATGATTTTCAGATGAAAAATTTGGGATGTTACAAATCTAACCCCCTTAAGATGAATCTCGCCCTCGAGATTCGGGTTGGCTAGCAAATAGGTGAGGGTGATCTCTCCGAAGTTCATCCTCTCGCTCCTAGGTTGCTTCTGATTCAGTGTGATGGTTCCATTGCACTGCAGAATTTGATTGTCTTGGTGCGGGTAATTATTTCTGCTGTCTCCAGAATCTTAATGGGTTTCTCTTTATAAGTGAGATCATTCTCTAGCTGAACTTCCTCTAATGGTATAGTGTCTTTCAACGAAGTTTCTTCCATCTCTGGGTGACACTTTTTCAGCTGACTGACATGGAATACATTATGAACTGCTGACAGAGATTCTGGTAATTCTATCTCATATGCCACTTCTCCTTTGCGGCTCAAAATCTTGAAAGGTCCTACATAGCGTGGTGCTAATTTTCCTTTGATTCCAAATCTTTTCACACCACGAAGTGGTGATACCCTAAGATAAGCTCTATCACCAACCTCATAGATAACCTCTCTACGTTTTGGATCGGCATAGCTCTTTTGCCGAGATTGGGCTACCTTTAGCCTATCCTTTACCATCTTGACTTTCTCTTCAGCCTCCTTGATTAGGTCTGCCCAAAAAAATTTCTTTCTCCTACTCCATTCCACAACAATGGTGTAGTACACTTCCTTCCATAAAGAAATTCAAATGGAGCAATTTCTATGCTTGATTGACAGCTGTTATTGTAGGAAAACTCTGCGTATGGTAGACTTTCATCCCAACTTGATCCATAATCTAACGCACATGCTCTCAGCATATCCTCTAATATTTGATTGGTCCTTTCTGTCTGCCCATCAGTTTGTGGATGAAATGCAGTGCTGAATTCTAACCGAGTTCCCAGTGACTCGTGAAGTTGTCGCCAAAAATGCGAAGTGAATTGAGTTCCTCTGTCAAACACGATACTTTTAGGTACCCCATGCAAACATACAATTCTATTCATGTAAATCTTGGCTAGCTTTGAACTAGTATAAGTGGTCTTTACTGGAATGAAATGGGCCACTTTTGTCAAGCGGTCAACGATAACCCATATGGAATCATATCCAGATTTAGTCCTGGGTAGTCCGGTGATAAAATCCATACCAATTTTATCCCATTTCCAATCAGGTATTGGCAGACATAACACTAGTGCTGACACTAGTCTCTTTTTCAATTCCTGAAAACTGGTTTCGCAAGCTTCGGTCCAATTAAACTTCTTCTCCTTCTTCAGCAGATCAGTCATGGGCTTTGCTATCTTAGAGAAATTTTCAATGAACCTCCGATAGTACCCTGCTAGGCCAAGGAAACTACGGATTTCTTTAACCGATTTAGGAGGTTCCCATTCTGTCACAGCTGCCACTTTTGCTGGATCAACAGCTATACCATTTCCAGATACTATGTGCCCAAGAAAACCCACTTCATTTAGCCAGAATTCACATTTGCTGAACTTGGCATAAAGTTTGTGTTCTCTGAGTTTCTCTAGAATCAGGCGTAGATGTTCTTCATGTTCTTTGCTGCTCTTGGAATATACCAATATATCATCGATGAACACCACTACGAACTTATCCAGGAATTCCATGAATACCTTATTCATCATGTTCATGAAGTAGACCGGTGCATTAGTCAATCCAAACGGCATCACTGGATATTCATACAACCCATATCTAGTGGTGAATGCGGTCTTGGGTATGTCATGTTCTCTAATCTTTAGTTGGAAGTATCCTGATCGAAGATCAATTTTTGAGAACACACATGGTCCCTCTAGCTGATCGAAGAGATCATTTATTCTAGGCAGGGGATATTTATTCTTTATGGTCACTTCATTAAGTGAACGATAATCTATGCATAGCCTTTGACTTCGGTCCTTCTTCTCAACAAACAAAACTGGTGCTCCCCAAGACGACGAACTTGGTTGGATAAATCCCTTTTTCAACTGTTCTCCCAGCTGTTTCTTGAGTTCTTTTAACTCGTCCACCGACATTTTATAAGGTCTCTTTGCTATAGGCCCCGTTCCTGGCAGTAGGTCTATCAGAAACTCTACGTCCCTATCTGGTGGCATGCCAGGTAATTCCTCGGGGAACACATCTGGGTACTCTTTATCTATTGGCACACCGTCTAGGCTAACCCCCTTAAGAGAATTAACCTTGCTCCCCTTGGGTTCAAAGTTAGACTTGAACCTGATCCTTTTCTTTTCTGGGGTGGTGAGCATAACAGTTCGCTTGGCACAATCAATCACCCTTGCATAACGGGTCAACCAGTCCATCCCTAATATTATATCTAATCCTTGGGATTCTAGGATTATTAAACTAGCCGGAAATTTGTTCTTTCCAATTTCTAGGATTATCTGTCGGCACCCAGAATTTACTATCATTTCTCCACCCGGGAGCTTACTTTAATGGGACATCCAATGGTTTCAGTGGAGAGTTCATTTTTGATTACAAATGCTCTTGAAATGAATGAATGCGATGCGCCAGTATCGAAAAGGATAAGTGCAGGAAAGGAATTAATCTTGAACTTACCGATCATGGCATCAGATCCTTCTTGAATTTCCTCCACATTAATGTGATTCACATGACCCTTTTGGAATGGGTTTGGCTTAGCCCCATCAGTCTTCTTCTCTGGGAATTCATTAGCATAGTGCCCTGTCTTCTTACACTTGAAGCATTCCACCTGACTGATGTCTTTCTTTGCTGGCTGACTGTGACGATTCTGACCATTTTGGTTTCCATGGCCATGACCATTGTGGTTGTTCCTGAATCCACTTTTGTTATGCCCACGATGGTTGTTTCCATCATGGTGGTGGTTGTTGTTACGATGGTTATTATGATTACCATTCTTGTGGAATCCTGAACTCCCACTTCCTTCGCCATGAGAGCGCTTGTGAGGAGATCCTGATCCAAACTTATCAAAATGGTGCTTCCTCTTTCTACCCTCCACTTGTTTCATCTTGTTTTACAGGATGGTAGCTTTATCACATAGGGATTGATAAGTTGGAACGTATGCAATAGATAGTTGCATAGAAATTTCATCATTCAGCCCATCTAGGAACTTCTCCTTTCTCTTTGCATCAGTGTCGACATCGTCGGGTGCATAACGTGACAAATTATTGAACTCTTCGATGTATTCCGAAATACTGCGGTGGCGTTGCTTGAGGTTATGAAACTCCTTTTTCTTCAACCCCATTATCCCAGAAGAGAAGTGAGTGGTGCGAAACCCATCCTCAAACATTGCCCAAGTCACCTCCTCAATAGGATGAGTAACTTGGAAATTGTCCCACCAAGTAGCTGCATGACCTTCCAATAAGTGTGCTGCAAATCTGACCTTTTCTGCATCCGTGCATCCAACTGTGACTAGGTCCTTATTCACAGAGCGTAGCCAATCATTTGCTATCATGGGGTCAGTGCTACCCGGGAACTTAGCAGGTCTCAGCCTTAGAAATCTGGTCAGCATATCCAGAGGTGGTGGATTGTTCTGGTTGTTGTTATTGTTATTATTGTTGTTCTGATTCTGGGTTGCCATGAATTGAGTCATCATTTGCATCAATTGGATCTGTGCAGCCATCATCTGCTACATTCCATTGCCATTGTCATCCTTGTTGTTGTTGTGTCGGGGAGGCATATGTGGGTTTAATAAGGGTAAGTAATGATAGATAACCCAAATAAAAACAACAATCAAACAAACAAGCACATGCAAGTTCAACATCACAGCAATGATAGAGTTTGCGAAAATAAACATACTAGCATAGTCACCCACAAGTCGGTATGACCTATGCACTCAATAATAATAGAACGATAGGTAGATGGAACAACATCACTACTCCTCCATGTTGACTTCCTCCTCCACTAGAGAAAGTCCTGCTGCTGCGAACCCTGCCTTGTATTCCTCCAAGCTTGTAGTCAGAGCATTGATCTTTGTCTGCAACTCTCTCTTCTGTGTGCGTAGCCTCTCTATCACCTCGTGATCCGCTTCCATCTCAATGTCCTCAAGCTCTATCTCGGTCTCCAAGTCTCTAATCTTCTTGTTCTTCTCCTAAACTCTCTTCTCTTGGCTCTTGAACTTCTTCTCTTGGTCTTCAAACTTCTTCTCCATTTCCTTGATTCGATTTTCCTGTTCCAGGAAGGCCTTGTCCTTCTCCTTAAGTTGGACTTGTAGTTCATCGTTACTAAGCATCACATTAATCCTATCAGTATCAAGGTGTCTAATAAGGCTCTCTAAGTCCTGGAGGTAGTGATGCACGGGCTTGATAGACTCCTTAGTGGCCTCATCCAACACAATAGGCTCTCCATCCTCGTCGCGCCTCCCAAAGAAATGGAAGTAGTGGCTCCTGATCTCAGAAGAGTGACGTCCACATAGGCGTCCAACAGCTCCTGCATAGCGACGTCGAGGCCCCTCTCCATGTCATCATGGAGAATCTTGAAGGCAATCTCCCTGGTTTGGGGCTCTGTCTCACGACCTAGCTGAGTAAGTCTGAATCCCCATAAGTCCTTCCTCTGAAACTTCCTCAGTTGAAGTCCCTGAATGGTAGGGATTGGAAGAGCGAGCACTTGGACTAGCTCCAACATACGAGTCCCAAAGCGAGTCCCCTTGAAATCCTCGGCCGTGCTGTAGACAAAATTCGGCATCTTTTGCATAGTATGGAGAAAATTAGCAACACACAATAAAGAAAGTAAACACAAGTCACACAAAATAAAAATCAACCAACAGAACATTCCAAGTAGCAATACATTAATTCAACTCAAGCACTCAAGGTTCCAGACATAACTTATTTTTGCCATACCACATAGTTGGTATGATCAAAATACTAACGTGATAAAACGCCAAGGTGGTGGTTCAACTAATATCTCACTCCTTCTTAACCAAGGTGGCAATCTGGGCATCCTTGGCAGCAATCTGCTTGTCTTGGTCACATAGCTCCAAAGCTAGGCCTATGATGTCCTTACTTAGGCGTTTCACAATGGCCTTTGAGTCTTGGACAAGACGCTTCTCCTCCTTGAGATCCTCCTGAGTATTGAGCATTCTATACTTGAGTCTCTCCCCAAGTTCCTCGATAGCTTTCCATGCAGCATTCCTTGCAGAGTCAAAGAATGACGGGTGCATTTCAGAGTTGGTGAACATGCTGAATCCCGTACTCTTGGAATCGTACTCCTTGTCCTTGTACAAATGGATTTGAACCCACCAATACTCTTGTCCTTCGTCTATCACAGGAAATCCCTTGTACACGGCTTCACCATTCATCCCTAAGCCGAGCATGAGGTTCTTGAGTACATTGGGAAATTCTGTCTCACACTCCAGGGTCATAGTCATCAGTGGTCCCTTCTTGACAGATTCATTGATGGTGGACATCTACAAAAATAGATGAGAAGGATGATTAGGGAAAGCTTTACGAGATGAAAAGACAAGTGTAAGGTTGGAATATAGAGTTATTTTTCCTAAGGGTTTTCCTTAGTCTAATCCATTCTAGGGTCACGAACCTACATGCAACACAGTGCTCTGATACCATCTGTAAGATCTCACCATAATAAGGTAAGATCCCTGTGATTGCAGTGCTAGTCCCTGGATCGATATGCTAGCACCCACAGTTTAAGATGAAGTACACAGAAACAAAGGTCATTATTACATCGCATATCCAGGAATATAATGGTTCTTACAACTCACTTAGCCCAAGGCTAAGACACTTAAAGTTCACATTACATCGCATAATAATAATGGAGTCTTTAGTCTCCATGCGCCACAGGCAAGCATGTCGAGTGTAGACCCGCAACCCTACTCATCATCAGAGTATCCTGCAACATAATAAGTTACAGCCACAAGGGTCAATACATTTGGAATTGTATTGGCAAGTGATACCATAGATACTTAGTATAATCCAACAGCTATATGAATATATGGCTAAGTGGGGTTATGGCTGGCTCTGCTAAAAGCTAGTTTAACTTATTGTTTTTAAAGAGTAAGTTTTCTCATTCAACACTAAGGTACCAATGATGGACATCACTGAACCTCTACCCTTGTTCACCCACAAGTTTTAACTTAGAGAAATTTGGATGAGGAGATTATTGAACTACTTCACTGTCTTGAGGCTCAGAAATTGTCCATAACCGGGGACACGGCTAAGTACTTAGTTTTACCCCCTTGAGAGGTGGTGCACTTTCCCCACAAGACTCGACATGCATCGACACAAGACTTTTCAGAAGCAATCCCTCACGCCACCACGAACGCGTTCCATCCTACCACATCTACCACCTTCTGTCCGTCTGGCTGAGTTCTTGCAACTTAGTTGGTCAAGGCAGAGCCCATATGCCATGTGGCTGCACTGGAAGCTTCATGACAAGAATGTCTCCAATCTCTTTGTTCCTGGGTGGCCATCCACAAGTGTGATACACCAGCTGACCATAGACATAGCCCCTGAGTAACCACTCAACATAATCCAAGCAAGCCCATTCCACCAAGGTGTTTCATTGATATTAGTTGTTTTCTTAGTCAAAAAAAATATCTTTCCATACTATCTTATAAGTATTTTCCACCCACGAATTCTAATAGCATGGCTAAGCACGCTAGCATACGAAGTCTTTCAACTAGGAGATACTACCAAGATATATGATATAGGGTAGCATAGCATAATATATAAATAATCCTATCATGCTAAGATCTACCAAAATAACACTAGTGCAATAGTGAAAATAATAGGACATGAGATGAAATATCACTTGCCTTGGTAGCTAGGGGAATAGGTACAATCCTCACAGCAACAAACTTCACAATCCACACAATCTACACAAGATCAATACAACAACAATAATTCAATCAATAAAACATTACAAAAAATATGAATGCATGCAAAATGCAAGGATATGATCACAAATCTATAACTTACAAAGTCTACAGTACAGAGGGTAAAATACATCATCTAAATACATAAGAAATACCCCAAAACAATTTATAGAACAATTTTTATGAGCAAAATACTCCTAAAAAGGTTTTGCCTATAAATCCAATTTTTCAGAAGCAAAAGTGTGAAACAAGGCCTCTATAATAAAGATCTTATTTTTCTGAATCCATAGACACCAAATTTTCATTTTTTCTGAATTGTGGAACAAAAGTTATGGATTTTCTAAATTTAATACAAAATCTGTCTAATTTCTATTTAAATAGATAATCCTGGGCGACGTGGCGCAATCTGATTGGCCCGTACCGGTTCGGTCGGATCGACCGCTGTGGGCTGTCAGATTTTAAGTGGCAAATGGACGGGTCGGATTAGCCCGTACCGCTTCAGTCGTCGATCTAATCTTAGCCGCTAAAACCTGATCGAACGGTGCTCAGTGCGCAGCCACGAACTGGCGGCGCTGGTCCTCTGTGCCCGGCGGCGGATCGTCGGACGGCGGTGTTCTGGCGGTTATAAAGGGGCAGGGGGTCCGTTGACTCTCACCAGAGGTCGAGGCGGTCTCGATGGAGGTCACGGTGGAGGGAGGGGGTGCTCTGCCTCGATCCCGATTCCTCGCAGGAGCTCTGTCGACGGTGGAGCTCGTGTCCCTGCGTCGGTGACGATGATCTAGGGCTCGAACAGGCAAGGAGAGGGGTCAGTGAGGTGTGCCCGGGTCAAGACGGTCTAGTAGAGGCTAAAAAGGGGCGGTGAAAACCCTAACCTTACCAGAAAATTCGATGGACGGCGGCGGCAGAGGGAGTTCGTCGGTGATGACCGTGCCGTCGACCTGGAGCAAGAAAAGGCACGCGGCCAGGGTTAAAAGGTGCGCCAGGACACGACTAGGGTGATAGGGCAGAGAGGAGGGCGCGGCACGGCCGGAGCTCACCGGAATCATCGCCAGAGTCGCGTCGGACAGCGGCGGTTTGACCTTGAAATTGGGTAGCCTAGGGGCTCTCCGGGGGAAGTGGCTGAGGGGAAACTGACGAGGAGGGGGAGGGGATTAATAAGGAGTGATCGCCGTGGAGGATTAATGCAAGAAAAGCTCGAATTTGAGCCGATTTGAAATGGCAAAGGAGGGGAGGGGGTGAAGCTCGTCTCGCGTGGAAGAAGATGAGGTGGCGATGACGTGGGAGTGGGGCCAGGAGGTAAGTGGGTGGGGGTGTGCAGAGGGGGCGTGAGAAAAGAAAGAGAGGGGGAGAGGGAGGCCGGGTAGGCTGCTAGGCCGGATTGGGCCAAAAGCTGCTGCTGTTTAAAATCTTTTCCCTCCATTTCTTTTTTTCTTTTTGAATTCTTTTCTAGGTTTTGTTTGAATTTAGCAAAAGTGCTCCAAAAAGTCTCAAAATTTCACCAAATTTTTGGTGGACAAATCTAATGCAAAGTAGTACATGCCATGATGATTTGAATGCAATGATGATGATTTTCAGATGAAAAATTTGGGATGTTACACTAACAGTCTCCCACTTGCACTAGAGTCAATAATCTAGTTTGAAACAATTTCCGCATTCAACACCTATGGCTTTCTGGTGTTGTATATACACGATTTCTAGTGGTAAACATAATCCTCAGATCTAACACTTCCATGTCCGTGTGTATTTGCATGTCTTCGCGTCTCTACACATCACTCATTCTCCAATGAGATGTCATTGTATATATTTGGTCCTTTGGTGAGACCTTTAGTTCCTTGGGGTTAAATCATGTCGATACAATTTTCGTACAATATATCTTCATAGTATTATCCCGATGTGAACCACACCTAGTTTGATAATAAACTATTTGACACAAATGTCCTCTTTTGCTACTACAATATCAGTCATATACTTAGCCTTTTGTTGTAGTATCTGTCATAATGTCTTAACTTTGGAATTCATCCAAATCCATTGTGGAATCTCCTTTCCATTACATTGTGCCACCCATAGTTTAAATTGAGATAGACTTAATTTGTATTTTATGACAAAACCAGTATCAGTGTAACACTTTACAATGAATTAACTATCTATTTGTCACCTCTACATAACATATTCTTTGTTCTTTCAAAGATCATAAGAATATCCTTACTATCGTCCAATGATCATCTTATGAGTCATCCTGGTATATGCTCATAACATTTACAACATATGACATATCTGGCTGTGTACATCTCACGGAATGATTGATCAAAATATTCTTGTGATTTCACTCACCAAGTGTCAAAACACTCAAATCTTGATTCAGTCCTTTTCCATGCGACACGAACTTTTCTTGTCATTTCCATATTGAACTCTTTCAATATCTCATCTATGTACTTCTGGTACAACCATATTAGTGCCTCAATCTATCCATATAGACATTGATGCCTAATATTTGGGTTATGCCTAAGTCTTTCATCAAAATGAAATTCTTAACATGTGTCAATAAAAATACATCATTTGCAATCAACAATATGTCTTTCACATAATGTATTAGAAATATGTCTCAGTGCTCCCACTTAATTTCTTGAAAATACAAGCATCTTCACTGTGTCCGATAAAATTAAACTCTTTTAACTGTTTCATCACGGTGAAGGTTCCAACTCCGTGATGCTTACCCCAACCATTGAAGTTTGCATGCCTTTTTAGCATCCTTTGAATTAACAAAACCCTTTGGATCGTGTCATGTACATGTTCTAGGTAACCATTCTATTAGAAGAACTTGTTTTATTTGTTCAAATGACATATAACACAATTATATTCAGTGTTTGCTACATTAATCTGTCCAGACTAAATATCGCTATGAAAGATCAAATCTTGTCATAATCAACTCCTTGAACGTTGTGGCAAACTCTTTCCCGACATGTCGACTATTTCATAGATGTCAAACATTCATGTGTATTTCTTTATAGATCCAAATACGACCGATAGGTTTTACATCTTTCATAGGGTATTCCAAGTTCAAAACTTGATTTCTCATGTATGGAACTATCACGGATTTTATGGCTTCAAGCCATTTGATGGAGTCAGGGCCCATCATTACTTCTTTGCATGTAGTCAGTTCATCATTGTCAAACAATAATGATTTAATTCTCAAATCTTGGTATTTGATTTTTACCCGACCTACTTGGTTCAATAGGAACTTAGATCCCCGTGACCACAATCTTTGAGGCACGTGAGCCATGAGCCTTGTGGCTGCCTCCGAAACACTTTCCAGCACTGCGCAACTCAGCACACATAGCTAAAGTTCAATAACATTATCAAAGTTCTATTGTCCTCCCACTTAACTTTTCACGAAAAATTCCTTCTCAAGAAACTCGACGTTCTAAGCGACAAACACTTTTGTCTTCGGTGTTTATGGAGGAATACCCAACGTTTATTCAAAATAACCTACAAAGACATGCTCATTCGGTTTTGGTTGTAAACATTTTACTTATGCCTAGCATACCAAAATTTAAGAAAAGACAACTTGGGTTTTATCCCAAACCATAACTGATATGGTGTCATTTCAATGGATTACGATGGAGATCTTTTTAGTGTAAAAGCGGTAGTCTCTAAAGCTTTAATCTTTAAAATATAATGGCAGGTTTTATAAATCACACCTTTGATCTTACCATGTCAAACAAGGTTTCATTACATATCTCGAACACTCCATACTCCTATGGTATTTCGGGAAATGCAAATCCATGGAACGGTTCCTCAAATCTTAGGTGTTTTGCTAAACTTGTAACTCAAAATATCTTCCTTTATGATCCAATCATAAACTCTTTATTTTCTTGTTACAATGATTTTTCACTTCATCTTAAAAGTCTTTGAACATTTTCAAATGTTTCATACTTCTTCCTCATGAAGTAAATATACACATATATTCACTCAAATATTCACCGAAAGCATGTGAAGTTTTAATCCATCACTCACGACTACACATAATGGACTATATACATCAATATGTACAAATTCCAATAAGTTAGTCGTTCCTTCTTCTTTGGCCTTTGAACGAAATTTTAATTATCTCCAGGAAAGTCTCACAAGTGTCATTTGATCAAGATCAAAAGACTCCAAAATTCCATCAACATGGAGTTTCTACTCCAGCATAATTTAAACAGCGATGTTACTTCATAAGTGATCCTTCAATCATTTGTCTTGCGACATTTTTAGCATTAGTTTTATGGACGTGATTTCTCCAACTATACTTGTATATCATCCATCTATTATGGAATACGGTAATTATTTGAACAACCTTTTGTCCTCATAATACCTGATCAAAATAACGATTATTAAAACAAATCTTGAAGGCAAGCTTTGATGTTAACGAGAAACACAACAACACTTTATTTGTTTCCAATGAACATCATCACATATTCTCTTGCTAGTTACTTAGGCCATTATAGTTCATGAATTGTGTTGTCCTATATGACATTTCATACCAACCAATTTGGTATTCAATACCCAAGAACCACATTGTTTAACAAGCAAATAATACAACCATAACATGTATATCATCTATATACCTAAGCTAGACAATTCAAGTGTTTTCTTTTTTGCCAAATATTTTTTGAGATTCTCTTTCAGCATTTCCTTTTTTCCTTTTAAAAGAATCTATCAACATTAACAGTGGCGCCATACACATGACACATAGTCCAAAACATGTATAGTCAAATACTGATACCTTTGGACTTGCACTTTGAAGTAGATCACCATTATCAAATATTTGGTGTTCTTTCAAAACCCATTTTCTAGTAATATTTTTAGTGTAGTAAACATTTTTCCTACATCTTTTATTCATCCTTATCAAGACAATTTTCATGATCAAGCTACTATAGCTTATAAAGGTGAATCATGAGTATAATGTTACTTTCCAAAACCTTTTGGAGGATTAGGACGTCTAGCATCTCCAACCTTCGCAAATTATCATCAAATATGAGAACTTATATTTTGCTTAAACTATACTCTATCATGTTGCAACCAAAACATTGTTTTAGATATCGCAACATATTTCACACATGATGGTTTCTGAAACATTTCTTTCAGCTCCTAGATAACCTTGATATTAAAACAATCATTTGAATATCAAGAATCATGGAAGTAAACATGATACATTAGATACCAACACTTGAATTGTTACTCTTGATTTAATATTGATTATTAAACTTCACGAAGTAAATGGAGTTTGCTGAAAGTTTGCAATAGTACTTTTAAACTTTCGATTGACACTCAAAACAATATGATACCAGTTCGTAAAGTAAATATCTATAAATCTATAGTTCTATTATCTCAACTATAACTAAGCATAAGGTGGTAAACGGATGCCAATGACTACAATAAATTATGCAAATTCACTTTTGATTTAATTTATGATAAATTGTGTTCAACTTTAATCATATTACTATTTGAACTCCCACTCAAAACCAACATACCTTGAGTCGTTTTGGTGATTACACAAACCAATCCACTACACCAAGTCTGATCTTCATGAGAGAAGATGTAGCTTCAAAGGCGAACAATCAACATGTTCATCATATCATCCATATGACTCATGATTTACCTTTCGGTATTCCGTGTTCCGAGGCCATGTCTGTACATGCTATGCTCGTCAAGGTTAACCTTAGTATCCACATGTGAAAATATGTCTTGCACCCGTTGTATGCACACGTAGAGTCTATAACACCCGATCATCACATGATGCTTCGAAACGACGAGGCTTAACAACGGTGCCTACTAAGGACAGACACTTTATTACTTGATATTTAGTGAGAGGGATCATCTTATAATGCTACCGTCGTGATCTAAGCAACAGAAGATGCATAAAGGATAAACATCACATGCAATTCATAATATGTGACATGATATGGCCTTTCTTCTTGTGCCTTTGATCTCCATCTCCAAAGCACATACATGATCTCCATCATCACCAGCGTAGCATCAAGGTCAGTGGCGCTACTTCATGGTTGTCCATCACTAATAGCAACTATAATAACTACTTGGAATAAAGCTATTACATGATGAATAGGCACGCAGGTCTTAACAAAATTAAAGACAACCATAAGGATCCTGCCGGTTGCCATATTACAATAAGGATCATTGCATAAATCAAATATATTCACAATCACATCGTGGCCATATCACATCACATGCCCCTACAAAAACAAGTTAGACGCCTCTAATTTTCTTTGCATATTTTACGTGGATTGGGGCTTTCGAGCAAGAACTGATCTTACCTATGAACAAGAACCACAACGCTGATACAAGTGTTGTCAGATGCTAATTGTAAATTGAATCTTAACTATGGTGGGAGAGACAGACACCCATAAAGCCACTTATGCAATGCAAGTTGCACGTCAAGCATGGAGCAAGTCTCATGTGCGATGACATGTAAGGTTAGCCCAAGCCGCTTCATCCCACCATCCTGCAAGATGCAAAGTACACGCGAAGACAATGACAACAAAAGCATCAACGCCCACAAAACCATTGTGTTCTACTCGTGCAACATATCTGCGCATAGACATGGCTCTGATACCACTGATGGGTTCATAGAAGGGAAAACAAAAAAATTCTACCGCAAGAACAAACAAAACCAAGATCTAATCTATGGAAAAGCTAAGATCTAATCTATGAGATAAGTGCAACGAGATAGATCTGTACTAACCCTTGTAGATCCAAAGCCTTGTTTGAGATCGTATCTCGTGGTTGATGTAGACGATCACTTGCCGATCTCAAGATCGAGTAGATGATCCTTCCGGCGCCGCGCTCCGGCAGAGCTTCCGCACTCGGTCACACGTACAAAGTCGATGAAGACCTTCCTCTCCCTGTTCCAGTGGGTTGTGGAGGTAGTAGATCCCCTCGGAATCCCAGCAACACGACGGCATGGTGATGGTGGTGGAGGAGAAGTCCTGCAGGGCTTCGCCTAAGCCATAGCAGGAGGAGGGTGGTGGCTAGGACAGGGTGGAAGGGGCAAGGGGGAGGCGCCCCACCCCTCCTTTATATAGAGGGAGAGGTGGCCTAGGGCTGCCCCCTTTGCCCTTCTAGGGCTGGCGCACCAAGGGGTGGGGGGAGATTACTTCCCCCCAAGGTTTCCCCTTTTCTTTCTTGGTTTTCAAGCAAACTTTGTGGAACCTTCTAGAACCTTCCTAAACTTTCCAAAACCTTCTAGAAACTCCATAGAATACTCCAGAACATTTCCGAAACCCAGAAATTGATCTCCATTATATGAATCTTATTCTCCGGACAATTTTGGATCTCCTCGTGATGTCCTGGATCTAGTCTGAGACTCTGAACAACATTCGGTCTCCAACTCATATTCCATATCTACTTAAAACAACATCAAACCTTAAGTGTGTCACCCTACGGTTCATGAACTATGCATACATGATCAAGACACCTCTCCAATCAATAACCAATAGCAGGACCTGGAGATCCATAGTGGATCCCACATATTCAATGATGACTTTGTTATCGAGATGAACCATTAACATACGAAACCAATTCCCTTTGTCACACGATACTTTACTAATCCGAGGTTTGATCGTCCGTATGTCCATACCTAGTTCAACCTCGTTACCGATAAGTACTCTTTACTCGTTTTTTGATATGACATCCCTTGTGACCTAGTCACATGCTTACAAGCTAATTGGATGGCATTCCACCGAGAGGGCCCAGAGTATATCTATCTGTCATTCGGATGGACAAATCCCACTCTTGATCCATGCGCTTCAACACATACTTTCAGAATACCCAATGTCACCTTTATAACCACCTAGTTACGGAAGTGGCGTTTGATGTCATGAAAGTACTCATCCGGTGACAGTGATTAACATGATCTCATGGTCGAAGGATTATGTAACTATGTATTTAAAAGCTTGTAGCAAAGTGAACTTAATGACTTGATCTTATGCTATGCTTACTATGGGTGTATGTCCATCACATCATTCTCCTAGTGATATGACCTTGTTATTAATAACATCCAATGTCCATGATCAGGAAACCATGATCATCTTTTAATCAACAAGATAGTTCAACAAGAGGCTTACTAGGGACTCTTTTATGTTTACAAAACACACAAGTATTAATGTTTCCTCTTAATACAATTATAGCATGGGATGTAAACATTTATCATAAACATAAAGATATAATAATAACCACTTTATTATTGCCTCTTGGGCATATCTCCAACATCCTCCTCCTGCTGGTACTCATTTTTTAACCCATCTGGAGGAGAAGGAAGCGGGAGAGGACGTCGTGGTGGTCGTGTCTGATCTAAAGGGGAATGAGGTGGTGGAGGTACTCCAGGTGGCCATGGAGGTTGGTGAGGAGAAGGATGCGACTGAGGAGGTCGTCTAGGCCATCGTAGATCTGGAGAGGAAGATGGTGGCGCACGTGGTGGATATGGAGGTAGAGAAGGTCGTCATCGATGCTCACGGTGGTGAACCCCGTGCAGCAGGCTGTGGAGCGAGTACACAACATTCCCTCCTCCCTGTCCACTCTTGCAGATTTTGACTGAATTAGATTGGTAGGGTTTGTTCAGATTATTCAGATTAGTAGCATGAGGTAATAAGGTAGTTGTGTAATGTAAATGAGAATTTTCATTAGTACAAAATGAAATTGAGTAAACAATACCAACATATGATGGTGCCTTGTGTTAGCAAAATTAATGAATCTGTATGTACATTAATTTTCTCTAAAATTCCACTATTGCAATTTTAGGTTGACTTGTCTTTATCTGTCTGTATACCAATGTTTGTTTCATGAATAGATTAGGGTTTTCTCCTCTATTGATCATGGATAGGTACTATTCTAGGATTTCTAGGGTTTAGTGATCATCTAGAAAGACTTATTTTATTGTTAATGGGTTTAGGTGTTAATTGTTCTAGGGTTTCTTAGGTTCAGGTGTTAACTAAATTTTAATAATTCAATTTTGTCATTGAGCTTGCATAAAAGTTCTAACAGTTTGCTCAAACGTGAGATTGCCATGATTTGCTCCATTATGATTATCATAATTATTGCAAGGAGCTCCTACAGGATTAGAGTAATGTTTAGAAGCAAAATTTTGGTTCTTCCATGCAGTATTATAAGGAGTGCGAGCTATAAAATTTACATCATTAACATCCGTAGCAATAGCATTAACTTGGGTATCGTCCTTACTGACATGTGCATACCCTACAGGTACTCGAGCTTGGCATATACAGTCCAGATACGACAGAAGCCCACGGTATTGCCAAGGCCCAATACAGAATCCGGGTGACCCACGGACTCTTCGATTGCTTGCAGCACAAGAAAAAGCTTAATATAGGAAGTTCAAAGGGACGAACCCTAATCTGTAACCGACTCGACCTGCTACCCGGGACCTAGCCTATATATATAAAGGCTAGGAGGGGGTGGCGAGGAGGACAATCACAACCCTAGTTTCACCACCATCGCCAGATTGCATATGAGCACCCCTGTAATCTTCGATTCCTTCGTTAATTCCAAGAGCAGAAAAGCAGGAGTAGGGACCTCTACGAGGCCTAAACCTGGGTAAACCTTGCATCCCTGTGTGGTTGTTTGCTATCCGATTGATGCCTCCAACGCTCCCTCCTTATCCAAAACCCAAGTCCATAACAATGGGCATTGACAAGTTGAACCCTCATCAATTGGCACCGTCTGTGGGAATTGGGAGTGCTGATGTCGCGGCTTCTTCGGCCCCGTCAACCGCGATATACAACTTTGCAACAATGGAGATTCGCCAGCTTTTTGGCGCTTTCAACTTCACCGTCCACACGCTGACCACTCGCCCGGCTTTCGAGTCCGTGGGCGATGGGATCAGCTTGGCGATTGGGAGCTTCCGCTTCCAGGTTGGTCAACTGGGCATGCTTCGCATGCCTGACCAGCCAATGGCACCCGCGATTGCTCCAGCATCGTGGTTCTCGCCACCAATCGGCACCCTCAGCGAGCTCAACACCTTAGCAATAGCTGGGAGTACGGACAGCGACCGCAGTCGCAGATCCGATCTAGGTGACCTAGCCATAGAAGATGGAGCTTACGGCTCCGGATCTGAAAATTGTGGGAGTAACAGCTTCCCCAACCACTTCATGTGTGCCGTCATCAACGCGGGCGACACTAGCGTCAATCGCGAAAACACCGGCACTGGATCTGGCACCGGACCGTCCAACGGCGGTATACCCAACGGCAGCTGATACGTCCAAAACGTATCTACTTTCCCGAACACTTTTGCTATTGTTTTTCCTCTAAACTTGTGTGATTTGGATACAACTAACACGGACTGATGCTGTTTTCAGCAGAATTACCTTGGTGTCTAGTTTTTGTGCAGAAAATCAACTATCAGGAAAAATCCCGGAAAATATGCCAAAAATCCTATTTTGCCAGAAGACTCACGGAGCCAGAAGACGAGACGGAGTAGGTCCACGAGGGACCCACACCACCTGGCTGAGCGGGCTAAGCCAAGCCGCGCCTAGGGGTGGTGTGGCCACCTCGGCTGCCCTCTCGGCCTCCCTCTTCGCCTATAAGTTGCCTCTTGACCTAAAAACCAAGGGGGGTTCGACATTTTTGCAGAAAGAGTTCCGCTCCGCCGCCACCACCAGATTCCGCGAATCAGCACCAGAAACTCCGTTCTGGCACCCTGCCGGGATGTGGAATTGTAGGAGATCATCGCCACCATCACCACCATCGCTTCTCCATCAACCATCCATGTTTCCCCATCTATGAGTGAGTAATATCCCGCTGTAGGCTATGGGGATGGTAGGGATTTGATGAGATTGTTCATGTAATGGCATCAGATTGTTAGGGCATGGGGCCTAGTATCTATTGTTAGTGCTTTTTGACTTTGTTGCAACTTGTTATGCTTAATGCTTGTCACTAGGGCCCGAGTGCCATGATTTCAGATCTGAACATGTTATTGATTCATTATGATAGTATTGTTTATGGTCTTACCCGCAAGTTGTATGCAGACGTTATTGTCCGGACCCAATGGCCCTGAAGTGACAACAACCGAGATAACCGGAGGGAATGGCTTTGATGTGAGGATCACATGTGTTCATGGAGTGTTAATGCTTTGCTCCGGTGCTCTATTAAAAGGAGCACCTTAATTTCCAGTAGTTCCCTTGAGGCCCCGCTGCAAATGGGCTGGCAGGACAAAATATGTTGTGCAAGTTCTGATTGCGAGCACGTATGACTATATATAGAACGCATGCCTATGATTATCTAGTACTTGGATGCTTTATCTTATTTATCTGCAATTGCGCTATGTCTTGATTTCCATGTGAATTGTATTGTTCATGAAACTCCCGTCCATCCATACCTATGCCTACCACCTTAATCCTACTGTTTACTGCTACTGTTACTACGGTCTTACTTTTACTACTTTTGTTAGTTTGTTATTACTATTACAAAACTATTGCTACTGATACACTGATGTGAGCAGGACTGTTTCCAGGTGTAGTTGAATTGACAACTCAGTTGTTAAGGCTTATAAATATTCTTTGGCCCCCCTTGTGTCGAATCAATAAATTGCGTTTCACTTCCCTTGAAAATACTGCGATACACCCCCTATACTTGTGGGTCATCAAGACTATTTTCTGGCGCCGTTGACGGGGAGCATAGTTCTATTTATCAAGTTCACTTGGAATCACTATTGTTCGCTGCCATCCATCCATCATGGGTAAGTCTCGTGATGGCAAGGTTCCTATTTTACCATCCACTACAAGAAGAGGTACGGTTCTGAACACCTCTGTTGCTCTTGATTCACCATCTGTTATGAATAAGTTCCTTACACCGCCACATACACATGCTACACACACTGCTACTACTGCTGAATCTGAAACTTCTGATGGTGCTTCTACTGTGCTTGATAAAACTGGTTCATAGGTTCTTTCCTAGATGCTATGATTGCTAGAACTATAGCTGGAAATACTGATAATCCTAATGAAAAAACTACTACACTTGTCAGTTCATCTAAGTCTAGCGAGAGCTATGATATTGAAGACGGTTATATTGAGATGACCGATGAATTTATTAAAGAATGCCAAAACACCCATGATAGGAGTGATGTTAAGAGTCTCCTTGAGAGGCGTACGATAAAACCCAAATTGTCTCCTAATGCTAAGTTTGCTGCATCTCCCATAAACATTAAAGATAAGGATTATGATTTCTCTCTTGATCTATCTTATATAGCTATTGTTGAGAAAGAACCTTTTTGTGGGACTAAGAATGAAAGTGCGGTAGCACATATGACTGAGCTTTCTACCATGAGTGGCCTGTTTTCTGATGATATTAGGATGCGCACCTACTTTGTTGCTAAAATTTTCCCTTTCTCACTGAAAGGAGAAGCTAAACTTGGTTTAATAATTTACCTCCAGGATCTATTGATAGCCCTGATTGCTTGTTTAGTACTTTCCTGCAGAAATATTTTCCTCCTATTGCTAGACATGCTATTTTGCAGGAACTTTTTGATTTTAAATAGGGAGAAAAACAGATATTGCCTGAATCATGGGCAAGGCTTTGTACTTAGATTCATGCACAGGCTGGATGTCCATTACCTAAGAATGAGCTTCTTGATATATATTATAATGGACTAACTGAAGAATCTAGGACATACCTGGATAGTTGTGCTGATTGTGTTTTCAGGAATAGGAATCCCAAGGAAGCTGATGAATTAATGGCTAAAATAATCAAGAACTATGAAGATTGGACTCCTCCTGAACCAACTATACCTGAGACAACTATACCTGAACCAACTATTCTTGTGCCTATACCAACATCAAAGAAGAGGGGAGTTATTGAACTAAATGATGAAGTGATGAAGGAAGCTAAGAAATGTCTTCAGGAGAAGGGTATTAAAGCTGAACACGTGAAGAATCTACCTCCTATAGAAGAATTATGTAAGCCAATCTCCCACTCATCCACTATTGAGGTACACTCTCTGCAACACTTTGATGAAGGCGATATTCCTTACTCTAAACCTCCTGATCAATGCTTAGAAGAATTTGATATTTTTATTGTTAAGCAAGATAATTTTAATAAAAGGGTGCAAAATCATTTAATGGAAAACTCTAGAGCTATTATTGAGTTAAAAGATATTGTGGAAACAACCTCTAATGATGTTAAAATGCTTGTTAAACATTTTCAAATGGTTCAAACTCAAATTTATCAGCTTATTAAGGTACAAAAAGACCTGCTAGTTAATGCTGCTAAAGAAAAACATGCTTATGAAATTAGAACTAGAAGTGGTGCTGCTACCCAGGATCCTCTATATCCTGAGGGGCATCCTAAAAGAATTGAGCAGGATTCTCAACAAGCTGAAAATAATGGTACTTCTACTAAGAAAAGAAAGAAGAAACATAAAACTATTGTAGAACCCTTTGAACCTGCTAAAGATCCTAATAGTACATTTGTCTCTGATGCTGAAACTAAAAGTGGTAATGAGGAAAATGATGCTCTTGATATAGAAAAAGTTGAAGAAGAACCTAAAAGGCACACTAAGAACACTAAATACACTAAAGAAGATTTTGTTGCTAAGAAAAATGGTAATGAAAGAGTGCCTTGGGTCCAAAAACCTATGCCTTTCCCTGATAAGAAACACAAGTCAAAGGAAGATGAACACTATAATAAGTTTTGTGAGTGGATGAAACCTTTATTCTTGCAAATTCCTTTGACTGATGCTATTAAATTGCCTCCTTATTCAAAGTATATGAAGGATATTGTCTCGAATAAAAGGAAGATCCCTAATGAAGAAACTTCTACTTTGCTTGCTAATTATTCCTTTAATGGTAAGGTTCCAAAGAAACTTGGAGACCTAGGGATTCCAACTATCCCGTGCTCTATTAAAAATAGTTATGTTAGAACTGCTTTGTGTGATTTGGAGCAGGAGTTAGTGTTATGCCTTTTTCTCTCTACAAGAGACTTCAACTGGAAAAACCTAATACCAACTGATATATCTTTGCAAATGGCTAATAAATCTACTACTATTGCTATTGGTATATGTGAGGATGTACCTGTTCAAGTGGCTCATAGTTGCTTGATATTAACTGATTTTGTTGTGCTTGAAATGCCTGAAGTTGATAATATGTCTATTATTCTTGGGAGACCTTTTTCTTAATACTGCAGGAGCTGTTATTAATTGAAATCAAGGAAAGGTGACTTTCAATGTTAATGATAAGGAGCATACTGTCTATTTCTCAAAGAAGATTGATAGAACTTATGGTTTGAATTCAATTGAACATGTTGAGGGCATTCAAGTTGGAGAAATGTATTGTCCCATACCAAGAGAAAATATGAAACTATTATGATTGGGACCATTGCTATCAAGGTTGAGGTAACATAATCATTAGTGGAATACAAAGTTTTGTTTCATATAAAATTGTTTCGGTAACAAGACCTGATCAACCTTGTTAACAAAAGGATTTCAATGAACAAAACAATGTTTTCACCATGATTATCTTTGCTTACTTTTATTTTATCCATTTTTGTTTTTGCTTTCGTTTAGTTTACTGATACATTGCAAATGTATCTATAATTTTTGATATTCCATGCTTGGTTTTATCCACTTTCTTATGTTTTGTTCCAACTTTGGAGTACTTTTCATATGATTGCTTAGACTAACCTATTAATAAGAGCCATAGTGCCAGCTGCCTGTTTTCTGCTGTTTTTGGTTCCAGGAAAGTCAGAAAATGAATATTCTCAGAATTGGACAGGACAAAAGCCAAAGTGCCGATTTTTCCAGAAGTGATCAAGTGCCAGAATACGAGACGGAGAAGGGCCAGGGGCCGACCACACCACCTGGCCGCGCGACCAGGCTAGGCCCGCGCCAGGGGGTTGGTGTGGTGGCTCCCGGCACCCCCTCGGCCTCTCCTTCCGCCTATATATTGCCCTCGAGACGAAAACCCTAAGTACCCAATCAAAAATCCACGAAAGAGTCTGGAGCCGCCGCCATCTCCATCCCTAGATCGGGAGGGATCTAAAGCTCTTCCCGGCACCCTGCCGGAGAGGGGAATTCACCCTAGAGGCCTTCTTCATCACCATGCAATCCTCCGGTGTGATGCGTGAGTAGCTCATCCTTGGACTAAGGATCCATGTAGTAGCTAGATGGCTGGTTTCTCCTCCTTTGTGCTTTCATGTTTAGATCTTGTGAGCTTCGTTCATGATCAAGATCATCTATTTGTAATTCATACATGTTCTGTTTGCGGGGATCCGATGGATATTGAGATACTATTTCAGATTGATTATTGATTCTATCATGTCTTTGTTATGTGAGATCTTGCATGCTTTCCGTTGTTAGTAGCTATCTTGGCCAAGTAGATGCTAGCAACTCGAAGAGTTAGTATTTATGCTCGATAGTGGGTTGATGCCTCTGGTAATCTGGGGAAGTGACAGAAATCTCTAAGGTAATAGATGTGCTGTTGCTACTAGGGAGAAAACAACAATCCTTTGTTCATAGAACAATTGTGTTGTTTACTTTACACGCAGTTCGTAAAGCAATAATCTGTTGCTTGCAACTTAATACTGGAGGGGGTTCGGATGATAACCTGAAGGTGGATTATTAGTCATAGATGCAGTTGGATGGCGGTCTATGTATTATGTTGTAATGCCCAATCAAGTCTCAGAGGAGTCAAGATGATTAGTATATGCATGTATTGCTTTCTTGGTGTTTGTCAATTGCCCCGCTGTAATTTGTTCACCCAACATGTTATCTATCTAAGGAGATCCACCTCTAGTGAACAATGGATCCCGGTCCTTTTTCTTTACATACAATCTATAAACTGTTTCTCCTTTGTGTTTACTTTCTGCAAACTTTTACTTCTTTCCATTCGATATGTTTAATCCTTTGTTTTCTGCAAAACATGGTGAGATTGACAACCTCATCGCAAGTTGGGGACAAAGTTCTGTGGTTGTGTTGTGCAGGTCTCCACGTTGCTACTAGCACCAGTAGTGCGCCCTGCCAAAGTTCAGCTAGTAACACCTTTGGGGTGTTTCCTTGCTCCTACTGGTTCGATTAAACCTTGGTTTCATAAGTGAGGGAAAACTTACTGCTGTGCTCATCATACCTTCCTCTTGGGGTTCCCAACGAGCTCTACGTCGAAAGTTGAGCGCATCAAGATCTTTTCTGGCGCCGTTGCCGGGGAGTCAAGGACATCTTCACAAGGGGAGTCCCTCATAACCAATCTCTTTACTTTGTTGTTTTTGTTTTGCTTAGTTTCTTTTGCTTTGTTTGCTTGTTTTGATTATTCAAAAATCCAAAAAAATTAGTTTTACTAGTTTGCTTTCTTATTTGAAAACCCAAAAAAATGACTACTCTTGAAAACACTAAGTTGTGTGACTTCACTAGCACCAACAACAATGATTTTATGAGCACACCTATTGCTCCACCTGTGGCTGAAAACACTTTCTTTGAGATAAAACCTGCTTTGCTCAATCTTGTTATGAGAGAACAATTTTCTGGTATTGGTAATGAACATGCTGCTTCCCATCTAAATAACTTTGTTGAACTTTGTGAGATGCAAAAGCATAGGGATATAGATGGAGATATTATTAAGCTGAAATTGTTTCCTTTCTCTTTGAGAGGAAAAGCTAAAGAATGGTTGAATTCCTTAACTAGGAATAGTATTGATTCTTGGACTAAGTGCAAAGATTCTTTTATTGGAAAATACTATCCTCCTGCTAAGATTATATCCATGATAAGTGAAATAATGAAGTTTAAACAACTTGATAATGAGCATGTTGCTCAAGCTTGGGAAAGAATGAAATCTTTGGTAAAGAATTGTCCCACTCATGGACTGACTGCTTGGATGATCATCCAAACTTTGGCAATAATGCTTATGGTAATTATGCTTATAGGAACAATTTTGGTAACAACAATTATAAGCCATATCCTCCCAACAATGGTAATGCTTATGGAAATTCTTACAACAATAATAAGAGTGCTCCCTCTGAACTTGAAGTTATGCTTAAGGAGTTTATTAGTAAACAAACTGCTTTCAATAAAACTATTGAGGAAAAACTCTCTAATGCTGAAAGAAATATAGCATCTTTGGCTGAAGCTCAATCTACTTTGAATAAAATGGCTGCTAAACCTGAAACTAATGAGAATCCCTTTGCAGCCACTAATGCCATACAAGTAAGAATTGATGAAAATGTTAGACTATTAGCTGAATTACATGCTAAGTGGGAAAGAGAAGATGAAATTGCTGGAAACATTAGTGTTTCTACTATCACCACCACTAGTGTTGAGGCTAGTAATAGTTCTACTAATTTAGAGGATAAAGTTGATTTTGATCTTGATGGTTGCAATATCTCTGAAGTTATTAAGTTTGTACAAAAGCTTGCTAAAAGTCCTAATGCTAGTGCTATGAACATGGCTTTTACGAAACACATTACTGATGCTCTCATAAAGATTAAAGAAGAAAAGATGAAACAAAAATCTTCTATTCCTATAAAGCAAGAAGATGGTTGGGAACCCATCATTAATATGAAAGTGAATGACTTTGATTTCAAAGCTTTGTGTGATCTTGATAGTAGTGTTTCTATTATGCCTAGAAGGATTTATGATATGCTTGATTTGCCTCCTCTTGAAGATTGTTATTTGAATGTCCCACTTGATGGTAATGCTAAAAAGAAACTTATGGGGAGTATTAATGATGTTCTTATTATGGTTAACGATTCCTATGTCCCCGTTGATTTCTATGTTTTGGATGTTGAATACAGTGCTTCTTGTCCTATTACTTTGGGAAGACCTTTTCTTAGATGTTGGTGCCATCATTGATATGAAAGAAGGCACCATTAAATATCAAATCCCACTCAACAAAGGTATAGAACACTTCCCTAAAAAGGTATAAAAGATTTCTTTTGCTTCTCCTATGAAAACAAAATTTGGTCTTAATGCTTCTTCATTTAAGAACACTTGATTCTTTCTTTGCTTCTTATGCCTAACTTAAAGGCGTTAAAAAAGTACTTCTTGGGAGATAACCAAAGAGTTTTAGATGAGTCTTGGAAGTTATTAACTCTGTAATAACCTCTCCTTATCCTTTTTATTTGCTTTTTGTGCCAAGAGTAACCTCTAATGAGAGAGAAGTAATGATTGGGAAAGTTGTTGTCCCGAAACAGATTTCTGTGCTTCACCGTACAAATTCGTGAGCGAGCTCTGTATGTCGGATTGAGCTGTAATATTTTGTGCTTCTGCCCCAGGTTGTTATCTAACTTTAGTTAGTTCAACACTTTTTTATTTGAGCAACAGAAGATCTTCTAAACAATTCGTCTTTACCTGCTGGTCTGTTTTGACAGATTTCTGTTATTTTCTGCATTTGCTTCTTGTTAGTTCCTTCTTGAGTTCTTTTGGGGAATTGAGATTTTTGAGGGAAGTGCAACGGTAGATATGTTCTAATGGAAGTTTATTTGGTGTTAGAACTGAACCTTGAGACTTATTTATCTTGAGTGCACTAATGTTGCTAATGAGATTGTGTGAAGTTTTGTATGAAAGAAAATTTTCAGGTGTATGGAAGGAATGAGTAATGAGATGAAGGATGGACTAATGCTCAAGCTTGGGGATTTCACGCGTGTCACCCCAAGAAATATCCAAGATGCACAAGCGTCAAAGCTTGGGGATGCCCAAGGCATCCCCTTCTTCATCAATAAAAATCCCAGGTTTCTTCCAAACGCTTCATTTTTATTGTTTCATGCACAATTGTGTTTTTCTTGGAGCGTCTTCTTTTTCGTTTTTGTTTTTAGTTTGCTTGGTTTGCTTAGTTTTCTGAATAAATTGGTTGGACCCCCTCTTTCATACATTGGTTTGCAAATAGTTTGGTTTGGTTTGGAAAAGAGTAGGAAAGTTCATGCTTATGTGGTAAAAAGAGCTTGTTTTTGACTGTAGCCTATGCTTTGTCATGTCATGCTTGATATTGTTTTGGCTTTATGCTTAGTATTCTTTGTTGTAGCATGACTTGTTATAAACAATTGAGATTGCTTAATGTGCCTTGGATGAATCATGCGTTGTTTTAGCATATTAAAGCATAGTATAGTGGTATTCTCCTTTGATGCTTTATTTGGGTTGACTTGGCGCATGCTCACACAATGTTATTACTTTAATTAACAAACATTCACATATAGCCCCTTGCAATATTTCAATATCACATGCAGACCCACTTTCTGCAATTTCACCCGAAACAATATCCGGTTTCTATTGAAACAATTCCTGTGCTTTGCAATTCTTTCGTCTGAAACATATGTGCTCCAAAATGGTGTCCGGTAACTCTTAAGTGTGCCACCCTACGGTTCACGAATAATGCAGGCATGATCGAGACCCTTCTCCGATCAATAATCAACAGCGGGACCTAGAGATCCGTACTGACTCCTACACATTCAACGATGACTTCTGTGATCGTGAGAACCTTTAACGCTTGTAACTAAATCCCTTTGTCTCTCGATATATTACATGTCCGAGATTCGATCATCGGTATCTCCGTACCTAGTTTGATCTCGTTACCGACATGCACTCTTTTCTCATTCCCGTGATATAACATTCTAGTGATCACATCACTTGCTTGCAAGCTATCTTAATGTGATATTACCGAGAGGGCCGAGAGTATATCTATCCGTCATCTGGATTGACAAATTCGACTCTTGATCCATGAGCCTCAACATAACACCTTCGTAGTACTGAACCCATCTTTATAGTCACCCTGTTACGGTGTGACGTTTGATGTTATCAAGATACTCTTCCGGTGTTAGCAATTAACATGATCTCATGGTCTAAGGATAAAGATTACTTCGTATGATGTTATAGCAATATAAACATAATGACTTGATCGTAATGCTATACTTAGGATGAATGTTCATCACATCATTCCACCAATGGTGTGACCTTGTTATTAATAACATCCAATGTCCATGATTAGGAAACCTTGATCATCTTGTTAATCAACAATCTAGTCTATAAGAGAGGCATAACTAGGAACCATTTTTGTTTATTAAACACACATGTATTGATGTTTCTGATCAATACAATTCTAGCATGTAAAATAAATATCTATCATATATAAGGAATATATAATAACAACTTTATTATTGCCTCTTAGGGCATATTTCCTTCAGTCTCCCACTTGCACTAGAGACAATAATCTAGTTCACATAGTGATAAATCTATCACCCATGGAGTTCTGGTGTTGATCATGTTTTTCCCTAGGGAGAACTTTTGTCAACGGATTTGCTACATTTAGGTCCGTGTGCACTTTACAAATCTTTATATCTCCATCCTTGACATGCTTGCGGATGGAGTGAAACCGGCGCTTAATATGCTTGGACTTCTTGTGAGACCTTGGTTCATTTGCGTTGGCTATGGCTCCATTATTGTCACAATAGATCACCATTGGGTCCAACGCACTAGGAATCACACCTAGTTCCGTAATGAACTCTTTCATCCAAACCACCTCCTGCGCCGCTTCTGAAGCAGCAACATATTCCGCCTCCGTCGTTGATCTAGCCACCACAGGTTGTTTGGAACTCCTCCAACTAACTGCTGCTCAATTTAAGAGAAATACGTATCCGTATTGAGACTTAGAGTCATCCGGATCGGTGTCAAAGCTAGCATCGACATAACACTTAGCGACTAGCTCTTCTTCACCTCCGTATATAAGAAACATATCCTTAGTTCTTCTCCAGTACTTGAGGATGTTCTTTACCGGTATCCAGTGTTCCAAACTTAGATCAGATTGGTACCTACTAGTAAAACTAATAGCATGTGCACATCCGGTCTTGTACATAGCATGGCATACATAATAGAGCCTATGGCCGAGGCATAGGGGATCTTATCCATCATCTCTCTTTCTTCCGCCGTAGCCGGACTTTGAGTCTTACTCAATGTCTTGCCTTGCAACATAGGTAAGAACCCCTTCTTGATGGGTTCGTAGCATGGAAAACAAAAAATTTCTACCGCAAGAACAAACAAAACCCAGATCTAATCTAGATAAAAGCCAAGATCTAATCTATTAGACATGTGCAACGAGATAGATCTGTACTAACCCTTGTAGATCCGAAAGCCTTGTGCGAGATCGGATCTCGTGGTTGATGTAGACGATCACTTGCCGATCTCAAGATCAAGTAGACGATCCTTCCGGCGCCGCGTTCCGGTAGTGCTTCCGCAGTCGGTCACACGTGTGGAGTCGATGCAGACCTTCCTCTCCCTGTTCCAGCGAGCAGCGGAGGTAGTAGATCTCTCCATGGAATCCCAGCAGCACGACGGCGTGGTGGTGGTGGTGGAGTAGAGAATTCTGCAGGGCTTCGCCTAAGCCTGAGCAGAGCGAAGGAGGAGGAGAGAGGCGGCTAGGGCAAGAGTGGAGGGGCAAGGGGGAGGGGGGGTGGCGCCTCCACCCCTCTATATATAGAGGGAGGGGTGCAGCCTAGGGTTCCCACCCCTAGGCCCACCTCCTAGGGCCGGCGCACAAGGGAGAGGGGGAGGGAGTTTCCTTCCCCCCAAGTCTTCCCCTTTCCTTTCTTGGTTTTCAAGTAAAGTCCACGGAACCTCCTAGAACTTTCCGGAACATTCCGAAACCTTCTAGAATCCCCATATAAACACTCTGGAACATTTCCGAACCTAGAAAATGATCTCCATAATATGAATCTTATTCTCCGGACAATTCCGGATCTCCTCGTGATGTCCCAGATCCAATCCGAGACTCCGAACAACATTCGGTCTCCAACACACATTCCATATCTACCTAAACAGCATCGAACCTTAAGTGTGTCACCCTACGGTTCATGAATATGCATACATGATGGAGACACCTCTCCGATCAATAACCATCAGCGGGATCTGGAGATCCATAACGGCTCCCACATACTCAACGATGACTTCGTGATCGATAGAACCATTAACATACGAAACCAATTCCCTTTGTCACGCGATACTCTACTTATCCGAGGTTTGATCGTCGGTATCTCCATACCTAGTTTCACCTCGTTATTGATAAGCACTCTTTACTCGTTCCATGATATGTCATCCCTTGTGACCTAGTCACATGCTTGCAAGCTAACTAGATGACATTCCACCGAGAGGGCCCAGAGCATATCTATCCGTCATATGGATGGACAAATCCCAATCTTGGTCCATGCGCTTCAACACATACTTTCAGAATACCCAATGACACCTTTATAACCACCCAGTTACAAAGCGGTGTTTGATGTCATCAAAGTACCCATCCGGTGATGGTGATTAACATAACCTCATGGTCGAACGATTAGGTTACTATGCATTTGAAAGCTTGTAGAAGTACGAACTTAATGACTTGATCTTATGCTACACTTACTACAGGTGTGTGTCCATCACATCATTCTCCTAATGATATAACCTTGTTACTAATGACATCCAATGTCCATGATCAGGAAACCATGATCATCTATTAATCAACAAGCTAGTTCAACAAGAGGCTTACTAGGGACTCTTTTACGTTTACAAAACACACATGTATTAGTGTTTCCTTACAATACAATTATAGCATGCGATGTAAACATTCATCATAAACACAAAGATATAATAATAACCACTTTTATTATTGCCTCTTGGGAATATCTCCAACAGTCTCCCACTTGCACTAGAGTCAATAATCTAGATTACATGGTAATATACCTAACACCTATGGCGTTCTGGTGTTGGTCATGCTTTGCCCTAGGGAGAGGTTTAGTCAGCGGATCTGCCACATTCAGATCAGTGTGTACTTTGCAAATCTTTATGTCACCATCTTGGACATACTCGCGAATAGCATGGAAACGTAGCTTGATGTGCTTCAGCTTGCTATGTGACCTTGGCTCCTGTGCATTAGCTATGGCACCTGTGTTGTCACAGTAGATAGCCATCGGGTCCAACGCACTAGGAACCACGCCAAGATCAGTAATGAACTCCTTCATCCATATGGCTTCTTGTGCAGCCTCCGAAGCAGCTATGTATTCCGATTCAGTTGAAGATTTCGCCACAACGCTTTGCTTGGCACTCCTCCAGCTCACTCTAGCACCATTCAAAAAAATACATATCCAGACTGTGACTTCAAGTCATTGATGGGTTCGTAGCATGGAAAACAAAAATTTTCTACCACAAGAACGAACAAAACCCATATCTAATCTAGATAAAAGCCAAGATCTAATCTATTAGACATGAGCAACGAGATAGAAAGGAACTAACCCTCGTAGATCCGAAAGCGTTAACAAGATTAGATCTTGTGGTTGATGTAGTCGATCACTTGCCGATCTCAAGATCGTGTGGACGATCCTTCCGGCGTCGCGTTCCGGCAGCGCTTCCGCAGTCGGTCAAGTTGACGATCCTTCCGGCGCCGTGTTTCAGCAGTGCTTCCGCAGTCGGTCACACGTGCGCAGTCGAAGCAGACCTTCCTCTCCCCGTTCCAGCGAGTGGCGGAGGTAGTAGATCTTCTCCACGGAATCCCAGCAGCACGACGGCGTGGTGGTGGTGGTGGAGTAGAGAATTCTGCAGGGCTTCGCCTATGCCTGTGCAGAAGAAAGGTGGAGGAGAGAGGCGACAGAGATTGGGATTATGGGAGCGGGCTAGGAGGGGGCGCCCCCTCCCTTCTATTTAAAGGAGGGAGGCGCGCCTGGGGAGGAGGAGTCCTAGTAGGACTCCCCTCCTATGGCCGGCGGTGGGAAGGGGGGAGGAGTCCTCCTCCCCCACGAATCCGTGTCTTGCCCCAGTAGGTTTTCTTTGACCCTTTCTTGGTTTTCAAGCAAACTCCAAGAAATCCTCTAGAACCTTCCAGAACATTCCGAAACCTTTTAGAATCTCCATACGAACACTCCGGAACATTTCCTAACTCAGAAAATGATCCCCTATATATGAATCTTATTCTCCGGACAATTCCGGATCTCCTCGTGATGTCCCGGATCCATTCCGAGACTCCGAACAACATTTGGTCTCCAACGCACATTCCATATCTACTTAAAACAACTTCAAACCTTAAGTGTGTCACCCTACGGTTCGTGAATATGTAGACATGATAGAGACACATCTCCTATCAATAACCATCAGCAGGACCTGGAGATCCATAATGGCTCCCACATACTCAACGATGACTTTGTGATCGATTGAACCATTAACATACGAAACCAATTCCCTTTGTCACGCGATACTATACTTATCCGAGGTTTGATCGTCAGCATCTCCATACCTAGTTCTACCTCGTTACTGATAAGTACTCTTTACTCATTCCGTGATATGTCATCCCTTATGACCCAGTCACATGCTTGCAAGCTAACTAGATGACATTCCACCGAGAGGGCCCAGAGCATATCTATCCGTCATATGGATGGACAAATCCCAATCTTGGTCCATGCGCTTCAACACATACTTTCAGAATACCCAATGACACCTTTATGACCACCCAGTTACGAAGCGGTGTTTGATGTCATCAAAGTACCCATCCGGTGATGGTGATTAACACAACCTCATGGTCGAAGGATTAGGTTACTATGCATTTAAAAGCTTACAGCAATACGAACTTAATGACTTGATCTTATGCTACGCTTACTATGGGTGTGTGTCCATCACATCATTCTCCTAATGATATAACCTTGTTATTAATCACATCCTTATGTCCATGATCAGGAAACCATGATCATCAATCAATCAACAAGCTAGTTCAACAAGAGGCTTACTAGGGACTCTCTTATGTTTACAAAACACACAAGTATTAGTGTTTCCGAATAATACAATTATAGCATGGGATATAAACATTCATCATAAACACAAAGATATAATAATAATCACTTTTATTATTGCCTCTTGGGCATATCTCCAACAGTCTCCCACTTGTACTAGAGTCAATAATCTAGATTACATGGTAATATACCTAACACCCATGGCGTTCTGGTGTTGGTCATGCTTTGCCCTAGGGAGAGGTTTAGTCAACGGATCTGCCACATTCAGATCAGTGTGTACTTTGCAAATCTTTATGTCACCATCTCGGACATACTCGCGAATAGCGTGAAAACGTAGCTTGATGTGCTTCAACTTGCTATGTGACCTTGGCTCCTGTGCATTAGCTATGGCACCTGTGTTGTCACAGTAGATGGCCATCGGGTCCAACGCACTGGGAACCACGCCAAGTTCAGTAATGAATTCCTTCATCCAAACGGCCTCTTGTGCAGCCTCCGAAGCAGCTATGTATTCCGATTCAGTTGAAGATTTCGCCACAACGCATTGCTTCGCACTCCTCCAGCTCACTGCAGCACCATTCAAAATAAATACGTATCCCGACTGTGACTTCGAGTCATCCGGATCGGTGTTCCAACTAGCATCGGTGTAACCGTTTACAACAAGCTGTTCATCACCTCCATAAGAAAGAACCATATCCTTAGTCCTATTTAGGTACTTTAGGATATTCTTGACCGCTGTCCAGTGCTCCATTCCAGGATCACTTTGATATCTGCTAGTCAAACTAACAGCATGTGCTATATCCGGTCCTGTACATAGCATAGCATACATGATAGAACCTATGGACGAGGCATAGGGAATATTATTCATTTTCTCTCTTCTGTCGTAGCTGGACTTTGAGTTTTACTCAAGGTCTTACCTGACAACATGGGCACGAACCCTTTCTTGCTATCTTCCATTCTAAACTTCTTTAGAACTTTGTCCAAGTATGTACTTTGTGAAAGCGCTATTAGGCGTCTTGATCTATCTCTATGGATCTTGATGCCTAGAATGTATGTCGCTTCGCCAAGATCCTTCATTGAAAAACTATTATTCAAATAGGTTTTGACGCTATTAAGAAGTTCTATATCATTCCCAATCAACAATATGTCATCTACATATAGTACTAGGAATGCTACAAAGCTCCCACTCACTTTCTTGTAAATATAAGCTTCTCCATAAGTTTGTATAAATCCAAAGTTTTTGATTACTTTATCAAAACGTTGATTCCAACTCCAGGATGCTTGCTTCAGTCCATAAATGGAGCGCTGAAGCTTGCATACCTTGTCAGCATCTTTAGGATCGACAAAACCCTTGGGTTGTACCATATACAACTCTTCCTCAATGTCACCATTAAGGAACGCCGTTTTGACATCCATCTGCCAAATCTCATAATCGAAATGTCTAGCAATTGGTAACAAAATCCTCACAGACTTTAGCTTCGCTACTGGTGAGAAAGTCTCATCATAGTCAACTCCTTGAATTTGGCGGAACCCTTTCGCGACAATTCAAGCTTTATAGACGGTAATATTACCATCAGCATCTGTTTTTCTCTTGAAAATCCAGTTGTTCTCGACAGCCTTACGACCATCCGGTAAGTCCACCAAAGTCCACACTTGGTTTTCGTACATGGATCCCATTTCGGATTTCATGGCTTCTAGCCATTTGTCGGAATCTGAGCTCACCATAGCTTCTTCATACGTCGTAGGGTCATCAACGTTGTCCACCAACATGACGTTCAAGGCAGAGTCATACCAATCAGGAGTGGTACGAACCCTCGTTGACCTGCGAGGTTCAGTAGTAACTTCGTTTGAAGTCTCATGATCATTATCATTAGCTTCCTCTCCAATTGGTGCAGGTGGCACAAAAACATCTTCCAGTGCTGCGCTACTCTCAAATCCGAGAGAAGGTTCAATAACCTCATCGAGTTCTACTTTCCTTCCAGTCACCTCCTTCGAGAGAAACTCCTTCTCAAGAAAGGATCCATTCTTTGCAACGAAAACTTTGCCTTCGGATCTATGATAGAAGGTATACCCAATTGTTTCTTTAGGGTATCCTATGAAGACGCATTTCTCCGCTTTGGGTTCTAGCTTATCAGGTTGTAACTTCTTTACATATGCCTCGCAACCCCAAACTTTAAGGAACGACAACTTAGGTTTCTTACCAAACCACAATTCGTACGGTGTCGTTTCAACGGATTTAGATGGTGCCCTATTTAAAGTGAATGCGGCTGTCTCTAATGCATAGCCCCAAAATGATAACGGTAAATCTGTAAGAGACATCATAGAGCGAACCATATCTAAGAGAGTTCGATTACGACGTTCGGACACACCATTACGCTGTGGTGTTCCCGGCGGTGTCAACTGTGAAAGTATTCCAGATTTCTTTAAATGCATGCCAAACTCATAACTCAGATATTCACCCCCGCGATCAGAACGCAGAAATTTAATCTTCTTGTTACGATGATTTTCCACTTCACTTTGAAATTCCTTAAACTTCTCGAAAGTTTCGGACTTATGTTTCATAAAGTAGACATACCCATATCTACTTAAGTCATCCGTGAAAGTGAGAACATATCGAGATCCACCACGCGATGCTACACTCATTGGGCCGGACACATCGGTATGTATTATTTCCAATAAGTCTGTAGCTCGCTCCATTGTACCAGAGAATGGAGTCTTAGTCATTTTTCCCATTAGAAATGCTTCGCATCTTTCAAGTGATTCAAAATCAAGTGATTCAAGAAGTCCATCAGAATGGAGTTTCTTCATACGCTTCACTCCAATGTGACCAAGACGACAGTGCCACATGTATGTAGAATTATCATTCAATTTTATCCGTTTAGCATCTATGTTGTGAACATGTGTATCACTACTATCGAGATTCAGTAAGAATAAACCATTCATCTCAGGTGCATTACCATAAAAGATATTACTCATATAAATCGAACAACCTTTATCCTCGGACTTAAAAGAGTAACCGTCTCGCAATAAACAGGATCCAGATATAATGTTCATGCTTAACGCAGGCACCAAATAACAATTATTCAAATTTAAAACTAATCCCGAAGGTAGATGTAGAGGGAGCGTGCCGACGCCAATCACATCAACCTTGGAGCCATTTCCAACGCGCATCATCACCTCGTCTCTTGCCAGTCTTCGTTTATTCCGCAGCTCCTATTTCGAGTTACAAATATGAGCAACCGAACCAGTATCAAATACCCAGGCACTACTACGATTACTAGTAAGATACACATCTATAACACATATATCAAATATACCTTTCTTCTTGATGTTGCCGTTCTTCAGATCCGCCAGGTACTTGGGGCAGTTACGCTTCCAGTGACCAGCACCCTTGCAGTAGAAGCACTCAGTTTCAGGCTTAGGACCAGCCTTGGGCTTCTTAGCAGGTGCGGCAGCTTTCTTGCCGTCCTTATTGAAGTTGCCCTTGTTCTTAGGCTTGCGCCGTCTCTTGAAATTGGTGGTCTTATTGACCATCAACACTTGGTGCTCCTTCTTGATCTCCACTTCAGCAGTTTTCAACATGGACGACAGTTCAGGCAACGTCTTGTTCATGCAGTGCATGTTGTAGTTCATCACAAAGTTCTTGTAACTTGGTGGCGGTGATTGAAGGAGACGGTGAATCCCCAATTCATTAGGAATCGATATTCCCAACTCTTGGAGCTTCTTAGCGTACCCAGACATGGTGAGCACGTGCTCGCTAACGGAGCTTCCCTCTTCCATCTTATAGTTAAAGAATTTTTCGGAGGCCTCATAGCTCTCCATGGCCGCGCGAGTCTCAAAAATTAGCCTGAGCTCCTTAATGATCTCGAACGGGTCGTGGTGCTCAAAACGCTTCTGGAGCTCCGATTCTAAACCGTACAGGATGGCACACTAAACTGTGGAGTAATAATTTTTCCGAGTGGCGAAAACATTCTTTTCGTCATCGGTGGCATTATCTGCAGGTGGGTCACCTAGCGGTGCATCGAGCACATAGGTCAACTGACCAGCCCTGAGGACGATCTTCAGTCCACGGAACCAGTCCGTGAAATTGCTTCCATTGTTCTTAAGCTTTTATTTCTCTAGGAACGCATTGAAATTGATGGAGGGGGTCGCCATAATCTACAACAATTTGCAAGTAGTTTAGACTAAGTTTATGATAAATTGAGTTCTATCTTAATTCTTAAATTAACTAGGTGAAATCCCACTCAAAACAACATCCCTCACGTTGTCTTAGTGATTACACAAACCAAATCCACTACACCAAGTCCGATCTTCACGAGAGAAGATGTAGTTTCATCGGCGAACAATCTTCATGTTCATCATATCATTTATATGACTCATGCTCTACCTTTCGGTATTCCGTGTTCCGAGACCATGTCTGTACATGCTAGGCTCGTCAAGATTAACCTTAGTTTCCGCATGTGCAAATCTGGCTTGCACCCGTTGTATGCACACGTAGAATCTATCACATCCGATCATCACGAGATGCTTCGAAACGACGAGTCTTAGTAACGGTGCCAACTAAGGGTGAACACTTTATTACTTGATATTTAGTGAGAGGGATCATCTTATAATGCTACCGTCGCGATCTAAGCAATACAAGATGCATAAAGGATTAACATCATAGGCAATTCATAATTAGTGTGATATGATATGGCCTTTTCTTCTTGCGCCTTTGATCTCCATCTCCAAAGCACGAACATGATCTCCATCATCACCAGCATTGCGTCAAGGTCAGTGGCGCCGCTTCATGGTTGTCCATCATCACCAGCAACTATTACAACTACTTGGAATAAAGCTATTACAAGATGAATAGACACGCAGGTCTTAATAGAATTAAAAGACAACCATTAGGCTCCTGCCGGTTGCCATATTACAACAAGGATCATTGCATACATCAAATACAATCACAATCACATGATGGCCATATCACATCACAAAACCCCTGCAAAAACAAGTTAGACGCCTCTAATTTTCTTTGCAAGTTTTACGTGGTTTGGGGCTTTCGCATAAGACCGATCTTACCTACGAACAAGAACCACAACGTTGATACAAGTGTTGTCAAGATGCTCATTATAAATTGAATCTTAACTATGGTGGGAGAGACAGCCACCCGCAAAGCCACTTGTGCAAAGCAAGTTGCACGTCAAGCGTGGAGCAAGTCTCATGTGCGATGACATGTAATGTTAGCCCGAGCCGCTTCATCCCAACATGCCGCAAGATGCAAAGTACACGCTAAGACACCGACAACAAAAGCATCAACGCCCACAAAAACATTGTGTTCTAGTCGTGCAAAAGATCTACGCATAGATACGGCTCTGATACCACTGATGGGTTCGTAGCATGGAAAACAAAAAATTTCTACCGCCAGAACGAACAAAACCCAGATCTAATCTAGATAAAAGCCAAGATCTAATCTATTAGACATGAGCAACGAGATAGAAAGGAACTAACCCTCGTAGATACGAAAGCGTTAACGAGATTAGATCTCGTGGTTGATGTAGTCGATCACTTGCCGATCTCAAGATCATGTGGACGATCCTTCCGACGCCGCGTTCCGGCAGCGCTTCCGCAGTCGGTCAAGTTGACGATCCTTCCGATGCCGCGTTTCGGCAGCGCTTCCGCAGTCGGTCACACGTGCGGAGTCGAAGCAGACCTTCCTCTCCCCGTTCCAGCGAGCAGCAGAGGTAGTAGATCTTCTCCACGGAATCCCAGCAGCACGACGGCGTGGTGGTGGTGGTGGAGTAGAGAATTCTGCAGGGCTTCGCCTATGCCTGTGCAGAAGAAAGGTGGAGGAGAGAGGCGGCAGAGATTGGGATTATGGGAGCGGGCTAGGAGGGGGCGCCCTCTCCCTTCTATTTAAAGGAGGGAGGCGCGCCTGGGGAGGGGGAGTCCTAGTAGGACTCCCCTCCTATGGCCGGCGGTGGGAAGGGGGAGGAGTCCTCCTCCCCCACGAATCCGTGTCTTGCCCCAGTAGGTTTCCTTTGACCCTTTCTTGGTTTTCAAGCAAACTCCAAGAAATCCTCTAGAACCTTCCAGAACATTCCGAAACCTTCTAGAATCTCCATACAAACACTCCGAAACATTTCCTAACTCAGAAAATGATCCCCTATATATGAATCTTATTCTCCGGACAATTCCAGATCTCCTCGTGATGTCCCGGATCCATTCCGAGACTCCGAACAACATTCGGTCTCCAACGCACATTCCATATCTACTTAAAACAACTTCAAACCTTAAGTGTGTCACCCTACGGTTCGTGAATATGTAGACATGATAGAGACACATCTCCTATCAATAACCATCAGAAGGACCTGGAGATCCATAATGGCTCCCACATACTCAACGATGACTTTGTGATCAATGGAACCATTTACATACGAAACCAATTCCCTTTGTCACGCGATACTATACTTATCCGAGGTTTGATCGTCAGCATCTCCATACCTAGTTCTACCTCGTTACTGATAAGTACTCTTTACTCATTCCGTTATATGTCATCCCTTGTGACCCAGTCACATGCTTGCAAGCTAACTAGATGACATTCCACCGAGAGGGCCCAGAGCATATCTATCCGTCATATGGATGGACAAATCCCAATCTTGGTCCATGCGCTTCAACACATACTTTCAGAATACCCAATGACACCTTTATGACCACCCAGTTACGAAGCGGTGTTTGATGTCATCAAAGTACCCATCCGGTGATGGTGATTAACACAACCTCATGGTCGAAGGATTAGGTTACTATGCATTTAAAAGCTTACAGCAATACGAACTTAATGACTTGATCTTATGCTACGCTTACTATGGGTGTGTGTCCATCACATCATTCTCCTAATGATATAACCTTGTTATTAATCACATCCTTATGTCCATGATCAGGAAACCATGATCATCAATCAATCAACAAGCTAGTTCAACAAGAGGCTTACTAGGGACTCTCTTATGTTTACAAAACACACAAGTATTAGTGTTTCCTAATAATACAATTATAGCATGGGATGTAAACATTCATCATAAACACAAAGATATAATAATAATCACTTTTATTATTGCCTCTTGGGCATATCTCCAACAGTCTCCCACTTGCACTAGAGTCAATAATCTAGATTACATGGTAATATACCTAACACCCATGGCGTTCTGGTGTTGGTCATGCTTTGCCCTAGGGAGAGGTTTAGTCAACGGATCTGCCACATTCAGATCAGTGTGTACTTTAGAAATCTTTATGTCACCATCTCGGACATACTCGCGAATAGCGTGAAAACGTAGCTTGATGTGCTTCAGCTTGCTATGTGACCTTGGCTCCTGTGCATTAGCTATGGCACCTGTGTTGTCACAGTAGATGGCCATCGGGTCCAACGCACTGGGAACCACGCCAAGTTTAGTAATGAATTCCTTCATCCAAACGGCCTCTTGTGCAGCCTCCGAAGCAGCTATGTATTCCGATTCAGTTGAAGATTTCGCCACAACGCATTGCTTCGCATTCCTCCAGCTCACTGCAGCACCATTCAAAATAAATACGTATCCCGACTGTGACTTCGAGTCATCCGGATCGGTGTTCCAACTAGCATCGGTGTAACCGTTTACAACAAGCTGTTCATCACCTCCATAAGAAAGAACCATATCCTTAGTCCTATTTAGGTACTTTAGGATATTCTTGACCGCTGTCCAGTGCTCCATTCCAGGATCACTTTGATATCTGCTAGTCAAACTAACAGCATGTGCTATATCCGGTCTTGTACATAGCATAGCATACATGATAGAACCTATGGCCGAGGCATAGGGAATATTATTCATTTTCTCTCTATCTTCTGCCGTAGCTGGACTTTGAGTTTTACTCAAGGTCTTACCTGACAACATGGGCACGAACCCTTTCTTGCTATCTTCCATTCTAAACTTCTTTAGAACTTTGACCAAGTATGTACTTTGTGAAAGCGCTATTAGGCGTCTTGATCTATCTCTATGGATCTTGATGCCTAGAATGTATGTCGCTTCGCCAAGATCCTTCATTGAAAAACTATTATTCAAATAGGTTTTGACGCTATTAAGAAGTTCTATATCATTCCCAATCAACAATATGTCATCTACATATAGTACTAGGAATGCTACAGAGCTCCCACTCACTTTCTTGTAAATACAAGCTTCTCCATAAGTTTGTATAAATCCAAAGTTTTTGATTACTTTATCAAAACGTTGATTCCAACTCCGGGATGCTTGCTTCAGTCCATAAATGGAGCGCTGAAGCTTGCATACCTTGTCAGCATCTTTAGGATCGACAAAACCCTTGGGTTGTACCATATACAACTCTTCCTCAATGTCACCATTAAGGAACGCCGTTTTGACATCCATCTGCCAAATCTCATAATCGAAATGTCTAGCAATTGGTAACAAAATCCTCACAGACTTTAGCTTCGCTACTGGTGAGAAAGTCTCATCATAGTCAACTCCTTGAATTTGGCGGAACCCTTTCGCGACAATTCAAGCTTTATAGACGGTAATATTACCATCAGCATCTGTTTTTCTCTTGAAAATCCAGTTGTTCTCGACAGCCTTACGGCCATCCGGTAAGTCCACCAAAGTCCACACTTGGTTTTCGTACATGGATCCCATTTCGGATTTCATGGCTTCTAGCCATTTGTCGGAATCTGGGCTCACCATAGCTTCTTCATACGTCGCAGGGTCATCAACGTTGTCCACCAACATGACGTTCAAGGCAGAGTCATACCAATCAGGAGTGGTACGAACCCTCGTTGACCTGCGAGGTTCAGCAGTAACTTCGTTTGAAGTCTCATGATCATTATCATTAGCTTCCTCTCCAATTGGTGCAGGCGGCACAAAAACATCTTCCAGTGCTGCGCTACTCTCAAATCCGAGAGAAGGTTCAATAACCTCATCGAGTTCTACTTTCCTTCCAGTCACCTCCTTCGAGAGAAACTCCTTCTCAAGAAAGGATCCATTCTTTGCAACGAAAACTTTGCCTTCGGATCTATGATAGAAGGTATACCCAATTGTTTCTTTAGGGTATCCTATGAAGATGCATTTCTCCGCTTTGGGTTCAAGCTTATCAGGTTGTAACTTCTTTACATATGCTTCACAACCCCAAACTTTAAGGAACGACAACTTAGGTTTCTTTCCAAACCACAATTCGTATGGTGTCGTTTCAACGGATTTAGATGGTGCCTATTTAAAGTGAATGCGGCTGTCTATAATGCATAACCCCAAAACGATAGCGGTAAATCTGTAAGAGACATCATAGACCGAACCATATCTAAGAGAGTTCGATTACGACGTTCGGACACACCATTACGCTGTGGTGTTCCCGGCGGTGTCAACTGTGAAAGTATTCCACATTTCTTTAAATGCATGCCAAACTCATAACTCAGATATTCACCTCTGCGGTCAGAACGCAGAAACTTAATCTTCTTGTTACGATGATTTTCCACTTCACTTTGAAATTCCTTAAACTTCTCGAAAGTTTCGGACTTATGTTTCATAAAGTAGACATACCCATATCTACTTAAGTCATCCGTGAAAGTGAGAACATAACGATATCCACCACGCGATGCTACACTCATTGGACCGCACACATCGGTATGTATTATTTCCAATAAGTCTGTAGCTCGCTCCATTGTACCAGAGAATGGAGTCTTAGTCATTTTTCCCATTAGAAATGCTTCGCATCTTTCAAGTGATTCAAAATCAAGTGATTCAAGAAGTCCATCAGAATGGAGTTTCTTCATACGCTTCACTCCAATGTGACCAAGACGACAGTGCCACATGTATGTAGAATTATCATTCAACTTTGTTCGTTTAGCATCTATGTTGTGAACATGTGTATCACTACTATCGAGATTTAGTAAGAATAAACCATTCATCTCAGGTGCATTACCATAAAAGATATTACTCATATAAATCGAACAACCTTTATTCTCGGACTTAAAAGAGTAACCGTCTCGCAATAAACAAGATCCAGATATAATGTTCATTCTTAACGTAGGCACCAAAGAACAATTATTCAAATTTAAAACTAATCCCGATGGTAGATGTAGAGGGAGCGTGTCGACGGCGATCACATCAACCTTGGAGCCATTTCCAACGCGCATCGTCACCTCGTCTCTCGCTAGTCTTCGCTTATTCCGCAGCTCCTGTTTCGAGTTACAAATATGAGCAACCGAACCAGTATCAAATACCCAGGCACTACTACGATTACTAGTAAGATACACATCTATAACACATATATCAAATATACCTTTCTTCTTGATGTTGCCGTTCTTCAGATCCGCCAGGTACTTGGGGCAGTTACGCTTCCAGTGACCAGCACCCTTGCAGTAGAAGCACTCAGTTTCAGGCTTAGGACCAGCCTTGGGCTTCTTAGCAGGTGCGGCAGCTTTCTTGCCGTCCTTATTGAAGTTGCCCTTGTTCTTAGGCTTGCCCCGTCTCTTGAAATTGGTGGTCTTATTGACCATCAACACTTGGTGCTCCTTCTTGATCTCCACTTCAGCAGTTTTCAACATGGACGACAGTTCAGGCAACGTCTTGTTCATGCAGTGCATGTTGTAGTTCATCACAAAGTTCTTGTAACTTGGTGGCGGTGATTGAAGGAGACGGTGAATCCCCAATTCATTAGGAATCGATATTCCCAACTCTTGGAGCTTCTTAGCGTACCCAGACATGGTGAGCACGTGCTCGCTAACGGAGCTTCCCTCTTCCATCTTATAGTTAAAGAATTTTTCGGAGGCCTCATAGCTCTCCATGGCCGCGCGAGTCTCAAAAATTAGCCTGAGCTCCTTAATGATCTCGAACGGGTCGTGGTGCTCAAAATGCTTCTGGAGCTCCGATTCTAAACCGTACAGGATGGCACACTAAACTGTGGAGTAATAATTTTTCCGAGTGGCGAAAACATTCTTTTCGTCATCGGTGGCATTATCTGCAGGTGGGTCACCTAGCGGTGCATCGAGCACATAGGTCAACTGACCAGCCCTGAGGACGATCTTCAGTCCACGGAACCAGTCCGTGAAATTGCTTCCATTGTTCTTAAGCTTTTATTTCTCTAGGAACGCATTGAAATTGATGGAGGGGGTCGCCATAATCTACAACAATTTGCAAGTAGTTTAGACTAAGTTTATGATAAATTGAGTTCTATCTTAATTCTTAAATTAACTAGGTGAACTCCCACTCAAAACAACATCCCTCACGTTGTCTTAGTGATTACACAAACCAAATCCACTACACCAAGTCCGATCTTCACGAGAGAAGATGTAGTTTCATCGGCGAACAATCTTCATGTTCATCATATCATTTATATGACTCATGCTCTACCTTTTGGTATTCCGTGTTCCGAGACCATGTCTGTACATGCTAGGCTCGTCAAGATTAACCTTAGTTTCCGCATGTGCAAATCTGGCTTGCACCCGTTGTATGCACACGTAGAATCTATCACATCCGATCATCATGAGATGCTTCGAAACGACGAGTCTTAGCAACGGTGCCAACTAAGGACGAACACTTTATTACTTGATATTTAGTGAGAGGGATCATCTTATAATGCTACCGTCGCGATCTAAGCAATACAAGATGCATAAAGGATTAACATCATAGGAAATTCATAATTAGTGTGATATGATATGGCCCTTTCTTCTTATGCCTTTGAGCTCCATCTCCAAAGCACGGACATGATCTCCATCATCACCAGCATTGCGTCAAGGTCAGTGGCGCCGCTTCATGGTTGTCCATCATCACTAGCAACTATTACAACTACTTGGAATAAAGCTATTACAAGATGAATAGACACGCAAGTCTTAACAGAATCAAAGACAACCATTAGGCTCCTGCCGATTGCCATATTACAACAAGGATCATTGCATAGATCAAATATAATCACAATCACATGATGGCCATATCACATCACAAAACCCCTGTAAAAACAAGTTAGACGCCTCTAATTTTCTTTGCATGTTTTACGTGGTTTGGGGCTTTCGAATAAGAACGGATCTTACCTACGAAACTGAACCACAACGTTGAGAGAGACAGACACCCGCAAAGCCACTTGTGCAAAGCAAGTTACACGTCAAGCGTGGAGCAAGTCTCATGTGCGATGACATGTAAGGTTAGCCCGAGCCGCTTCATCCCACCATACCGCAAGATGCAAAGTACACAAAGCAAAAGACGGCACGAGCACCAACGCCCACAAAACCATTGTGTTCTACTCGTGCAACAGATCTACGCATAGACACGGCTCTGATACCACTAATAGGTTCGTAGCATGGAAAACAAAAAATTTCTACCGCAAGAACGAACAAAACCCAGATCTAATCTAGATAAAAGCCAAGATCTAATCTATTAGACATGTGCAACGAGATAGATCTGTACTAACCCTTGTAGATCCGAAAGCCTTGTGCGAGATCGGATCTCGTGGTTGATGTAGACGATCACTTGTCGGCAGCGCTTCCACAGTCGGTCACACGTGCGGAGTCGATGCAGACCTTCCTCTCCCTGTTCCAGCGAGCAGCAGAGGTAGTAGATCTCTCCACGGAATCCCAGCAGCACGACGGCGTGGTGGTGGTGGAGTAGAGAATTCTGCAGGGATTCGCCTAAGCCTGAGCAGAGCGAGGGAGGAGGAGAGAGGCGGCTAGGGCAAGAGTGGAGGGGCAAGGGGGGTGGCGCCTCCACCCCTCTATATATAGGGAGGGGTGCGGCCTAGGGTTCCCACCCCTAGGCCCACCTCCTAGGGCCGGCGCACAAGGGAGAGGGGGAGGGAGTTTCCTTCCCCCCTCCTAAGTCTTCCCCTTTTCTTTCTTGGGTTTCAAGTAAAGTCCACGGAACCTCCTAGAACTTTCCGGAACATTCCGAAACCTTCTAGAATCCCCATATAAACACTCCGGAACATTTCCGAACCTAGAAAATGATCTCCATTATATGAATCTTATTCTTCAAACAATTCCGGATCTCCTCGTGATGTACCAGATCCAATCCGAGACTCCGAACAACATTCGGTCTCCAACGCACATTCCATATCTACCTAAACAACATCGAACCTTAAGTGTGTCACCCTACGGTTCATGAATATGCAGACATGATTGAGACACCTCTCTGATCAATAACCTTCAGCGAGATCTGGAGATCCATAACGGCTCCCACATACTCAACGATGACTTCGTGATCGATAGAACCATTAACATACGAAACCAATTCCCTTTGTCACGCGAAACTCTACTTATCCGAGGTTTGATTGTCAGTATCTCCATACCTAGTTCCACCTCGTTACTGATAAGCACTCTTTACTCGTTCCATGATATGTCATCCCTTGTGACCTAGTCACATGCTTGCAAGCTATCTAGATGACATTCCACCGAGAGGGCCTAGAGCATATCTATCTGTCATATGGATGGACAAATCCCAATCTTGGTCCATGCGCTTCAACACATACTTTCAGAATACCCAATGACACCTTTATAACCACCTAGTTACAAAGCGGTGTTTGATGTCATCAAAGTACCCATCCGGTGATGGTGATTAACATAACCTCATGGTCGAAGGATTATGTTACTATGCATTTGAAAGCTTGTAGCAGTACGAACTTAATGACTTGATCTTATGCTACACTTACTACGGGTGTGTGTCCATCACATCATTATCCTAATGATATAACCTTGTTATTAATGACATCCAATGTCCATGATCAGGAAACCATGATCATCTATTAATCAACAAGCTAGTTCAACAAGAGGCTTACTAGGGACTCTTTTACGTTTACAAAACACACATGTATTAGTGTTTCCTTACAATACAATTATAGCATGGGATGTAAACATTCATCATAAACACAAAGATATAATAATAACCACTTTTATTATTGCCTCTTGGGAATATCTCCAACACTTCTTACTTTCGTCCATATTAAACTTCTTTAATATCTTATCAAGGTATGTACTCTGAGATAGCCCAATTAGGCACCTTGATCTATCTCTATAGATTTTAATGCCTAATATATATGATGCTTCACCAAGGTCTTTCATCGAAAATTTGCTGTTTAGATAACTTTTAACACTGTTTAAAAGATCTATATCATTTCCAATCAATAATATGTCATCCACATATAATATCAGAAATGCCACATTGCTCCCACTCACTTTCTTGTAAATACAAGCCTCTCCATAAGTTTGGACAAATCCAAACTCTTTGATCACCTCATCAAAGCGGAGATTCCAACTCCGGGATGCTTGCTTCAGTCCATAGATGGATCGCTGAAGTTTGCATACCTTATTAGCATCCTTAGGATCGACAAAACCCTTAGGTTGTATCATATACAACTCTTCTTCAATATTACCATTGAAGAACGTAGTTTTGACATCCATCTGCCATATTTCATATTCCAAATATGCAGCAATTGCTAACATAATCCTAACCGACTTAAGCATCGCGACGGGAGAGAATGTCTCATCGTAGTCAACTCCTTGAATTTGTCGAAACCCCTTTGCGACAAGTCGAGCCTTATAGATGGTCACATTACCATCAGCATCAGTTTTTCTTTTGAAAATCCATTTATTCTCAACGGCCTTTCAGTCGTGAGGTAAGTCCACCAAGTTCCAAACTTGGTTCTCGTACATGGATTCCATCTCGGATTTCATGGCTTCTAGACATTTGTTGGAATCCGGGATCATCATCGCTACTTCATACGTCGCAGGGTCATCCATTTCATCAACCATGAAATTCACAACAGGATTGCCGTACAGTTCAGGAGCTGCACGTGTCCTGCCTGACCTGCGAGGTTTGGTAGTGTCCTCTTTCGGAGTTTCATGATCATTATCATTAGCTCTCTCTTCATCAGGTGAAGTCAACTCCGAAACAACTTCCGGTGCTGCGCCACTCTCCATTCCAAGAAGAGAAGGTTCAATAACCTCTTCGAGTTCGACCTTTCGACTACTCACACCTTTCGCGAGAAACTCCTTCTCAAGAAAGGATCCATTCTTGGCAACAAAAACCTTGCCCTCAGATCTGTGATAGAAGGTATACCCAATTGTTTCCTTAGGGTATCCTATGAAGACGCATTTTTTCGCTTTGGGTTCGAGTTTATCCGATTGAAGTTTCTTCACATAAACATCGCATCCCCAAACTTTAAGAAATGATAGCTTAGGTTTGTTTCCAAACCATAATTCATACGGTGTCGTTTCAACGGATTTAGATGGTGCCCGATTTAAAGTGAATGCAGCTATTTCCAGTGCATAACCCCAAAATGATAGAGGTAAGTCAGTCAGAGACATCATAGATCGAACCATATCCAATAAGGTACGATTACGACGTTCCGACACACCATTACGTTGTGGTGTTCCGACAGGCGTGAGTTGTTAAACTATTCCACACTCTTTCATGTGTGTGCTAAACTCGTAACTTAGATACTCTCCTCCACGGCCAGACCATAGAAATTTGATCTTTCTATTATGATGATTTTCCACTTCATTCTGAAATTTCTTGAACTTTTCAAAAGTTTCAGACTTGTGTTTCATCAAATAGATATACCCATATCTACTCAAATCATCCGTGAAAGTAACAAAATAACGATATCCACCTCGCGCCGACACACTCATTGGTCCACACACATCAGTATGTATGATTTCCAATAGATCTGTCGCCCGTTCCATTGAACCGGAAAACAACGTTCTAGTCATCTTGCCCATAAGGCATGGCTCACATGTATCAAATTATTCAAAATCAAGTGATTCCAAAAGTCCATCAGAATGGAGTTTCTTCATGCGTTTAACGCCAATATGACCTAGACGGCAGTGCCACATATATGTAGACATATCATCATCAAGTTTAATCTTTTTAGCATTAACATTATGAATGTGTGTAATATTACTATCGAGATCCAACAGAAATAAACCATTCAACATAGGTGCATGACCATAAAAGATATCATTCTTATAAATCGAACAACCATTGTTTTCAGATTTAAAGGAATGACCACTTTGCATCAAACACGATCCAGATACAATGTTCATGCTCAGTGCAGGCACTAAATAACAATTATTTAGGTTTATAACTAATCCAAATGGCAAATGGAGAGGTAGCATCCCGACGGCGATCACATCAACTTTTGATCCATTGCGACCTGCATTCTGACCTCATACCTTGCTAGTTGTCGCTTGTTCCCTAGCCCCTGAACCGCGTTACATATATTAGCAACCGATCCCGTATCAAATACCCAGGTGCTACTACGAGTACTAGTCAAGTACACATCAATAACATGTATATCACATGTACCTTTGTTTGCCTTGCCAGACTTCTTGTCCGCCAAATACTTGGGGAAGTTGCGCTTCCAATGGCCAGTCCCCTTACAATAGTAGCACTCGGTGTCAGACTTAGGGCCAGCTCGGGGTTTCTTTTCAGGCGTGGCAATAGACTTGCCACCCTTCTTTCCCTTGTGCTTGCCTTTCTTGTCTTTCTTGAAACCGGTGGTCCTATTGATCATCAACACTTGATGTTCTTTCCTAATCTCCACTTCTGCAGTCTTAAGCATTGACAGAAGTTTGGGAAGAGACTTCTTCATGCCCTGCATATTATAGTTCATCACGAAGCTCTTGTAGCTAGATGGCAGAGATTGGAGAACACGATGTATGCCTAAGTCAATGGGAATCGTTATTCCCAAGGACACAAGCTTATCGGTGTACCCAGACATTTTGAGTACGTGCTCACTAATGGAGCTGTTTTCCTCCATCATGCAGCTAAAGAACTTTTCTGTAGCATTATAACTCTCTACGGCAGCATGGGTATCGAAAATCATTTTCAATTCTCCCATGGTATCAAAGGCATTACCATTTTCGAAACGCTTTCGAAGTTCTGGCTCTAGCCCATACAGTATGCCGCAATGAACTAAGTTGTGGTCCTCCTGACGAGTCACATAGACATTCTTTTGCTCGTCAGGGGCATCAGGAGCTGGTGGGGGGCCTAGCGGTGCATCTAGCACATATTGCTTTTGTGCAGCAGTGAGGAGAATCCTCAAATTCATAGCCCAGTTGGTGAAGTTGCTACCATTCGCAGCAAGTTTCTGTTTCTCCATGAACACATTGAAATTAAAAGCAGGTGGTGCCATCTACAACAGAATTTGTAAAGTTTATTTAGACTAAGTTTATGATAGATTGAGTTCAACTAATCCAAATTACTAATGAACTGCCACTCAAAAACGACATCCCGCGTGTCCTTTTGGTGATTACATAACCAAATCCACTACACCAAGTCCGATCATCACGTGAGTTGATGTAGCTTCAAAGGCGAGAATCTATATGGGCATCATATCAACTATATGAATCATGCTTAACCTTTCGGTCCGTGTTCCGAGGCCATGTCTGTACATGCTAGGCTCGCCAAGTAAGAACCTTAGTATTCGCATGTGTAAAACTGTCTTACACCCGTTCCTATGAAAGCGTAGATTCGAGTACACCCGATCATCACGTGATGTCTCGAAACACGATCCATAGAACGGTGCATACTCAAGGAATAACACATTTTTATCTTGATATCTAAATGAGGGATCATCTTATAATGCTACCAAAAGCGCCAAACTAGTAGTATAAGATGCAAACATCTAATGTGTAAAGTGAGATGATATTGTCCATGCATTTGATCTCTATCACTTGCATCGTGGTATGATCTCTATCATTCCTTTGTGTGTAAGGCAAAGGTCTATGGAACTTACACGTTGAGTGTGTTGTAAGAGTATCTATCATACATCTACTTACAACAATACTATATCAATACACTAGCCCAGCAACAATCTAAACTATATGCCTCTAATTTATCAATTGCAAGTTTTACGTGGCTTAGGGCTTTCGGAGATAGAACCGTTCTCACCTACGAACATGAACCACAATGAGGATGACTAAGTTATTAGCAACTCGTTGTAAATCAGATATTGACTATAGTAGGATAGACAGACACCCGCCAGCCACTTATGCAAAACAAGTTGCATGTCAGTCGTGGAACCGGTCTCATGTACGATGACATGTAAGGTTGGTCCGGGCCGCTTCATCCCACTATGCCACCAATATCCAAATACATAGAAGATGCAATAACATGATCCATCGCCCACATATAAACATATGTGTACTACCCGTGCAAAGCACCTACGCATAGATCAGGCTCTGATACCACTGTTGGGTCTGCAACATAGAAACAAAAAATTTCCTACGGTGTGAACTACACGCCAAGATCTATCTACAAGGTACAAAGCAACAGGTGGACATACATCCAACAAGAACTTACCCTCGAAGACAACGAGTTTTGTTAACGAGTAGGAACTCGTGGTTGATGTAGTCATACACTTACCAATCTCAAGATCGTGAGGAAGTCCGAGCGCCGCAACTCAGCAGCGCATCCGCACTCGCACACACGTTCAAGCCACCAGACAACCTCCACCTCCTCGCTCCAGCGTTCCAGCGGAAGCAGCAACTCCTTCCAGACAAAATGCCACCGGGAACATGTATCTCACTAATCCGAGACCATGGGGGAATAATTCTAGAGGGGGAGAGAGATCCTTCACAAGGAGGTGTGTGGATGAAGGAATGGGTGGCCTTTTATAGGAGGAGGCCATGGCCGGCGCATGGGGGGGGGTGACCCCTCACCTCCCCATTCATGTGGTGGTAACCCCTCCACATTAAAATGCCTCTTCACATACCCTTTTAAAGTCTCCACTTTAAATGCATTAAATTTCTCCAAATTTAATGCTCTCTCATTTAATAAAACTCTTTTTATTAAATTTATTCAGAATTTTGTTAATTACTTTAATTAACAAACATTCACATATAGCCCCTTCAATATTTCAATATCACATGCAGAACCACTTTCTGCAATTTCACCCGAAACAATTTCCGGTTTCTATTGAAACAATTCCTGTGCTTTGCAATTCTTTCGTCTGAAACATATGTGCTCCAAAATGGTGTCCGGTAACTCTTAAGTGTGCCACCCTACGGTTCGCGAATAATGCAGACATGATCGAGACCCTTCTCCGATCAATAATCAGCAGCGGGACCTGGAGATCCGTACTGACTCCTACACATTCAACGATGACTTCTGTGATCGTGAGAATCTTTAACGCTTGTAACTAAATCCCTTTGTCTCTCGATATATTACATGTCCGAGATTCGATCATCGGTATATCCATACCTAGTTTGATCTCGTTACCCACATGCACTCTTTTCTCGTTCCCGTGATATAACATTCTAGTGATCACATCACTTGCTTGTAAGCTATCTTAATGTGATATCACCGAGAGGGCCCAGAGTATATCTATCCGTCATCTGGATTGACAAATTCCACTCTTGATCCATAAGCCTCAACATAACACCTTCGTAGTACTGAACCCGTCTTTATAGTCACCCTGTTACGGTGTGATGTTTGATGTTATCAAGATACTCTTCCGGTGTTAGCAATTAACATGATCTCATGGTCTAAGGATAAAGATTACTTCGTATGATGTTATAGCAATATAAACATAATGACTTGGTCGTAATGCTATACTTAGGATGAATGTTCATCACATCATTCCACCAATGGTGTGACCTTGTTATTAACAACATCCAATGTCCATGATCAGGAAACCTTGATCATCTTGTTAATCAACAAGCTAGTCCATAAGAGAGGCATAACTAGGAACCATTTTTGTTTATTAAACACACATGTATTGGTGATTCCGATCAATACAATTCTAGCATGTAAAATAAATATCCATCATATATAAGGAATATATAATAACAACTTTATTATTGCCTCTCAGGGCATATTTCCTTCAGTTTTGTCGCTCTGCATGATTATGACCATTATTGATCTCTTAGTTTGTCGCTCCCAGTCTTTTGCTAGCCTCCACAACAAAGTATGAGTTCCACTCATGCATCCAACCCCTAAACAAAGTTATTCCAAAGAGTCCACCATACCTACCTACTAGCTTATGCTATTCCAAGTATATTCATGCTTTTGTTTACCTTTCACTTGTTATGAGAAAACTAGTGATTAAAGCTCTCACGAACTTGATGGCACACTTTACTTTTTTGTCTCTAATAAACTTGAACCATTGGGTCCTTCTTTGTTGCGTATATGCTTGCGCTTTATATGTTGAAATTAGCAGAACCATGTACCATGGGGAACGCTTTCAACATTGCACTTGTACTTTGTACCCCGTTGATATCATGTTCTTTTGCTTACGAATCCCGGCGGTGTGAAATAAAAGTGGAACTTGTAAGATCATGGAGTTTGTATGTGTGTTAGAGAAACGCCTGGGCCGTTAGCCTAAGCCATGCCTAATCATGGTGGAAACTTGCAGCATCACCATAATGAGCACTCTATGAAGCATCCTCAATAAAAACCTATGCAAATAGCAAATAGATCACTGAGATGCTCATTGTCTGGTTGCCTTGTCATTTTGATTATGGGAAAGCTCCCGTATCATGTGCAAGGGGTACCCCGTTGGCGGTTCTTAATGATACACATATACTTACAATGACAAGAGCTTACTCGTGACTGAAGTTGAGTAGCATGAGGATCGGTCTTCGTAAGTAAGGGGCATGAGATTTCGGTTTATAACTTGTCAAGCATATCCTCTTAGTTGTGTCACTTTAACCTTAATAACCTTCAAGATGCTTATGATAGGGGCAATGAGAGCTGAAAACTACAAGTACCATAATTTTTGGAAGCTCTTTATGAGACTTGAATCCCTACTTCCTTTTACAAAGGCCTTTCTTCCACCATTATTTTGAGTCTCCACCTTCTATCTTTATGCACCTACTTTGAGAGCATAGTGGCCATTCTTAGTTTTATGTGCATTGTCCCAAGACTAGTTGATTGATGCATAAATTGTTATTGCTTGTTTTAAACTATTGTATCTAGTCACTCTTATGAACTTTGAAGGTGTCCTATGCATTTATATTTGCTACAATATTGAGGGACAAGATGAATACTATTATGCTATTTTTTATTTATGTGAAACAAACAAACGTCTTGCAAAGCATTGTTATTCATGAATCTTCTGTTTGTGCCTTTTCATGTTGCATCATAGTTTCTTTGCTTATTGCTAGAACTTTGTATTTCATGTTATGATTGAAGTACTATGATCCCAGCTTTGAATGTTTTGCAAATACTTTGATCAAGTCTTTGATGGTGCATGTCACCTCAAAAATTATTCTTTCTTTTTATCACTTACCTACTCGAGGACGAGAAGGAGTTAAGCTTGGGGATGTTGATACATTGCAAATGTATCTATAATTTTTGATGTTCCATGCTTGGTTTTATCCACTTTCTTGTGTTTTGTTCCAAGTTTGGAGTACTTTTCATATGATTTCTTGGACTAACCTATTAACAAGAGACACATTGCCAGCTGCCTGTTTTCTGCTGTTTTTGGTTCCAGGAAAGTCAGAAAATGAATATTCTCGGAATTGGACGGGACAAAAGCCAAAGTGCCTATTTTTCTCGAAGTGATCAAGCGCCAGAATACGAGATGGAGAAGGGCCAGGGGCCGGCCACACCACCTGGCCGCGCGGCCAGGCTGGGCCCGCGCCAGGGGGTGGTGTGGTGGCTCCCAACACCCCCTCGGCCTCTCCTTCCGCCTATATATTGCCCTCAGGACGAAAACCCTAAGTACCCAATCAAAAATCCACGAAAGAGTCTGGAGCCGCCGTCATCTCCATCCCTAGATCGGGAGGGATCTAAAGCTCTTCCCGGCACCCTGTCGGAGAGGGGAATTCACCCTAGAGGCCTTCTTCATCACCATGCAATCCTCCGGTGTGATGCGTGAGTAGCTCATCCTTGGACTACGGATCCATGTAGTAGCTAGATGGCTGGTTTCTCCTCCTTTGTGCTTTCATGTTTAGATCTTGTGAGCTTCGTTCATGATCAAGATCATCTATTTGTAATTCATACATGTTGTGTTTGCGGGGATCCGATGGATATTGAGATACTATTTCAGATTGATTATTGATTCTATCATGTCTTTGTTATGTGAGATCTTGCATGCTTTCCGTTGTTAGTAGCTATCTTGGCCAAGTAGATGCTAGCAACTCCAAGAGTTAGTATTTATGCTCGATAGTGGGTTGATGCCTCTGGTAATCTGGGGAAGTGACAGAAATCTCTAAGGTACTAGATGTGTTATTGCTACTAGGGAGAAAACAACAATCCTTTGTTCATAGAACAATCGTATTGTTTACTTTACACGCAGTTCGTGAAGAAATAATCTGTTGCTTGCAACTTAATACTGGAGGGCGTTCGGATGATAACTTGAAGGTGGATTATTAGTCATAGAAGCATGTTGGATGGCGGTCTATGTATTATGTTGTAATGCCCAATCAAGTCTCAGAGGAGTCAAGATGATTAGTATATGCATGTATTGCTTTCTCGATGTTTGTCAATTGCCCCGCTGTAACTTGTTCACCCAGCATGTTATCTATCTAAGGAGATCCACCTCTAGTGAACTATGGATCCCTGTCCTTTTTCTTTACATACAATCTACAAACTGTTTCTGCTTTGTGTTTACTTTCTACAAACTTTTACTTCTTTTCATTCGATACATTTAATCCTTTGTTTTCCGCAAAACACGGTGAGATTGACAACCTCATCGCAAGTTGGGGACAAAGTTCTGTGGTTGTGTTGTGCAGGTCTCCACGTTGCTACTAGCACCGGTAGTGCGCCCTGCCAAAGCTCAGATAGTAACACCTTTGGGGTGTTTCCTTGCTCCTACTGGTTTGATTAAACCTTGGTTTCATAACTGAGGGAAAACTTACTATTGTGCTCATCATACCTTCCTCTTGGGGTTCCCAACGAGCTCTACGTCGAAAGTCGAGCGCATCATTTACTTTTCAGTTGTTAGTTGCTTGCATATTAGAGTGTCTTAGAACTTCTGAAGTTTAGGTTTCGTTTTGTTTTTGCATCATTTCAAAATCACTTTTCTGTAGAAAAATCATTCATCTATACCTGAAAATTTCTCAAAAATAAAGTGTCTCAAAAAATTCTAGAAAATTCATATTAAATTTTTACGTGAAAAAAGGGCAGAGAAGTGCCTGGAGAGTACCAGGGGGGCCCACCAGGCAGGCACACCACCTGGTGGCGCGGCCAGCCCAAGGGCGCGCCTGGCCATGGTGTCAGCCACCCCTGGCCCTCCACTCACTCTCTCATTTGCCGCTACCTTCTCTCTCCCGAGAAAACACCAGCTCATTGCTCGAAATCGCGTTCTTGCTGTTCTTGCCCACGATTTTTCGATTTCCTTGCTCAGCCCATCTTTGCGGCTGAAATTTGGAGCATTTGTTCTCCGGTATGTGACTCCTCCACTTGTCCAAGTAGATTTGTGTTTAGTGGATTATATCTTGAGTATTTTGCTACTGTAGGTGATAGGTTATGAGAGCTTGTAAGCTTGTTCAAATCCTTAGAGATATTGTTTTGATGCATGTTTAGGCCTCTTACATGTCCCTATGAGTAGTTCCCTTCATTATATATTCACTTTGCAATCACTTGTTTAATGGATGTTTAAATTTCAGAATGTCAAAGATGAACAACCACACATTTGGAGAAATATTTGAGAGGGACACACCTAGGAGGTCAAGGCCCTCAAGATAGGCCTCTCAATTTAGGCCTTCATACAATGAAGATCTCATTGCACCACGCTTTGGCAATGACGGAGATGAGGGGGATGCTCCCCCATCTACTTTTCCTTGTTATACCTTCTTGCAAGCTGCAGGGATCCTCGATGATTTCTTACTACTAGTTTAGAGGGTCGGTTTGACCTCATACATGGAAGATGAGAGTGAGCAATATGATGTGCTCACAAAAACTTTCGTTGAGAGTTTCTTTTTCACTAACACCCCTATCAATCAACTGTTTCTTTCAGAATTTATTATCTGCCGTTTAACATGCCATTGGAAAGATTTTGCAGCATTATAGGTATAGGCATGACAGGGACCGTGAAGAAGATCTAAGGGCGACCCGCTGGTTTGCTAGAACTCTACCGAAGTGTGACAAATGACGATGACCGCGTAGCTCAGCGTAGGAAGATAAGAAACATCCAACTCCTAGCTCTTAGATACTCTGCTTATTACCTTGCTACTAGCATTCTTGGTAGGGAGAATACAAGTAATATCTCCAACTATCATTTAGCCTTCCTCGCTGCTGCACTTAATAATGATAGTCGGTACAATCTTGGCTCTCTCATTGCTCGCTGCCTAGCTGCTAGGGGACCTATTTATGGGGGCATTATTGCTTCACGTATGGTTACTGCGTTAGAGCTTTCTGTGGATCCTAATGATACTATATTGGCACCACAAAGGCTTGATCTTACTGCCATGAAAACACATCACTTCGTCACTACTGACTGTGACACGAACAGTTTAGTATACATGATGTTGTTTACTGACGGGGATGAAAGGGAGATTCCTTTGCCACAATCTACTTTGTTCAGTGTTCACAGGAGGCCATTGTCGCGTTCCAAGGAGGAGGTGGACGAGCAGCTCCGCCTGCTTGGTTTCCACAGGCAGCACCAGGAGGATGTGCCTTCTTACGACTACTCTGCGCACTACGATGGTTCGCCCTCGAGCTCATACCAGGACGAGGGTACCTCCTCGTCGTACCACGGAGACACTTCATCTTGGCCAGCTTGGGATTGATACCCACTTAGGCCAAAAGCCTAAGCTTGGGGGGAGTTCGTTGTAGGGTTCAACAGTCCTCAGTGGAGTTTGGTTTTCATGTTATTATTCAAGCCACACAAGTGAAGGGTAATAATGAGGATTAATGACAACTTGAGGTGTGGTAAGAGGCTGGTAACGAACTCTATTTGTTTTCATGTTTGTACATATACTCATCATTGTGGGCATGCTTAGTCTGTTCATGTAGGGTGTATGTTATTTATGGATGGTTTGTAGTTCTTGCTTTCTTATGATTAGCTCCATCTTGCTAATAGTTTGTAGCATCTCATATGGATGTTTGGTTGCATTGCTCTATTCATAAATTGGTATGACACCGTGGTATCCTCCCCTGAATGTTTCACTTGAATTGACTTGGCACATGCTCACGCATGCATATGACTGAAACAATCAGTTAAGCCTCGATGAATTATTTTGCCTCAGGGGTCTTGAATCACTTTCATGCCATGATTAGTCCTGTTTTGTTGCAAGCATGATTATGACAGTTATTGCTCTCTCGTTTGTTGCTCCCTTTCTATTGCTAGCCTTCACTTGTGCTGAGTATAACCTTTACTCGTGCATCCAACTCCCCAAAACCAATATTAAGTATGCCTTGTTTTCTTCCGAATAAAATGTTTGCTTGTTATGAGAAAGTTAGTTAGTAAAGCTCTCATGAACTTGATGGCACACTTTATTTCCTTGCACTTAATAAACCTGAACCATTGCGTCCTTCTTTGTTGCGTATATGCGTGCGCTTTATAAGTTGAAGTTAGCAGAACCATGTATCATGGGGAACGTTTTCAACATTGCACTGGTACTTTGTACCTCGTTGATATCATGATTCTTTTGCTTATGGATCCTAGCGGTGTGAAATAAAAGGGGAACTTGTAAGAACATAGAGTTTGTATATGTGTTAGAGAAACATCTGGGCTGTAGCCTAAGCCATGCTTAATCATGGTGGAAACTTGCAGCATAACCATAATGAGCATTCTATGAAGCATCCTCAATAAAAACCTATGCAAATAGCAAATAAAAAGATTGTTGAGATGCTCATTGTTTGCTTGCCTTGTCATTTTGATTATGGGATAGCTCCTGTATCATGTGCAAGGGGTACCCCATTGGCGGTTCTCTATGATACATATGTACTTAAAATGACAAGAGCTTACTTGTGACTGAAGTTGAGTATCATGAGGTTCGGTCTTCGTAAGTAAGGGGCATGAGACTTCGACTTATAACTTGTCAAGCATATCCTATTAGTTGTGTCAGTTTAACCTTAACCACTTAAAGATGCTTATGATATGGGCAATGAGACCTCAAAGCTAATGAGTATCATACTTTCAGCATTTGGAAGCCTTTCAAAACCTGTTCATTTCCTTGTTGAGTCTTCGCACATTCTATGAGCACTTCCTTGAGAGCATAGTTGTCATTCTTAGTCTAATGTGCTTGTCTCAAAACTTGATTATTTGTGTCATGACTTTGATGCTTGTATCTTTGATATCTTTACTTCTAGTCTTCACTAGAACTTCAGAGGTGCCTTGGCATTTATCAAAGGCAAGCAATATACCACTCTATCATACCTTTTTATGAGCATTGCAATGTCGCTTATGTTTATGTTTCATGATACCTATTATTTTTGAGTTGGAATATCTTCATAGCTTGCAATGATTATTGAGTAAACATCGGTTGCATACTCTTTATTGTGAATTGTCTAAGTAGTTGATCACATGCTGAGAATATATATATATATATATATATATATCATATGAAGCAAATGTGTTTGTGAAAGTTTCTTTTATCGCACTCAGTTTTCAACTGAATTGCTTGAGGACAAGCAATAAGCTAAGCTTGGTGGGAGTTGATACGTCCAAAACGTACCCACTTTCTCGAACACTTTTGTTATTGTTTTTCCTCTAAACTTGTGTTATTTGGATACAACTAACATGGACTGACGCTGTTTTCAGCAGAATTACCTTAGTGTCTAGTTTTTGTGCAGAAAATCACCTATCAGGAAAAATCTCGGAAAATGTGCCCAAAATCCTATTTCGCCAGAAGACTCATGGAGCTAGAAGACGAGACGGAGCTAGAAGACGAGACGGAGTAGGGCCACGAGGGGCCCACACCACCTGGCCGCGTGGGCAGGGTCGCGCCTAGGGGTGGTGTGGCCACCTCGGCCTCCCTCTTCGCCTATAAGTTGCCTCTTGACCTAAAAACCAAGGGGGTTCGACGTTTTTGCAGAAAGAGTTCCGCTCCGCCGCCACCACCAGATTCCGCGAATCAGCACCAGAAACTTTGTTCTGGCACCCTGTCGGGACGGGGAATTGGAGGAGATCATCGCCATCATCGCCACCATCGCTTCTCCATCGACCATCCATGTTTCCCCCATCTATGAGTGAGTAATCCTCTGTTGTAGGATATGGGGATGGTAGGGATTGGATGAGATTGTTCATGTAATGGCATCAGATTGTTAGGGCATGGTGCCTAGTATCTATTGTTAGTGCTTTTTGACTTTGTTGCAACTTGTTATGCTTAATGCTTGTCACTAGGGCCCGAGTGCCATGATTTCAGATCTGAACATGTTATTGATTCATTATGATAGTATTGTTTATGGTCTTACCTACAAGTTGTATGCACACGTTATTGGCTAGACCCAATATCCCCAAAGCGACAGCAATCGGGATAACCGGAGGGAATGGCTTTGATGTGAGGATCACATGTGTTCACAGAGTGTTAATGCTTTGCTCCGGTGCTCTATTAAAAGGAGCACCTTAATTGCCAGTAGTTCCCTTGAGGCCCCGCTGCAAACGGGCTGGCAGGACAAAAGATGTTGTGCAAGTTCTCATTGAGAGCACACATGACTATATATGGAACGAATGGCTATGATTATCTAGTACTTGGATGCTTTATCTTATTGATCGGCAATTGCTCTATGTCTTGATTGCCATGTGAATTTTCTTGTTCATGCAACACCCGTCCATCCATACCTATGCCTACCACGCCTTAATCCTACTGTTTACTGCTACTGTTACTACTGTCTTACTTTTACTACTACTGTTACTTTATTATTGCTATTACAAAATTGTTGCTACTGATAAACTGCTGTGAGCAAGATTGTTTCCAGGTGCAGCTGAATTGACAACTCAGTTATTAAGGCTTATAAATATTCTTTGGCTCCCCTTATGTCGAATCAAATAAATTGGGTTTCACTTCCCTCGAAAATACTGCGATACACCCCTTATACTTGTGGGTCATCAGCAACACACCCAACGGCGGCCCCACCAACAGTGGCAACGGCGTGCCCGTCAACAATGGGACGGGAGGAGAACCATCACTCACTACGAATGAGAACACCGGCGGGCGCATGCTGATCAAGCTCAACGACAACGAGTGGGCCCGCTATCGAGAAGCTCTACGGGGTAATCCTCTACCCCCAACACCCCGCAGTACATGCTGATGGGCTACCATTGGCTATTGAAGGAGGAATTCAAGCACCAACAACAAGTGATTGCGCAACTCGAAGCGCGCAGGAAGGCGGCGGACGAGTCGAGCCTTCCACGAGCTAGGCTCTCCACCCACGGAGGATCCTCCTCCAAAGGCAATGAGTGCGTGGCCAACAAAAGGCGATCTCGACTGGCCCACCTCACCGAGCAATAACACGTAGAAGCCACGAAAGTCCTCAACTTCGGCTCTATGACGGTGGATACGCGGGGCAACGTGCTCCCGAAGACACCACAAGCTGCAGCGACAGCGGCTACCATGTACCTCCTCAATAACTAGCCACCGACTGGAGATCCACGAGCTGCCATGCACCGATCTACAATCACGGGCCTAGGGCTAATCGAGGCCGCCCTCGACAAAGAACCAACACCGGAGCCGAAGGGAAATAAAGGCTCTGGACAAGTACTATTACTCGTACTCCTCTAGTGACGACAGTCACGATCTGTCATGGCGACATCGCTCACGGTGACATGACCATGACTACGACGCGTGTGATGACATCACGCAGCGCAAGGTCGACAAGATGTGGGCAATGCGTGCTCGTTCAAATGACTCGGAAGAAGACGAGATGGAGCTCTGTAGTTCTAGATGCTTCAGTAGGGCCATCAGGAAGAACCGAATGCCTAAGGGGTTCAAACTCCCGTCAGAGAACCCAAAATTTGACGGCCTGTAGGACTCAAAAATCTGGTTGGAGGACCACATCTCCTCCGTCAGACTGCACGGCAGGAGTCGAAGCACGGCCATGCAATGCCTATGGCTGCAGTTGCAGGGCGCCGCTCGCGCATGGCTCAACAACCTCCCGCGCGGATCCATTCGCAGCTAGGAAGAACTGGTCTACAGTGTCGTGCGCAACTTCAAGGGCACTTACAAAAGGCCCGCATTAGCCGAGGAACTGAGAAGCTGCTAGCAAAGATCTGGTGAGTCGCTGCGCTCGTACATCCAGAGGAGGTCCATCATCAAGAAATCTGCAGAAAACATCTTGGAGGACCGCGAAATTGACGCATTCAATGGCGGTGTTCGCTGTATAGAGCTCAGGGAGGAGATGGGCTGCTCGAAGCCCAAAAAATCGACCACCTGATGGAAATCGCGAATCGGTGGGCAAACGGAGAAGACTCGGTGAAAAACTGCACCTACTCCGACGACGACGATGACCTCGGGCGCAGACGCGACCGCCGAGGCAAACGTCGAATGCGCGTCTATGATGACCGCGATGAAGTCAATATGGTCACAGTCGGCTACATCGATAAACATGACGACAACCGCAACAGCGGATATCGCAGCGGTGGATACCGTGACAACGGAAAAACCACGCATGTGTGGCAACACCGCACTCGCGAAGAGGCACCCGCAACATCTATCGAGGACAAACTACCCGGACCATGCAACGTGCACTTCTACATCGACAAGCACGACAACAAGAAGAAATCCAGCCACCTTCTCAAAGACTACTGCAAGTTCCTCAAACTCCACGAGGGCCTGGCTCAGATGAATCGCGACGTGATCAAGAGGGGCTATGGAGCTGCCCCAGGCGCTGTGGCACATGGAGCTCCTCCACCACCACCTAGACCACCACCACCCACGGTCGCGCCGGTCTAGCATCATGGAGGCAAGCCATACCCATGAGCCGTGGGCAACATGGGGATGATCCAAAAAGGGCATCCCTCAAATCGAGTGCAGAAGGCCATCACCCACCAAGTCAATCTGGCGATAAACTCTCCACCCTCCACCACTGAGTACCTCAGTGGAAGCGACTCCTGCATCACCTTCGACAAGCATGATCATCCGCGCCAAGTTCCTCGTCTAGGCCACTGTCCCCTCATACTCGAGGCGTAGATCGAAGGCTTCGACACGAGTCGTGTCTTCATGGACGCCGGGAGCGGCATCAACCTCATGTTCGCAAGTACCTTGCGTGCGATGAGGATCCCTCTGACTTGTCTGGAAGTTTCAGACATGACATTCCACTACGAGGAAACAACTTATCAGTGGTGCACCTTTTTTTCACTATCCGTGGCGCATTTCCTAGTTGCTACTGATACCTCGCCACTGATAACTATCTTCTGTGGTGCATATTGAAATGCGCCATAGAAATCTCAAACTTATGTGGCGCATATGCCCAATATGCGCGACAAAAGTTTTTTCCCAAATTTCAAAAAAAGGCAGGCCAGATCTCAAACTTATGTGGCGCATATGGCCAATATGCGCCACCGAAGTTTTTTTCAAATTTCAAAAAAAAACTGGGCCAAATCTAGATCTGGCCGGAGGTGGTGGTTGTGGTGATGGTGGCTGGTGGCTGGAGGAGGGCTAGGAGGAGGTCGCCGGAGTTGGTGGTGGAGGAGAAGGAGGAGGAGGTCGCCGGAGGTTGCCGAAGTTGGTAGTGGAGGAGGTCACCGGAGTTGGTGGTGGAGGAGGAGGAGGTCGCCGGAGTTGGTGGTGGAGGAGTTCGCCAGAGTTGGTGGTGGAGGAGGAGGAGGTCACCGGAGTTGGTGGTGGTGGAGGAGGTGGAGGTCGCCCGAGTTGGTGGAGGAGGAGGAGGTTGCCGTAGGAGGTGGAGGTGGCCGGAGAGTGGAGAAGGAGGAGGGAGGAGAAGGGGAGAAGTGTGGAGGGGAGGAGAAGTGGGGAGGGGACAAGAAGTGGGGGGAGAAAAAGGAAAAAAAGAGGGAGAAGGGCGCCGACGGGATTCAAATTTCGAATCCTGCCCAAGACTTCTGTGGCGCATATGGGAGAAATGCGCCACAGAAGTTTCACCCCCTTTTTTATTTTTTTGCAGTAAAAAATCTTCTACCCTAAGTAACTTTTTACTCTTTTTGAATTTGAGGATTCTGTAAAATCCAGAACAACTGTAGGTGGTTGAATTCGAGTAGGGAATTTAGAGACGATCATTTTGATAGGTTAAAGATTTTTTCCGACATCGTATGCAAAAGTTATAGCCGTTTTACCATGCCATGACCTATTTTTGCAAAATACATCGAAATTCATGTTTTTCAATTTTGTCTAGATCTATACCCTAAAATCTAACTACAACTCAAAGGATTTTTTTTTGAAGTTTCTATCATTTTTTTTATTTTTTACAATACTAAAAAGGCGATCCACGAGGGGGGGATCTGTTTTTCCTTGTTATGTGGCGCATACACCTATATTCGCCACAGAAACATCACTTTCTGTGGCGCATATGGACATATGCGCCATAGAAGTTTCTCCCCCATTTTTTGGTGCTTGGTCTCATCATCTTTCTATGGCGCATATGTCTATATGAGCCACAGAATCATCACTTTCTGTGGCGCACACGAAAATATGCGCCACCGAAATGTGGACTTCTGTGGCGCATATTGGTTTCGTGCGCCACTGAAGTGCCAAACTTCTATGGCGCATTTTTTCTAGTGCGCCACTGATACATATCTGTGGCGCATGGTTTCACATATGCGCCATAGAATATCTTGTCTACCTATAAGCTGTTTCCTAGTAGTCCACGACATCGTCCCAGGGAAGGGCATATATCCCCTGGGCAAAATCAACCTCGATGTCATCTTCAGCACACCGCAAAACTTTTGGCTAGAGTGCATCGACTTCGAGGTCGTCGACTGGCCCTCACAATACCACTGCATCCTCGGACGTGTCGCGTTCGCTAGGTTCATGGCAGTGTCGCACTACTCCTACCTACAGATGAAATTGCCAGGTCCAAACGGTGTCATCACAATCAATGGAAGCTTCGAGAGGTCCGATAGCTACGACAGGGAATTCAACAGAATCTCCTAGTCCTTTGGCATACAGGAGGAACTCGCAAGATTGAAGGAGTCGACAAACAACAGTCTGCCTCCCCTAAGAAGGCCAAGCTCACCTGACCTATCCTTCGACTCGTCGGTGTACACAAAGAAAGTTTAGGTCCACCCAACGGACCGGACCAAGACGACCCTCATCGCCAACAACTTGAGTTCCGCATAGGAACTCGCGTTCGTCGAATTCCTCCGTGAGCACTAGGAAATTTTCTCCTGGTGTCCAGCGGATATGCCAGGAGTTCCTAGGGAATTCGCCGAGCACTCACTCAACATGAATCCAGACGCAAGGCCAGTCAAGCAAACAATACAGGGACTGTCCGAACCAAGAGCACAAGCAGTCGGAATGGAGATCAACAGACTCCTCGACGCAAACTTCATACGCGAGATCAAGGAAAGCACCTGGCTCGCTAACACAGTACTTGTGCCTAAAAAAGACACGGATATCCTGCGGATGTGCGTGGACTTCACCTCCTTAAATAAGCACTGCCCAAAGTATCACTTCCCGTTGCCACGAATCGACCAAATCATCGACTCCACCACGGGATGTGAGCGCCTCTGCTTCCTTGACGCCTACTTAGGCTACAATTAGATTCGAATGAAGGAGGAAGACCAGGAGAAAACATCGTTTACAATGCCTTTTGGTGTCTTCTGCTACAACACGATGCCCTTTGGGCTAAAAAATGCAGGAGACACCTATCAGCGGTGCATGCCAGCTTGCCTCAAGAACCAACTTGGTCGCAATATCCAAGTCTACATTGACGACATCATCATCAAAACCAAAGAGCAAGCCACGTTAACCGACGATCTCCGCGAGACCTTCGCCAACCTTGATCGCTACAGGATCAAGCTCAATCCAGACAAATGCTCCTTCGGCGTGCCATCTGGGCAATTACTCGGGTATCTCATCTCTGCGAGAGGAATCGAGGCAAACCCAAAGAAAATAAAGGCCATACTATCCATGGAGAAGCCGAAGAACGTAAAAGGCGTCCAGCAACTGGCTGGGCAAATCACGGTGCTCAGTCGATTCATCAGCCGAATGGGCAAAAAGGCACTACCTTTCTACCAACTTCTCTGCTAAGCTGACAAGTTCGAGTGGACGGACGAGGCGCAAGAAGCATTCGAAGATCTCAAGCGTCTACTGTTGGGAATATGCCCTAGAGGCAATCATGTATAATGTTATTCCCAATGTATTCATAAGGTTATGGTCCATGTATGAACTGCTGATATGTATCATCGAATATGTGATTTGATTGTGGAACTATATATTCATGTTGTTCATACTAATTGTCCTTGGTCATTGAGGTTGTGCTGGACACACAACTTAGACCAATGTGAAAGTCGGCAGATGACTAGGTTCCACTTGTCATGGGCATGGAGATGCTATTCCGACTTACACGGATTCAGCTAAAGAGTTTAGCGAGTCGGACTGAACCATATTGAGATGCAACGAACAAGTCGTCATTTTCATATCTCAATCAATGTAATCCTTAGACCTGAGGTTATTGCACAGTCCGAGTTGAGGATCACCGACTTAGGTTCTGTCAAACGCTGTTCCGTCACTGTGCAGTTATAAAGGCAGATTTCGGGTCGACTGAGAATCAAGCTGCGTGATGTGAATAATCGAGATGGGATTTTTCCCCTACATCTGGAGAGATATTCTCTGGGCCCTCTCGGAAGATATGATTCGGAAAGCATGGCCATGCGCGTCTCGGATAAGTGTTAACTGAGGCAGCCGACTAAGAGTTAGTCGGATGAATCACTTATCTCGGATCGAGAAAGAGAGTCGGACTATTTAAGGGATGACGATCATTCTCCTATAGTCCGACAAGGTATATCGTGAGGCAAAAGGGACTTAGACGAAAGTCACATTGAAAGGCATGTCGTCATGACTCTTTGGTACTTGGGAGTTGGCACGTTCTGCTAGGAGCCGCTATCAACTGATCGATCATGAGTGAGACTCGGAATCGTGTCCGTGTTACCATGAGCCTGTCGGGTCACACACTTAAGAGCGGGAGTAAGTTTGGGTTAGACCCAAGCAGGAAATCTATTTGGGTTGGACCCAAATAGAGACATGGACTTAGTCAGCAAGTGAGACTTGCAGTGGCTAATATAGGCCTTTTAGTGAATGGGCCACAAGTGAGTGGAGCCCACTTTCACTCCCTATATAAGCTGGGGCACAGGTGCTTATAGCATAAGGTTAGGTCACTCCATGTGTTGGAAACCCTAGCTCCAGTGCAGTCCTGTGGCCGCTGTACCGGACCTAGCAGTCCATCGGCGGCGCTCCTCCTCGTACGTGTGGATACCGGCGGAGGTGCTGTACGTTCAACACTTCGATGATCATGAAGAAAGAACGGATCATGGATCGTGGAACCGGAACGGATCGCGAGGACTGCACTGCATCAAGCGACGTGCTTCACAATTCCGCAACTGCGCGTCTAGTGGTAATCCTCGTGGCCTTCTACCTGAGCTGGATCTTGGGATCACCGCGTAGGAAAAAGTTTTGTTTTTCTCTGCGTGGCCCAATAGTGGTATCGGAGCATTAACTTCTGGTTTTAGGCTCGGGATCGTGCATATGTGATATGCGGTTGGCGTTAGATTAGATCTAATTGCAGTTTTGGTGGTCGATCTATGAGATAGATCGGTTTTGTACAAAGTTGATTGGATCAACTGTACTCGGGGAATAGATGATCTGGTTTCCGTGATCTAACTGCTAAGGTCGTGGAACGACATACCCCTACCGCCGGCTTGTACTCGGGACCGCCGGCTTCGCCCTGTCGTAGCGCCTTAGATGTCGTTGCGAGTTTCACAACACCGGTAGATATCGTATCTATGCATAACTTGTTTTTGCAAGATGATGTTGTGAATGGTATGGCTTATGTGCATGTGATGTGTGTAACCCATACGTGATCTGTGTATCACGGTTTTTGTCAGGCGGCTGGAGCCTAGGTGCTGTCATTTTATTGTATAACGACCTGCGTGTCGGATTCTCTATGTAATTTACTTTGCAAGCTAGTGTAGCTGTTTGGAGAACCCGGATGGCATGCAAGTCGATGTACAAGTCGGCTACATGGTGTAAGGCGGCACGTGACAAGAGTTGACACGAGTCGAATTACAAGCTTTGTGGAGATGGAGATCAACATGAAGAGAGCCGTACCATTTAACATTATAATTCCTTTATTTTGTGTTATTGTTATGTCTCTGTTTTACCTCTATTAGATAGTTGGTATAAAGTAATCCCTCAAAGAAGGTCTAGTCGGTTTCCCCGCTAGTGCTGCACCATCACAAGTCAGACATTTTTGGTAGTGGGCTCATAAAATTGAGGTGCTATCAATTCTTTCCGACTAGGTGGGTTCGAGTCGGACTCTTACAGCAGATGCACTTGGTAATCTAGACGGGTCTATCACAACGGTTGTGGGACTCGAGGAAAAGTCGGATGGGAGCCGGGGCATGTGATGCCACCCATTCAACAGGAGTCGTATGAGATACGATTGACAAGGAGTTGTCTACCTAGATCACTTGACGGCTAGCGGTGATGCTAAAGCTCACTAGTCGACTTGCTTATTTAGGGTCCTAAATCACTAAGTAACCATCAGAGGGGTGTTGGTTCTAGTGGGAGCATAAATATTAAAATGTTTAATATACTTGCTCTTTTATGGATACATGTCTTAAGTGTTTTGCATATTTTCTGTTGTAGATCAATGGCACCTAGCAGTCTTCCTCAGATTTCCGGTTTTGCTTTGAGAACCATCTTAGAGAAAGATAAGCTGAATGGAACTAACTTCACCAACTGGTATCGTAATCTGAGAATTGTTCTCAAACAAGAAAAAAGGGATCGTGTCCTAGACAACCCACTTCCAGCTGAGCCGGATGAGAATGCAACTGTCGCAGCCACCAATGCCTACCGTCAGATTTGTGATGAATCCACAGAGATTAGCTGTCTTATGCTTGCTCACATGGAACCGGACTTGCAGCAGTAGTTCGAGAATGTTGAGGCCTACGATATGATCGAAAGCCTCAAAAGTATGTTCCAGGCTCAGGCAAAGACTGAGAGGTATCAAGTCTCTCAGGCTTTCTTGAGCTGCAAGCTTAAGGATGGCAATCCACTGAGTCCGCATGTGATCCAGATGGTTGGTTACATGCAGTCTCTAGAAAGACTTGGCTACCCCATAAGCGAAGAGTTCGCTATAGACATAATTTTGAACTCTCTTCCTAGTGTGTATGGTCAGTTCATATCGAACTACCACATGCATGGTATGGATAAGAAGCTCACTGAATTACATGGGATGCTCAAGCAGGCTGAGGCGGATCTCAAGAAGGGTGGCAGTCAAGTGTTGATGGTACAGAATAAGGCTAAGTTCAAGAAGAGTTCTTGGACTAAGAAGAAGAAGGCAAAATCACGAGGTAAGGCTGAGGACCCAGTCAAAAGCGCTTCCTCAGGGACTAAGCCATCTCCTACAACCGGATCCACTTGCTTCTACTACAAGTCATATGTCCACTAGAAGAGGAATTGCAACAAGTATCTGGCCGACAAAGCCAAGAGCGGAGGTGTGACTTCCGGCTCAGGTACGCTTGTTTGCAATGTTATAGACATTTATCTTGCTGATGCACCTGGTAGTTCTTGGGTATATGATATCGGATCAGTCATTCACATATGCAACTCATTGCAAGGACTGGTAAGAACTAGGAGAGTGGCAAGAGGCGAGGTTGACATTCGGGTCGGCAACAAAGCAAGAGTTGCTGCGTTGGAAGTCAACACGATGCAACTTCATTTACCTTCCGGATTCTTAATGGAGTTGAATAATTGTTATTATGTTCCAGTGCTTAGTCGAAAAATTATTTCTGCCTCATGTTTGATGAGACAAGGCTATGAGTCAAATATTAAGAATAATGGTTGTTCTTTATATTTGAATGATATGTTTCACGGCTTTGCACCCGTCCAGGACAGATTATTTATTTTGAATCTTGAGGGTGAATCTGTCTTTAACATAAATGTGAAAAGGTTAAAACCAAATGATCTGAATATGACTTACTTTTGGCATTGTCGGCTTGTTCATATAATGTGGCGCCCCGCCAAAACCACTACTAGAAAATCGCGTTGTTTTTGTGCATTGCATCATCATGACCGCATGCTCATGTCATCATGCCACCTTGCATTTGAGCATCGTCATGTCATCTTGCATGTGTTTGTACAAAACTATTTTCGAAAAGCCTGTTTTTGTTTTCTAAACGCCCCGTCTTTAATTCAAATTAAAACCCTGGGTCTCCGGATTATTTTGTTTAGTCTACCAACGGTTTGCAAAAGCCTCGTTTTTAATAAATAAAATATTTAAATCATTTTTTTAGGAGGCAGCCCGCCAGGCCCGAAAGCCTAGCCGGCCACCTCCAAAATAAAACCCTGTCTGTCTAACACCCAAAACCTATTCTACCAATTAACCCACCCAGCCTATTCTACCCAGCCCCTCCACCTCACCCCCTCCAATCCCATGTCGCCACCTCACCAGCCCCACCCTTTTTCCCTCCACCTCACCCAACACACCACACACACACACCACTCACACCCACACAGCCGGCCGCCCCCCCTTGCCAACCTGGCCACCTGCACGCGGCCCCACGCGCAGACAAGCCCCTGCCTGGGCGCGCACCCACATGCCGCCGCCGCTTTCCCGCCTCCCCCTACCGCCCTCGATCCCCACGGCCGCGCCTGGACCCACCACCTGCGCCTTCCCCCGCGCCCCTACACGCCACCTACCCCGCGTCCACCGCCCGCTCCATGCCCCGCCTCCCCGCCGCCAGACGCCACCTTCCCCATCTCCTCCGCCGCCGCTCTCCCCTCCACCCTCGCGGGCTCCCCTTCGCCCGGCTCGCACCGCCATCTCCCGACCCCTCCTCAGCCGTCGAGTGCCTCCAGAGCCTCGGCCTGCGCCCGCGTGAGCCACGCCTCCCTCGGAGCTCCGCTGCCCTCGCCCTCCGCCGGCCTCGTCTCCCGGGCACCGCTTCACCATCTCGCCGTCCCCGTCGCCGTGGTTCCCGAGCCCCGCTCCTTCTCCTCGCCGTCACCCCGCGCCCTGGTGCCGTCTTCTCCCCCGCCTCGGCCGCCTCTCGCCCGGAGCTCCCCGCCAGCGCGCCGTGGACCGCCGCCGCGTTCTCCTCCGTCCACCGCCATGGTCGCCTTACTCCCAAACGCGCACCGCCTCTGCAGTGACCCCGCCGCCACAACCGGAGCCGGCCGCCGCTCCGCCTCGCGGCCCAGTCGTCCTCCACCCCAGAGCCACCTCATCCCGCCGCCTCGGGCCCCCTCTGCCCCGAGTCCGCGTCGCCGCCAAGACCATCTCCGGCGTTCCCCTTGCGAGCCCCGTTCGCTGCCGTGTCGCTGAAGTCTCCTACCACCGTTGGCCATGCTCCGCTGACCCCAAGCCACGCGAGCCGACCCGTCCGCCGCCCCCTGTTCCCCTGCAAGCTCGCCAAGGCCGCCCGCTCGATTTTGGTCAGGAGTGCCCGTGCAGTCTCCATGTACTGACTTGAACCATTCTCTTGTACTGGTGTGGCTGCAATGCTACTTCTCCTTTAAGCTCTCGGAAGTGTGCGCGGCTACATCGATATCTTTGTTTGGTTGGTGCTATGTTTATTCTTGTTGTTTGGTCATTGCTAGGGCCGTGGAGATGTTGTGGAATTGAAGATGGTGTGGTGGTGATAAGGTGATGTTGAGTGCTACCTCTCGACGCTAAGATCTTCGATGCCCGATGAGTGAAGCCAAACCCAGGAAACCATGTCGTCCCGGTGCTGTCTTTTCAATCCGCCGTCGACCATGAAGTCGGTACCCGAAGCTTCGTCAACATCGACATCGACGCGAAGACCTGAAGGCGATAGTGTTGCATGTCAAGACCTCCATCACGGAGCGCCAAGATCGTCCACCCCTGAGACCGAGACCCGCACCCTCAGCACGCCAAGATCTTCTCCTCGAAACGCCATGATCTCCTTCACAGATCCGAAGACCCTGACGAACCCCGTGATGGGTTCGTAGCATGGAAAGCAAAAAATTTCTACCGCAAGAACGAACAAAACCTAGATCTAATCTAGATAAAAGCCAAGATCTAATCTATTAGACATGAGCAACAAGATAGATAGGAACTAACCCTCGTAGATCCGAAAGCGTTAACGAGATTAGATCTCGTGGTTGATGTAGTCGATCACTTGCCGATCTCAAGATCGTGTGGACGATCGTTCCGGCGTCGCGTTCCAGCAGCGCTTCCGCCGTCGGTCAAGTAGACGATCCTTCCGGCGTCGCGTTCCAGCAGCGCTTCCGCCCATGGTCAAGTAGACGATCCTTCCGGCGCCATGTTTCGGCAGCGCTTCCGCAGTCGGTCACACGTGCGGAGTCGAAGCAGACATTCCTCTCCCCGTTCCAGCGAGCAGCGGAGATAGTAGATCTTCTCCACGGAATCCCAGCAGCACGACGACGTGGTGGTGGTGGTGCAGTAGAGAATTCTGCAGGGCTTCGCCTATGCCTGTGCAGAAGATGGTGGAGGAGAGAGGCGGCAGAGATTGGGTGTTATGGGAGCAGGGGAGGAGGGGGCGCCCCTGCCCCTCTATTTAAAGAGGGGAGGCGCCTTGGGAGGGGGAGTCCTTGTAGGACTCCCCTCCCTCTCTATGTCCGGCGGATTGGAGGTGGGGGGAGGAGTCCTCCTCCCCCACGAATCTGTATCTTGACCCACCAGGACTCCTTGATCCCTATCTTGATTTTCAAGCAACTCCAAGATATCTTCTAGAACCTTCCGGAACATTCCGAAACCTTCTAGAATCCTCATACAAACACTCAGGAACATTTCCTATCTCATAAAATGATCTCCTATATATGAATCTTATTCTCCGGACCATTCCGGATCTCCTCGTGATGTCCCGAATCCAATCCGAGACTCCGAACAACATTCGGTCTCCAACGCATATTCCATATCTACTTAAAACAACTTCGAACCTTAAGTGTGTCACCCTACAGTTCGTGAATATGTAGACATGATAGAGACACATCTCCTATCAATAACCATCAGCGGGACCTGGAGATCCATAATGGCTCCCACATACTCAATGATGACTTCGCGATCGATTGAACCACTTACATACGAAACTAATTCCCTTTGTCTCGCGATACTATACTTATCCAAGGTTTGATCGTCGGTATCTCCGTACCTAGTTCTACCTCATTACTGATAAGTACTCTTTACTCGTTCCGTGATATGTCATCCCTTGTGACCCAGTCACATGCTTGCAAGCTAACTAGATGACATTCCACCGAGAGGGCCCAGAGCATATCTATCCGTAATATGGATGGACAAATCCCAATCTTGGTTCATGCGCTTCAACACATACTTTCAGAATACCCAATGACACTTTTATAACCACCCACTTACGAAGCGGCGTTTGATGTCATCAAAGTATCCATCCGGTGATGGTGATTAACATAACCTCATGGTCGAAGGAATAGGTTACTATGTGTTTGAAAGCTTACAGCAATACGAACTTAATGACTTGATCTTATGCGACGCTTACTATGGGTGTGTGTCCATCACATCATTCTCCTAATGATATAACCTTGTTATCAATCACATCAAATGTCCATGATCAGGAAACCATGATCATCAATTAATCAACAAGCTAGTTCAACAAGAGGCTTACTAGGGACTCTTATATGTTTACAAAACACACATGTATTAGTGTTTCCTAATAATACAATTATAGCATGGGATGTAAACATTCATCATAAACACAAAGATATAATAATAATCACTTTTATTATTGCGTCTTGGGCATATCTCCAACAGTCTCCCACTTGCACTAGAGTCAATAATCTAGATTACATGGTAATATACCGAACACCCATGGCGTTTTGGTGTTGGTCATGCTTTGCCCTAGAGAGAGGTTTAGTCAACGGATCTGCCACATTCAGATCAGTGTGTACTTTGCAAATCTTTATGTCACCATCTCGGACATACTCGCGAATAGCGTGGAAACGTAGCTTGATGTGCTTCAGCTTGCTATGTGACCTTGGCTCCTGCGCATTAGCTATGGCACCTGTGTTGTCACAGTAGATGGCCATCGGGTCCAATGCACTGGGAACCATGCCGAGTTCAGTAATGAATTCCTTCATCCAAACGGCTTCTTATGCAGCCTCCGAAGCAGCTATGTATTCCGATTCAGTTGAAGATTTCGCCACAACGCTTTGCTTCGCACTCCTCCAGCTCACTGCAACACCATTCAAAATAAATACGTATCCCGATTGTGACTTCGAGTCATCCGGATCAGTGTTCCAACTAGCATCGGTGTAACCGTTTACAACAAGCTGTTCATCACCTCCATAAGAAAGAACCATATCCTTAGTCCTATTTAGGTACTTTAGGATATTTTTGACCGCTGTCCAGTGCTCCATTCCAGGATCACTTTGATATCTGCTAGTCAAACTAACAGCATGTGCTATATCCGGTCTTGTACACAGCATGGCATACATGATAGAACCTATGGCTGAGGCATAGGGAATGTTATTCATTTTCTCTCTATCCTCTGCCGTAGCTGGACTTTGAGTTTTACTCAAGGTCTTACCTGACAACATGGGCACGAACCCTTTCTTGCTATCTTCCATTCTAAACTTCTTTAGAACTTTGTCCAAGTATGTACTTTGTGAAAGCCCTATTAGGCATCTTGATCTATCTCTATAAATCTTGATGCCTAGAATATATGCCGCTTCGCCAAGATCCTTCATTGAAAAACTATTATTCAAATAGGTTTTGATGCTATTAAGAAGTTCTATATCATTCCCAATCAACAATATGTCATCTACATATAGTACTAGGAATGCAACAGAGCTCCCACTCACTTTCTTGTAAATACAAGCTTCTCCATAAGTTTGTATAAATCCAAAGTTTTTGATTACTTTATCAAAACGTTGATTCCAACTACGGGATGCTTGCTTCAGTCCATAAATGGAGCGCTGAAGTTTGCATACCTTGTCAGCATCTTTAGGATCGACAAAACCCTTGGGTTGTACCATATACAACTCTTCCTCAATGTCACCATTAAGGAATGCCGTTGTGACATCCATCTGCCAAATCTCATAATCGAAATGTGCAGCAATTGCTAACAAAATCCTCACAGACTTTAGCTTCGTTACTGGTGAGAAAGTCTCATCATAGTCAACTCCTTGAATTTGTCGGAACCCTTTCGCGACAAGTCGAGCTTTATAGACGGTAACATTACCATCAGCATCTGTTTTTCTCTTGAAAATCCATTTGTTCTCAACAGCCTTACGGCCATCCGGTAAGTCCACCAAAGTCCACACTTGGTTTTCGTACATGGATCCCATTTCGGATTTGATGGCTTCTAGCCATTTGTCGGAATCTGGGCTCACCATAGCTTCTTCATATGTTGCAGGGTCATCAGCGTTGTCCACCAACATGACGTTCAAGGCAGAGTCATACCAATCAGGAGTGGTACGAACCCTCGTTTACCTGCGAGGTTCAGTAGTAACTTTGTTTGAAGTTTCATGATCATTATCATTAGCTTCCTCTTCAATTGGTGCAGGCGGCACCAAAACACCTTCCGGTGCTGCTACTCTCAAATCCGAGAGAAGGTTCAATAACCTCATCGAGTTCTACTTTCCTTCCAGTCACCTCTTTCGAGATTAACTCCTTCTCAAGAAAGGATCCATTCTTTGCAACGAAAACTTTGCCTTCGGATCTATGATAGAAGGTATACCCAATTGTTTCTTTAGGGTATCCTATGAACACGCATTTCTCCGCTTTGGGTTCTAGCTTATCAGGTTTTAACTTCTTTACATATGCTTCGCAACCCCAAACTTTAAGGAATGACAACTTAGGTTTCTTACCAAACCACAATTCGTACGGTGTAGTTTCAACGGATTTAGATGGTGCCCTATTTAAAGTGAATGCGGCTGTCTCTAATGCATAGCCCCAAAATGATAACGGTAAATCTGTAAGAGACATCATAGATTGGACCATATCTAAGAGAGTTCGATTACGACGTTCGGACACACCATTACGCTGTGGTGTTCCCGACGGTGTCAACTGCGAAAGTATTCCACATTTCCTTAAATGCATGCCAAACTCGTAACTCATATATTCACCTCCGCGATCAGAACGCAGAAACTTAATCTTCTTGTTACGATGATTTTCCACTTCACTTTGAAATTCCTTAAACTTCTCGAAAGTTTCGAACTTATGTTTCATAAAATAGACATACCCATATCTACTCAAGTCTTCCGTGAAAGTGAGAACATAACGATATCCACCACGTGATGCTACACTCATTGGACCGCACACATCGGTATGTATTATTTCCAATAAGTCTGTAGCTCGCTCCATTGTACCAGAGAATGGAGTCTTAGTCATTTTTCCCATTAGACATGCTTCGCATCTTTCAAGTGATTCAAAATCAAGTGATTCAAGAAGTCCATCAGAATGGAGTTTCTTCATACGCTTCACTCCAATGTGACCAAGACGACAGTGCCACATGTATGTAGAATTATCATTCAATTTTATTCGTTTAGCATATATGTTGTGAACATGTGTATCACTACTATCGAGATTCAGTAAGAATAAACCATTCATCTCAGGTGCATTACCATAAAAGATATTACTCATATAAATTGAACAACCTTTATTCTCAGACTTAAAAGAGTAACCGTCTCGCAATAAAAAGGATCTAGATATAATGTTCATGCTTAACGCAGGCACCAAATAACAATTATGTAAATTTAAAACTAATCCCGAAGGTAGATGTAGAGGGAGCGTGCCGACGGCGATCACATCAACCTTGGAGCCATTTCCAACGCGCATCGTCACCTTGTCTCTTGCCAGTCTTCGTTTATTCCGCAGCTCCTGTTTCGAGTTACAAATATGAGCAACCGAACCAGTATCAAATACCCAGGCACTACTACGATTACTAGTAAGATACACATCTATAACACATATATCAAATATACCTTTCTTCTTGATGTTGCCGTTCTTCAGATCTGCCAGGTACTTGGGGTAGTTACGCTTCTAGTGACCTGCACCCTTGCAGTAGAAGCACTCAGTTTCAGGATTAGGACCAGCCTTGGGCTTCTTAGCAAGTGCGGCAGCTTTCTTGCCATCCTTCTTGAAGTTGCCCTTGTTCTTAGGCTTGCCCCGTCTCTTGAAATTGGTGGTCTTATTGACCATCAACACTTGGTGCTCCTTCTTGATCTCCACTTCAGCAGTTTTCAACATGGACGACAGTTCAGGCAACGTCTTGTTCATGCAGTGCATGTTGTGGTTCATCACAAAGTTCTTGTAACTTGGTGGCGGTGATTGAAGGAGACGGTGAATCCCCAATTCATTAGGAATCGATATTCCCAACTCTTGGAGCTTCTTAGCGTACCCAGACATGGTGAGCACGTGCTCGCTAACGGAGCTTCCTTCTTCCATCTTACAGTTAAAGAATTTTTCGGAGGCCTCATAGCTCTCCATGGCCGCGCGAGTCTCAAAAATTAGCCTGAGCTCCTTAATGATCTCGAACGGGTCGTGGTGCTCAAAACGCTATTGGAGCTCCGCTTCTAAACCGTACAGGATGGCACACTGAACTGTGGAATAATGATTCTTCCGAGTGGCGAAAACATTCTTTTCGTCATCGGTGGCATTATCTGCAGGTGGGTCACCTAGCGGTGCATCGAGCACATAGGTCAACTGACCAGCCCTGAGGACGATCTTCAGTCCACGGAACCAGTCCGTGAAATTGCTTCCATTGTTTTTAAGCTTTTCTTTCTCTAGGAACGCATTGAAATTGATGGAGGGGTTCGCCATAATCTACAACAATTTGCAAGTAGTTTAGACTAAGTTTATGACAAATTGAGTTCAAATTTAATTATTAAACTAACTAGGTGAACTCCCACTCAAAACAACATCCCTCACATTGTCTTAGTGATTACACGAACCAAGTCCACTACACCAAGTCCGATCTTCACGAGAGAAGATGTAGTTTCATCGGCGAACAATCTTCATGTTCATCATATCTATTATATGACTCATGCTGTACCTTTCGGTATTTCGTATTTCGAGACCATCTCTGTACATGCTAGGCTCGTCAAGATAACCTTAGTTTCCGCATGTGCAAATCTGGCTTGCACCCGTTGTATGCACACGTAGAATCTATCATCTCCGATCATCACGAGATGCTTCGAAACGACAAGTCTTAGCAACGGTGCCAACTAAGGGTGAACACTTTATTACTTGATATTTAGTGAGAGGGATCATCTTATAATGCTACCGTCGCGATCTAAGCAATACAAGATGCATAAAGGATTAACATCACAGGCAATTCATAATTAGTGTGATATGATATGGCCTTTTCTTCTTGCGCCTTTGATCTCCATCTCCAAAGAACAAACATGATCTCCATCATCACCAGCATTGCGTCAAGGACAGTGGCGCCGCTTCATGGTTGTCCATCATCACCAGCAACTATTACAACTACTTGGAATAAAGCTATTACAAGATGAATAGACACGCAGGTCTTAACAGAATTAAAGACAACCATTAGGCTCCTGCCGGTTGCCATATTACAACAAGGATCATTGCATACATCAAATACAATTACAATCACATGTTGGCCATATCACATCACAAAACCCCTGCAAAAACAAGTTAGACGCCTCTAATTTTCTTTGCATGTTTTACGTGGTTTGGGGCTTTCGCATAAGACCGATCTTACCTACGAACAAGGACCACAACGTTGATACAAGTGTTGTCAAGATGCTCATTGTAAATTGAATCTTAACTATGGTGGGAGAGACAGACACCCGCAAAGCCACTTGTGCAAAGCAAGTTGCACGTCAAGCGTGAAGCAAGTCTCATGTGCGATGACATGTAATGTTAGCCCGAGTCGCTTCATCCCACCATGCCGCAAGATGCAAAGTACACGCTAAGACACCGACAACAAAAGCATCAATGCCCACAAAACCATTGTGTTCTACTCGTGCAACAGATCTACGCATAAACCTGGCTCTGATACCACTGATGGGTTCGTAGCATGGAAAACAAAAAATTTCTACCGCAAGAACGAACAAAACCTAGATCTAATCCAGATAAAAGCCAAGATCTAATCTATTAGACATGAGCAACGAGATAGATAGGAACTAACCCTCGTAGATCCGAAAGCATTAACGAGATTAGATCTCGTGGTTGATGTAGTCGATCACTTGCCGATCTCAAGATCGTGTGGACGATCCTTCCGGCGTCGCGTTCCAGCAGCGCTTCCGCCCTTGGTCAAGTAGACGATCCTTCTGGCGCCACGTTTCGGTAGCGCTTCCGCAGTCGGTTACACGTGCGGAGTCGAAGCAGACCTTCCTCTCCCCATTCCAGCGAGCAGCGGAGGTAGTAGATCTTCTCCACGGAATCCCAGCAGCACGACGGCGTGGTGGTGGTGGTGGAGTAGAGAATTCTGCAGGGCTTCGCCTATGCCTGTGCAGAAGATGGTGGAGGAGAGAGGTGGCAGAGATTGTGTGTTATGGGAGCAGGGGAGGAGGGGGCGCCCCTGCCCCTCTATTTAAAGAGGGGAGGCGCCTTGGGAGGGGGAGTCCTTGTAGGACTCCCCTCCCTCTCTATGGCCGGCGGATTGGAGGTGGGGGGAGGAGTCCTCCTCCCCCACGAATCCGTATCTTGACCCACCAGGACTCCTTGATCCCTATCTTGATTTTCAAGCAACTCCAAGATATCTTCTAGAACCTTCCGGAACATTCCGAAACCTTCTAGAATCCTCATACAAACACTCCGGAACATTTCCTATCTCATAAAATGATCTCCTATATGAATCTTATTCTCCGGACCATTCCGGATCTCCTCGTGATGTCCCGAATCCAATCCGAGACTCCGAACAACATTCGGTCTCCAACGCATATTCCATATCTACTTAAAACAACTTCGAACCTTAAGTGTGTCACCCTACGGTTCGTGAATATGTAGACATGATAGAGACACATCTCCTATCAATAACCATCAGCGGGACCTGGAGATCCATAATGGCTCCCACATACTCAACGATGACTTCGCGATCGATTGAACCACTTACATACGAAACTAATTCCCTTTGTCTCGCGATACTATACTTATCCAAGGTTTGATCGTCGGTATCTCCATACCTAGTTCTACCTTGTTACTGATAAGTACTCTTTACTCATTCCGTGATATGTCATCCCTTGTGACCCAGTCACATGCTTGCAAGCTAACTAGATGACATTCCACCGAGAGGGCCCAGAGCATATCTATCCGTCATATGGATGGACAAATCCCAATCTTGGTTCAGGCGCTTCAACACATACTTTTAGAATACCCAATGACAATTTTATAACCACCCAGTTACGAAGCGGAGTTTGATGTCATCAAAGTATCCATCCGGTGATGGTGATTAACATAACCTCATGGTCGAAGGAATAGGTTACTATGTGTTTGAAAGCTTACAGCAATACGAACTTAATGACTTGATCTTATGCTATGCTTACTATGGGTGTGTGACCATCACATCATTCTCCTAATGATATAACCTTGTTATCAATCACATCCAATGTCCATTATCAGGAAACCATGATCATCAATTAATCAACAAGCTAGTTCAACAAGAGGCTTACTAGGGACTCTTATATGTTTACAAAACACACATGTATTAGTGTTTCCTAATAATACAATTATAGCATGGGATGTAAACATTCATCATAATCACAAAGATATAATAATAATCACTTTTATTATTGCCTCTTGGGCATATCTCCAACACCCCGAACCCCCGGAACCAAGGCCTTCGCCCCTAATGTGTGACCCCTTTATCCGAGCCCTATTTTATAAATTGACATATATACCAACTTGTTGCATATTAAATGGTTCATAGTCGCATCGCATCATATGGGTTGTGGGGCATTATGCCGATTCATATCATAATTAAATATGGAGTCTATATGAGGGCTTTTCTAGTCTTATATCGGCTCCATTTAAATTTGTGTAGCGAACCGATACCATGCCCTGCCTTGTTAAGACAACATTTAAATTGCGAGGTTTCTAAACAACTTGAACCATATAATCATTTGTCGGGACCCCGGTTCCGCTTAATACTGCCTAATTGCACCGCATCTGCATCATATCATAATCATGCCGGATCTTCTGCCGTAGTATTAAATATTGCATTCGGTGCTTTCTTCTAGTGTTTGTTTCTTCACGGATTAGGCCGATGAGTGGATGCGAGTATCGACAAGTTCTACGGATATGAATCTCCAGCAGTGTTTCCCAGGCGAGCATCTCTTCCCCTTCTACCTATTTTGCATTTATAGTCTTTATTTCCTCCTGTTGATCTATTGCTATCCGTGTCCCGATGCTTTAGTTCCCGTATACCAGTTATATCCCGAGCAGCCTCTATATTGCCTTGGACACCTCCTAGTACCTATGTTTGGTAGATAGCTGGCCTTGCGAGTCGTAGTTGCTTGCTCAGGTGCGATCTTGTGTTGTTTAGTACCACATTTGTTGGAATGCTGGCAGAAGTTTATTGGTGGAAATGTTTATGGTGGAGATGATCATGATTTTAATTACAACCATTAAAATGCTAGATATAACTAATGTAGAGGCATCGGTGGGCAATAGATGTTATTTGGTTCTTCCACGCTCACTTGTGTCCCGTAGGACCCCGAGTACTTGATACCTGTTCCTTGTTTTTTTGCACTATCCACATCCGGGAGGCCTTATGGACCCCCCTGAGCCAGAGGTTGATTCCTTTCTATTTCTTGGGGCCACAAGTAGTTTGGGCTTTATTACTATTCTGTACCTATGCCATGCTTTACTGCTTTATTTAAGATTGTGCGTGGAGCACCTGTACTGTTTTGGAATGTGGAATGTTTTCGCGGTATCGACAAGCCCAGTCACACTTTCAGGTTCCCAGTCGATTACAGCCATTGACACAAACCCTGGGTCCGTTCCGAAGCCGGCCAACTTTGTTGCGGGTAGCATAGTGGGGTGGCCCCCTGAAATATTTCTGAATCCTGTAATCGCTTTGTCATGAATGCCTCGTTGGGTTTTGAGTTGGTTTTTCCGAGGTTGATCGAGTGTGTGTTGCTATTTGTGCATCCCTACAGGGTAAAACTTTCTGAAAGCCGTGTCCGCGGTTATGGATGACTTGGAGCACAGTATCTCGATCATAGACAAGCATAACTAAAGTAGTGCTATAAATTTGACTAAATATATCTGACTAGTAATCAGCTTCACTATAACGGAATGGATATTAAAAATGCCAACCACTGGTGGACCTGGATTGTTTTGTTATACCTGCCTAGTAAGTATTGCAACTCCAATGGAATGTGATAAAAGTGCCAACAACTGTTGGATTTTTGGGATTCCTCAGGACAATTATACCGGTCTAGTAAATGAATCAACTATAACGGAATGGTGATTAAAACTGCCCACTACTTTGCTCCAGGATGACTCATACTATCAATATCTGACTAGTAAGTGCTTCAACTATAATGGAATGAGTAAAACTAGCAACTGTGTGAGTTCCTTGGTCCGACTTCCTCGCTTGGTCTCGAGGGGGAAATTACCAGGATGGGTTTGTTTGGTGTTAGCTTCAGGTTAGGTCCGAATAGGTCTTTCTTATCCCTCTCTGATAACCGCCCGTTGTATTGAGTCTCTATAGGTTTTTTAGTGCCGCTGCGCTGCCGCTTCAGCCCACCAAACCTATGTAGGCGAGAGCCGCCGAATTCTAGCCTTGCCGTGTACTGGCCTCAGTACTGACGCTCCTCTTTTTCCTTGCCCTTTGTCGGCACCCCTTTTGTTGTAGCAGGTTTGAGATCGCCGTCGTTAGCAGGGTTACCCTTCCGGCTTGGCCTGGGCAGGGTTATGGACGCCATTGGTTATTCTTCAAGGCTCTTAGCCCCATCTACATCTTTCCCGTACTCGGACGCTGTATCGTTTTCAAGGTGATTTGGATCTTTGTAGTGTATATCTGTATTCTTGACTCTTGGAGTCGTGCTGTATATATATCTGTTCTATGGGTCCCATCGAGGACTGTTGTGTAATGGTATTACTTTGTTTTCCACCCGCACGAAAGTGCCTGGTCGGCGTCCTTGAATCGTTTCTATGCGGGTTTGGCGGGAAGCGCTAAAACTTGCATAGGGCCAATTTGAGGGTGTTACATATAAGTTGGAAACGCATGAAGAGGCTCCATGATGATGGAATCCTAACTTCGTTCGACTTAGAGTTGTTCGAGACATGCGAATCCTGCCTTCTTGGCAAGATGACCAAGACACCTTTTGGAAAGAGTTGTGAAAGGGCGTCCGACTTATTGGGACTAGTACATAGTGATGTATGTGGCCCAATGAGCACGACAGCCAGAGGTGATTATGAGTACTTCATTACCTTCACTGATGATTTGAGTAGATATGGATATATCTACTTGATGAAACATAAGTCGGAAGCCTTTGAAAAGTTCAAGGAATTCCAGAATGAGGTACAAAATCAACTTGGCAAGAAAATAAAGTTTCTTCGGTCGGACCGAGGAGGCGAGTACATGAGCCATGAGTTTGATGACCATCTGAAGAGTTGTGGAATAGTTCCCCAGCTCACTCCTCTAGGAACGCCGCAGAGAAACGGTGTATCGGAAAGGAGGAATCGGACCTTGTTGGACATGGTACGATCAATGATGTGTCGGACATATCTACCTTTATCATTTTGGGGTTATTGTCTAGAAACTGCAGCGTTCACACTGAACAGAGTACTATCAAAGTCGGCAGAGAAGACATCGCATGAGATGTGGACGGGCAAGAAGCCGATTTTGTCTTTTCTTAAGATTTGGGGTTGTGAAGCTTTTGTCAAGCGACTTCAGTCGGACAAGCTTATTGCTAAGTCGGATAAGTGTATTTTCGTGGGATATCCGAGGGAAACCTTGGGTTACTACTTATACAACCGAGAAGAGGGCAAAGTGTTTGTCGCTCGAAACGGTGTCTTCCTTGAGAAAGAGTTTCTCAGTCGGGGAGTCAAGCACGGGGCAACTCGAAGAAATTCGAGAGGTATCGGCCAGTAGCGAGTCGGCAAAAGCCTTAGAGGTTGAGTCGGACGTGGTACCAGAGCCGGGAACTGCACCGACACTACGAAGATCGGCCAGATTGCGAAGTGTTCGTGATGTGATGTTGTTGGACAGTGATGAGCCGGCAACTTATTCGGAAGCGATGGTGGGTTCTAATTCCGAGTCATGGCTTGGAGCCATGAGATCCGAGTTAAAGTCCATGGATGAAAATCAAGTTTGGAACTTGGTTGATCTGCCAGACGGTGCAAGACCCGTCGAGTGCAAATGGGTCTTTAAGAAGAAAACTGATATGGATGGAAATGTTTCTATCTATAAAGCACGGCTTGTCGCGAAAGGGTTCCGACAAGTTCAAGGAGTTGACTACGATGAGACTTTCTCTCCTGTAGCGATGCTTAAATCAGTTCGGATCATGTTAGCTATAGCAGCCTATTTCGACTATGAGATATGGCAGATGGATATCAAGACGGCTTTCCTTAATGGAAATTTAACCGAGGATGTGTATATGATACATCCCGAGGGTTTTGTCGATCCGGCTAAAGCTGACAAGGTATGCAAGCTTCGGAAATCCATTTATGGGTTGAAGCAAGCATCTCGGAGTTGGAACATTCGCTTTGATGACGTAGTCAAATCATTTGGCTTCGTCAAGAGTGATCATGATTCTTGTTTATACAAGAAGTTTAGTGGGAGCAAAGTGAACTTTCTGATCTTATATGTGGATGACATACTACTGATTGGAAATGATGTCCAGATGTTGCAAGAGACCAAGGAATCATTGGAAAGGAGTTTTTCGATGAAAGACTTGGGTGAGGCGACTTACATACTAGGAATCCGGATCTATAGAGATAGATCAAGGTGGCTCATTGGATTGAGTCAGAGTACATATTTGGACAAAGTGTTGAAGAAGTTCAACATGGAATCGTCTAAGAAGGGGTTCTTACCTATGTCCCATGGCGTTAAACTTAGCAAGACTCAGTGTCCTTCGACAACTGATGAGCGAAGTCGGATGAGTGCAATTCCGTATGCTTCTACAGTCGGATCCATCATGTACGCTATGATTTGTACTAGGCCGGATGTTTCCTATGCTCTAAGTGTTGTGAGTAGGTACCAGGCCGACCCTGGAGAAATTCACTGGGCAGCGGCTAAAAATATCCTAAAGTACTTGAGAAGGACTAATGATATGTTCCTAGTTTATGGAGGTGAGGATGAACTCAGTGTAAGGCGTTAAACGAATGCGAGTTATCTCACTGACTCGGATGATTCTCGTTCACAATCCGGATATGTGTTTGTAATAAACGGAGGGGCTGTGAGCTAGAAGAGTTCCAAGCAAGAGACGGTGTCTGCGTCTACGACAGAGGCTGAGTATATTGCTGCCTCGGAGGCGGCAAAAGAAGCCGTTTGGATGAGGAATTTCCTCATGGATCTTGGTGTGGTTCAGGGCTCGTCCAATCCGTTAGACGTGTATTGTGACAACAATGGTGCTATTGCACAAGCCAAGGAACCTAGACAACACCAGAAGAACAAACATATACTCATGCGGTACCACCTTATTCGCCAGTTCGTGGATCAAGGTGATATCAAGTTATGCAAGGTACACATGGATGCAAACATTGCGGATCCGTTGACAAAGCCACTTCCACAGCCAAAGCATGAGGCGCACTTGAGAGCTATGGGCATTAGATGCCTAGACATGTGATGTCGGATGATTGACTCTAGTGCAAATGGGAGACAATTGGGAATATGCCCTAGAGGCAATCATGTATAATGTTATTCCCAATGTATTCATAAGGTTATGGTCCATGTATGAACTGCTGATATGTATCATCGAATATGTGATTTGATTGAGGAACTATATATTCATGTTGTTCATACTAATTGTCCTTGGTCATTGAGGTTGTGCTGGACACACAACTTAGAACAATGTGAAAGTCGGCAGATGACTAGGTTCCACTTGTCATGGGCATGGAGATGCTATTCCGACTTACACGGATTCAGCTAAAGAGTTTAGCGAGTCAGACTGGCCCATATTGAGATGCAACGAACAAGTCGTCATTTGCATATCTCAATCAATGTAATCCTTAGACCTAAGGTTATTGCACAATCCGAGTTGAGGATCACCGACTTAGGTTCTGTCAAACGTTGTTCCGTCACTGGGCAATTATAAAGGCAGAGTTCGGGTCGACTGAGAATCAAGCTGCATGATGTGAATAACCGAGATGGGATTTTGCCCCTCCATCTGGAGAGATATTCTCTGGGCCCTCTCGGAAGATATGATTTGGAAAGCATGGCCATGCGCGTCTCAGGTAAGTGTTAACCGAGGCAGCCGACTAAGAGTTAATCGGATTAATCACTTATCTCGGATCGAGAAAGAGAGTCGGACTATCTAATGGATGACGATCATTCGCCTATAGTCCGACAAGGTATATCGTCAGGCAAAAGGGACTTAGACGAAAGTCACATTGAAAGGCATGTCGTCATGACTCTTTGGTACTTGGGAGTTGGCACGTTCTGCTAGGAGCCGCTACCAACTGATCGATCATGAGTGAGACTCGGAATCGTGTCTGGGTTACCATGAGCCTGTCGGGTCACACACTTAAGAGCGGGAGTAAGTTTGGGTTAGACCCAAACAGGAAATCTATTTGGGTTGGACCCAAATAGAGACATGGACTTAGTTAGCAAGTGAGACTTGCAGTGGCTAATATAGGCCTTTTAGTGAATGAGCCACAAGTGAGTGGAGCCCACTTTCACTCCCTGTATAAGATGGGGCGCAGGTGCTTAGAGCATAAGGTTAGGTCACTCCATGTGTTGGAAACCCTAGCTCCAGTCCAGTCCTGTCGCCGCCGTACCGGACCTAGCAGTCCATCGCCGGCGCTTCTCCTCGTACGTGTGGATACCGACGGAGGTGTTGTACGTTCAGCACTTCGACGATCGTGAAGAAAGAACAGATCGTGGATCGTGGAACCGGAATGGATCGCGAGGAATGCACTGCATCAAGCGACTTGCTTCATCAATTCCGCAACTGCGCGTCTAGTGGTAAGCCTCGTGGCATTCTACCTGAGCTGGATCTTGGGATCACCGCGTAGGAAAAAGTTTTGTTTTTCTCTGTGTGGCCCAACATCTACTGTCCACCTCGCTAGTACTGGTGACACCTCGCGAAAAAGAACCACTACGGCTCTACATATCCGCCACCAACTAGGTGGTCAGCATGGTGCTCGTGGTGGAACGAGCCGAAGAAAATATGGTCCACGGGGTTCAGCGCCCAGTATACTACCTCGGCGAGGTGCTCACGTCAACAAAGCAACGGTACGCGCACTACCAGAAGCTGGCGTATGACGTCTTCATGACAGACAGGCGACTGCGCCACTACTTCCAGGAGCACCCAATTATGGTGGTAAACGACGCCCCGCTTGGGCATATACTCAATAATCCTGATGCTACCGGACGAGTCACGCTCTGGGGAATTGAACTGTCTCCACGAGACATCACATTCGAGAAGCACGACGCGATCAAGTCGCAAGTTCTCCCAGACTTTCTCATGCACTAGATGGAGAACCAGCTCCCTGACAAGCCAGATATGTCCTATCTTTGGACAATGCACATCGATGGATCCAAGCAAAAGGACAGAGCTGGCGCAGGTGTCATAATGACATCGCCCCAAGGAGACAAGATGAAATACGTTTTGGGAATGTAGTTCACTGCCTCCAACAATGAAGCCGAGTACAAGGCCTTAATCCACATGATGCGGATGGCGAAAGCCTGCGGCGCCAAGAGGCTCATCATCTACAGCGACTCCAAACTGGTGGTGAACGAAACAATGCACGAGTGCGACACACTGAGCGACAACATGATCGCCTATCGCGACCTCTACGACACACTCAAAGGGGACTTCGACGTCTGCGAGCTGCGACATGTGGGCCGCAAAAGCAACGAGGAAGCGGATCTACTCGCCAACATTGGCTCCACCTACGCCCCCATACCACCTGGGGTATTCCTCGAGCACATCTACGAGCGCTCCATCAAGCCCAAAGCTCTAGAGAAGAAAGCAAGCACGCCAATGGACTCAGGGGATATGCCACCCAATGAGCCAATGGCACTCGACGACATGGAGCTCAATACAGGACTTGAAGGGCCAATGGGCGTCATGATGATCGAGCCATCGTGGACACAACCCTACATCACATATCTACTCAGCAAGAGGCTACCAAATGACCCGACTGATGCGCAACACATCGTGCGACGATCCAAGGCATTTGCCCTCATCGACAGTGAACGGTACAAGCGCAGAATCACAGGAGTACTTCAACGGTGCGTCTCCAACGGGGATGGAAGGGCCGTCCTCCTCGACATACATGAAGGCACTTGCGGACATCATGCTGGCAGTCGCGCCCTCGTCGCCAAAGCTCTACGAGCTAGATTTTACTGGCCCACAGACATGCGCAATGCCAAGGACATCGTCCAACACTGCAACGCTTGCCATCGATTTGTGGACAAACCACACGCACCTGGCACAGAAATCAGGCCAATACCATTGGCTTGTCCCTTCGCACAATGGGGACTCGACATGGTCGGCAAGCTCCCAAAGTCCTCGCAAGGAGGATACGCCTACCTCTTAGTCGCGGTCGACAAGTTCACCAAGTGGACCGAGGCCATGCCAGTAACGAATCAATCAGGAGCCAACATCGTTAAGTTCTTCAAGTCCATTGTCTACCGCTTTGGGGTGCCTCGTAGCATCATCACGGACAATGGGACAAACTTCACCTCCAAGGAGTTCCAGGAGTTCTACGAAAGCCTGGGAATCAACATAAGTTACGCCTCGGTGGCTCACCCGCAGACCAACAGTCAAGTTGAAAAGGCCAACGGCCTCGTGTGCGGTAGAATCAAGAAGTGACTCCTTCGGCCAATCGAACAAGCCGTTGGATGCTGGCCAAACGAGCTGCAATCCGTACTTTGGAGCCTGCGCACAACTCCAAACAGCGCCACGGGCTATACTCCGTTCTTCATGGTGCACGGTGCTGAGGCGGTACTACCCGTAGAAGTGCGCTACAAAGCTCCGCGAGTGGTCGCTTACAACGAGAAGGAGTCAACTCTTGCACTCGAAGACTCCGTCGACCTCCTTGATGAGGCATGGGAAATTGCAGCGGAGAGATCAAGGATCTACCAGTAGAGCCTCCGAAACTACCACAGCAGAAGGCTATGCCCCAGATCCTTCATCGAAGGAGACCTGGTCCTGTGGCTGAAGCAACAAGGGCATATCAAGCTCGAGTCCCCTTGGGAAGGACCTTATGTGATTACAGAAGTAATCCCAGGTGGCGCCTATCGCCTTAAAGATTTTGATACCAGAGTCGCATACTCCAACCCCTGGAACATCGCGTAGCTGCATCATTTCTACCCCTAGTCATCTTTTTTACATTACAAATAAGGCTATTTAGCCAAGGCTACTTAGCCACATATTGTACCTCGTACTATCCTGCGAATAAATAAAGCTAAGTGCCCCAAAACTCTGTGTCTTTTCTTATTTTTCTTGCAATTTCATCACTTGGGGGCTTTACACTTCCGTCCTACGAACCAATCGTAGTATCCTGAGTAGCTGACGTACTGCCAATCAAACCCTTGATAAACACCAACCCAGCTGCAACGCACCTGACAGGTTGGCAAGTCACTGAGATAAACATACGTCATGCTAACGAAAAGGAACTGCAGTGTACACTACACTCGAAAAATACACAAGCTAGCAAGATCTTCACATATCAATGGGTACTATATACACCCAACACATTCATACGAACTTTACAACACTCATACATCTATGTGCAGGATACAAACTACGCTACTACTGTAGAAGACGAACGTTCGTCTGCTCTTCAAAGAAGTCGACGATGTCCTTCGTCAGCCGATCAACCGCCTGGTAGTTAGGCACCATGTTCTAGGTCATCCCTTCTAGCGGTGGCGGCGGCCCAGTAGCAACGGCCGCTATGACCACATCTAGCCGATGCAGTCGCACCAACGACATGGCAGCCTTCGCACCAGCGACCAGTTGCTGACGCACGCACTCGTGTATCGCGCCTATATCTTGAAACTTTGCCAGAAGAGCCAACATGCTTGGAGGGACGGCGTTCAGCGGAAACATTGCCTGATAAATGTGCCTAAGACACGATTGCGCCTTCTTAAAAAAATGGAGCACTCGAGAAGAACGATCCTGTAGGGTCACAAGCGCGATCACATGATCATGGTCCACCCAAAAGTACCCACTCGCCTGCAGCTGCTCCTGGGTCAAGTTGTTCATTTGAATGGCCACCTGGTCCTTCTCATCCTGCGGATGACGAGCACTAACAACTACACCAAGCAGGCAGCAAAGTGTGAAGACAAGGCATCGCTGTGACTTACTAAAAGAAAAGATGAGAAGGCAGAAAGCTAACATTTGAACTGCTCATTCAACTGCGCCACTTCCTCCAAGAGCTACTTCTCGCGAGCGGTGGCCTTCTCCGCCTTCGACTTCCACACATCTGCACTACCGCGAATGATGGGCAACTTACGCTCCAATTGTTTAATGCGATCGCGTAATCGCGAAAGAAATGACAATTCCTCCACCTTTGAGCGCGGCTGCGCCGAGGTTTCATCAGTGGGAGGAGAATCATGAGGACCACTCGAAGGACCCTATGTACAATCAAGCAAGAGGCAAAAATGAGACTCATCAGACATCGATAAACAAAGAATAGTAGTCAAATTTGATAAATTGTCAAGGGAACACCCCCCCCCCCCCCACAAAAGCACGATTCAAGCAAAAGGCTACACTACAGCTATTACACATGAAGATTAGGGAGGATTTTGCTTCTTCGACTTCGAATTCAACTTCGGGGGCTTCATCGCATCTGTGGCATTCTACGACACCATGGACTTGCCAGCGGTAGCCCTAGATGTCGCGGTCTTCACCGCCTTTGCTCGCCACTGCTCCTCAAAGTACTTGGCGACTGTCTCGATAAGTTGAGGACCATATTTAGAGTAGCTACCAACAAAGGAGAAAACACTACATGCTGGCCTCCGATGTCGACAGGCATCACCACAGAGATCACGGAGGGATCCATCTCCACGCCATGGGCTTGCACCATCGCGAGTGCCATGGTGGCACCGACGGACCGCTGAGAGTTCTTGAATTCCATGGGAATACTTCCAGCGAGGGATTCACCAGGTTATTGATACATTGCAAATGTATCTATAACTTTTGATGTTCCATGCTTGGTTTTATCTACTTTCTTGTGTTTTTTCCACACTTTGGAGTACATTTCATATGATTTCTTGGACTAACCTATTAACAAGAGCCATAGTGCCAACTGCCTTTTTTCTGCTGCTTTGGGTTCCACGAAGTCAGAAAATGAATATTCTCGGAATTGGACGGGACAAAAGCCAAAGTTGCTATTTTACCGCAAGACATCTGGAGCCAGAATATGAGACGGAGAAGGGCCAAATGGTGGCCACACCACCTGGTGGCGTGGGCCAGGCCAGGCCGCGCTAGGGGGTGGTGTGGGCCCCTCCGGCACCCCCTCGGTCTCCCCTCTCGCCTATAAGAGCCTCCCGATGCAAAAACCCTAAGTCGTCAATCAGAAATCCACGAAAAGTTCCGCAGCGCTGCCGCCACCGAAGGGGAGATTCGGGGGACATAAAGTCTCTGTTCCGGCACCCTGCCAAGACGGGGAAGTGCCCCTGGAACCATCTCCATCGATCTCCACCACCATCTCCATCACCATTGCTGATTCTCATGATGAGGAGGGAGTAGTTCTCTCTCGAGGCTAAGGGTTCTACCAGTAGCTATTTATTCATCTCTCTCTCTCTCTCTACGCATGATCTTATTGAGATCATGAGCTTGTAATATATAGATCTACCTTGCTACTCAAGTGCTTTAATAGATCTCTGCTCTCCTCATGTGTGTGAAAGTGACAGCGTGCTCACCATGGTGGCACTTAGGCTAGAGATTACAAATACTTGTTATGAGTTATATTTGGAGTTGGATGTCTTCATGAAATTGTGGTGTTTGTTGGAACCATCTAGAGCTCAAGGTGATAGTGTGGGGTTATCTAGATGGGAAAGGATTACTTTGAGGTGTGTTGTTATAGCCCTACCATCGATTAGAGTGTCCAACCGGAGAGTAGTTAAGAGTAGTATCATAAAGAGAAGATATTTATATGAGAGTGTTCACTAGTGAAAATATGATCCCTAGGCCTTGTTTCTAAGCATTAAAACACCATTTTCTACTAGATCTGTTACATGTTTGCTTGCTTCCATCTTTATTTCAGTTTGCCTTTAGTCTCTTCCACGCCATCAAGCTATTTTCTAGCACTATTGTCTTTTATCCATACCAGTTGTATTTCACTATCTCTTCGCCGAACTAGTGCACCTATACACCTGTCAAGTGTATTGGGTGTGTTGGGGACACAAGAGACTTCTTGTATCTTGATTGCATGATTTCTTGAGAGGGAATACCTTTGACCACTTCCTCCCTGAGTTCGATAAACCTTGGGTGATCCACTTAAGGGAAAACTTGCTGCTGTTCTACAAACCTCTGCACTTGGAGGCCCAACAACTGCCTACAAGAATAGAAGTGCGTAGACATCAAGCTATTTTCTGGCACCGTTGTCGGGGACTGAAGAAGAAGCTCCCACGTCAACCACGTGCCAGCAGCTATTTTCTGGCGCCATTGCCAGGGAGGTAAGGTAAAAGATATTCATATCGGAGGATTAAAGAATAAGAACCTCCCACAGCAAACGCCTATTTTCTGGCGCCGTTGCCGGGGAGGTAAGGTAAAAGGTACTCACATCCTCCGGTGTGAGTGCTTGAAGTTATTTCCTTTAGATTCTGCACTTTTGTCTTTTTGTTTCTTGTTTTCACTAGTTAGGCTTAATGGAAAACAACAAAAAAACTAGAGATCTTTATAGTATTTATCTTGAGTTAGGACAAGAAGTGTTTGGAGAGAAAATTGAAAAACCTATGGAACTTTATTTGCGTGCTAATAGCAATGTTGTTAGTATGAATTCTTTGGACACCATTATTGGTAATGCTATGGAAAAGTCTAAGCTTGGGGAAGCTAATCTTTATGAAAATGATCTTTTTAGTCCCTAGCTTTGGAAGATAGCTATTCTATTGCTTATGATGATACCAAACCTACAATATATGATTATTACAATGATGAATATGATATTTTCAGTCCACCTACTATTGGGGAGGAAATTAATTATGACTACAATATGCCTCCTATATTTGATGATTATGGTGATGAGAATAATAATGATAGCTATTTTGTAGAATTTGCTCCCACTACAATTAATAAGAATGACTATGCTTATGTGGAGAGTAATAATCATTTTAGGCATGTGGCTCATGATAAGAATGTTTCATGTGATAGTTATATTGTTAATTTCATTCATGATGCTACTGAAATTTATTATGAGAGAGGTAAACATGGTTTTATGTATCTCAATAGTATTAAGTTTCCCTTCTTTATGTTGAAAGTCTTGAAGTTGCACTTGTTTTGTTTTACTATGCTTGTTGCTTTGTGCTTTCATGACTTGTTTCTTTACAAGATTCCTATGCATAGGAAGTGGGTTAGACTTAAATGTGCTTTGAATTTGCTTCTTGATGCTCTCTTTTACTTCAATTCTTATTTCTTATGTGAGCATCTTCTCAAACAATCATGCCTAACTTAAAGGCGTTAAAGAAAAGTATTTATTGGGAGATAACCCAAAAGTTTTAGATGAGTCTTGAAGTTATTACTTCAGTAATAACCGCTCCTTATCCTTTTTATTTGCTTTTTGTGCCAAGAGTAACCTCTAATGAGAGAGAAGTAATGATTGGGAAAGTTGCTGTCCCGAAACAGATTTCTGTGCTTCACCAAAAAAATTCGTGTAAAATCTCTGTATGTCCTTTTGAGGCGTGATTTTATGTGCTTCTGCCCTAGGTTGTTATCTAACTTTATTTAGTTCAACACTTTCTGATTTGAGCAACATAAGGTCTTCGAAAAAATTCGTCTTTACCTACTGGTCTGTTTTGACAGATTCCTGCCATTATTTGCATTTGCTTCTTGTTGGTTCCTTTTTGAGTTCTTTTGGGAAATTGAGATTTCTAAGGGAAGTGCTACAGTAGATTGTGTTTTAATGGAAGTTTTATTGGTGTTGGAACTGAACCTAAAGATTTATTATCTTGAGTGCACTAATGTTGTTGATAAAGATTGTGTGAAGTTTTGTATGAAGGAAAAATTTCAGGTGTATGGAAGGAATGAGTAATAAGATGAAGGATGGACTAAAGCTCAAGTTTGGGGATGCCACACATGTCACCCCAAGAAATATCCAAGAAGTACAAGCGTCAAAGCTTGGGGATGCCCAAGGCATCCCCCTCTTCATCAATAAAAATCCCAGGTTTCTTCCAAACGCTTCATTTTTATTGTTTCATGCACAGTTGTGTTGTTCATGGAGCGTCTTGTTTTTCATTTTAGTTTTGGTTTTTCGTTTGCTTTGTTTTGCTTAGTTCACTGAATAAATTGGTTGGACCCCCTCTTTCATACATTGGTTTTCAAATAGTTTGGTTTGGATTGGAAAAGAGTAGGAAAGTTCATGCTTAAGTGGTAAAGAGAGCTTGTTTTTGACTGTGGCCCATGCTTTGTCATGTCATGCTTGATATTGTTTTGGCTTTATGCTTAGTATTCTTTGCTGTAGCATGACTTGTTATAAACAATTGAGATTGCTTATTGTGCCTTGGAAGCATCATGCGTTGTTTTAGCATATTAAAGCATAGTATTGTGGTATTCTCCTTTGATGCTTTATTTGGGTTGACTTGGCGCATGCTCACACCATGTTATGACTATCTCAAGTCACCATAGCATTTATGATCCTTTATTTTTCAACTTGTAGTATCACTTTATGCTTTGATCAATGATGTTTTGTCGCTCTGCATGATTATGGCCATTATTGCTCTCTTAGTTTGTCGCTCCCAGTCTTTTGCTAGCCTCCACAACCAAGTATGAGTTCCACTCATGCATCCAACTCCTTAAACCAAGTTATTCCAAAGATTCCACCATACCTACCTACTAGCTTATGATATTCCAAGTATATTCATGCTTTTCTTTACCTTCCAAATTAAACTTGTTATGAGAAAACTAGTGATTAAAGCTCTCACGAACTTGATGGCACACTTTACTTTTCTTGCCCTTAATAAACTTGAACCATTGTGTCGTCTATGTTGTATATGCTTGCACTTATTTGTTGGGAATTAGCAGAACCATGCTGTCATGGGGAACACTTTCAACATTGCACTTGGTACTTGTACCTAGTTGATATCATGCTCTTTTGTATATGGATGTCGTCGGTGTGAAATGAAAGGGGAGCTTGTAAGTCCATGGAGTTATGTATATGTGTTAGAGAAACGCCTCGGCCGCTGGTCTAATCCATGCTGACATGGTGGAAACCTGCAGCGTAACCATAATGAGCTATCTATGAAGCATTCTTCTTATAAAAAAAAGAGTCCTATATTGAGAAAAAAAGAGAAAAAGAAGAAAAGAGATTTTGAGAAGAGGAAAGAGAGAAAAAACCCATGGTAAATAAGAAGATTGCTGAGATGCTTGTTGTCTGCTTGCCTTGTCATTTTGATATGGGGATTCTTCCGTATCATCGGGCAAGGGGTACCCCGTTGGCGGTTCTCTATGATACACACGTACTTACGATGACAAGAACTTACCGGTGACTAAACTTGAGAAGCACGAGGAGTGGCCCTCGTATACAAGGGACATGAGATTTCTAACTTATACTTCGTCAAGCATGTACACCATAGTTTGTTCACTTTAACCTTAATCACTTCAAGATGCTTATGATAGGGGCAATGAGAGATGAAAGCTATAAGTACCATAATTTTTGGAAGATCTTTATGAAACTGGAATCTCTACTTCCTTCTATGAAGGCCTTTCTTCTACCATTATATTGAGTCTCCACCTTCTACCTTTATGCACCTACTTTGAGAGCATAGTGGCCATTCTTAGTTCTATGTGCATTGTCCCAGGACTTGTTGATTGATGCATAGCTTTGATATTGCTTGTTTTAAACTATTTATATCTAGTCACTCTTATGAACTTTGAAGGTGTCCTATGCATTTATGTTTGCTAATCTATGAGGGACAAGCTGAATACTATTATGCTATGTTTTCTTTATGTGAAACAAACAAACATCTTGCAAAGCATTGTGATTCATGAATCTTTTGTTTGTGCCTTTTCATGTTGCATCATAGTTTCTTTGTCTTATTGCTAGAACTTTGTCTTTCATGTTATGATTGAAGTACTATGATCCCAGCTTTGAATGTTTTACAAACACTTTGATCAAGTCTTTGATGGTGCATGTCACCTCAAAAATTATTCTTTCTTTTTATCACTTACCTACTCGAGGACGAGCAGGAGTTAAGCTTGGGGATGTTGATACATTCCAAATGTATCTATAATTTTTGATGTTCCATGCTTGGTTTTATCTACTTTCTTGTGTTTTGTCCACACTTTGGAGTACTTTTCATATGATTTCTTGGACTAACCTATTAACAAGAGCTATAGTGCCAGCTGCCTGTTTTCTGCTATTTTTGGTTCCAAGAAGTTAGAAAATGAATATTCTTGGAATTGGACGGGACAAAAGCCAAAGTTGCTATTTTACCGGAAGACATCTGGAGCCAGAATACGAGACGGAGAAGGGCCAGAGAGTGGCCACACCACCTGGTGGCGCGGGCCAGGCCAGGCCGCGCCAGGGGGTGGTGTGGGCCCCTCCGACACCCCCTCGGTCTCCCCTCTTGCCTATAAGAGCCTCCTGATGCATAAACCCTAAGTCGTCAATCAGAAATCCACGAAAAGTTCCGCAGCGCCACTACCACCGAAGAGGAGATTTGGTGGATAGAAAGTCTTTGTTCCGGCACCCTGCCAGGACGGGGAAGTGCCCCCGGAGCCATCTCCATCGATCTCCACCACCATCTCCATCACCATTGCTGATTCCCATGATGAGGAGGGAGTAGTTCTCTCTCGAGGCTAAGGGTTCTACTGGTAGCTATGTTTTCATCTCTCTCTCTATGCATGATCTTATTGAGATCATGAGCTTGTAATCTATAAATCTACCTTGCTACTCAAGTGCTTTAATAGGTCTTTTCTCTCCCCGTCTGTGAAAGTGACAGCGTGCTCACCATGGTGGCACTTAGGCTAGAGATTACTAATACTTTTTATGAGTTATATTTGGAGTTGGATGTCTTTATGAAATTGTGGTGTTTGTTGGAACAATCTAGAGCTCAAGGTGATAGTGTGGGGTTATCTAGATGGGAAAGGCTTACTTTGAGGTGTGTTGTTATAGCCCTACCATCGATTAGAGTATCCAACTGGAGAGTAGTTAAGAGTAGTATCATAAAGACAAGATATTTATATGAGAGTGTTCACTAGTGAAAGTATGATCCCTAGGCCTTGTTTCTAAGCATTAAAACACTGTTTGCTACTAGATCTGTTACATGTTTGCTTGCTTCCATCTTTATTTCAGTTTGCCTTTAGTCTTTTCCACGCCATCAAGATATTTTCTATCACCATTGTCTTTTATCCATACCACTTGTATTTAACTATCTCTTCGCCGAACTAGTGCACCTATACACCTGACAAGTGTATTGGGTGTGTTGGGGACACAAGAGACTTCTTGTATCTTGATTGCAGGATTGCTTGAGAGGGAATACCTTTGACCACTGCCTCCCTGAGTTCGATAAACCTTGGGTGATCCACTTAAGGGAAAACTTGCTGCTGTTCTACAAACCTCTGCACTTGGGGGCCCAACAACTGTCTACAAGAATAGAAGTGCGTATACATCAGCCATCAAGGTTGTCGATCAGCCTAGCCTTGGGAGTTAGGTCCTCACGAATGCGACTGAGCACATCCTTGGCCTTCCCCAGCATCTCCTGGAGGGAAACACTACGGTCCTTGACTGGAGCAATGGCGCCCGCCAACGCATCCATGCGACGTAGAGACTGGGCGTCAAAGCTCAGACCGCCGGCATCTGCATGCACAAGGTGTTAGCATAGCAACATGCCATCAAGCAAGGAGCAATGCAAATCCAGTTGAAAAATACCTGAGGGGGACTTGGAAATAGAGAAAAGTTGTTCTTCGAACAACTTCTCCCTCTCAGCAGTGGAAGAGCGCAAATCCTCTTCACGCTTTCGCGACTCCTCTAGGGCTACGATTGCTTCATCGTGATTCTTCACCGCCGCAGCAAGCACCTTCTCGAGGGACGAAACACGACGAAGAAGCTCATTGTGCTCACCTACAAAGGATGAGAGATAACAACAGTTGAGGCGACAAATTTCCATGAAGACAAAGACAAAATCCAAAAACTAACCTTCAACCGCGCGGTGGAGATTGTCCAGCAGGGCGTGCTGCTGACACATAGCAAGAACTTGCTCCGCGAACTGTGCAGCTTCCTTAACAATGAGCTACACCAAAGGGAAACAAAGACTCAGCGGTAACACAAAGTATAAAATGGACTGCCAAAACAGCAAAAAGAACACTTACGTGATCCTCCAGGGACTCAGAAGATGACTGTCGCGCAGTCGTCCGGGCAACCATCTGGTGCTCCCTAGCATGCGGGGAACTCGGAGAATTGGCGCTGGAGTGGGCCACCACTAGAGGAGAAGGAGGCTGTTTGACCACCTCCTTGTTATTGGAGTCTACGACTCCGGACTCTTTAACAAATTGGACGTCGTTAGAAGACGACGACGCTGCTTCACTACAAATCATGCACATCGCCACTTTAGAAAAAAGCAACCTCACAGAAAGCAAGATGAACTTGCGAGGATTAAAAAGCTTACCAAGCAAATTTGTCGAGGTCAAAGGAGTCATCCGATGACTCCTTCGGTAGTCGCAGCTTCCCGCGATCAGGAGGAGCCATGGCGCTCATAGGCACGATGGGGATTGTCTCCTCTGCAATAGCAGAGGGACCTTCTGGCATCGTCGGCGAAGAAGCGTCAGAATCCTCACTGCAGGACCGCTTGCGAGTGTCGTGGCCGCTGGACTCAGGGGCTCCCTCTTCTTCTTCAATCGGGACGGTTGATTCTGACTCGTCCTCTTCCTATGCTTTGCGAGGGATATCCCCTTCAGGTCTAGGAGGTAAATTGGAGGACACGTTCTAGTCCTACATTCAGAAGACACAACAACACAGATTCAAGCACTTGGCAACCAATCGAACAAATACAATACTACTTCAGAAAAACTCTACCTCTGGCGGAGGGTTGTTGGCATCGAAAGGAGGCATGACTGATTTGCCAGGGAGATCCTCCTTGGCGGTATACTTGGTCACCAGTTGCAACCTCTTATGTACCTCACCCATAGAAATGCCCGCGGCAGATATCTGAGTGACATCACCAGCACCGGTCTAGCGGAACATAGGGTGGACTCTGGCTTGCAGAGGCTAGATGTGGTGGCGCAACCACGTGCGAATGAGAGCGGCGCCACCCTCTTCTTTGCCTATGCGGCCTTTGAGGTCGCAGACGTGGTGATACAACACCTCCATTTCCTCGGACTCGCCAGGCATCATGATGTTCTTCCAGGAGCGCCTCCTCTTACAAGTCGCCGCGGGATCGAAGGGCGCGAGTCCGAAGTGCTCTCCATCAGCCTTCTGGTCATGGACATAGAACCACTTGTCCCTCCACCCTTGGACGGACGCGGTGATCTTGATATCAAAGTAGGTAACAGAGGAGTCGACGTGGATCCCACTACCTCCTACATCGTAGACTACCGAACCCAACCCCGACTGACGCTTCAGCTTAAAAAGCTTCTAGAAGAGACCAAAGTGCAGCTCGATTATGAGCTAGCACTCACACAAAGTGATGAAATAGGCGATGTGGAAAATGGAATTTGGGGACAGCTGGTGCAGCTAGAGCCCATAGAAACAAAGAAGACCCCTAACAAATGGATGCAGGGGGAGAGAGAGACCTCGAATGATGAACGCCAAGAACATCACTCTAAAACCCACAGGAGGACAAGGGATTACCTCGTCACCAGGCACTAGCGGGTCATCTTCCGTGGGCGGAAGAGCTCCATCTTGACAATGAAGGTGCACATTAGAAGGCTTGATGATGGACGCGCGCTAGGAGCCATTGGTGATCCGAGTGCCCGCCCCCTTCTTCTTCCTAGCGCCGGTGGCGCTGGTGCCCACGGTGGTGGTGCCACCCTTCTTCTTGGTGGTGGCAATGGTGGCCGCATATCCAGCAGCAGAACCTCCCTTCTTCTTGCCCATCTTTCGATGGCGATGCGAACGGAGAAAGTAACTGGGGAAAACATGGAGCTGGCCAATGCCGCAAAGAGGAAGCGCGCAATGAAGCAAAGAGAACAACAATGGCGAACAAGGCACGAGGAAGAAGAGAGATGGGGAAAATTACCGCAGCTGCGCTGCTACTTAACCTCCTCACGGATGCCATCCAATAGCCAGCAGAAACCCTACTGGACACGTGGCACACATCGCCATCGACATGTGGCAAGGCTGAACCACGAACCGTCCCCCACTACTTCCATTACGCGTGGAAATCGAGGAGACACAGTTAAAACATAAGATTACGCACGCCCGGTCAAATCAAAGTTAGAAAGTGGGACCCACTGCTCGTCACGTCCTGTCAAATCCGCTCACGCGGGGAACTGAGGTCATCACATCTTCAGCACTGATGTCATCGATTCCAGCAGAAGAAGATTTTGACTACTTCAGTTCTTGCTCGAGTCTTCGACTCAACCAAGCACTCGGGGGCTACTCCTAACAGGAGCACTGGCCGTGCACCCGAAAGAATTTTTATGCAGGTGTATCAGCATTCAAGACAAACCCACCACCTGAATCAACGATTCGATGTTGAACTACGGGTTACTCCCATAGGGAGCGCTGGAAGCACATTCGACTGAAACAAGCAACAAAAGACGACAGCAGTCGCAACATGTTTTCAGTCCCCACTCGAGTCTATGACTCGAATAGGCACTCGGGGGCTACTCTCATAGGGAGCGCTGGCCGCGCACCCTATGATTATTGGTACATCATACTGTGTGTCGATAACATCCACACTCGAATGCTATGGCGACTCCGCCTCATATTTTCCCTACAAATATATTACATCTCCTGGGTCACCCGAATCATCTCCGCGATGACTAAAATTTCAGATGCCGCGCTTGCAGCGTGAAGATAAGACCTGAATAAGGCCTGGCAACGCATCTGCTGCGCACTACCAGAAATATATCCGTGCCTACAGGTACGATGAACATGCCTTGACGGACGCGTCAAGTGCTCACACCTACACACTAGAATTCGACTCTTGTACGACCTCCACGGCTTGAGTCGAATTACGCCAGCACTTTTCCGAATTCAAGTCCGGGGACTCGAGTTTGAGTAGATTATGTTGTTTTGCCCTAAGGCAGTTAACTGATACCAATACATAGGATAAATCAGGCACGTATATCAACAATCCCTATGATATGAACAGAACACTCAAAAAAATGACCAGTCATGCACTCGAAAGACTTCATAAAGTCTCCAATCGAATCTGCGATTCCACTGGACACTCGAGGGCTACTGACATGGGCATACCCTATAGGCGAGCTTGGCATATACGGTCCAGATACGGCAGAAGCCCACAGCATTGCCAAGGCCCAATACAGAATTCAGGTGACCTATGGACTCTTCGATTGCTTGCAGCACAAGAAGAAGCTTAAGATAGAAAGTTCAAAGGGACGAACCCTAATCTGTAACCGACTTGACCTACTACCCGGGACCTAGCCTATCTATATACATGCTAGGAGGGGGCGCCAAGGAGGACGATCACGCTGTGGGCTTCTGCTATATCCTTTACTATGTTGAGTAATTCGTCTACCTTAGATGTAATCTCTTAATTGTTTACCTCGGTGATCGAACTCACTCTTTTCGAGGTTCTTTCCACATGCCATTGGGCATGGTTCTTTTGTATATCATCAAGTAATTTCTTTGCAGCTTTCCCATTATTGTTCCTCATGTTGCAGTATCTATCATAGACTTAGACATTGTGTTAAGGACATTATAAAATAAATGTAATATAAGCCATTCTTCCATCCCATGACTATGATAGTTCATTAAGGCTTATTTCATCCTTTCCCATGCAAGCGCTAGTGGCTCGCAATCTTCTTGTCTAAAGCTTGTAATGTTGGATCTTAGTTGCATAGTTTTAGCTGGGGGGAAAATTTAGTCATAAACATATTAGTGCATTCCTCCCAAGATTTAATAGTGCCCTTAGGTAGAGCTAGCAACCAGTCCTTAGCCTTTCCTCTAAAAGAGAAAGGAAACAATCTTAATTTAACAGGATTCGGATCTACATCCTTAATACGCATCATGTCACAAATTTCAGTACAAGTATTTAAGTGCAAACTTGAATCCTCAGAAGATGAGCCCCCAAATTGGTTTTGTTGAACCAAACTTAAAAGGTTTGGCTTAATTCATATGCTTCGGCAACACCAGCGGGCTGAGTGATAGGTGCACGAATAAAATCATCAGTGGCAGTAGCATACTCCCCAAGTCTCTTTTGAGCCATGGATCTTATATTTTTTGTATTTTTAAGTAAAGAAAATAAATAACAAGTAACTATTTTTTGGGGGGTTTCAAATAGATAACTAGAAAGTAAACTAATAACAAGAATAAAACTAAAACATATAATAAAACTAAAAACAAGGTCTCTAGTGACCTCACCGGGATAACAAAATTACTTCCGCGGAAACAGCGCTAGAAAAAGGGTTGATACCTTAAATCCGGATTCACGGATGTAGTATAATAGCTTTTTCCCTAGAAGACCTAGGTTTAATCGAACCTTGGAAAGCAATTCTAAAATATAATAAAAAGGACATGTCTACAAGACTTTGTTTCTTTGTTTTACCTTACCGGACCAATCTAATTTACTTTTATAATGGGTTGAATCAATGGATGGAGATAGGCCAAGGCTAACGATCCACCTACAACTGCATGTCATATGGGATAAAAGATAATAATAAGCATAGTCATGTGTAAAGTTTTAATAGGGATAATCTCTTATGGGCAACACATCCTAATCTCTATGATGCAGTGGGCATAGCAATAGTCTTTTAATCCAACCGAGTCCACCCTGAAGCAATGGGCTACAAATGATTATTAAGTGTAAAACACAGATCAAAGCATTAAGTGGTAATGTTGTTGTGATCCGGAATGGGTCGCTAAGCAAAGACCGTACTATCCTTTCTGTCACTGGGGTTCCTATGAGATCGCCAAGTATCTCACCTCAATCCTTTATCAATATATGGGGTATTCGGTACCTACAAGTCTATAGATCAAGACAAGAGACAAAGAAACAAAAGATACAAATATCTATTTCAAACAATACACAATGCTCCCATAGATTGGATGCACATAATAACTTCGAGGTTTCTCCCCAACACATAGCCCATGGGGACTACTCACTCATGACAATAAGATCAAGGATAGAAAACATTGTGCAAAATACTTAGACTGAAATCAAATATTCTTAGAATGGTCGCCGAATCACAAGAAGATCTGAAGTACAAAGTAATGGCTATGGCTAATGGAGGGGATGGAAGATGGAAGTGATGAACAATGATGTGGATCTCCTTTTGTGGTGTTGTGATGCAATTGAGAATGTAGGCCTTCTGCGCGGCGGCTGAGACCTCAAAATATATAGGCGTCTTCATGAAAGTTGTAGGGTTTGACAAGATGGAGCCGCTGCCACATGGTACCAGCGGATGGTATGGGCGGTCCCTGCCCGTACTAGTGGTCGTTACAGCTGTTGTCGCCTGGAATTGACTCCACAATTACTTGGTCGTGTGGACTTCCTCAAAAACCTTCATGATGACTCCAGATTTCACATTAAAAACGTGATTTCCTGCACAACACAATTCAAAGCAATGGTTTGCATATCTTTGCAATTATTAGTCATTAGTGGCAAGGATTGAGAGTTTCTTGTCAATTGCTTGACTAAAAACAATGTTTAAACATGGTGGAAGATGGCTATTTTTGGAGCCATCATTGTTGCGAGACTAGTTCGTATTTTCACATAGTATGTGTCCCAAGGAATAGTGCCCATGAGAAAGATCGTTTTGGCTGATCTAACATCACTACTAGCTCCTGGAAACTGACTCCAGTCAGTTGCCATAACTATTATACATACACAAAATGTTATCATAAGATGATAAAGTATTGATGTCAATTAAGGTGACATTAGTAAGTTGCAATGGATATGAGGGGCTGTGAAGTCCAGAACCTAGACTCAACCTCTTCCATGAGCAAGCATGATCAGAAGTACCAGGTTATATGGTGCCGATGATTAGTAAACAAATGTTGCTAGCTTATCTATACTCTAGTGTAAGTGGGAGACTGTTGGAAATATGCCCTAGAGACAAATAATAATATGGATTATTATCATATTTCACAAAGTTTATGATTAAATTTCATATCATGCTATAACTGTATTGAAAGGACACGTCAATACACGCGTGATATATAAACAACTAGGAGTTCCCGGTGAATCTCTAGTCACTAGTTCATTGGTCAATAGATGATCAAGGTTTCCTGATCATGTGACATTTATGCCAGTTGAAAATGGAGTCACCTCATTGCAAGAATGAGATGATGATATATACCCAATCTAAACATTGTGACCCGATCATGTCACAAAGTTCAAGTTACGATGATTAGAAAAGACCTTGTGTCCTATTTCTTAGACCGTGAGACCGGATCAATCACTGTCACCCGAGAATACTTAGATAGCATCAAACGTCACTTGATTAAACGATGATCATAAAGGTGTGTTCAGGTATTCGGAGGAACATGTAGAGTAATTATATGTCAAGAGCGGGATTTGTCCATCCGCGTGACGGAAAGATACTCGAGGGCCCACTCGGAGAAGTTATATCCAATAGTTGTGCAGCGTGTGATTTAATTACGGGGGTATCACTTGTCGAAATGAGTTAAATAGCATTATTCAGTAACGTGATTGAACACGACATGGTGATGTCATTGATCAAATATCGGACAATGCAAGTATCTAAGCGGCAAAAGGAATATGACACGACATTCATGGTTTAAAGGATGAAAGATTCGTGGAATGCACAGGGGTCGTCATGGGAATCCAGGTCCCGCTAATGATCATTGGCATGAGAGGGTGATACGTTGCAAACGTATTTATAACTTTTTATGTTCCATGCTTGTTTAGTATCAACTTTGCTTTGCTTTGTCAACACTTTAAGGTATTTTTATATGTTTTCTGGGACTAACCTATTAACAAGATGCCACAGTGCCAGTTGCCTTTTTTCTTCTGTTTTTGGTTCCAGAAAAGGCAGAAAATCAATATTCTCGGAATTCGATAGGACAAAAGCCAATATGGCTATTTTTCCCGGAGCAACACGGAAACACGAAGCAGAGACAGAGTAGGGCACTAGGGTGGGCACACCATATGGTGGCGCGGGCTAGCCCTGGCCGCACCACCAGGTGGTGTGGGCCCCCTGGCCGCCGACCGACCTTGCCTCTTCGCCTATAAGATGCCTCCCGATGCGAAAACCCTAAATAGTCCAGCCTCCAGCCACGAAAAGTTCCGCAACACCGCCGCCACCGAAGGGGAGATTTGGGGGACAAAAAGTCTCTGTTCTAGCACCCTGTCGGGATGGGGAAGTGCCCCTAGAGCCATCTCCATCGATCTCCACCACCATCTTCATCACCGTTGCTGATTCCCATGATGAGGAGGGAGTAGTTCTTCCTCAAGGCTAAGGGTTCTACCGGAAGGTATGTGTTCATCTCTCTCTCTATGCATGATCATATTGTGATCATGAGCTTTGTAATCAAGTATATCTACCTTGCTACTCAAGTGCTTTAATAGATCTCTGCTCTCCCCATGTGTGTGAAGTTGACAGTGTGCACACCATGGTGGCACTTAGGCTAGAGATTACAAATACTTATTATGAGTTATATTTGGAGTTGGATGTCTTTATGAAATTGTGGTGTTTGTTGGAATCATCTAGCACTCAAGGTGATAGTGTGGGGTTACCTAGATGGGGAAAGCGGACTTTGAGGTGTGTTGTTATAGCCCTACCATGGATTAGAGTGTCCAACCAGAGAGTAGTTCAGAGTAGTATCATGAAGATAATATATTTATATGAGAGTGTTCACTAGTGAAAGTATGATCCCTAGGCCTTGTTTCTAAGCATTGATACACCGTTTGCTGCTAGATCTGTTACATGTTTGCTTGCTTCCATCTTTATTTCAGTTTGTCTTTAGTCTCTTCCACACCATCAAGCAATTTTCTACCACAGTTGTCTTATATACATACCACTTTTATTTCACTATCTCTTCGTCGAACTAGTGCACCTATACACATGACAAGTGTATTGGGTGTGTTGGGGACACAAGAGACTTCTTGTATCTTGATTGCAGGGTTGCTTGAGAGGGGATACCTTTGATCACTTCCTCCCTGAGTTAGATAAACCTTGGGTGATCCACTTAAGGGAAAACTTGCTGCTGTTCTACAAACCTCTGTACTTGGAGGCCCAACAACTATCTACAAGAATAGAAGTGCATAGACGTCAAGCTATTTTCGGGCGCCGTTGCCGGGGAGGTAAGGTAAAAGGTACTCACATCCTCCGATGTGAGTACTCGAAGTTATTTACTTTAGATTCTGCAATTTTGTCTTTTTGTTTCTTGTTTTCACTAGTTAGGCTTAATGGAAAACAACAACAAATTTAGAGAGCTTTATAGTATTTATCTTGAGTTAGGACATGAAGTGTTTGAAGAGAAAATTAAAAAACCTATGGAACTTTATTTGCATGCTAATAGCAATATTATTAGTATGAATTCTTTGAACACCATTATTGATAATGCTAGAGAAAATCTAAGCTTGGTCAAGCTGGTTTTGATGAGCATGATATTTTTAGTCCCCCGAGCATGGAGGAGAAATTTTACTTTGATGATACTATGCCTCCAATATATGATGATTACAATGATGAGTATGATATTTTCAGTCCACCTACTATTGAGGAGAAAATTAATTATGATTACAATATGCCTCCTATATTTGATGATTATGGTGATGAGAATAATAATGATAGCTATTTTATTGAATTTGCTCCCACTACAATTAATAAGAATGACTATGCTTATGTGGGGAGTATTAATTCTTTTATGCACGTGGCTCATGATAAGAATCTTTTATGTGATAGTTATATTGTTAATTTTATTCATGATGCTACTGAAAGTTATTATGAGAGAGGGAAACATGGTTTTATGTATCTCAACAATATTAAGTTTCCCCTCTTTATGTTGAAAGTCTTGAAGTTGCACTTGTTTTGTTTTCCTATGCTTGTTGCTTTATGCTTTCATGACTTGTTTATTTACAAGATTCCTATGCATAGGAAGTGGGTTAGACTTAAATGTGCTTTGAATTTGCTTCTTGATGCTCTCTTTTACTTCAATTCATATTTCCTATGTGGGCATCTTCTCAAACTATCATGCCTAACTTAAAGGCGTTAAAGAAAAGTACTTATTGGGAGATAATTCAAAAGTATTAGATGAGTCTTGGAAGTTATTACCTCTGTAATAACCGCTCCTTATCCTTTTTTTGTGCCAAGAGTAACCTCTAATGAGAGACAAGTAATGATTGGGAAAGTTGCTGTCCCGAAACAGATTTTTGTGCTTCACTGTAAAAATTCGTGTAAAATCTCTGTACGTCCGTTTGAGCTATGATTTTTTGTCCTTCTGACCCAGGTTGTTAAATTTCGTTAGTTCAACACTTTTTGATTTGAGCAACATAAGGTCTTCGAAAAAATTGGTTTTTACCTGTTGGTCTGTTTTGACAGACTTCTGCCATTATTTACATTTGCTTCTTGTTGATTCCTTTTGGGTTCTCTTTGGGGAATTGAGCTTTTTGAGGGAAGTGCTACAGTAGATTGTGTTTTAATGGAAGTTTTATTGGTGTTCAAACTGAACATAAAGACTTATTATCTTGAGTATACTAATGTTGCTAATAAAGATTGTGTGAAGTTTTGTATGAAAGAAAAATTTCAGGTGTATGGAAGGAATGATGTAATGAGATGAAGAATGGACTAAAGCTCAAGCTTGGGGATGCCACACGTGTCACCCCAAGAAATATCCAAGAAGTACAAGCATCAAAGCTTGGGGATGCCCAAGGCATCCCCTTCTTCATCAATAAAAATCTCCGGTTCTTCCAAACACTTCATTTTTATTGTTTCATGCATAGTTGTGTTGTTCTTGGAGCGTCTTTGTTTTTGGTTTTCATTTGCTTAGTTTGCTTGAATAAGTTGGTTGGATCCCAACACACTTCTTTTGGAGAGAGACACACCCTGTTATTCATTGTTTGGAACACTCTAGTTTTCATTCTTATTGTTTTGTGAGTGTTCTCTTTTCCTAGCACTGTGTTTAGACTTAGTTTTCTTGTGCTTTCAGCTTAGAACTTTTTATTTCTCCTTTTTGGATTGGTGAGACAAGCTCACTGATCTTTATTTATTATTATCTTTGTGAGTTCTTTCAAATAAGTTGGTTTGGATTGGAAAAGAGTAGGAAAGTTCATGCTTAAGTGGTACAAAAGGGAGTTTGTTTTTGAGTGTGACTTAGACTTTATCATGTCATGCTTGATATTGTTTTGGATTTATGCTTAGTGATTTTTGCGGTAGCATGACTTGTTACAAATAATTGAGAGTGCTTAATGTGCCTTGAAAGAATCATGCGTTGTTTTAGCATATTAAAACATAGTATTGTGGTATTCTCCTTTGATGCTTTATTTGGGTTGACTTGGCGCATGCTCACACCATGTTAAGACTATCCCAAGTCACCATAGACTTTATGATACTTTAGTTTTCGACTTGTAATATCACTTTATGCTTTAATTAATGATGTTTTGTCGCTTTGCATGATTATGGCCATTATTGCTCTCTTAGTTGGTCGCTCCCAGTCTTTTGCTAGCCTCTGTAACCAAGTATGAGTTCCACTCATGCACCCAACTCCTAAAACCAAGTTATTCCAAAAAGTCCACCATACCTACCTATTAGCATATGCTATTCCAAGTATATTCATGTTTTTATCTACCTTCTAAATTAAACTTGTTATGTGAAAATTAGTGATTAAAGCTCTCACGAACTTGATGGCACACTTTACTTTCCTTGCACTTAATAAACTTGAACCATTGTGTCGTCTATGTTGTATATGCTTGCACTTATATGTTGCGGATTAGCACAACCATGCTGTCATGGGAAACGCTTTCAACATTGCACTTGTACTTTGTACCTAGTTGATATCATGCTCTTTTGTCTATGGATGTCGTCGGTGTGAAATCAAAGGGGAGCTTGTAAGTCCATGGAGTTATGTATGTGTGTTAGAGAAACGCCTGGGCCGCCGGTCTAATCCATGCCGTCATGGTGGAAACCTGCAGGGTAACCATAATGAGATGTCTATGAAGCATTCTTCTTATAAAAAAGAGTTAGATATTGAGAAAAAAGAGAAAAAGAAAATAAAAAAAGCGATATGAGAAAAGAGGAAAGAGAGAAAAAAGCACCATTTTCCCATGGTAAATAAGAAGATTGCTGAGTTGCTCGTTGTCTGCTTTCCTTGTCATTTTGATATGGGGATTCTTCCGTATCATCGGGAAAGGGGTACCCCGTTGGCGGTTCTCTATGATACACATGTACTTACGATGACAAGAACTTACCGGTGACTAAACTTGAGTAGCATGAGGAGCGGCCCTCGTATTCAAGGGACATGAGATTTCCAACTTATACTTTGTCAAGTATATACTCCATAGTTTGTTCACTTTAACCTTAATCACTTCAAGATGCTTATCATAGGGGCAATGATAGCTGAAAGCTAACAAGTACCATAATTTTTGGAAGCTCTTTATGAAACTTAAATCTCTACTTCCTTCTAGAAAGGCCTTTCTTTTACTTTTATGTTGAGTCTCCACCTTCTATATTTATGCACCTATTGAGAGAGCATAGTGGCCATTCTTAGTTTAATGTGCATTGTCCCAAGAATTGTTGATTGATGCATAACTTGATATTGCTTGTTCTTAAACTACTTGTATCTAGTCACTCTTATGAACTTAGAAGGTGTCCTATGCATTTATGTTTGCTACTCTCTTAGGGACAAGCTGAATGCCACTATGCTATGTTTTCTTTATGTGAAACAAACAAACGTCTTGCAAAGCATTGTTATTCATGAATCTTTTGTTTGTGCCTTTTCATGTTACAACATAGTTGCTATGTATTATTTTTAGAAATTTGTCTTTCATGCTATGCTGAAGCACTATGATCCTAGCTATCAATGTTTTACAAATACTTTGATCAAGTTTATGATGGTGCATGTCACCTCAAAAATCATTCTTTCTTTTTATCACTTACCTACTCGAGGAAGAGCAGGTGTTAAGCTTGGGGATGTTGATACGTTGCAAACGTATCTATAATTTTTGATGTTCCATGCTTGTTTAGTATCTACTTTGCTTTGCTTTGTTAACACTTTGAGGTATTTTTATATGTTTTCTGGGACTAACCTGTTAACAAGATGCCACAGTGCCAGTTGCCTGTTTTCTTCTATTTTTGTTCCAGAAAAGGTAGAAAATCAATATTTTCGGAATTGGACGGGACAAAAGCCAATATGCCTATTTTTCCCGGAGCAACACGGAAACACGAAGTAGAGACGGAGTAGGGCACCAGGATGGGCACACCATATGGTGGCGCGGGCTAGCCCTGGCCGCGCCACCAGGTGGTATGGGCCCCCTGGCCGCCCACCGATCTTGCCTCTTCGCCGATAAGATGCCTCCTGATGCGAAAACCCTAAATAGTCCTGCCTCCAGCCACGAAAAGTTCCGCAGCACCGCCGCCACCGAAGGGGAGATTCGGGGGACAGAAAGTCTCTGTTCTGGCACTCTGCCAGGACGGGGAAGTTCCCCCGGAGCCATCTCCATCGATCTCCACCACCATCTCCATCACCGTTGCTGATTCCCATGATGAGGAGGGAGTAGTTCTTCCTCAAGGCTAAGAGTTCTACCGGTAGCTATGTGTTCATCTCTCTCTCTATGCATGATCATATTGTGATCATGAGCTTTGTAATCTAGTAGATCTACCTTGCTACTCAAGTGCGTTAATAGATCTCTACTCTCCCCATGTGTGTCAAGTTGACAGTGTGCACACCATGGTGGCACTTAGGCTAGAGATTACAAATACTAGTTATGAGTTATATTTGGAGTTGGATGTCTTTATCAAATTGTGGTGTTTGTTGGAACCATCTACCGCTCAAGGTGACAGTGTGGGGTTACCTAGATGGGGAACGCGACTTTGAGGTGTACTGTTATAGCCCTACCATGGATTAGAGTGTCCAACCGGAGAGTAGTATCATGAAGATAATATATTTATATGAGAGTGTTCACTAGTGAAAGTATGATCCCTAGGCCTTGTTTCTAACCATTGATACACCGTTTGCTGCTAGATCTATTACATGTTTGCTTGCTTCCATCTTTATTTCAGTTTGTCTTTAGTCTCTTCCACGCCATCAAGTTATTTTCTACTATCGTTGTCTTATATCCATACCACTTGTATTTCACTATCTCTTCGCTGAACTAGTTCACCTATACACCTAACAAGTGTATTGGGTGTGTTGGGGACACAAGAGACTTCTTCTATCTTGATTGCAGGGTTGCTTGAGAGGGGATACCTTTGACCACTTCCTCCCTGAGTTCGATAAACCTTGGGTGATCCACTTAAGGGAAAACTTGCTGCTGTTCTACAAACCTCTGCACTTGGAGGCCCAACAACTGTCTACAAGAATACAAGTGCGTAGACATCAGAGGGTCTCGACCATATCTGGAGTGTTCCTAAACCGTGGGGTATCACGCTTAAGGTCTTGATGATGCTCAGAGATCATTTTGGTATCAGCAAAATCACCAAAGAATAGAGAGAGAACCGGAAGTGTTTCAGTAAGGCTAGAGGATGTTTGGAGTGGGGTGGAAGGAGTTCCATAGCCACGGGGGTTGAATAATATGTAAGTAAATGTTGAATATTGATTCAATAATTTATTAATAATTATTTAAAAGGAAAATAATTGAAATGGTTAAATACCTAATTGGGCCAAAATCCCTAGGGGAAAGGGCCCATGAGGGAAAGACCAAAGGGACGAGATAGAGGGGGTGGCTGGCTAGGCCAAGGGACACTGCTGGGGCCCACTTGGGCTGTGACCGGCGGCGGCAAGCCCCCCTCTCCCCTCTCCTTTGTTTAGTCCCACATGGCTAAGCTAATTAGCTATGGGGTGGTTTTCCCCTATATAAAGAGAGGTATTTTGAAAAAATAAATACATCAATAATCAACAAAGGTTCCCTCTTTTGGGGAGACAGCTAGTTGATTCTCTCTTTCTCTCTCTCCCGTGACCGCGGTCCCAAGTCAGGACTATGAAAACAGGAGACTTCTTCACCGCGGAGCACCGTCGCGCTGCAGGATCTAGAAGGTCTATTTCCGCAATTGTTGCTAGATCGGAGGAGTGATAGTCATCGTCGGGTACCAGACGTGTGTAACTCCCTCGGAGGTGCAACACTTGGGACACTAGAAGATATCGGAGCCACATGACTTCAAAAAGACCTCGAGGTAGACATCAGTACGACTACATCAGCCACATTCTACCGAGCGTTGACAACGCTTTTCGGTCTTCAAGGGTAAGTTCGCGAAAATCCCCTCCCTTTACTCATTACTAATAGATAGATCCTGGCATTAGGGTTCTTGGCATAGGAGAATTTATTGTGTTCAGGCCCGAACCCCTACAGTTGGTGCACTCTTAGAGGTTATGCGCTTGAGCCGGAATGAGAAACCGGCTGAGGCTTATGGGAAATAACCATCTCTAAGTAACGTGTTTGTACTAGTGAGATCTAGTACCATATGAGCTGTCCAACATGATTATGGTCATATATGTAATTCCTATGAGGGGATCTTTATTCTATAAGTTGTTATATGATATTGAAACCTATTTATGTGTAAGATGTATTGATAGATGCATATCATGTACCCGTTGTTAAGTACTTATTTTGATCCAACTTGTATGCAAGAATATGTGTGGGGGAATGTGTGTATTAGTTGAAGTAACATGGTGGTAGTGATTGAATAGTGACAACAAATTCAAGATCTCTATGGTTTTTTACCTATCTTTTTATACCTCAATAGGAATAAAGTGAATTCATGTGGTATAATTATCTTGCGACATCTTGATAATCTAGTTTGGTCAAGGTAGCATATTTGTTATTCAAACATCATGTCAAAATACCTAAGGCTATGCTCTGTTAATTTTTAATTCAAGATTGATTGAAGTTTTACTTTTCTTGAGGATCATAGGAGACATCTGTTGCATCGACGTGATGCCCATATGAGTGCTTATCAAACACAAAATACAAAGTTTTATCAATATTTTATTTTTTGAATGTCCACTACCACTTAAAAAGAGAATAGATAAGTGAACCCATGAACCCCATTCTATTTTAAATCATAAGAAACAAGTTTCAACACCATTGCTATCATTTATATTTTCTGCAATTAAATATTTTGAAAATACAAAAATACTTTCTCTATTAGCAAACACAAACCAAAACCCAAAAACACCTTTATAATATTATTATTACTTTGCTTGTCTATTTATAGATTGTTTTACTTTATTTATTTATTTATATTGTTATTTCATATTATTAATATGAAACCTTGTACTTGACAACCACACGGTTGAGTTGGGTACACAAGACAAGGACTTTGCTTTGCAGGTTGGTAGAACAGGAGAAGCAACACTTACCGTTGTTCCAATTTCCCGAAAGTTTGATATAAACTCTCGAGTCAACCTTGTGTGAAAAAGACGCCTGCTATAACATTCTGCACTTGGAGTCTCAACAAAGTGGTTGCCATCAGCATTCTATCTTTGTTTCAGTATGTTAGCATGTGTAAAAAAATTGAGAAAATTTGGTGAAGGTCGAAAAATTAGACTCGTAAAAAAACTCGCTTAAGTGAGCCTAAAAGGTTTGTCCCTAAGTTTGTGATTTTTTCGACCTTCATCAATTGTTTCCAAACTTTTTACACATGCTAGCATACTGATAGTATCAAGAAAATCAAATTTATTTTAAGAAACTTGAATGTTATAATATTCAAAATTAAAAGAGATAAGTAAAATAAAAAATATTAGCAAATCGTATGTTGGCCATGTCCAACTGACGCGACGTGAACTGGGTGGGCAGTTGACTGGGCAAGGGTGTAGTAGCGGCGGCCATTCGGCCTGCATAGTTGGCATGAACATGCACAATACACGGGGAAGGTTACGTCGATCACGCGCGAGTCATGCATGTTGACGATGGATAGATCGTGCGTGATCTTGTTCTTTTCTACGCTGCTTCCTTTCGTATGCACGATCAACGCTATTTCTTTTCCACGCTGCCTCCCACCTTCTTATGCTAGAAACCACACACAAGAAACCCTAACGCCGCACCCCCTTCTCCCGCCTCCCACCTCCTTCGTAGCTCTCCTCCGGCCGCGACATATAGAACCGCTAGATCCTCGACGGGCTCGTCCTCGGCATCCTCGATTGGCTGTACATTGACAGATCGATTTGCACGTACCAAGTCAGGAATAGGCTTCGTGGTAGGCTTCACGTGTTCGTAGACCATCTACGAAAAAATGGTTTGTTGGGCCGTCGAAAAATGGTGCAAACTAGCCGCGGGTTTCACAAGTGCTCAACGTTTAAAATTTTCTAGTACTCCCTGTGTTTCAAAATATAAGATATTTTAGTTTTGTGAATAGAGTGTATCTAGATTTCTTTTAGTTAATAGATTTATCTATATTTAAAGTGAACCTACACACTAAAAGGTTTTAGATATATTTTTTTCACAAAGATAAAACATCTTATATTTTGAAACGCAGGGAGTACAAAGCTAGGATGCATGTTACATCTAATATGGATGTTATCGTAGATTCGTTACAGAAAAGAGGACCGGCCAGTGAGGACCAGTGAAGTACGCTTCACTAATATGGATGTTGAGTGTTTGATAGGATTAGAGAACACATGGTTGAGTGCTACCGATATACTTCCTCCGTTCAGAAATATAAGACGTTTTAGTTTTATGAAATGAATATATCTAGATGCTTTTTAGTGTATAGGTTCACTCTGAACCTCTATGAATTATACACTAAAAAGCATCTATATACATTCGACTCATAAAGCTAAAACGTCTTATATTTCTAAACAGATGGATTAGTAGATTAGTATTGAAAATATGCCCTAAAGAAAATAATAAAATTGTTATTATCATATTTTCTTGTTCACGATGAGTGTTTATTCTACATGCTATAACTGGAGTCAATAATGGCGCACCAAAGTTTCGCTCAATCTGGTATCCACGTCTCCCCGATTATTTCTGGTCGTCGGATGGACGACGGGGAGGACAAGTGGCGACATCACCACAGAGCTAGGCTCCCGCCTGGATGCAGGCCCTGCAACCCGAGATTCCCTAGCAAGGGCGTGTCTCATACCCTTTCCTACCTCACGTTGCTGGAAGGTGGGCTGCACACCCTTTTCGGCCTTGCGTTGCTAGACGGTGGACCACACGTCCTTTCCCGCCTCATGTCGCTAGACGATGGGCCGCGCACCGTCTCCTAGCCAATGCGTCGATGGTTGTGGGCACCGCCGCTCTTGGTGAGAGGCATTTGGAAGGAGACAGGCGTTCCGCACCCGCTGGGTTGTGGGCCCGTCGATGGCCTGCGTGGCAAAGGAGGCCCCCGTCCGCCGTGGGTTATCGTGGACGAGAGCCGAGCTGGCAGCGGAAACCCTCCCCCTCTACGGGTTCTCGTAGCCGAGAGATGACGTGGAAGCAGAAATCGTCGCCCTCAGCAGGTTCTCACGGCCAGCGAGCAGACGTGCCAGGCAAAACTTTTCCCTTCATGGGTTCTCGTGGCCGCGAGGATGAAAGCGGCAGCGAGAACCCGTTGGTCTTCCTTCCTACAATAGTGGAAAACGGGCCTCCAGTCCCGACCCGTAAGGGGCTTTAGTCCCGGTCCTGGTAACCGGGACTGGAGGGGCGGGACTAAAGGCCCACCCATTAGTCCCGGCCCTCTTACCAGCCGGGACCAATGGGCATCCACGTGGTTGTCTCTGCGGGCGCCGGGTGCCCCCCCATTAGTCCCGGTTCGTATTACGAACCGGGACAAATGGTTCTCTGCCGCGGCAGCATTTTAGGCACTTTCTCTGCTGCGGCAGAGAATTTAATTTGTATTCTTTTTTCATTTCAAAATAGTTTTCTACGCTACCACATACCGTACATGTTCGTGCATACATAAGATAACTTCCCTTAAGATCGAGCATACAAATATATACATGATAGTTACACATGGAGATCACAATTATCGGGACTAGAGCCTGTCTATTCAATTACACGGTCGGGGATCATCGGCGCCTATTCACACTAAATTCTCCGGCGTCATCTATCATCTCGTTCATCAAGAATCCTGCCAGTTCTTCAGCAATTGCTACTATGTGTTGCTGTGGTAAGAGCTGATCCCGCATTTTATCGAACTATATAAGAAAAGGAGATCAATATAAATATCAATCATGATAAGAAAAAGTGACGGTAATAAAAATAATGTTATGAATGTATTGCTTACATCGACTCTATAATCATTCAGCTCACTGGTAAACGTGCGAATGAACTCGCAAACGTAGAATCCACATAGATTCGTCCCCTGTGGCTGCCTCGCGCACTTTACGAGAATAGAATTCAATCAAAATAATAATCCAGCATGATAATTGTATTGAAACTAGAAGTAAAGAGATGCGCCTACTACTTACCGAGACCGGCTTAAACGTTAGCTTCTCAGTAAAGTCACCCGTAACCGCACTCTTAAACTGGTTCCAAACCCTACCCGGTAAAGAAAATGAATGAGTTATTTATTACGTGATATCTCAGGAAATCAACGAAAGAGACCGCTGTAGCGCGAAAATTACCTCTGGAGCATGTCCTGCATGTCACTAAACTGTTCCAGGGGTCTCTTTAATGGGTCCATGCCTTCAACTCTCCCCTTATCAAGTTGAATGTCCATGAGAATCCAGTGGAAACTATACACGTTTATATATACATCAGTAACTCATCAATTACACTTAACATCGAGTAAGCAAAAGAGAATGTGTACAATAGAGTAAGACACTCACGCGAAATTGTAAGGAAACAGTATGTGGTCACGGAAATTTTGCTCCGTTAGAAACCTTAGAAGGTTTTCCTGTGTGTCCTCGGGTTTTTCCTTTAGCGTCCGACAATGTATTTTATCTGGGTCAATGAACCCAACACTGAAGATTGACCTTCTTTTACATTCCATGATCTTCATTCTGCATAATAATAGAGTACAAAAGGATATAATTAGGATAATTACATGCAATGAACTGAAAAACTGAAAAAATGAACAGCTTATATTATAGACAATGAATTCAACAACTTACAGACAATAGAAACTCATGAGACTTTTGTCGAGGGCGTCAAAAGTATATAACTGGAAGAGTTCTGGAAACTCAACATGGACCTCTTTTTCTCGGAAGTAGTATTCATGTGGGACTTTCGCCACGATCATTATTCTCTCCTCCTTTACGGCTTTCAAGTACCATTTATGTAAACTCCGCATTTGTGTTGGCAATTGTTGGAACTGCTCAAAGTTGACCAGAGGCTTCCCTGGGACATATGTAGGGACTACCTAAGCCTTGGGTAACTTGTCGTCCTGGGAACCTAGCAATTCCTCAACAGTCACATTCATAGCGGCCGCAAGCTTCTTAGCTTCTTCCATATCCTGCTGGGGAGTGTCATAGGATACCACCTTGAGGGGTGGGGTCGATTTTTTGGCCTGTTCCCCGAGCTGGGGGACGTCCTTTCTTTTCCCGGTTGCACTTTGACTTGATGATTTGTTGCCGCTTGTACTTCTACTTGATTTTCTCTTCTTCACTTCCTTCTGAAGTGTGCGTCGATAGTCATCTGGCTTATGGTGCAAGTCATATTGCGATTTTGTGTTCAGAAAAGAAAGTGCATACGCTTTTTGCTTCTCGGTGTATACCGGGGCAGGCTCGGGTTTCTTCTTTTGAAGCTGCGCAACACATTCGGCCTTTATGATCATGTTGGTTTCCTCGTCAGTACGATCGTAAGGTCTGATAGGAAGATTCTTATGAGGTACTCTTGGGAGGGGCGACATTTGTCGTTTTGGGCTCATGCGTCGTTTAGTACTAATCGGAGGCTGCAGCGGAGATCGAGATAGACTCGGGCTGTGGTGGTCGTAGTCATGTGGTGGGCTTCTTGGAGGTGATGGAGGTGAAGGTGACATGCGACCACTCGGAGGTGGTGTTGGCTTTGGCGTCCAGCCTGGAAGCTTGATGTTGTTCTTGTCCCATAGAATGATACCACCTAGTACTTCGCCGAGTGTCCTCTCACCTTCAGGTCTAGGGATGTCAAGCTCCATTGAGTCCCACCCCATTGCGATTTCATCCACACCAACTTAGCATAGCCAGCTGGAATCTCACGGCCATGCCAGCGTGCGCCAGGTGGACAAGGTAAAGCACATCCGACCGCCACCTTGATGGATAGGTTCTTCACCTTCTGATGGAGCTCACAAGATGCCTGCTCCTTGATTCCATCCACGGGGTAGCCGGGACCGCCATCTACCATACGTGCATCGAAGGGACCTCCGATTCAGCCACGCTGCTTTTCCGCTAAGATGGGACGGCGGTAATATCGAGTACAGGATCTTGCAGGTGCGCTGCTCCTCGAAGTTCGTCAATCTGTTGCTGATGCATTCGAAGTGTTCTTATCAACTCGGTGAACTTGTCTCCCTCCTCCTCCTGTCGTCGCCTCTTTGCTCTCTCTCGGCTCCTATAAGTATCTCTGTCTTTGGGAAACCCCATCTCCCACGTATAACTAGGGCCAAGGCCTCGTACACGTCCTCCACGTTCGTCATTCCCGAGGACCTTTGTCAGCAAGTCTTTCTCTCTATCGGGACGGAACTTTGTTGTCCCCGCTTTAATCTCCTTCACCACTTTCTGCCATGTATCCCGGGGTATCCTAATCCCGTCACTGCAAATAAGGTCCCCTGTACTTTCGTCATACTCACTCCCATGCCCAAGGAACCAATTCCTTGCCCTCAGATCCCATTCTTCGTGTATTGGTTCTAGAGTGATCCCTTTAGCAAGCAGCTCATTTTCTTTAGCATCCCACTTTGGCATGGCAGCCGCGTAGCCCCTGGCCCCAGGTGATGGTGATATTTCTTCATCGCGGCATTTTTCTTGTTTTTTTCCGACATTTCCATAGCAGGTTGTGACTCCTTGTACTTCACAAATGCATCCCAGTTAGCCTGCTGCTTCGTTAGATAGCATTCAAATTTAGGAGTCTTATTCGTCTTCTGATACTTTTGCCATAATGCTTTCTTCCAGTTCTTGAATAGTTCGGCCATCTTCGTAAGAGTCCACTGCTTGACTTTCTTCCTCAATGCAGCTATGTCGGCATCATCCTCACATTCTGGCAGGGTGAAATGTGTCATGAGGTCATTCCAAAGACCCTCTTTGCACCTGTCGGAGACATACTCACCCTCTTTCTCCCCTTTGGTCTTATTCCACTCTCGAATGGTGATCGGGATGCGATCCCTAACCATAACTCCGCATTGTTGTTTAAATACAGTTTTAGCCTTTTCGGGTTCCACCGGTTCACCCCGTGGTGATACCCGCGTAATTGTATAACGCGTAGATGCGTCCAACTTTTTGGCCGGCCCTCGTTTGGAATATTTTTTGCTCGATGTGGAGGCCTAAGTGAAGAAACATTCGTCAATTTATATATATATATATACAACTCAGTTAATGCATCTACTGATCACCAGACTTCATATATATACCTCGCCGTCGGCTTCTCCACCACCGGAGCCGTCGGCTTCTCCTTGATCATTTCGGTCGACCTCCTCTCCCTCACCGGAGGGGTTCAGATAAATCGACGGAGGTTCGGGTGGATCAACATGGGGGGTGTCATTGATCATATCCTCGAGAATTTCTTGCTGTGCTAGGTCTCTCTGGATTGGATCCATAGTTTTCTACAAAATGCACACAATAACATTTTTCATTCAATATTGGTGCATAAAATAACACTAAACAATAATATGAACACGCAATTTGCTATAATAATACTAAACAATAGCAAAATTCTAGTGATGCCCTAACCCTAACCCTAAGTCCGGGCGGCCCGCAAGCACCACCACCCTAACCCTATCTCCGGGGGCCCATGAGCACCACTACTCTAACCCTAAGTCCGGGGGCCCGCGAGCACCACCACCCTAACCCTATCTTCGGGGGCCCGCGAGCACCACCACTCTAACCCTAAGTCCGGGCCCGCGAGCACCACCACCCTAACCCTAAGTCCAGGGGCAATATACTACTATATATACTATAATATTACGATAATGCAATAATACTATAATATTACAATATACTACTATAATGCAATATACTACTACATATACTACTAAATAATATTACACTACTCTATATATACTATAATATTACACTACTAAATAATATTACACTACTATATACTATAATAATATTACACTACTATATACTATAATAATATTACACTACTATATAATATTACACTACTAAATAATATTACAACTATATACACTATAAAATAAAAAAATAACATATATACAATATACTACGCTATACACTAAGAAAAAAATAATAACATATATACTATATACTACAATAAGAAAAAAATAGTAATAATAAAATATATACTACACTATGAAAAAAATAAAAGAATAAGGGCGCCACCGCCGGCGTGCGGAAAGCAAAGGGCGCCACCGCTGGCGTGCACGCACCGGCCTGCTTGCCCGCTGTGGTCGGCGCCACCGCCGGCGTGCACGGCAGAATTCGGATGATGGCGGCGCGCGGAAGCGCAGGGCCGGAAAGCAGAGGGTGCCGCGCGCGGGGGCTCTAGAGGCGGCGACACGATGAAGTTCGGATGGCGGCGCGCGGACGGCGTAGGGCCGAAAAAAGCAGAGGGTCGCGGGGGTTTATTACATGGTCGACGGGGATGCACGCGCACAGCGACGGTGCGGCGGCGTTCGTCGGTGAGATGGCAGCGGCGTGGATGGCCGGAGAAAAATTTGGCAGCCTGCCGGCGTAGTTCTTCATCCTCGCGCGCGATTTTCCCTGCAGTGAGTGGAGATGGTGGGGGAGTGAAGGGGCGCGCGTTAATAAGAATAAGGCCTTTAGTCCCGGTCCGTATAACGAACCGGGACTAAAGACCCTTTAGTCCCAGTGCGTTATACGGACCGGGACTAAAGGTCCCCCCCTTTAGTTCCGGTGCGTGCCACCCACCGGGACTAAAGGGTTTTCGGCCCAGCCTAACAGGCGCGCGCCAACGCCACACTCTTTAGTCCCGGTGCGTTATACGGACCGGAACTAAAGGTCCCCCCCTTTAGTCCCGGTGTGTGCCACCCACCGGGACTAAAGGGTTTTCGGCCCAGCCCAACAGGCGCGCGCCAACGCCACACCTTTAGTCCCGCTGTATAGCACGCACCAGGAGTAACGGCCCTTTTTCAAAAAAATCACCCTGGGGCGCGCCTATTTAAAAAAAAATCAATTAGCATATTATTTAAACATTTGAATTTTACAGTTTTTGCATACTTATGAATTTGAGAAAAATTTCAACATGAAAAGTTCTTGAATTTGAATAACTAATCCAAATCTATTTTCTGTTTTATAAAATAATTATTCTAACTAGTGAAACTAATAACCATTTTGCCATTTTCAATTTAAAAATGCATTAAATATTATATTTTCCATATTTTGAAATAAGTGATTCAAATCAATTTTCTGTTTTATAAAATAATTATTCTAACTAGTCAAACTATTAACCATTTTGCCATTTTCATGTAATTCCGACGCTCCGGTGGTCTTCCTCCGGCGAAACCCTAGACCGGATCGTCTACCCCGCCTTATTTTTTCCCGCCCGTTCTCTTCCGGATTGTAGCCCCTTTAGGGTTTAGGGTTTTTGGTTTAGGGTTTAGGGTTTTTGGTTTAGGGTTTATGGTTTTTGGTTTAGGGTTTAGGGTTTAGGGTTTTTAGTTTAGGTTTTAGGGTTCCCTCCTCTTACTTAGGGTTTAGGGTTCCCTCCTCCGAAGATGCCATAGGGCGTGTGCACCAAGGGCATCTTCGAGAGTTTCGCCACGGGAGATTTCCCAACCCTTTCCTCCATCCATGGGGATAAAACTCTCCATCCATGTTGGCTTGGTCATTGCCATAGCACATCTAGACTCATATCTGCCGCTTCTCTCCACTCTATCCCATGGCTTCCACCATACCTCTAACCCCAGGAAGGCAGAGATGGAGTCTTTCATGGGCTAGCAGGAAAATATTTTCTGAGGCGGAACTTCCGAAGATGCCATAGGGCGTGTGCACCAAGGGCATCTTCGAGAAGTTCCGCCACGGGAGATTTCCCAACCCTTTCCTCCATCCATGGGGATGAAACTCTCCATCCATGTTGGCTTGGTCGTTGCCATAGCACATCTAGACTCATATCTTCCGCCTCTATCCACTCTATCCCATGGCTTCCACCATACCTCTAACCCCAGGGAGGCGGAGATGGAGTCTTTCACGGGCTAGCAGGAAAATATTTTCTGAGGCGGAACTTCCGAAGATGCCATAGGGCGTGTGCACCAAGGGCATCTTCGAGAAGTTCCGCCACGGGAGATTTACCAACCCTTTCCTCCATCCATGGGGATGAAACTCTCCATCCATGTTGGCTTGTTGAGTTGCTTGCCATGTCGTATCGATGCTCCTTTTATAGGCACGACGCCGCTTCTACTTTGTCTTCTTCCTCCGATAGGGCGTCGTGCGCTACATGCTTTATCTCATCGAGCAGTGCGTCCACCTACGTGTCCTTATCCGACCCGGTACTAAAGGTTACCCACGCGTCCTTATCCCACCGACAGTTTTGTTAGATGACACAAAAACCACCTTTAGTCCCGGTTGCACCCACCAGCCGGTACTAAAGGTTAGCCACCCCCCAGATAAGGCCCTCCCAGATAAGCCTCCCCCAGATAAGGCCCCCCATCTTATGTCCCCGTTTGAGCCCCCACCCGGGATGAAAGATTCCCGCGCCACTGCGTTCCCGCGCTTTCCACTGGTTCCCACCTCTGTCTTCCCGCCATTTTTTAAGTATATATGTGTAACTACCTCGGAGAATTACGCTCTTAGTTCCATGCCTGGATGAGCGAAAGTGGTTAAAATAGTACGGTGGGGCCCAGGGCCACTCACAGGTAGAATTTTCGGCTGTCCTAACCACTTCCAGAACATCGGGACAAGAACGAGTGGCGTAATCGGCAGGCGAAGGGATCAACTACATACACAAGTGAGTATGTATGCAAGCCACCATACAACTGTTCACAAAGCCATTCCATCTAAAAGAAATAGAAATAATGCAACGCCATACGGCAAGATCCAAATATCCTAGATA